>JARQOC010000002.1:95538922-96138922 GCA_033576535.1 Allobates femoralis | reverse complement strand
AATCCACCTTGCCGAGAAACAGGGTACATTTTACCTTCCAGCTGCCTTTTCCCATTCTGTCACTTGCTAAACCTTGTCCTCTCCTAAGTGTTCAGTGGTTGCCAGTCCCTGCAGGCAGGTAGCTGTGGGTCCTACATGCAACAGTCTTTCTTGTCCTCTAACTCTATGTAGCCCTTGAGCCTAGGGAGGGTCCACAAAGTGAGTCACTGTACATGAAGCCCAGTGACCTCCAATTTGTCTATTGGTTCTAAAGTATCCCAAACCGAATTGGAGTTGGTATCCTTGCTGCAGCTAGCTTGTCTGCCCAGCTTCAACAGCTGGCAGCAGATTCATGTCCCCAGGCCCTTGGCCTAGCACTTCACTCCGTGCTCCATGCTATCTCTCAAGCTGCCTATCTGAAACTCACTCTAACCAGCAGGTGGGGACTGCCCTAGATGTGGGTCTCAGCAGTTTCATACTCTTACCACTAGGCATGATAGATAGATAGATAGATAGATAGATAGATAGATAGATAGATAGATAGATAGATAGAAAGTAGAGATAAATGTACAGATAGATGGAAAAAATACATAGATTTAGACAGAGATAGATGTCAAACAGCTATGTAATCTCCCACCCTCCTATATATTGTAAGATTGCACCCTTTACTGCCTTTCATGTTGCACTAATGAGTGTTTTACCCTTGTATTTAGCTAAAAATAAATAACTAAAAAAAAGGAGTGGGGTACTCCCTATTATTCATCGCCAGCTAGAGTACAGCAAAATGCTGCAGCCTGCAGGCCACAGCTGACAGCTTAACCTTGGCTAGCAATCCAAAACAGAAGTCACCCCAACTTATTTATTTATGAATTATACAATAATTTGAAAAAAATGGCCTAGGGTCTCTTCCATTTTGGATCACCAGCCAAGGGAAATTCGACAGCTGGGGTCTGGTATTCTCAGAGGAAGAGACATTTTTCACAGACTTCTCCACCCTAAAAATAGCAGGCCGCAACCACCCCATAACTGTGCCAATCCTGGCACTTTACCCTTGCTTTTCCCGCTGCCCTGGTGTGGTGGCAGTCAGTGTAATAGAAGGGGTTATTGACAGATGAGTATTATATTGTCACCTGTCATCAACCCTGAATTTGTAATGTTGAGACAACTATGATACCCCACATAACAATCCAGTGAATAGTTAAAAAACACAGATGCAGATAGAAATCCTTTATCACAAAGAGAAAATTCCTTTATTGTAAATAAAACACACAGACAACAACCTGTGTCACCCATTTATTAAGGAAAAACATACCCTCTGATGATAATCCACAGCAATGTCCCTTGAAGATCTGCAGTGCTGCTATATCTCTGCGAGCAGACACATGTCCATTCATCTGGGGCAGCAGGCTCACACTGACACACAACTGGGCTATGAGAGAGTTTATCTGAGGACTCTGCAGAGCAGAGCATACTCTGTCCTCACATGAACTGTCTGACGTCACCGCTCAGCTCAGAAAGTCAGTTGCCAGTGTCTGAGAGCTAATCCCGGTGGATGGACATATCTGTGGACTCTCTGCTGTTTGAGATATAGCAGAGCTAATATGGTTCATCGTCGCGTGGATTCCCATTGGAGGGTATGGTTCATGAGTAATGATAAACAGAGGAGACAGGGATGTCTGTGTGTTTTATTACAAATAAATGATTTTTCTCTTTCATGTGTGTTTTTGTTAATGGCTGGGTCTATCATAGGCCTGACATTATAAATCTAGGGCTTTGTGTCAGCTGGCTACTGGCATCAGGGCAACTGGAAGAGCAGGGTAACTGCTAGTTTTGCTTTCTCTCATGGAGGCACCAATTCTGGGGCGGCTGCGGGCTGCAATTTTTAGTGTGGGGTACCAGAAGGCTTGGACCTGAGAATTCCAAACTCCTGCTGTCTGGTTTACCTTGGCTGGCAAACAAACATAAGGGGAATTATTTATTTATTAATTATTTATTTATTTTTACTGTAATCTGACATCATTTTGGTTACCATACTGACAACCAATCACAGATGCTGGCAGAGAGGGTGGGCGGGGACAAGTCTGACTTTAACCAATCAATGCAGGAGAGCAGTGAGGTTCATAAGTGGGCCTGGAAGCAGGATGACAGCAGAGCTGAAGCTAGTACTAGTCTAGCAAGCTAATGTCTGTGCCAAAACAGCGAAGCTCCACTGTAAAACAGTTTGGGCCCCTTTGAAGGTGTTTTCTAGGCCCTTGATTTTGCCTCCCATTGATTTGAAAAGGGTTCAGAAGTTCGTCAATCTGAGCCTAACCAAAATTTCAAAATGGTTTGCTCATCTCTACTGGTGGACTCTTCTTGGTGCAGGATAACACAGTTGTCCAGGAAGTTGATTTTTGATGTATCACAGTGTACGGTAAAAGTAAGGTTGGATACCTTAGAGTTGATATCTTGAAATAACTACATAACTGCATAAGTGTATTTCTGTTATCATTCCAATTTAAGAGACTGTGCTTCTATGTCATGTCTATATCTATGACATTGTGTTTTTGCAGGTGTGTAGAGATGGGCGAGTCCTAAAAGACTCGGAATCGCAAGACCCCAACGAGTCCGAGTCAAGGACTCGGGACTCGTTGCGAGTCCAGCGAGTCCAATGTTAATGAATAGGGAACCGAGTAATAGCGAATAATGACATTTACAACTCGCTGATGTGTCTCTGAAAGTGTGCGAGTCCAAACACACCGCACACTACACTCCCTAAAAAAATTGGTTTTAAGTGCGCACAGCCACCGAGATGTGGTTTGGTGTTGCTGTATGCGTCACTTGCTGGCGGGGTAAGTGTGCGCGCTCACACTTGGCAGTGAAGCCGCACACTACACTCCCTAAGGGCCCTTTCACATCAGCGTTTTTTTGAAATCGTGGCAGATGCGGTGAAAAAAACGCATCTGCCGCGATTACCGCATACCGGCTGCACTTGCGGCGCGGTTGCGGTTTTTGCCATGCAAAGTATAGGCGGACTTGCGGCAGGTGCGGCAAGTGCGGTTTTGCACTTGCGGCAGGTGCGGCCGCGAAAAAAACCGCGGCTGACCGCGTTTTTTTTCGCGGCCGCACCTGCCGCAAGTGCAAAACCGCACTTGCCGCACCTGCCGCAAGTCCGCCTATACTTTGCATGGCAAAAACCGCAACAGCGCCGCTAGTGCAGCCGGTATGCGGTAATCGCGGCAGATGCGGTTTTTTCACCGCATCTGCCGCGATTTCAAAAAAACGCTGATGTGAAAGGGCCCTTAAGGTGGTGTACGTGCTATTTAAAGGTAGGAGAGCAGCAACGCACTGGTCTGCCACAGAAAAAATAACGCTCTATGGCTTATTAGGAACAAAAATCGATCTGGTGCAAAAACAAAAAGGAAACAGCACCTCAGCTAAGCCTCTGACTGCAGCTGTTAGCAAAGCTGAGTGAGTAAGCTAAGCTATGAGGTCCGTCCTGTGTGCACTGTAAGGCTTCTCCTTCCTTCCCTCCCTGCCTGCCTGCCTGCCTACACAGCATTACTCTGTCCTCCTCCTAGCTCTCAGAAGAGCTTTTTGGGTTAATATAAGGAATCTTCCCTACACTGACAATCCCTGATCTGCTCCAGCATATATCTCTCTCTCCCTATACTAGGTCAGATCGTCTCAGGAATGTGGCCAAAATGGCGGGGACAAGCCTTATATACTGCCTTGCCTGTCATACATGACATAGGCATCACGATGGACAGCAGCCAATCATAGTCCTGACACAACCAACTTTGCTATGCCATTACTGACTATGATTGGCTATCTTCACAAGTTTTCTGACCTAACACGCACGCTGTGCTGACTCGGAACATAATCATATTCTGTATTCGAGAGTCCGACTCCCGAATACAGTATACAGGACTCGGAATCGTAGACTCGTAGGACTCGGAATCGTAGACTCGCTGCTGACAGCGGGTATCTGTGAAGAGTCAAGCTTATTGCCATTGAATTCCATTGGACTCGTCACTGTGCGAGTCCAAGCTGGGAGATTCGCCGAGTAACGAGTCCTGCGAGTACCTTCAGAATCGCTGAGTCCCGAGTCCTAGCGAGTAGACTCGCCCATCCCTAGCAGGGTGTTTGAGTATACATATGACTCCTCAATCTTAGCCATGGATACATTGGCATAGAGGTTATGCTACATTTGAGCCTAGAACAGCACATGTGCCCTATATGTAGAATAAATTCTTGAACATGAATTTTTAGGTTTGTAGGAATTAGTGTGAGTAGGTCACTGCAAAATTGTTTATGTAAGGTAGGAAGATCTGTGGACATATTAAGTAGTTTCTCTATGACTTTGATCATTAGAGGTGGTCTATACAAGTATATTTAAGAAGCCTTTCTTCTGCTTTTTGTCAGGCTGCTAGTCTGCATGTGTGTGCTTTGTACACAGGAGGAGACAAATCATTAGTGCAACCTGTGTAGCTGCACAGGGGCCCAATATATAGACTGGCTTATTTCCACCTACTAAACAAGTGGATTTGTACATTATGGTAAGCTATTGGACTACAAGGAGCCTGTGTTTTGCTCTTGCACAAGGGCCCTCTTCTGTCATTTTCTGCCATTGTTTCTACAGGAAAAACACATGAGCTTTCAACTCTCTGTACACCCCCAATGAAGCATGTTGTATGCAAGTTAAAGCTAACCACTAGTGATGAGCGAGCATGCTCGCCACTACTCGGTACTCGCACGAGTATCACTGTACTCGGGCTACTCGGCGAGCACCGAGTAATCTCGCGATACTCGTGCTGTGCTCGTGGTCCTCATCCCTGCATGTTGGCGCTCTTTAGAGAGCCAGCCCACATGCAGGGATTAGCTGGCAGACCACTGCAATGCCACAGCCCTGTTAGTTGTGGCATTGCAGTGATTGGCCGGCCTGCACAGTGTGACCGAGCCTTTATAAGACCCGGCCGCGCTGTGCTCTGCACACAGCCATCCAGACAGTGAGTGTAGGGAGAGTATCTGCTGCTGCTTAGGGACAGATTTGCGGCCCTCATAGGTAGATCCGGAGCAGGGCTGCAAACAGCTGCTGACCACAACAGTCCTTCTCAGGACTAATCTAGGAGGATATAGGCAGGGTGATCCAGATCGGAGTCCAAGCTTTACAGTGTCCAGAACAGTCCTCAGGAGACTGTTGGAGCTGACTAGCTGTATACAGGCAGGGTCTAAATTCCAGCTTTCCTGTGACCAGAACAGTCACCAGACTGTTAAAATTGACTAGCTGTATACAGGCAGGGTCTAAAATCCAGCTTTCCTGTGACCAGAACAGTCACCAGACTGTTAAAATTGACTAGCTGTATACAGGCAGGGTCTAAAATCCAGCTTTCCTGTGACCAGAAGAGTCACCAGACTGTCAAAATTGACTAGCTGTATACAGGCAGGGTCTAAAATCCAGCTTTCCTGTGACCAGAACAGTCACCAGACTTTTAAAATTGACTAGCTGTATACAGGCAGGTTCTAAAATCCAACTTTCCTGTGACCTGAATAGTCACCTGACTGTTGTACTTGATAGCTTTATACAGGCAGGTTCAAAAATCCAACTTTCCTGTGACCTGAACAGTCACCTGACTGTTGTACTTGATAGCTTTATACAGGTTAGGGTCTAAAATCCAACTTTCCTGTGACCTGAACAGTCACCTGACTGTTGTACTTGATAGCTTTATACAGGTTAGGGTCTAAAATCCAACTTTCCTGTGACCTGAACAGTCACCAGTCTGTTGTCGCTGTATACAGGCAAAATGCGCAAGGGCGTTGGCAAGGGACAAGGAAGTGGACGTGATGGTGGTGCAGGCAGAGGCCGAGGTCGTGTGCAAGCACTAATTTCGCAACAACAAAGTGGCACATCTACTCGCTCGCACGTCCTGTCCCAAATTCTTGGGGCCCGCAGCAGTACACCGCTCTTGAACCAACTTGGATAGCGGATAATGCTTCAAGTAAGATGTGCACCTCCACAAACACCCTGTCTTCCACACGGTCAAGTGTCAGTAGCCGTGATACTGCTCCGCACATTTCCCAACCTGATCCTCCTTTCTACCACCAGGCCGAGTACACGTCCACGGACATTACTGATCCCACACTAGGACACTCGGAAGAGCTGTTCACGTATCCATTCGCAGAATCTGGCCTCTCGCCAGCTCCTGTTGAAGTGGGTGATGAGATGGTATGTACAGATGCCCAAATAATTGAGCAGCCACGTTCTCACGAAGAGAACCTTGGCAAAGTGTCTCAACAAGGGGTGGACGATGATGAGACACAATTGCCAGGAAGTCAGGAGGAGGATCAGGGTGCTGAAGAGGAAGACGACGTGGAGGATGATCCAGTAGCTGACCCAACCTGGCAGGAGGATATGCAGAGCGAGGACAGCACTGCACAGGGGGAGTGAGGCATAGCATCCCAACAGGCTGTAAGAAGCAGGGTCGTGTCCGCAGGCAGAAGGCAGGCAACCGTTCCCCGGAACAACAACACGACACAAGGTGCCTGTGCAAATGTTAGGTCTTCCTGAGTCTGACAGTTTTTTAAGTTGGCTCCAGATGACTCTAAAAAGGCCATTTGCAACACCTGCCATGCCAGCATCAGTAGGGGTACAAAAACTAGCAGCCTGACCACCACCAGCATGGTCAGGCACATGTCAGCCAAGCACCCGACTTTGTGGGAAGTACAACAGAGTTGAGGAGCGGTGCTTGCTGATGTCACTGCTACGTCTTCGCGTGTTATGCGTGCGAGCCAATCCCCTGTCCATGCTGGCCGTGAACAAGCCTCCGGCCCTGCACCTGACGTTGCCCACGAACAAATAACACCACCATCAAGCACGTCCTTGTCCCAGCGCAGCGTTCAATTATCCATTCAGCAAACCTTTGAATGCAGGCTCAAATACGCTGCCAACGCCCCACATGCCACAGTCCTAAATTACCACATTTCGCGACTGCTTGCGCTAGAAATGTTACCTTTCCGGCTGGTGGAGACGGAAGCATTCCGCGACCAGATGGCGGCTGCTGTCCCACGTTACTCGGTCCCCAGCCGCCACTATTTCTCCAGATGTGCCATCCCCGCATTGCATAACCACGTGTCACAAAGCATCACACATGCCCTGAACAACGCTGTTTCAGCCAAAGTCCACCTAACCACAGACACGTGGACAAGTGCTTGTGGGCAAGGCCGCTACATCTCCTTGACGGCACACTGGGTTGATATTGTGGAAGCTGGGACCCAGTCTGAGCGAGGGATGGAACACGTCCTTCCCACACCAAGGATTGCAGGCCCAACCTCAGTCATGGTTTCACCAGACTCTACAGCTCCGGAATGTCATGCTCCTCAGCCTCCTCCTCCTCCTCCTGCGCATCCTCATCCACTTTACCCTCCACACCAGTCCCAAACTGGAAGCACTCTGCGAAGCGGCAACAGGCTGAGATGAAGCTAATATGCATAGGTGACAAACCCCACAATGCAGAAGAGGTGTGGACAGCTCTGAAACAGCAGGCAGATCACTGGTTCACACCTCTGAACCTAAAGCCAGGAAAGGTTGTGTGTGACAATGGCCGGAACCTGGTGGCAGCTTTGAGGCGAGGCCAGCTGACACATGTTCCCTGCGTGGCCCATGTGCTCAACCTGGTGGTTCAGCGGTTTATAAAGTCATACCCAGAGCTGTCTGATCTGCTGGTAAAAGTTCGCCGCCTGTCTGCACATTTTCGCCAGTCACCTGCTGCTTCAGCCGGCCTTGCCGGCTTTCAGCGCCGTTTGCGTCTTCCAGCCCACAGACTGGCGTGTGATGTCCCCACGCATTGGAATTCAACTCTGCACATGTTGGTCAGGATATGTGAGCAGAAGAGGGCAGTTGTTGAGTACCTGCATCACCTAAGCCGTCGGGAAATGGGTCAAACTCCACACATAACACCTGAGGAGTGGAGATGGATGTCGGACCTATGTACCGTCCTCCAAAACTTTGAGGACTCCACCAAGATGGTGAGCGGCGATGACGCCATTATTAGCGTCACCATACCGCTACTCTACCTTCTAAAACGGTCTCTGCTAAAAAACAAAGAGGATGCGTTGCAGGCGGAGCGCGATGAGTTTGAGCAAGAAACAGTAGTGGGTGTGGGTGATAACACACAGCCCAGCCTCATCTCATCAGAACGTGCAGTGGAGGACTATGACGTGGAGGAGGAGGAGGATGAAGACATGGAGCAACTCTCTGGCCAAATTGAGGATATGACATGCACACCAGTCATACCCTCGCTTCAGCGTGGCTGGCAAGAGGACAGGGAGATGAGGAGGAGGAGAGGACAGCATGTTCAGTCATCGTGTTGGTCTGGATACTGAAGTGATGGCTGTTAAGAGTCTGGCGCACATGGCTGACTTTATGGTAAGCTGCCTGGCTCGTGACCCTCGCGTTCAGAACATCTTGGCCGACAATCAGTACTGGTTGGCAACACTCTTAGACCCACGCTACAAGGAGAACTTTATGTCTCTCATTCCTGAGGCGGAGAGGTCAGCCAAAACGCTGCAGTTCCAGAAGGCCATAGTCACGGAAGTAGGCAAAGCATTCCCCTCACAAAACGCTAGCGGCATAGGTCAGGAATCGGTGGACAACCAAGGCGTACGGCCGAGAGGGGCACAAGTCCAATCCGCCAGAGGTAGGGGAAAGTCTTTACGATGTGGGACAGTTTTCTCAGCCCCTCACGTATCACAGCCCTGAGGTGCGGGGTAGTGCCACAAGAAATGCTAAGTTTGCCCAGATGCTGAAGGAGTACCTTGCAGATTGAACAACTGTACTGTGACATTCCTCTGTGCCTTACAATTATTGGGTCTCCAAGCTGGACACATGGCATGAATTGGCTCTCTACGCCTTGGAAGTCATGGCCTGCCCTGCCGCTAGCGTTTTGTCAGAGCGTGTTTTCAGTGTCGCAGGTGGAATCATTACTGATAAATGCACCCGCCTGTCAACTGAAAATGTTGACAGGCTGACTCTGATCAAGATGAACAAGGGTTGGATTGGGCCAGACTTCACCACACCACCAACAAATGACAGCGGAATTTAAATTTTGTTCTGGGAATTTGCCATGTACCTCCACTCACCCATGGGTACACACTTCTGAAATTTGGCTAATCGCTGGACTGCTCCTCCTTCTCCTCATGTGCCACCATGATGACCGTTACAATAGTTAGGCTGTTGTTTCAGGTATACCCCCAGTGGTAAATTTTTTCGCCCATTCTTTTAGAATGGGCATTACAACGACAGGAGACCCGCTCCTTTTCAATGGGAAAAAATGTTTTGAGTCCCTCCTGCACGTCTCTATTCAGGGACAATGTGGAGCCTCCCAATTTTTGGCTGCCCTGCCAAAGGGCTATACTACAATACACCCACTCCAGGTTTACAGGCCCTCATGCATGTCTGTATGCATTGGTCATTGTTGAACCTCCCAATTTTGGCTGCCCTGCCAAAGGGCTATACTACAATACACCTACTTCAGGTTTACAGGCCCTACTTCACGTCTCTATCTAGGATATTGTGGAGCTCCAATTTTTGGCTGCCCTGCCAAAGGGCTATACTCCAATATACCCACTCCAGGTTTACAGGCCCTCATGCATGTCTGTATGCATGGGTCATTGTTGAACCTCCCAATTTTTGTCTGCCCTGCCAAAGGGCTATACTCCAATACACCCACTTCAGGTTTACAGGCCCTACTGCACGTCTCTATCCAGGGACAATGTGGAGCCTCCCAATTTTTGGCTGCCCTGCCAAAGGGCTATACTACAATACACCCACTCCAGGTTTACAGGCCCTCATGCATGTCTGTATGCATTGGTCATTGTTGAACCTCCCAATTTTTGGCTGCCCTGCCAAAGGGCTATACTACAATACACCTACTTCAGGTTTACAGGCCCTCATGCATGTCTGTATGCATAGGTCATTGTTGAACCTCCCAATTTTTGTCTGCCCTGCCACAGGGCTATACTCCAATACACCCACTTTAGGTTTACAGGCCCTACTGCACATCTCTATCCAGGGACAATGTGGAGCCTCCCAATTTTTGGCTGCCCTGCCAAAGGGCTATACTACAATACACCCACTTCCTTACAATGGGCACTTCAGGTTTACAGGCCCTCATGCACGTCTCTATCCAGGGGCATTGGCGAACCTCCCAATTTTGGACTGCCCTGGCAAAGGAAAATACTACAATAGACCCAGTTCCTCAAAATGGGCACATTATGTCAAGACAGGGCTTCATGTACGTCTCTTCTCAGGTCATCGAGTGCCGCACAATGTTTTCACCTAAAATCTTTCATGTAATCACAAAAAGTAACATACACCAGCTGTATCTCACTATTGGGTATGTGCCCTTAACATTTCCACCCTGAATATTCATTTTGGTGTTATTTTGGAAGGTTTCTGGTGACTCCGCAAAATTGGCATGAAACTCGGAGAAGATTGTTCACAGCTGTGACTTTTGAGTGAGAAATGCTTCCAGGGGTCTTCCCCATGGTGTTGCCATGTCATTTCAGCACTCTTCTGAGACTTTGTGACATTTTTAGGGTTTCTACATGCTGCCGGCAGTCATTTCATAAAAATACTCGGGTCTCCCATAGGATAACATTGGGCTTGGTGCTCAGGCCGAGTACTTGGGATGCTCGGCCCGAGCTTCGAGCATCCGAGCATTTTATACTCTCTCATCACTACTAACCACATATTCCCCTTTGCTCAGCATCTCACACAGCAAACTTGTACTTACTCTTCGTGCTCTCCGTTCAGCACATCAGACATTGCTACTGCTACTCAGCAGCCCCTAGTCTGGGAATATTAGTACTAAGACTGTTTCTTCCTTGTATTGTATTGGCTCAAACATCACTAATTCCTTGCATCATGGATCTAGCTCTTCACTGAATCTGTCATATATTTCTTACTGCATACACACGGCTTAATATATCACATCATAGCATTAGTACAACATTGGCACATTAATACAGCAAGTATCAGGTAGTGGTATCTACACGACATCAAAGTCAATAGTAACCTATAGTGAAGTATAAGACAGTACTGGTCTGTGTTATCTAATATAGTAACAAACTGTGACGAATAGCACCTCGCAGCCTGGCCCTGACGTTCTTAACATGTCAGAGTCACGCGTTACGGTCTCGTCACTTCCTGCTAACACATGACGTTCTGCAACCCCGTTACGTAAGGTCACCTTGGCACAGCTTTACACAGACACCCCTGTCCACACGTGCACAGGGCGGGAGAGAGGGTGATCCACCCAACCTCCAGTGTGGCACCACAAACGCTCACAACCCTAACATACAGATATGAAGATTAGATATGCAAATACAGGTGGTGATACAAGAGGTATAAGCACACATAGGTAAATCAGTTACCCAGTTGATGTTTGGTTTCGGTTCTGGCAGTCACATGGAAGGTTTGTGGTGCCAGGGTTACTAGTTACTTACTTCCAACACAATGCATGGCGTTACCTCAACTCAGAAGAAAAACATGGCCGTTTGCTGACATCTACAGATAATCTCTTGGTCGGTCACTCTATTCCTCTCCCCTGATTGGCCCTGACTCCCTTTCCCTCGTGCCTGAGCTAAATGACTCCAAAAACCTATGAGTACTGGTGGTTCTAGGGGAGGTGGCTCTGGTGCCATCGGATCCGGCCATGTACCTGTTACACTTGGAGACCAAACATATCTTTCCTACCTTGCTTCAACTAGCCATGCTAAATTTCTCTCTACCTTGAGGTGATAGGAAGAATCATGACCTAGGTGTCTGTACAGCCTTTCTCCGTCGTCTGTAAATATGATTTGTGTATTGCTTGGATATATCATAATTGCATAATCCGGAATGATGTTACGATGCCTGTCCTGACTGGTGGTCCTCTTTGAGACTCAGGCCCCAAGCAGGCCATATGCTGCTGGAAGAGTTTTTTCCCATAGTAAGCTTTTGGTATCTGACAAAGAAGCCTAAAATTTAACCTCCAAAATGCCGTGAGTGGTAGAGCATTAAAATCTCCCATATTCTTCACACATACTATCCTTCATAATATTGTTATCCTACAATCAAAGCCAGGTTTAAACTGTTAAATATTTTCTGTGTTTTATTTATGCTATAGCTCAAGGTATGTACTCTATACTTCCTTTTTAAATAAGGTTGAGCAATCATTTTTTGTAGCTAAGCTCTTCCAGATTACGGTACCAAATCATGATATAGCTTGGAAATTGTCCTAATAAAATTTTCTTGAACAATATTCTCCATATGACATCTGGCACTTTCCAAAAATTATGCTTTTCTTGCATGTAAATGATACATTTTTCCAAATAATATCATTTCTGTAAGATGCTACTAAGCTGTAAAGTTATTAAATATATCTAAGATTCTCACAGTGAAGAGGTGCTGAAGATAACTCCCAGGGTAATTTAATTCATTTGGCATTGTGCAGCTCCTCTCTTGTGCTGCACTCCATAGGAAGTCAGATGAACTAGCTTCCCTGCCATTTTTAGTAGATTTTCTCTTTGTTGCTGGAGGATAGAGCCAGACAGTCAACAGATAACAGATCCACCACATGCCATGGCTACACAATTCTATTTGTACACCTGAAGTGCAGTTCTTCACCCTTTGTCTCCCTTAGTCAAGTTCCATTGAACATAGGAGACCCATAGTCCTTGGTAATATTTTTTCATTGGATTTGAAAGGGTTACAGATGCTCTGTTTTGGCAGAAGGACTTATTCATAGCGCAAAATGGATTTTTTCATCAGAGGCTGCCAGGCTTACAGAGATAGTAATGCAATGTGCCTGATGTGAGACACCTGTCCACTATGTAGAGATGCCACCGGTAAACTTGACCTATTATGTCAGGACACATCGGTACCAACTGCCACTTGTATCCTGAGCTGGCTCCTTGTGGAGTTTAACTTTGTACTAAAATTAGTTAAGAACTGAATTGAAAAACTTCACACAGAGTGTCTGACTCACAGGACACTTTATAGGTCCTGCAATTGGAATTTTTTTCCTGTACATTATATGGAAAAGTGAATGGTGACATTCATACCTACAACTCACCCAGCTAAAACCCAAACTCATAAAAAGTCAATGAATTAGAATATCATCAAAAAGTTTATTTCAGTAATTCAATACATAAAGTGAAAAATGTATATTATATAGAGTCATTACAGAGTGATCTATTTCAACTGTTTATTTCTGTTAATGTTGATGACTATGGCTTACAGCCACTTAAAACGCAAAGGTCATTATCTCAGAACATTAAAGTAGGGAGGATGAAGGGTTAAAAACTGTGCCGCCGTATATTTTGAGACATTAAATGATGAATATAATATTGATTTATTAGTCAATGTGTTTCAGGGCTCCCTGGCCCCTTCTTCAGGACTAATCAATATCATACTGCCATATTTCAAGGCCCTGAAACGTGTTGACTAATAAATCAATGTTAAATTCATCCCTTGATGTCTTATGGAATATGGCAGCACAGTTTTTAATCCTTTACCCTCTCAACTTTAATTTTTTTCAGGTAATGATCTTTGGGTTTTCATTGGCTGTAAGCCGTAATTATCAATATTTACAGAAATAAAATCTTGAAATAGATCACTATGTTTGTAATGACTCTATATAATATGTGCTTTCACTTTTTGAATTAAATTACTGAAAAAGATTCCAGAGAAAGCATTGCAAAGGATGAAATTCAGATTACCGTATATACTCGCGTATAAGCCGAGTTTTTCAGCCCAAAATTTGGGCTGAAAAGTCCCCCCTCGGCTTATACGTGAGTATATACCGCCCGGCCGCCACCCGCATCAGTATACAGGCCCCCCATCAAGATCCAGGGCCCCCCCTTGCTCGGCAAACCTGTAAAGTAAAATCCTTATACTTATCACTGTCCTGTCCCCGCCGTCCCGCCTCTGCCGACATCGCGATCCTCCATCTTCATCAGCGTCTTCCGGCTTCCTGTGGTCGCAGGCAATGACATCATTGTCAGCGCCGACCACAGGAACCGGAAGACGCTAAATGAAGACGGAGGAGCGCGGTGTCGGCAGCGGTGGGACGGCGGCGACAGGACAGTGATAAGTATAAGGATTTTACTTTACAGGTTTGCCGAGCAAGGGGGGAGGGCCCTGGATCTTGATGGGGGAGTCTGTATACCCCTGGGGCTGGTGCTGTATATACCCCTGGGGCTGCTGCTGTATATACCCCTGGGGCTGGTGCTGATATACCCCTGGGGCTGGTGCTGTATATACCCTGGGGCTGCTGCTATATATACCTCTGGGGCTGCTGCTGTATATACCCCTGGGGCTGCTGCTGTATATACCCCTGGGGCTGGTGCTGTATATACCCCTGGTGGCGTGGGGCTTGTATATACCCCTGGGGCTGGTGCTGTATATACCCCTGGGGCTGGTGCTGTATATACCCCTGGGGCTGCTTCTGTATGATATACCCTGGGGCTGGTGCTGTATATACCCCTGGGCTGCTTCTGTATTACCCTGGGGCTGGTGCTGTATATACACCTGGGACTGGTGCTGTATATACCACTGGGAAGGCTGCTGTAACACTGCTGGGGCCTGTATGTACCACTGGGGAGGCTGCTGTATACCACACTGCTGGGGGCTGTATACTACCACTGGGGAGGCCTGTATACCACTGGGGGGCCTGTATACCACACTGCTGGGGTGCTGTATACACAGTCAATAGGTTTCCAGATTTGGGGTAAAGTAGGGGGGTCGGCTTATACACGGGTCGGCTTATACACGAGTATATTACGGTTGGAATGAATGAAAATAGATATGTGACACTGGCTTCACGGTCTGACTTACTAACAGTAAAAACTAAATGCTAATGAAAAGAAGTGACCATGCTTCCGCTAAACTTTAAAAGAAGTCCATTGCTTACTTAAAAATGAATAAATATAAAAAAAAAAATTTAATACAAAATTGTATACATTAACAGTTTTTTCTTTTTTAGTTTTATCTGCAGCCTCTGGGGTCTGCCATTTGCATTTGCTGGTGTGTACCGACAGCTACATGTGGCGCCCTGGTCCAGGAGGCCACAAAGGGAACTGCAGCCAGGCAGGTAGGACAATAGTTGCACAACAACACCCTCACAGCCCACACAACCCACGTGCAGTAGTTGGTAGCATCCAGCCCTGAGATTGGTGATCTAGGCAGCGAGGGGTGGTGGATTTAGAGGAGTGGGTTGGGCACACACGTAGTCAGGTGACTTGACAGTAGAAATAGTGAGGGGGAGGAGGAAGGAGTTCAGTAGGCCAAGTGAGCCGAGCAGACAAGATCAAGAGTAGGCCCAGGGTGCTGAGCAGCAAAGACAGAGACCAGAAACTGAGAAGCACAGCACAGGCCGAGAGACAGCAGCAAGTCGAGTGAAGCTGAGCAGGAAGAAAGGCTCACACGTCCTGTGAGTGTAAGGTGTAGGAGGCAGAATCTGTACCGAGCCAGGGTGAGCCGGAGGAGAGAGAAAGCACGTCCGAAGCCGATACCACCAGGAGTGTGAGGAGAGAGAGAGGGAAGGTGATACCCGGGCCCTAGACTTACAGCTGAGACGACCGACTGCAGGCGGAGTAGCCCTCCTACAATACTGAGAGACGCAGAGAGAAAGAGCCTAGTAGAGCCTCACACTTGAGGACTGCTGGAGGCTGGGCTGAGTAGAGTGTCGGCTCTAAAGGGGACCGTAGTTTACCGGCATTCCCAGACACCGACGGGGGACCACAGCTACACGTTAGGGTCCCTACCCCAAAGGACAGGCAGCTCAGTGACAAACAGGAGGACCCACAGGGGCCTGAGTCACCGCCATACTGTCCGGAGACACCCACCAAGTGTACAGAGAACGTTAACAGCCCGGAAAGGACATAGAGACTGTGTGAGGGGTCACAGAGAGAGACCTGGCTGCAGAGATAAAGGGAACCCGGAGAGGGAGAGTGAGCCTGTGTACTAAGAACTGAGACTTGTAAGAACTGTAACTGAACTGTAAACTGACTTGAAGAACTTTGAGAGTAAACACGGACACCCTGAACTTGCTTCCCTTGTCTGATTCCATCTGCTTGAGTGACGTTCCCTCCATACAGGATTACAGCAAGCCCTCCACCTGCAGAGCTACAGTCTGTCAGCACCGGCAACGAGGAGAGATTTCTGCAGCATCTGGCTAGTAAGTGAATTGCACCAAGCCTGCACACTACACCATAGACTTAACCCTTACTGCCCCGGGGAATACAGTTCTACCCACTGGAACTATACCATCTACGCTGCTATACCATCGTCCCCGGAGGTTCTGCAGCAGCGGCGGCCCCATCACTGGCCGCAAATAGTGGGTGGCGTCACGACTGACAATCCCCTGTAAATATTCCCCTTTCATTGCTGAACCCGGGACACTGTCCGGACCAGGACCACCGTGACTTCCCCAGCAGCAGACCGGTTCGGTACCGAGTACCCCCGTCCCAGTGGGCCCGACACTACACACCTCAAATATGTCAGCCCCTGTACATAGGAGGCAGTAGTCAGTGACGACCCCATTTCCTACACTGTAACTGCCTACTGCTTTTATCTGCAAAGGAGGAGTTTGAGAGGCGCAACATGAGTGGCATCTGGTGATGTAGTGGGATAATTTGCGGTGGGGAGGTTATCTGCTCACCTGGAGGGGTTGTGCACCCTTGCACAACTCCGGATCAGAACGTGAAGGTCTGGTAGTGGTCCGCTGCCGGGTGCAGTCTCCGCCGCTGCTAGCTCCGGTCACGTGGTGCGCACTTTCTGGTCACCTGACTCCCGCGTCAGCACTGATTTCACACCAGGTTCTATAGACTAGGGAAAGCTCTCACTGCTCTTCTGCTGCTCAGGCCACAATTTCTCAAGGAAACCAAAGAGTTTTGTAGTATATGATTGTGGTCATATGGGAGCGCTAAAGAGCATAAGAGACTGGTATTAGGTTAACACACCTGTTTTAAGAAAGTTAAATCCATACGCGTTTTGACGACGTCCTGCCGTCTTCCTCAAAATCCCCCCGGAGTAAGACGGCAGGATGCTGTTGAAATGCGTAGTGGATTTAACTTAAATAAAACAGGTGTTTTAACCTAATACCAGTCTCTCATGCTCTTTGGCGCTCCTATATGACCACAATCATATACTGCAAAAATCTTTGGTTTACTGCTTTTATCTGGACACACCTCCTGGGCTGTCCAAGTCACAGATTTGGGAGGAGATTGGCGCTATATTTGTGAAGCCCACAGGTAGTCTGCAAGCTCCACTTTTCCCATTTGACTGCACACAGTGTTCAGTGCATGCAGTGACAGGACGAACTGGGACTGCAGTGTGACAGGAGGAGGTGTGGGCAGCCGACGTCTGAGATAAGGTGCGGTGGCAGGGAACAGTGATAAGGAACCGAACTAGGGTCAGGAGACAGGTACCAGTCATCCGAGAGGGCCCGTGGATGCTAGATCGAGGCACTGCGTACGGAGGAGCTGACAGGAGAGGTGAAAAAGTAGTGCTGGGATAGAGAGACCAGAGAACGGAGAGACACACGAAGGGGTCCTGGGTACGCTATCTCAGTTGCTTGTGGACTGGCCAGACTGGACTTGCAATGCTGTGTGAGACTGATTTATTCTCCCACTTGCAGAGCCGCCGACTGCAAAAGCAGACGAGACATAGAGGCCCAGTGTGACATCGGCCCTGCTAATCCATCGCAATTTAACTAATCTGCCCCGAGGTACTGCTCCACCTATGGGGAGCGAGGACACCAGGCTGCCATATCAACAACCCCAGAGGTCTGACCCACAGCGTCGGTCCCTATTGACCGAGAACTGTAGGTGGTGTCACAAACTTAACTTCAACAAACCCTATTCCCCATCAAACAATCCCTAATTTCCACCTACTTCAGAACTGATCTCCCGGGAACACAGAAGCCGGGTCTCGACCCCCATGACCCCCCTGCAGCAAACGGATCCCGGTTCTAGTGCCCCACGGCCCCGGTGTGGGCAAGTCAGAACTGGCATCACGAACAGGATGTGAACGCCCCAGTGAAACTAGGTCTTGTGCACCTTGAGAAAGACTTTTCAGAGACTGTACATGCTTTTTGAAAATGGTGACTATGGAGAACTGATGCCATGTGATGGCCCGGGGGCATGTCCCAGCCCCCCATCATGGGATGAGCCCACACAGGGCATAAAAGAGCAGGCCCACCCTGAGAGCCATCAAAAAGCCAAGGGGGCCTTCTCAAGGTCATGATGACTCCACCCTGGAAGAGGAGAGACGACCAGAAGGGCGAGGTCAACAGATGAAAGAGCAGGAAAAAGACGAGAGAGGAGAAAGGGAGCGGTACGAGCAGCAAAGACACCATGGCATCCAGTGATTCAGTGGGTCCGGCAGGCAGTAAAACAGGAGCAGGTGTTCCCAGACAATCAGAGAGGAGCGCAGGCCTGTCGCTGCCGGTGAACACAGAATTTTGGAACACCGCACTGAACGACCTGAACCAGCAGCTACACCGAGCTCAAGTATGGGCTTTGAGAGCCTGGAAAAGCAATATGCTGGAAAAGCTAGCCAGAGAGTCGGCAGCATCAAAAACTCTAGTGCCGGCTGGGAAGGTGGTGGAGGATGCGCTATCGGAGGAAAGTGAGGTGACCACCCCAGCAGAGACAACAGCTCCACTAGCGCCAGGATTCGTCCTGAAATCCCTGGCCCAACAGCCTGGGCAAGGAGCAAAAGGGCACGGGCAGAGTGACGAAGAGGAGAAGGGTGGTACAGAGATCCCGCCAGAACCAGAGACTGTGCCCTCAGTGAAACCTGCAAGGGCTGATACTCAGCAGCTCCATTAGTTGCAGAGGCAGGAGTAGCTGGCCAGACTTCAGGTGGCAGCTAGGACAAAGAAACTTCACATGGAGGACGGCACCGAGGCCCGAGGACTAGATGACTACTGGCGCCAAAGGCAAGCCTCCGAAGAGTACGAACGATGGCAATGCCAGGCCAGGTGGTGTACACAGGAGGAGGCCAACCTCGAGAATAAGAAGCGCACTCAACAGGCCCCAGCGGCAGAGCCGACCAACCGGTACAGAGGAGAAGTGGTGAACTTCCACCTAATGAACGGATGGGGGTTTATTAAAGAGCCTGGTCTGGAAGAGGAGGTCTTTGTGAGCCGCCGGGACATTGAGTCCTACCTGCCTAAGGGACACCTGGGTAGGGATTTGTATCCAGGAGATGAGGTGAGCTACACCAGACACATGGGTAATCGGGGATGGTATTCTCTTTGTGTATATAAGGTGTCATCTCCCAAAGCAGCATCAGAACTGCCATAAACTGCTAAGTAGAGTCTAGTCTGTACATAGCTGAATACCAGTTAATATATGTTTTATTAATGATGTGACTAGTGAATTGTATATCATAGTGAATGACTAGATAGGTACCTGTGAATATGTCATCTGCCAAATTTGCCAAAAGACAATATGGCCAGTATAGGAGTTATGGTTGTGTTATTTCGGCCAGGATACGGTGCCATTGAGAGACTATATGGACACTATTCCACCTGAAACAATGAACATTGCACTTTTTTTATTTATGAGTGGACTTTTTTTTTTTCTTTTTCTTTTTTTTTACTAGTACCATAATTGTTGTTATTGTTCTTTTTAGTAATGTTCAAGCCAGAACCTCCCGCTAAGGAAAGTCAAAGTATTCTTGTGTGTTCTATTGTTATGCATGCATATTAAAAATTTTGTGAATTCTGTATAACATCTTTAGAACTTGTGGGTTGCTCGGAGCTAATTTTTCCCTTATAACTGTTAGCGGACACCATGTTGCTTATGGAGATCCCCTCTGTGTGCCTAAACTTTGGAGCTCCCTCACAAGTGACCCCATTTTGGAAACTAGACCCCCCAAGGAATTTATCTAGATGTGTGGTGAGCATTTTGAACCCCCAGGTGCTTCACAAAGTAATCTGTAAAAATGAAAAAAGAAAATTTTTCTTAAAAAAAAAGTACTTTTTCATTTTTATGGATCAATTTGTGAAGCACCTGGGGGTTCAAAGTGCTCAGTATGCATCTAGATAAGTTTTCTTGGGGGGATCTAGTTTCCAAAATGGGGTCACTTGTGGGGGAGCTCCAATGTTTAGGTGGCACACAGGGGCTCTCCATACATGACATGGTGTCCGCTAACAATTGGAGCTAATTTTCCATTCAAATTGTTAGCGGACACCATGTCGTGTATGGAGAGCCCCTATGTGCCTAAACATTGGAGCTCCCCCACAAGTGACCTGATTTTGGAAACCAGACCCCCCAAGTAACATATCTAGATGGGTGGTGAGCA
The DNA here is from genome assembly GCA_033576535.1 of Allobates femoralis. NCBI lineage: Eukaryota > Metazoa > Chordata > Amphibia > Anura > Aromobatidae > Allobates > Allobates femoralis. Next base: position 96,118,608 of record JARQOC010000002.1, on the reverse strand, counting down.
CTTTCAACCCCAGGTGCTTCACAAAGTAGTCCGTAAAAGTACTTTTTTTCACAAAAATTTTCTTTTGGCTTCAATTTTTTCATTTTTACATGAGCAAGAGGATAAAATGCATCCTAAAATTTGTTGGACAATTTCTTCTGAGTACACCGATACCTCATATGTGGTCATAAACCACTGTTTGGATGCACGGCAGGGTTAAGAAGTGAAGGAGCGCAATTTCACTTTTTGAATGGAAAATTAGCTCCAAAAGTCAAATGGCGCTCCTTCCCCTCTGAGCCCAGCCGTGCGCCCAAACAGTGGTTTATGAGCACATATGAGGTATCTGTGTACTCAGGAGAAATTGCCCAACAAATTTTAGGATCCATTTTATCCTGTTGCCCATGTGAAAATGAAAGAATTAAGGCAAAAAGAACATTTTTGTTGGAAAAATGTAAATGTCCATTTTTTTCTTCCACTTTGCTTTAGTTCCTGTGAAGCACCTGAAGGGTTAATGATCTTCTTGAATGTAGTTTTGAGTAGCTTGAGGGGTGCAGTTTTGGGAATGGTGTCACTTTTGGGTGTTTTCTGTCACGTATGCCTCAAAGGGACTTCAAATGTGATGTGGTCACTAAAAAAATGGTTTTGTAAATTTTGCTGGAAAAATGAAAAATTGCTGATGAACTTTGAACCCTTATAACTTCCTGACCAAAAGATATTTTTTTTTTCCAAAATTGTGCTGATGTAAAGTAGACATGTGGGAAAGTTATGCATTAACTATTTTGTGTCACACAACTCTCTGGTTTAACAGAATAAAAAAATTCAAAATTTGAAAATTGCAAAATGTTCAAAATTTCCCCAAATTTTTTATTTTTTTCACAAATAAATGCAAAAATTATCAACCTAAATTTACCACTAACATGAAGCCCAATATGTCACGAAAAAACAATCTCAGAATCGCTAGTATCAGTTGAAGCGTTCCAGAGTTATACCCTCATAAAGGGACTCTGGTCAGAATTACAAAAAACGGTCTGGTCATTTAGCTGCAAAGTGACTCGGTCCTTAAGGGGTTAAAGTAGGCAATAAGTTTTGATTGTCATCCAAAAATATTAAGTAGAAAGTACCATCAGTGAAGCTGGCCCTAAATGTATTGATCTTTATGAGATTCTGGAAGTACACAGTATGGTGGCCTTTAGATTAAAGCTTCCCTGTTAACAGAATGTATCCCTTTAGCATTGTCTGCCTTGTCCCAGCCTTCTCCAGTTTTTGTCGATGGAGGTTCAGAATACAAGGTACAGAGGATTGTGGATTCTCAGAGAGTGATACATTTCCTCCAACATGTACATTGGAGGGGATACAGACCCGAGGAGAGATCTTGAGTTCTGGCTCATTCAGTGAGGGCTGATGGTCTGGTCAGGGCTTTTCATCTTAGGTTTATTGGGAAACTTGGGGTCTGATGGCCCCCTAGAAGAGAGGGTGCTGTCAAGATAAAATCACTCAGTGTGTCTTGAATGTGGTGAATGACAGTTTATCCAATAGAATTAGGGTTGTGCTGATCAGTTGTGTGAGTGACAGCTCAGCTGTCCAATCTGAGGCAGGGGGTTGCTTAGCTGTCGATATTCTGATGGAAAGCTAAACTGTCCAATATGAGTCTGGGATTGCTGAGCTGTCTGTATTGTGAGTGACAGTGCAGCTGCCCAATCAGGGCTGGGGCATTCTGGATATCCTCAAGGAGTCTCCTGTTGTGAGTGATTACCTGGCTATTTAGCTGGCTGTTAGTCTCTGATTACTGATGGTCATTGCTTTTCCTTAGTGGTCTATGTGTAGCTTTTTTTTTCCAGTGTTCTGTCTCTCATTTGCCTGACCTTGATACTTGACTCTCATCACCCCTTTTGTCTAGCCCATTTAGCTTAATCCGCTACTTTCTTGGAATTCTGACTTCGGTCTGTGACTTAGCTATGCCTTTGTCTTACCCATGTGTTTATGATGAGCTCTCTTGGTGTCTGACCCCAGAACCTCTTGATTACCCTACCTCATGGCTTGTCCAAGAGTAGTCACTAGTGCCACAGATTGTAGGCTGGAATTTGCCTGCGGTCTTCCAAAGTAAGAGTCAGAACAGGGAATCGATTGTTTCTATTGCTAGATGCAGACACTGTTAAAAGTGTTGCAGGCTGATGCTACCACACGCTAGAGCAGACCTAAGCTGGAGGGTGGCATAGTGTGGCCGCCTAGAACTCATCTGAGGCTGCCGCCTGAGGCACACCTGCTTGGGCACTGTGTTTAGAGTCATAGGATTTTTTACTAACGAGATAAGAGTCCTTAGAATTTTCTCTTACCAGTCAGATTCCCAGCACCCTTTTTGATTAGTAGGTCCCATGCAACATCATCATTGCTGCATGATGAACACATGACATTGCAACAGGCATACCAATCAGGAGAGGCACCAGGGATTCTGGTACATAGGACTCTCATCTGGCAGCCACAGACAACTGACGTGGCCGCTGGACCATGGTCTTACTAATCGATTTGCTCATTTCTACTTCTAATTCCCCATTTCATTCACAACCCTTAACTTTTACTTCAAATCATATAATATAAATGGTGTGGATACAGTTATTATAATAAGTATAAAAGCATATAATAAAGTTTGCAAAGTTTTGTAAGTACATAAATGGTTTAAAAGTATCTATACATGCTCATTGTTCAAAATTCAGTTGTTTGCAGAAAATACATTTTATTAGATGCTAGTGGATCCAGATAAGCAAGCGGTACTTTATCTGTATATTTGTTTTACAGATGTAGGATTAAATACTGTTATGACAACTGAACCATTGTTAATGGGGTGATCCAGTGAGTAAAATGGCCTTTCTAAATATTTATTTAGCCAGCCTTGAGTGAAATATTAAAGCGGAACTCCGGCCAGAGAAAACATTTTAGTACAGTCCCTGCCCTCTTACATGATGTAGCAAAGCTGGGTACTACAGTTCTAGGATTTATAGATCATTTATAATTCAATAAAATCATACCTGCTCTTTTGCTCCCCACCTTCCCTCGTGGGAAGTAGAATTTCAGCCTGACAATCTCATGCTGTTGCTGTGAAGAGGACGTGTGTCGGGGGAAGAGGGAAGTTTGCTGGGAGCTGCAGGATCATCCTACATTCCAGCCTGCTTACACTTCTCTGTGGGGAGGGGGCATGGCAGGGGGTGTGGCCACTGGCCCCATGCTCTCATTGCAATCCTGTCCCTGAGATACCATTCTATGTAATGAGACAGGGGTGTTTTCGGTTCAAATAGCAATCATGTCACCAAGCAGATAGAAATACATACTGTGATCTTCTGCAGTATGATGATGCATAATATGTACTGCTTTTGTCAGGCTAGGAGCAGAGGCGAAGCATTACATTGATCGATTCAGCACTTCCATGGTCTCCCCTCCCCCATTGGTAGAATCTGCAGCATCTGTAGCATGGTATGAGTACACACAAGTTACAGTACACACCTGTATTATCAAGTAATATCTATTAAAGGTAAAACAATAATATTTTAATGTTTCCAATTATAGATTGTCTTATATTATATCAATCTATATCTGGGAACATATATGTACAGTACTATAGTTTATTCAGTTTACCAATCCATGTGGTGGTATTTTCTTTTCGTGTTATAAGGAGCCTGTCAGGTTGTTTTTACCCCCTAAATGATCGATACCTGTCCCTGCACCTTCCTAACACATCCCTACCCATCCCGGTTTGGCCTAACAGTGTCATACAGTATATGTTTGGTCCATAAGATAAGGAAGAGATGAAGGAATATTGAAACTTTGGGGTTTATTCTATGTCTAACAGATGCTGCCGACAGACTCTGGATACCTTGCCCGAGGAGTGATCATCCATAGACAGTTTCATGGAAAGGAAGCTACCAAGTTCCTATGGGGAAGGGGAGACCACAACAGTGCTGAATCGATGAATGTAATGCTCTGCCTCTGCTCCCAGCCTCACAATAACAGTATACTTTATGCATCATCATACAGCAGAGGATCATAGCATGTATTTCTGATTGATGACATCATTGCTATTTGAAGCGAAAACACTTCTGTGACATTACATAGGATGGTATATCAGGGACAGGATTGCAGTGTAACCATGGGGCAGCGGCTACAAACCCTGCCACGTCTCCTCACCATACAGAAGTGTGAGGAGGCTGGAATGTAGGATGATCCTGCAGCTCCAAGCATCCACGCCCCCTACACACCTCCTGCTCTCAGCAACAGCATGAGGCTGTCAGGCTGAAATTCTATGTCCCATGAGGAAGGGTAAAGAGCAAAAGAGCAGGTATGATTTTATTGATTCATAAGCGATCTATAGATATAATAACTGTCGGTCCCAGCTCAGCCTGTACTAAAACGTTTTTTCTCCCCGGAGTTCTCCTTTAAAAGGCTAAATGAGCAGGCCTCACTCCACCTTTTTGGAGGGCCACCAGGCTGCCCTTGATTCATATTTTAAGAGGCTTAACAGGCGTCCCTTGTTTCACCTTTCTAGACTGTCATCAGACTGCCCTTGATTCAAATTTTAGGAGGCTAAAAGGTTGGCTCTCATTTCACCTTTTTTGGTGGATAATTAGGTCGCCCTTGATTCAAATTTTAGGAGTTTAAACAGGCAACCTTCACTCAACTTTTTAGGGTCATCAGGTCGCCTTTGTTCAAAATTTTAAAAGGCTAAATGGATGGCCCTCACTTAATATTTATAGAAAGCAAACATGCATTTGCTATTAATTTTCCTACAGGTGCATATTATGCCCTTCATCATACTTTTTTTCATTAGGTATATGAGGCCTACTTCTACAATCATCTTAAATAGATAGACGTATACCCCCAGACGTAAATGTTTTTCAGCACTCGCTAATTTTTGGCAGTTCTTCAATTGTCCACATAGGTTTTGTGAGTTTTAGTCCCTCCTTCATAAATTAAACAAAATGTGTCTGACCATGTCACACAGCACATGTTCAGAAAAGGTAGGAAACTGACAAAATAAAATTTATTTGTGATTACCGTGGATGTATTTTTACTCTGCGCCCCACTACTATGTCATCTACTATAGTGAAAGCTGATGGGGAAATACACTGGAGAAGTCCCAGCTATTAAGAGGTGAAGGATGAGTTTTTTCTCTATTTATACATTTGCCTTATATACAATTAAAAATACAGGAAATTATGTTTCCTACCATTTTTTTCCTATTGAATCCATTTTATTTTTGGTTTTGTATGTTTTATTGTCAGTCCGTAAAAGTGGAGTAAGGCAATAAAACCTTCTTACATGTCTCTAATGGAAAACTATACCTCTACCAGCAGGACTGTTGGTTTAATGTTGCACTAGCAGGTACTGTAATGCAATAAACTCTGCCTAAATGTCTCTAAAACACTATATAGCCCTACTCAAGTGGCTAACCCTACAAAAATACAGCTAAGGCTAGGGTCACACTTGCAGATTTTACATGTGTTTTTGAGACTTGCGTTTTGTGAAAACGCATGCAAAAACCCATCCATAGGCCCCCATGCATAAAACGCATGCCCCAATAGCAAAAACGCATGTCTAAATGTACCATGTGTTTTTTGGGATGCGTTTTTGGCTCAGCACCAAAAAATACTGCATGCAGCATTTTTTGGTGCTCTTTAAAAAACGCATTCGTTTTTTTTACATGGGGCCCTATGGGAAACGCATGCGTTTTTATATGCCACTAAATGGCATATGCATTTTTGCATGCGTTTTTGCATGAGTTTTTTAAGGGTGCCCCACACCTATCAGCAAAAACGCATGCAAAAACACAGGGTGCCAAAAAGCACCTTAAAAAACGCATGCCAAGTGTGACCCTAGCCTAACAGCGCTAATATGATAGACTAAAAATCTATTGCAATTATCCATGAAAAGAACTGTTGCTTTAATGAGGCACCAGTAGGTACTTTAATGCACTGAACTTGCCTAAATGCCTCTAAACATTATCTTTTCCTACTCCAGTGGCTAACCCTACAGTAATAACAGTTAACAGCGCTATTATGATAGACTAGAATCTATTGAAATTAGCCTTGAAAAGGACTATTACTTTAATGTGGCTCCATGGCCCCAGTAAGTACTGTAATTCAATGAACCCTGTCTAAATGCCTCTAAAACACTATCTAGCCCAATCTAGTACCTAAACGTACACTAAATAAAGCAGTATTGTGAATTAGCCCTCAAAAGGAGTTTAATCTTGCACCAGCAGGTAGTGCAATTCTGGTACACTTTCCTTTCTCCAACATTGCCTCTCTCTACACTATTTCCAGATATAGTGCACACAACATGGTATCACTGGGTCTTATATAGACCCAATGATGCTATGCTGCCATCCAATCACCGTAATGTCAGTAGCCAACATGGCATTACCAGGATTGGCAGGCATTTCCAGCAAGCTTTTTGGCTGAAACTTAGCAGAGAAACATGCGATGTGGGAAATAGAGCATGACGCTCGAGTACCCAGATACTTGATTGAGTAATGAGCATCTTGCTCACAGTAATGCTTGATTGAGGACTGAGTAGAGATGAGCCACCACCCCGGTGTTCAAATTCGATTCGATTAATCGAATTTGATGTGTGTTTGTCGAATGTTCATCGAACACCATCAAAAATTAATGTAATAAGTGTTTTAACATTAGTACCGGGCAGGGGGAGCACCTACAGGGAGAGGGGAGCGCAGCACCGGGATCGAGGAGCGAAAAACACAGGCAGCAAACCGGCAGTGAGAAGAGGTATTTTTTAATGAAATTTTCCCAAAAAATTTTGACGTGGGCTTCGCCGTATTTTTGTGTACAGCAGGCAGGTACGGGCTGCCCCCAACCCCCAGGTGCCTATTTGTACCTGCCTGGAAACAGAAATAGAAGGAAGCCCTTTTTTTAAATTATTTCATGAATTTCATTCGCGCTATTTCTATGTCCAGCCAGGTACAGCTAGGCAGCACGGGGCTGGAATCCGCAGCGCAGGGAGACCCAAGCTTTCTGGGCCCCTTCCTGATGCGAATTGCAGCCCGCAGCCACCCCAGAAGATAATGTGTTCATTGAGGCGCCATCCTCTGGTGCTGTATCCAGCTCATCCAGGGCCCTGGTGCGGTGGCTTACTGGGTAATAAAGGGGTTAGGGCCAGCTTTTTGTTATCAACTGGCCCTAAGCCCGAAATTCATGGGGTCGTGCCAATATTAGACATGACCGCCATGAATTTCTAGTGAATTTTTAAAAAAAAACCACAACACATTAAACAAATATTTTATTAGAAATAAAACAAAAAAGACACTTAGATTCCATCTTTAATTATTAAAAAATCCTCTTCCGTCCGACGTAGTCCCAAAACACAATTTCAGCACTGCTACATCACTCTGCATAGAAACACACGGCTATGCAGAGTGATAGCAGGCTGACAACTGACTATGACAGTCAGGGTTCACGCCAGGCATAGCTCAGGCTATGACCGCGGGTGAACCCTGCTATCACAGCCAAACTCGGCCGCCGGAGATTGCCACGCGCCAGAAGAGCAGTGAATAAACCGGAAGTCATTAACTTCCTGTTTATTCACTGCTTTGCAGGCGCTCAGCAATCTCTAGCGGCTGGCGGCCGAGTTCGGCTGTAACAGCAGGTTTCACCCGCGGTCATAGCCTGACTTATGACCTGGGGTGAACCCTGACTGTCATAGTCAGTTGTCAGCCTGCTATCACTCTGCATAGACGTGTGTGTCTATGCAGATTGATGTAGCAGTGCTGAAATTGCGTTTTGGGACTATGTCAGACGGAAGAGGATTTTTTAATAAAAATGGAGTCTAAGTGTCTTTTGTTTTATTTCTAATAAAATATTTTTTCTGTGTGTTGTGCTTTTTTTACAAAATTCACTAGAAATTCATGGCGGTAGAGAACCTCTACCAGAGATGTAGCTGAGCTGTGCAGCCCTGGGAAAGTTCATGTGAGTTCATGCTGCATCAGCTGATCATTTGAAATAACAGGCGGGAAAGCCAGCTGTGAAGACACCGCCGGCTTTCCTGCTGTGTTCTGCGCTCCAGCTTTATGATGCCCCTTCCCCCCGCTCCCTCAAGCTTCTCCCCTTGCCTGATCCTAACTTAGGATCAGGTGGGGAGGTGGCGGGGGGGCGATGAGGGGGCATTAGGGAGCGGGGAGCGCAGAACACAGCAGGAAAGCCGGCGGGGCAGTCTTCTTACCGCCACCGGCTTCCCCGCCCTGCTCTTTCACTCCCTGGTGCTGCGCTCACGCCCGGTCCTGACTCAGGATCGGGATGGGAGGCAGCAGGAGGAGCGGAGGATGGGGATGGGAGGCTGCGGGGGGAAGAGGATTGGGCTAAATTATTGTTTAAACAATCATGCCCCCATTTCAGCCTTTTCCTCTGCCCCCAGACCGCTTTATAGGGTCCTTTTGGTGATCGAAGCATTATCGATCATAACCTCGAACTGCAGAATTTGAAACTAATTGTTCGCATTCGTCGAATGACTCGAACACCGCCCAAAACAGGTCGAATTTGAGATTGGCGAACATTTCGAATCAAACATCTCTCATCTATAGTAATGAGCAGTGTCGAGCACACTCACTTGTCACTAATTTACTTACCTAATCGTGAAGTCGAATTTGAGATTGGCGAACATTTCGAATCAAACATCTCTCATCTATAGTAATGAGCAGTGTCGAGCACACTCACTTGTCACTAATTTACTTACCTAATCGCGAAGTGCTGTTCATCATTCACTTTCGTCCAGTTGTCCACGCATCATGCCCCGCGGCAGCCATATTAGCACATCTAAGTGATGGGTGTGCAAATATGGTGCCCACTAGTGGTACTGCCAGTGGTAATAATAATGTAAAGCATGTGAGTTTAATAAACTTTCAAATATCTGTCCCCTCCATATATCTCTGACATTGTCTCCTGATACCTACCGTCACGCAACCTGCGATCCTCTCAAGAGCTCCTTCTCTACTCCCTTCTAATCTCTTTTTCTCACAACTGCATACAAGATTTCTCCCATGCTTCCGCTATACTCTGGAATTCTTTTCCCCATCACATCAGACTCTGGCCTACCCTGGAAACCTTAAAAAAAAACCTGAAGACTCACCTTTTCCAACAAGCCTACAGCCTACAGTGAGACTCGGTCCATTTCTCCACCGCATGATCAATTCTACCCTCTCCTACTGTATCCTCACCTGTCCCTCGTAGACTCGGAGCCCTCGCGGACAGGGTCCTCTCCCCTTCTGTACCTGTGTGACTTGATTGTCCATACTTTACAATAAGCTCCATGGAATCTAATGGCGCTATGATAATAAATAATAATAATATACTTTATAAGAGAATTCTGGTTGAAAACAATCCAAAAACCTTCCACAAGATGTCCCCACTAGACTGTGTCTGAACCAGACAAATGTTCGTTGTCAGTCAGATCCGTCTTCAAGCTTCTCTCACTGAATATGAGGCATATAACCATATAAGCATTAAGGGGGTGAGACCAATACAATGTCCACACTGCTGACTGCAGCTGGTGAGATAACAATGTATTAGATTACTTCAGGCTACAGGACAGTTGCTAAGCAATGTCAGAATGTCAGGATCACTGCAAACTCCTCTTTCCTTGGCACAAGCTTCTGATCTGTCATCTGGCTCCACACTGCCAGCTCAGCCACAATCTCTGTTAACCCCTTCTCTGCTGTCATATTTAACTGCTCCTTATCCGCTGCTGGCCACGGCCACACAGTCATAAAATACAGTTTTCAAAAGAGCACAGAAAAATGTGAGAAAATAAATCATATACACAGAAAAAGTATTATCTTAGCTGATATGCGACCCATCATTAACAACCAGTTCAGTATTTTTTTTGTTTTTTCAATGAAATGGCATTTACACTTTAAGATGTTATTTACCTTTAGTTTATGCTGCTTTAACCTACAAAGTTGATCCTATACTTATAGCCATTTTAAACCTTGTATCGCACATTACAGTACCTGGATGAGTCAGATATCAAAACATAGTAAATTCTTGTGTACCTTTATTTGTGAATGTATATTTCTTCATAAAAGTCGGAAGTAACAAGTCTCTCTGGCTATAATTTTGTCTCCGTGGAAACTAAGAGAGGCTCCTAATGTTACTGCTTCATTCTTTACAAGTGCTTGTGCCAAGGCACATACCAGTATAATTGCACAACAGAGATTCAAACAAAATTTTCTTAGAGTAAAATTATATTCCATTTCCACCTTTGAATGAGCTCTTACTGTCTGAGCAAGAAGAAAGGGATGAGCACAAACAAGTATACAGGCCTTCAATATCCCAGTGAATTTTTCATCTACTTTCATATAATTCCTATTATCGACTTTCATATAATATATTCATGTTTCTGCATTTGTTACATCTTCATATTCTTGGATTTCAACAATTTCAAAGAATCTTACATGCAACAGAGCCAATACTTGAAATGTGTATTATTGGCGCCGATGTATTTGAGGGAGTTCTTACAGGAAGGAGATTGCATCTAGTGCTCATTGTGAGGAACTAAAACTCAATGTTCCATTACACAGTGTCACATGTCTCCATTTTTCTATCACGGTCTATTTCTTGAAAAGATAGTTATATTGGAAGAGAGGAATTCATCTGATTAGAGATGAGGACTTAGCTTTGCCAGCATTAGATAACTATATTGTATGTGATGCAATGATGTGATCACTGGATTACATTTTCCATTTTATATTAAAAAGTACACCACAAAAGAACTTCCAAAGGTGTTTGGGCCATGAAGGACTCCACAGTTTGAATGGATCAGTGGTCACTGCGTTTTCTTTCTTGTTTCATTCAACATCTATAGAGGTCAACTCTTTGTAGGTGTTACAATATGGATATGTGCATATGATCAGCAGCAATATGGATGAAGCATGTTTGCACTGCACCCATATCGCTACATTGCACAGTATCAGCACAGTGGACTGATTTCTACAAATCCCATGCCCACTTTGCTTCTCCCCTCTGCAGGGTTATTTCACCTTCGGTTCGGGTTGCTGCACTTTCGCATTTCTGCAGCATGTTAATTTAATGCTGCAAACTCAAAAGTGAGCTCCAGTGGGTGAAGCCGCCCCGAGCGCAGATCATGGGCAAAAGGCAGCTGCATTCACCCTGCTTTCACCCGTGGCTTCCCTTAGGTCTGAAGGCTCTGCGTCCAGGACTGGATTGGAAGTTATTTTTACTTTCCAATATTATTTGCATTACTTTTACAACACAACCTTTTTAAGTACATATCAACATATTACTAGGGAAATTACTGGATCACATGCAGTTTAAGACAGAAGAATGCATAACGATGAGAATTAATGAAGAGACAGCCAAGAAAAAAACCTAGTATATTTTGCAGTTGTATTTCGAGATTAATTAATTAATTTAGTCAAGTGGAACTGATGTCTCCATGATCTTTACAAAATTTGAATTTGCTGGATCCGGTGTGATTTCAGCACACTGGCTGCTGTTGTCATTTTGCTGACCTCTGGTACCCCACAGGTCAGACCGCCACTGGGGGTACTGCACTCCTTCCTTAGTGGGTGTGTAGTGCTCCTGTTCTCTATGTACCTGGATGGTGAAGTTGAGACCCGCACCACACACACACACTTAAGACCCCAGGATGGGATGGTAGGTGAACCCCAGAAGACCCAGTCTCAACTAGGGGGAACAAGGAAGTGTAGAGATAGTTAGTCGGGAGAAGAACAGCAAAGGAATAGGAAGTCGGAGGTGTTAGCTCGCCTGGGCTGGAGCACGGTCATGCTCGCCCTAGAAGGGAACGACCAATGGGTGTGGAGGAAGAACAGAGCCCTCAGGGTTGAAACGTTACAATAAAGGTACAGAACTCCAACAGATGTGTGTGAGACTTTCATTAGCGGCAACCACCTGCTGCAGAGACCGCATGACATCCAGAAGTGCCGATGACTCAATGAACACCGGCCAATGACCCGGAACCGACCTTCTTATTCACTGCCCTGGGGAACCGCTCTGCCTGTGTGGAGCGAAACCACCTAAGCTGCCGGTCATCATCCCCAGAGGTTCTGCAGCAGCAGCGGCCATACATAGCCGCACATTGCAGGTGGCGTCATGAACACCCCTTTTCCTTTATTTCTCCTGTCATCTGAACCTTTAATTGACACCGCCAGGATCATGGAGCCGGGTGGCCACCTTAACATCCCCCAAAAAGAACCATAAGAACTGGCCCGGTAACGAGTACCCCACGGCCCTGGAGTGAACCTGTCAGAGGCAAATGGTTAACAAAATAATACTACAAACGACATTGTTCATCTGTCCCACAGCCTAGAAGCATGCTGTCTTGTCTTGTGCACCTTTTCTTTACCCCATTCTTGATTGCCTTCCCCTGCATGCCTTACCATCACAGCGCACATCATGACATCACAAAGTTACAATTTCCAATGCCTGAGGCCTAGAAGGTTCAATAACATCAGTCATAGTCATGAATTGGAGCCATGGAATTAAGTAGAGTGACTGAAGAGGGTATGTGTAACAGAGGAGAGGAAAAAGAGGAGGCTCTGGACAGCAGGGTTTTTTTCCTGTGGTTTTTTTTGTGTTGTTCCAAAACACACAAGGGAATTAAACATGTGTTTAAAAAAATGTATAATTGCAATAATTTTATGGGAGAAATACTTCATTTTCTGGAACAATTTTAAGGCTACTAACACTTCCGGCCATCACTGTATATGATGTTCTGGGGTCTGGCGGAGCTTAACAAGGAACATTCAATTTGTATCAAATATTTTCTATTTAAATTCAATTTCTCTGTAAAATCTGTGAGATTTGCCAAATTCAAATCTTTGCTGATGTTAACTTTATCTAGTTATATTTTTTCCCGTAAAATACAAAGCATTATAAAAAATTTACTTTTTTTATTGATGTGATATCAATTAATAACATTTCATATCCATGTCGTTCCCAAGAACAGTATGCTAAGCTAAGAAATCTATATAATATGTTTAATAACAACCACCAATAAGATCTAGCTCTTCCTTAGAGCAAAATAATTATTTTAGTCTAATTCTAAAATTTTATACAAACATGCATTTGTATTTAATTCAAAAATAACTTGGCACAAAAATATGATGCAAGATTTTTAATAAGTAGCTGATGTAGACAGAAAAAGCGCAAAACGTTTCGGGCCAACGATCTTTAAGATTTTTAGATCATCTGATTAGAGCTGACTTAGATTCAGCCCTTAGGGTTCCCAGACAAACCTTTTTGGCTAGTAAAAAACAGGGCACTTTCCCTTATCTAAATTGTTTTCAGTGTAACAACGTCATGAAAGGAGACAAGATTTATCATCCCCATACGGGTGAGGGTATCCCCATTAAAGGGTTTTTCCCATGTCTCTCGACCAATGTAATTTATGCAATTAAGTGTCCGTGTGGACTTATTTATGTAGGGGAGACCACATAGCATTTTAGGGATAGGATATCCCAACATAAATCTAACATACGGTGTGAGAGGAAGATTTTACCTATACCTTATCATTTCATTACAGCAGGACACCGTATCTCACAGCTTAAATATCAAGTGTTAGAAGGGATATCCTTACCACATAGGGGGGTAATCTCCATAAGTTACTCCGCATACGTGAAGCCTATTGGATATATAGGTAGCAAACTCTGTCCCCTTAGGGTCTTAATTGTGACTACAATATCGCTAGTTTCTTGTAATCATTTTTGCTATTTCCTCTTTATACTAAATTTTATTATCTTTTTCACAGAACCGTTGATCTGCTGGTGAAGGTAATTCCCTTTTCCTTAAAAACACCATATTATCTTTTTTATCTTTCTTATCTTTACTTGTCCCTCTTTCTCTATGTTTCTTCTTTTAGTCCGCCTTTATCTTTTATTTTCTCTTGTGTCTCTTATCCCCTCCTTCTTTTTCCTTATTCACTTCTTTCCCTCTCTCTTATAGTCACATTAGCGTCTCAGCACATTCTTTTCCGGGTATGGCGATCATGTGATCACCATATAACCCGGTATCCTAGTTACTTACATCATAAACAGCACGTCATATAGACGCGACGTCAGTTGACCGGGTTACTATGGTTACATGTCAACATCGTTGTGCGCATGCGCTCGCGTCACGATGACGCGACGTCACATGACTCAGTCCTCAATTTCCGGGTAAGGGGAATAAGAGAGACACGAGATGTGGCATTCAGTATGCTGTCATCTCATACACTGCGGTGTTTTACTTGTTCCAGCGTCATTCCTTTGATGGGTATATTATTTAGCACATAAGGTTACAGTTACCATAATGATTCTTGTGCCAGCCCTCATTACTTCACTATATTGTTTTGCTATATTAACCCTTCTTGCTCAGTTGAAACCTCTTGATTGAATCAGACATTTTGTTTTTCCATACAGCCTTTGTGAATTATACATCATCATTTATGAAGTAGCACGGTGACAGAAGTTTATGGTATATACTGTATCTCTTTTTTCAATATTTTACGTTTATGTGATATGAGGATTCATCATACATCATATTTTCTTTATTTTATGTTTTCTTGTTATAGCAACTGATGAAGGCCGTTGGGCCGAAACGTTTTGCGTTTTTTCTGTCTACATCAGCTACTTATTAAAAATCTTGCATCATATTTTTGTGCCAAGTTATTTTTGAATTACATTTACGGGTTGGAATCCCTACTTGAGCATACCACTGGGTCATCAGTATTTCTAATATTATATGCATTTGTATTTAGTTATTTTAGTTTCTTAATAATAATAATAATAATAATAGTATTATCATTACATACAAAATTTTGATTGCTTTTTATTGTATAGTTGAAAAAATTCACTTTTTTTCTCAGCTTTTAACCAAATAATTTTTCAATGTTTGTAGACTTTTATGGACATGACAATAGCAATTCCCCGACGACATCGATCAGAGGGATTCGGCTCCGAGTATTCCCCACGTTCCCCACAGGGCGTGTCAAAGCCTGTCCACATGGTGAGTTTTTTCTGATGCGGATATGCTGCTTATTTCGGTGTGGAAAAATCTCCAACATGTCGATTCTTCATGCAGATAGGCTGCAGATTTGACCACAAAAATTCTGAGTCATGGAAAAGTCAATGGAAAAAAACACCATATCCGCAATAGATAAAAATCTGCAGCACTGTTCTCCCATGCAGCAGCGTATCTAGGGGGGTGCAGCCGGATCCTTTGCCCCGGGCGCAACTCAGAAGGGGCGCCCGCTCCGGCTCCTCCGCTCCGCCCTGCAAATTGTGCAAGACGGCGCCACCACAACTCCTCAGCCCTGTTACGGCAGCAGACAGTTCACCTCAGGGCTGCTCCTCCTCTCAGGCTTTATATGGTGGGCAGAGACCTTTGGACCTGACAGACAGGGCCGCCGGGCTATAGACAGGACCTAAGCATGAAGGAAGCCAAGGAGCTCAGTGTGGAGATGCCGGACAGCCAGCCCGGTTCCAGGAATGGCCACGGGATGCAGATACTGCTCCGCCGCCCGCTGCAACTGCGATACTGGCATGAAGTCAAGGAGCAATGTGCCATGGCCGGGCCTGTGGTAAGAGAGACATGGGTATATGGATATAGTTATATATGTGTATAGAGAACCGACATGGGTATATGGATATAGTTATATATGTGTATAGAGAACCGACATGGGTATATGGATATAGTAGGGGGGGCACCAAAATAAATCTTTGCACCGGGTGCCAGAAAACCTAGTTACACCGCTGCTCCCATGTGAACAGACCCTTAAGGGCCCGTCACATGGGGTGACATTGCCGCCAATTACATCGGCGACGTAGGGGCGTGGCCTATCGGCGGTGACATCGCTACTATGTCGCCTCATGTAAAGGGGCGATGTTGGCGGTGCCGGGCGGTCACCTGGTTTCAGAGCAGCGCTCTGAAACCAGGCGACCATCATGGGGCGATGTGCACACATCGCCCCATGTAACCGGGTGCCGGCGACCTGTCAGGCAATGGGAGCCATATGCTCCCATTGTCCTGCATTGCCGCTGGGGTTTTCAGACACCCCAGCGGCGATGCCGCCTGACAGCTCGCGGCGCGAGGTGTCGCCTCATGTAAATGGGGGACGGCGATGCTGGCGGGGCGCCAAAAAAGTGTGCACACCCGCCAGTCGCCGCCGACATCCCCAGTCCCGTCGCCAGGTGTGACGGCACCTTTACAGTTTTTGGAGATTACTGTGTACATACGTCTTTATAGAGCTCATCAGTGAAGATTCACATTTCTATACTGTTAGTCAAAATAATGGTTTCTTCTAAACAGTCTTTATTTTCTAGTTCTATTTTCTTTTTTTTTGCATGCAGCTGGACAAAATAAAAGGAGCTTGTGAAGCATTTTATAAGTTACAACTTCAGACAAGATTGCTGTATCAGACTTTGCAGCATTTTTTCAACAGCAAGATAAGGAAACATATGTTAGCCATAGAAACGACTGTGTTTCATCATACACTTTTCATTATAAAACTTAAACACACTGCCTAAATTACCATATACATACACGTTTATTGAACACTGTTAGGTGGTAGCAATATGATTTAGAGGTAATATTATTGGGCAATTTAAGTTTTTTTATTTAATTTTCTACTATTTAAATAACGTGGGGAAATCAAAGTAAAGGCACTTGCTATTTGTAATTTTCCAAATATTATATATACTACCCCAGGGACCCTGCATACATGTAATGTGTGTATCTGCTGAGCAAATGATCACATGTTCTTATAATCACATAGAAATATCTCAGACTGCACACACTAAACATATGCCTCAAATACACACAATAACATGACAAAGTCAGAGCTACAGCTAAGACCGTACACTTCCTACCCCTCCTTTCTGCTCTGTGTGTAATAAATGAGTCACACAACATACAGACCAGAGAAGAGCAGGGCAGTGTAATGATGTATGAATATTCATTCATTGGGGAGTGGGCAGCAGAGATCTCACTGTGATTGACGGATGGAATTAATCTTTTATTTTGAAATTTACAGAGGTTAGGAGGAAAGCATAAATAATAGAAATACATGAATAGAGAGAGCTTAGAGAAATGAATTGGAAAATTCTGTCCTTCACATATGGATTTTTGACCTGTCAGATTCCTTTTAATATTTGGTGCAGAAATTTCAGCACCATTTCTGCATCTCTCAGTATGAAAAGTGCAGTGGCAAAAATGCATCTTTGCTGCTTGTTCGGTACATTTTTGATGCATTTTTTACATACATTTTAGTGCAGATTTGTGAAAAATCTGCAAGGAGAAAAAACAAAGTGCGCATGAGACTTTGGAATTTCCATTCACTTTGCTGGCATCAGGAAAATTTTGCGACAAATATGCGCAGAAAAGACAGAGGGAAAAACAAACTAGTGGAAAGGTGCTGTTAAATGTTTTGCCATGCCAAGGGTCCATCGAGCATCTGTACTTGGTTTGAACAGTCATTCTGACAGAGTCTCTTTAAAATCTTCATCTTAATATCAGCATTATATAACTATTTAGGCATGGATTTTCAAAGTAAGCACACAGGTCTCATTGGATTCAAGAGATCTATTATATGCATTGTGTAATCTGATAATAGTTTTACCTTAACCCCTTCACAAACTTTGAGGTAGCTATATGCCATAGATAGGTGATACTTACTGACCTATGATGTACAGGTATAGATTTTCAGCGTAGGGGATCCAGAACGCTTGGGCTTTACCATGCTGAGAATCCAAGCCCCAAACTGCCTGGCTTTTACCTTAGCTGGCAATCAAAAATAGGGCAAAGCCAACATATTTTTTTTTTAATTATTTATTTTAATAATTAAAATAAAATAATGGGCTTCCCTTTATTTTGACTGCCAGCCAAGGTAAAATCAGGCAGCTGTGGGTGGCAGCCCGTAGCTGTCCGCTTTAACTGCGCTGAGAATCAAAAATACCGCAAAACGCTAAGCAAATTTTTATAAAATATTCATTTTTTTTACAGTACTATGATGTTAGTTGATGGGTGAGGGGCCCAACAACCAATCACTGACTTTGTCACAGAGAATGGGCATCTGTAATTGGCTGCAGGAGTAAGGAGTATCCTTAAACCAGCAAATACATTCTAGCATCTAGAATGTACGGGCAGTGTCCAGGGTACAGCCAATCACAGACCCCCATTCTCTGTGACAGCATCTGTGTTATTGAGCGGTCCCAGAAGAAGCAGCGGGACGGCGGTACGCGGTAAACTGCTTTTTCATTAGTATATGCTTTCTTTTACAGCTCCCAGCCCCCAGCCCTTAACTTTCAGACTCAAGTTCGAATCATGTTTGACTCCAAACCCAGACTTAAAAAAAAGCCCGGTCAAGACCGCTGATCCTGAACATAAGCGGGTTCACCCATCACTAATCATTACTGCAGCATTGTGACAGAGCAGCTCTGACAGCTGCCTTGCACTATAATGATTCAGCACTATAATACAGTGCAACTGCAATCAGGGACTAAGTAAGAAAGTAAAAAAAGATAAATAAAAAAAATAAAATCATTTTAGAAAAAGCTGAAAATAAAGAACAAAAAAGAAATTTTATTTATGTAAAAAGCAAACTGTAGTGAAATATGTATCTGAGGGAATGGACCGAGCAATTAATGATTAAATTCTGTGTCATTAGACACAGGTCACAATCTGTTTTATCTGAGCACAAAGCTAGCTCTCCCGTCACAGTGACTACAGGCCTCTCCAGGGAGCCGTCTTGAGAAACCATGAGAGTGGAACCATTTTAGACCTCTTATGCCTTTGAAGACCCCATCAAAGAGACCTAATACAGCTGGACAGTTTGTATTTACTGTTGAGAAAGAGAAGGGAATTAAGACAAAGACAATTTAAAAAAATAATGTATGCAAAATTAGAGTGGGCTCCAATCACAGTTCCAGAATTAAAATAGTAAACTGGGAGGTTGGACTGGGAATCCGACCTCACTCAAAACACTATAGGAATCCAGACAAGCCAGGAGTTCTTTGTTCATAGATATGGGGCAGCTGAAACGCTGCTGTGATACACTTCCATCTCTTCCCTCCCCATTGGGATAGCTGCAAAGTTTAGGATTCTGTAAGTTTCTCTCTTTTATTTTATAACTGTTTTGCATATTTGTATGTCACTTTTTTATTTCTTTTTTTATACCTTTTCTTGTAGGCACTGTGCGTTTCATATTAAAGATTAAAACTTTAATAAGTCTGAAACCTTCTATGTCCTAAAGAACCCATAACCCTACAGATGGTGTGATTTTGTTGATTGATAAGTCTTAGTTAAATGGGGCTCATCACCCCAAATCCAGTGAGTGGTGGCAGCGTGTGTGAAGCGGGTGCACAGTCTGAGTCAGGCTGGATTGAGTCAGAGGAGATAGATTAACCCTTGCAGGAGCAACTCAAAGTCACGTGCTGATAAGTGGGTACGTGACACAAACCAAAAAACTACACATATTTGGTATCGCAGTGTCCATTACAAACCACTCTATAAAATAGTCACACTAGTTAACCTCTTCAGTGAACACCATAAAAAAAGATTCTTGGGCAATGCAGCTTAGTTCCTATTACAGTAAAAGGAAGCATAGCTGCAGCATCTGAGAATAGCTATTACACAATATATACAGTTACTCTACATCCGGGCCCAGCAAGAGATTCAAACTGGTGATCATAGGGCTGTTGGGTGTTGGACCACCAGTGATCTGATATTGATGATCCTAAGGGTAAGTCATTAATATATAAATCCTGGAAACCCCTTTAATGCAGTGCTATTTGGCAACAAAAAAATAGTGTGAAACTGGAACATTTGGATAAATCACCTATAAAACAATCGCTTTGAAATATACTTATAACAACTATTTAGTTTTTTAGTTTTAATACCATAAAGTTCAGTCATAAAGATTGCAGATGACATTCATATGGCTTAGGAGCATTATCATGTAGCACAGAAGATGTTATTTGTGGTTACTTTAGTATAGAATTCATTGAGTAAGTGAAACTGATGTAGACGTTTGTCTTTGTGAGAGCCTGTGCTGATCAATGGTGGTCTTAAGGTCAGAACTGACAAATTCATTACCACCTGACAGCTCCTTGGTGCTTAATAGTCTAAAACAGAAAATGTGTATTAAATCACTGTAGAGAGTCCTCTAATATAATTTCTGCCAGACCGTTGCATTGTAGATACCTAGAGTGCCTTTGGAGACATCTACTCATATGCTGCTACAGTAACTGGCCTCCGATGTTCATGACAAGCTACAAGACCTGCAGTCCAGCAGTTAATATGTTGAATCCTTATAGCTGCTAGTTCTTACATGTAAATGTGAAATAAACTTAAAGGGAAATTGTTATTTTTGATGATATTGCGCAATAATGAAACACTTTTCACTGATGGCTTATTTTAGGTTGTAGCAGTTTATCTTCTGCTAGATCAATACTGTCTAAAGTAAAAAAAGAGACACAAAAGAGGCACAAATGGGTCTTATCGTTCAGATAGGGTTATTGCACCATGAGTGTATGTGCTCACCTGGTTCGGTTGTGATGACCCACAACCAGTATACTCGCATGGACAGCTGCTGCTGGATCTGCACTTCCACGTGCACAGTGGTGATGTATCCAGAAATCCAAAAGGAATGGTGCTTATCTGATCTGCGCTGCCGTCGGGGCGAGAGATGTGGCGCCCCACTATGTAGGCGTCACAGAGGGGTACTGCACCTGTAAAAGAGGTGCAGATACTCCAGCTGCAGGTGGATCATAGGATGGTAGGTGGAACCCACAAACTAGCACTCCCACATTAGATCACACGCTGGGAGGGTACCCGGAAGGGAATAAAACCACCTCCAGGGGGAACAAGAAGGGCTTTTTGAAGTCTTTTGAGTCTTTTTGGACCTTTAGGGCTTTTTGGCTGGAAGTCTTTGCCCTTTAGGTCTTTGGCCGGAGGCCTGTCGGGTCTTTGGTCCTTACCTCGGAGAAGTAGAGAAGAGTTAGTAAGGAAGGCTTCCCATGCGCAGAAAGTTACCGGGTATCGCAGCCCGCACCTGTGGGATACTTCAGGACAACAGAAAATCTGGAGACCTGTGGAGTATATACTGCTCCCAGGCTCTTAAGCGACCGGAAGAGGGTACCAGGCACTGCTTGATGGTTCGGCGGTCAGCCAGCAGAGAGTAACCCAACTGGAGCGAAAGAGAGAGAAAACAGGAGGTCAGGTTAGCTTTATGGAACCAAACTTCACCACCACTGGGAAGCAGGAAAGGAACAGATTGGAAAGATGGCACACACCAAGTGTCCACCATATTACCTAAGATCTGCCTGCAGTCACCCGTTCAGCTACCTGTCCTCACACTATCAGGAATACTATACTGTAAGTTTTGTATGCAACTAATACAATTGCCAGTAAAGTACCTGGAGGAACAGTGACTTTGGACTCAGCCTGCATTTGTTTTGCATGAACTTATTCCTTTGCAGGAACGCTGCCCCAGAGGTTCCCGTCCTAGCTGTGGAGGACTACACCATCCTAGCCGCGATACCATCTACCTCCGGCGGACTGTGGCGGCGCTGGTGCAAAACACCAGAAACTACAGGTGGCGTCACGACAACAAACTTTGTACATTAACCCCTTTTTTTAAAAGAATAGTCCCCCAGGACACGGGATCAGGCGCGGCCGCCATTCCCCGTGACACCGTGACACAGTTAACCCTTGCGGCCTGATACCCGAGTACCCCGGAGCCTGGGTCTCGACAGAGGCAATGAAGACAAGGCTTCTTTGTAGTTATTCCTTTATTACCTACGCGTTTCATTGCCATCCCTGCACCTTCCTCAGGGATACATTCACATAGGGAATAAAGAAATAACTACAAAGAAGCCTTGTCTTCATTGTCTCTCACCCCGACGGCAGCGTGGATTAGATAAGCACCATTCCTTTTGGATTTCTAGATCAATACTGTGGAACACAAATGTCCCCCATACACATTTAATGAGATTAATTCATCACAGTTTTTGAGTTTTCGACATTTCTTGTGTAAAAGGTTTAAAAATAGTAAAGGACGAGTGGTGTAATATTCACACTCGCTATACTCATATCGAGTACTTTTTAATACTCACATATTCATCCAAATTGCGAGTCCAATGTTAGTCAATCAGTGATTGGCTCTGCCCACATACATCCGGCCATAAAACAAATCTTTCTGGGTCAGGGCATGAGGGTGGGTCTTTTTACATTTCTACTGCATAAAACACATTGCTGTGCCCCCCAGAGAGACCCTAACATTCAATTTGCTTTCTTTGAGGTGCCAACTCCCATTGTGTACTGAAGGGAGCTGGCAATATGTGTCAGATCGATAACCATAAACACATCGCTCATGAGCATCAGCGATACTCGCTGAATAAGAAGTATCGCGACTACCGTACTATCCTTGTGAGTAGTGAATAGTAACGATTACGACCCACCCAGGAGTCTATGGGAACTCAGTATCCTATACTGTAAGGGGATGTCACTGCCCGGACCCGTACCCTGGGGTCAGTTGGAAAAGGGGGAAAAACAAAAACGGGAAATAATAAAGTCTTGTGACGCCACCTGCAGTTTCTGGTGATCTCACCAGCACTGCTGTCAGACCACTGGGGATGGTGGTATTGCAGCCGGATGATAACGCTCCCTGCAAGCGGAGCGGGTTCCCCGGGGCAGTGCTGCTGCTGTGCTGGTTGTCGTGGTAGCAGCTCTGTGTATTAGCTTAATAGAATAAGACACCGGAGGCTTGCTGACACTGTTCGGGTACTTTACTGGCAACAGTTCTTAGTAGTTCAGGTACACAGTTACACAGTCTTTGCAGGTAGCTGGCTGGGTAGTGACTGGGGAGAATAAAGTCTCTTTGAGGCTCCCAGAGTGTTCCGTGTTCCTTCCTTAGTACCTTCACTGCCCTCTGTGTCTTTGCTTGCGCCTCCTTACTATCCTTGCGCTGTCCTGCACAACACACTTGTCTACAAACACTTGTGAGAGAATTGCTCATTCTAAGGAGCTCATTGAAACCAGTGTCATCCCATATTAGGAGACAATTTTATAACAAGTTAGATTATAACATTTCTTCCCAATATTCCACGATCACTGTTAGAGGTGTTATTGAAAAGAGGAAGGTGCTAGAGAAACTGAGCCACAAAGTGGAGACCAAGTAACATTGCAGAGTGGTGTCACTGAGTGCTGAGGTGCATAATGCATACATTTCCTTGTGAGGATCTTAGCTTGTAGGTTCTATTAATCACCTAGGCATGTTAATGATGCAAAAATGTTAATATGTATCTGTACATGGTGTTACAGCAACTTAAGGCAGGTGGCTACAATGCAATGCCCCAAGTGCACAAGATCCCAAACTAGCCAGCAACAATAGTCCTTAATTTTCTCCAGACATTGGCTATCATGACCGTAGCTCATTTAGCCAGTTCCAGATGGCAAGCATAGTCCTTAGGATAGTTGCTCAAATCCAGAATGTAGAAATCATGACTGTAGCATGTGTATCCACCTGCAGTTTCTATAGTCCATCCTTGGGCTTCAGGACCTGGCCTCAGCACTGATCCCCTTGCTTCCAATTTACAACACCAACTGACTAACTTAAACATGTGGCT
Source organism: Allobates femoralis (assembly GCA_033576535.1). NCBI lineage: Eukaryota > Metazoa > Chordata > Amphibia > Anura > Aromobatidae > Allobates > Allobates femoralis. Next base: position 96,094,991 of record JARQOC010000002.1, on the reverse strand, counting down.
TATTGTTCCAGAAGCCCAGTCTTCTGCCATCTCTGAAGGAAGTGTATTGGGGATATCCGCTGTAGAGGAGAGCGAAGATGAACCACCCCCTCACCAGATGCCGGACATTGAATGGTAATATAGATATAATTGCATTATGGTCTATTAAAATGAGCTGGAAATGACACTCTGGTACATCCCCTCCATCCTTCAACTTCTAAACAATAAAATGATGTAGATGTAACTAATGATCCATGCTGAAAACGTTTCATAGTCATTAGACCATGGCCAGCTTCTTACAGTCCGCAACAATGGGGACTAGTTGCTATGATGTCTCCCCATATACAACAAATATAAACAGAAGATTTTCTCTGATTAAGATATGTAGCGGAGGTAGTATAAAGGATAGTGTAAAGGACATCATTCAGCAATACTAAACATTGTAGCTGTGAATGTCGCTATACTTTTCTGCTCCTCTCTCTTCCTTCCCCATCCACTCTCCATAGAGTTTAGCAGGCTATATAACCAGATACCTCACTGTGGTGATAGTTCATCCAGCTTTGGCGAGGACAGATTTGAGCTGTTTTTTCCTAGTGCTTAGTTAATTTAGAAGGTAGGAATGTGAAGAGAAGTGGCTCATAAATGGAGGAAGAAGCATATTTCTGTGATAAGATATATTACAAATTCATCAATATTCAAATGTACTATTGATGTATTAAAAGTGTGCTGAAACAGTAATTAATTAATGCTTCAACATACCAAGAGATTTTAGACAACCGTGTGCATTCAACTGTATGTGAAGCCCTCCTTGTGGAGTCGTTTCTTTTTCTTTTCACCCTCTGTCTTCATTCTACATTCTACTTTGTTAATTTTATATTATCTTATGTTGTTTGACTTGTTTGATTTGAACAAACACTCAATAAAAATTTAATGTTAAAAAAAAAAATGTATGTGAAGAGAGTTTGGAGAATGCCATTTTTGCTTCAGTGCTCAAAGGAAGGTACGGTATATAAAGGCATAGTTGGGCGAAGAGGGGGGGGGGGGGTGTGGAAAAATCTGATTGGCCACACAGAGCCCTGATCTTAAACAACTTTGAGATAAACTAAAATGAACATTGCAAGCCAATGTTAGTGTCAAATATAACAAATGCTCTTCTGGAATCTGAATGAATGGACATATAATTCAAGATCTTGTATAAAGTTTTCCCAGAAGAGTGAAAGCTGCTACAGGTGCAAGGCAGACTAAATCTATGTGAATGTTTGTACATTTAGAATGGGACATCATAAAAACTCACATGTAAATGTGGAGATGTGTCAATACTTTTATTCACGTAGAAGGGCAACAAGGAAAAAAACTAAATGGAAAAAAAACATCCTTTAAATTTTCTTGGAAAAAGTTAAAAGTCCATTTTATTTAGGCATATTAAAAATCAGAAATGCCAGACATGAGTAATAGATGACTAGTGTCTGGCAGTTCTGATTTTTAATATGCCTAAATAAAATGGACTTTTAACTTTTTCCAAGAAAATTTAAAGGACGTTGTTGCTGGATTTTTTTTCCTTGTTGCCCTTGTCATTAGCTCTGAGCAGAGCTTTCCTTATATCCATGCACCGGCCTGGAAACCACCTCCTATACTGATTCTATACATTGAGCTGGAACCTTTCTAACATTTTTCACATTTTATCCATGTAATCATGTTATATATGCCAACTTGACAGTCTTGCCACAATTTCTATTTCTGCCAACATGCAAATGTATGCTTCCAAAGACATTATTATTAATAATTTTACTAATTAGGTTTTTGGGGTGTTTGCAGTCCCAACTTGCTTTTGTGTCTATTGACTCAATATTGGTCTAGGGCTGTTTCTACTGGTTGTATTACGGTAATTCAATGCCTTTTACTTTCTGTTAGAAAGTTAAACATATGTGCATCAGCACCAAGACCAAAAAAATGATGTCCGCCATTGTCAAACACAAGTCTGGATGAAAAATAGTCTTTAATCATTTATCGATCTTAAGTCCTTAGGAAAGCTGGCCTGATTCTTAACTCATTAAAGATAAGCACCTGAACATTGGAGGGAGAAATCTTCTTGTTTATTGCATAATAGGCAGCCTGTAAATAGGAAAATATAAAAGCCTTGACTTGGCTGAAGAATCAATTAGCTGCATTGTAAGAGCAAGCTTTAACCTGTGATCCCACTTTCATTGTTGGACAACAGCTTGTCAGCCTTATGTAATGATGCAGAATGCTAAGCCATGCAGGAATTACTTCACAATGTAGTCCAAACCAGAAAGTAGAAGCTCAATTTAAGATAACAAAGACTGCAAAGTGAAGTGTAATAGAGTGTTGGAGAATTGTTCAGATTTTCTATAAGTCCATTGAGAATAAAGAACTAAGTTTCTACCACGAATTTTATTGGTGTAAAGTGTCCTATGACTGCATGTTTCTATGGTCCAAGTGGGGTCAAAGTATAAGTACTGTAGATGCGTGAGGGACCCTGAGACATATGGGACTATTCCCACACACTGAGCAGTTTTTTTAAGGTGTTCAATCTCTTTTGTATACTGGTAACTAGAAGAAATATGATGGTCAAGCAGACATATTTATTGCCTTAAATAACAGGTCATAAGCGGCTACATATAAGATCTACCCAGCTGAAGATTAACTGAATCTACCTAAATAAATTTTAACAAATTTACTTAAATTTGGCTGGAGAATTAAATTTGAGTTGAATGTGTATAATTATGCTTTGAGATCTGTCCAAACCCAAGAGCAGTTTCATGTTTGCGAACAAGTGTAGCTGCACAGAGGCTCAAAGGGTAAGGGGATCCATTTCTACCCCCCATATTACAAGCAGCTTCTATCACAAGCACAAAACTTATGATAAACTATTGGACTACAAAGGTTCCAGGGTTCTTCCACAAAGTCCTCTTTTTTACGCCACTGCCCCAGACATTAAATAGACATACTGTATAGCTTTAGTAAATGGCGTGCACTCTATATTGAGTTTTGAGGTGCTAGTGGAGGGGTCGTAGAGGCCCGTGATCAAGTCTAGAAAATAAACACTGAACATTTAGGAGTTTGTTGTTGCACAGTGAGGTCTAGTTCAAACGACAACATGCGACTTGGCAAAAGGACGTTTCGGCCACCACGCCATGGCCATTATCACAGAGTCACTAAAGGTGGTGTGTCGCCTGGAGTGCTCCTTTGGAATCAAGAGAGGTGTGTATCCTAGATGAAACTGTGGGTTTCCCTGTACTGTAGGGGTCAATAACAGTCCCATCTCACTGGTTGCAGAAAAATATGGGCAGTACCTCTATGTCAGAAATTGTTCCAAGGCACTCCAGGGTGGATTGCACAGATGAGGATATACTCAGTGAGAACTGGTAAGTATAGAGCGTCCTAGAACCGCTACTCTGCTGTGCACTCCTGCACTGTGGCTGGGGTCGAACATAGGTGTAAGTGTTTATAAAATTAACCTCACCTTGCTGTCACTTGTACCAAAGTGCAGCCCCATCATGTTCTTTAGACCAGTCTTCTTTGCCTCTGGCACTGACTTGGCATGAGGTTGCATGAAGCATAGTGCCAATGTCTTGCATAACATCATGAAAAATTTCACCACTGTGGCATCTATTACTGCTTGTTCTATTAAAAATGCCACCAAAAGTCAGACTGAATTGAATAAGACAATTGAACTGGTGTGGAGATGTTGGTGGGATAGTTGTGGGTTAGTATAATTGTATTATTTATTTTACCCCATCCTAGCACTCTATTATATAGCAATGTGACAGCTGGCCCAAGAGGAGACACCAGCCCACGCGACAACGTTGTTGTTCCATTTACACTCTATAGACAAAGAGACTAGGACTGGCTTTTTTTAAATGAATTTTTAACTGATATATAAAATCTCACCCTTCGCCAGTCTACCTTTACAAGCATTTGTGGAAGAATAACTTACTCTAAACAGTGCACTGACACCAGTGCTGCTCTGCAATAAGATACCAACATTGCAGCAAACCAGTTGATATTTTTCTCCTTAGTAAATGTTCCAAGTTGGAAGCATTAAGGACCCACAGTAACAGTTCATAACTGTTTCCAAAGTGCTGTGGACTTAGAGTTCAAAATCTCTTGTGGAAATACCATTAGCAAATACCATTGTGAGCATCATAACATTAATATCCAAGGCTAAGCAGCAGAATAAAAGCCTTCCATCACTAACTAGGCACAATGCCAATCATTGGATGAAGTGTTATAAAGTGTGCCACCTCTGGAATTTTGAGAAGTGGAAGCATGATCTGAGGAGCAATCAATTAGAATATAACCTGGCTCAACCCCAGTGAGGTGCTCTGAGGAAATATTACCGAAATGATAGAAAAAGTTAGCCTCGGCACACTCCAATGAGAAAATAAAGAGATTTTTGTTCTTTGTGTTGCTTTTTATTTACATATAGAAAAAACATCCCACGTTTCGGCTCAACATGAGCCTTCCTCAGGGAACTGTATGAAATGAAGAATAAATAACATAAAGTTGTCACAATTTTTGACATGAAAAAAAATACAGCATATTAATTCACAATGGTAAGGGAATTCACATGCAGGTGTCTCATATATACACTTCTAGTAAAAATGTGGATATACAAATAGTGCACACCCGGTAAGTGTACACGGCCGTAAGTGGTAGATGGCGTACAGGATATTAGTGATGAGTGAGGGTGCAAAGGACCTGAGAAAGGGGGGGAGAAGAAAAGATGGTGGGGGAAAAGCATACAGAAAACATAGGCGTCAGAGAAGGAAAAAGGATAAGAAAGGAAAAACGTTGTATGCAGAAAAAAGATTACAGGGGCAGTGTACAGAGTATACCAGCCAGTTAGGGGTGTATAGTATATACCTCAATGATATGTTAGAGTTGACTTGGTCAAGAAAGTAGCGGCCTGGGTGGTCACAGAATCTCAGGTAAATGGAAAATTAGAGGATGATATAGAGTACTGGATTATCAGATTTTCTAAAAATATAAATATAAAGAAAATATATATCAAGTTTCCAGTAATGGGGTACCACATGAGAGGAGAGAAAAAAGTAATTGTAAACCCACAGTCTGCTATACTGTAGTGGGTATGTTAGGGACTAGGATGTGAACAGGATATAGCAAAATAAGGGAAATAACATGTTAAATGCCAATATTACCTCAGAACTAGAAGCTCAATCAACCTCTAGAAGGTAATGGGGAGAATGACCACTTCAACAGGCATGCTATTAGATAGAAGGAGAAAATAAAGAAATAAGCAGGGATTGAGGTAAATGAGAGAAAGATTAAGGTGTCACGTACCCTTAATTAGAAAGTAGGCACATGACTCCTGTCCTGTGGTAAAAAGAAAGTATAGCAGGCAATGAAGTATAGAACGTACTGAGAAGGGTGTCTGAGCCAGAGGGCTGTGCAGCATTACCTTGTTTCCATAGTGTTTAGTAGAGGAGGCCAGGAGTGTATGTGTCATGGTGCCGCGCTCTTATGAACCCCCGGTGCTTCCTGGTTGGGCGGGAGTTCGGAAGCGTCATATGCGCATTGTGCATGCGCGAGTGCGGACGCCATGTTGGGAAGGTCGGACGGTGACCGAATATGCGTTCTGCGCATGCGCGAGCGGCAGAAGCACAAGAGACCTTCCTAGGAGTGTTAGAGGCGCAGGAAAAGGTGTAATGCTGTCGCTATGATGGCGGCCGCCATGTTCCTGGTGGAACTGTGCATACAGGTGATGTGCACAGTGGTGGAAGAGGTGGTTGGTGCAGGAAGGCAATGTGCACAGTGGGTGGGAGGCATTTGTAGGTACAGACAGTACCATCTTGGTATTCAAAAAAGTCCTGCCTATAAATAAAGAAAGATAGTTAGAATACATAAAGTACATGAATATCAGAGCACATAAGACATCATTAGATATGACTATGTACAGCAACCATGAAGTCATAACATGGAAAAGATATATGTGATCTCCCAAAGTAATAACACTAACACTAAGCTCCCATGCGTAGATTATAAGGTTAAATATATGGGCAACTCCGTTCAGTATACCATTTCAGATTCCCTATTTAAACCATAAGGAGAGAGAGTATTGAGGTGAAAGATCCAGTAAGCTTCTCGTTCTTTCAACATACGTATCCTATTGCCTCCTCTCCTAGGTACGGGTATGTGATCGATCACCTGAAATTTTAACTGACTGATAGAGTGTCGATGTTCAATGAAGTGGGCAGGGATCGGTAGTAATGTGTTTTTGCACCTGATGGTCGACTTGTGTTTTGAAATGCGGTCTCGGACATGCTGGGTGGTTTCCCCAACATATCCGAGACCACATTTGCATTTAATGAGATAGATGACGAAATTGGAATTACATGTGTAAAACCGTTGATGTAAAATCTTTTACCTGTTCTAGGATGTGTGAACGATTCACCCTTGCAAACGTTTGTGCACTGTGCACATCCCAAACAGGGGAATGTGCCTTTCCTGGGGGTACTCAATGTCTTTTGTTGCATACTTTTAGTGTTAGATCCGATGTCGGCCCTAACTAATGAATTTTTGAGGTTTCTTGTACGTTTATGACAAATAAGTGGTGGCAATTTGAATTCCCTTATACCCGGATAGGCTTTCTGTAATAAAGGCCAGTGTTCAAGAACAGCTTTTTTAATGAGTGGAGAGAAAGGGTGGAACGTGTTGATGAATTTTACTCTGTGGTCTATGTTACCGTCCCTTTGTTGTGTTTGTTCCTGTGGTGTAGAGACTATTACCGGGTATCCTCTCTGGAGAAATTTATTTGTCATTTCATCATGTCTAAGTTCTTTGGTGGTCGGGTTTGACATGATACGTTCAACCCCATTATGTTGACATTTAGGTAGGGCTTTTTTAACATGTTTTGGATGGCAACTTGACCAGTGTAGTAAACTGTTGCGGTCCGTGGGTTTGACATATAAGTCACTGGTCAAGTTGCCTAGCTGGGTCTTAGAGATGAGTGTGTCCAGGAAATTAATTTGGTTGAAATCATGATGTAGGGTGAAAGTCAGGTTAGGTGTTCTTTGATTTATTTCATCAACAAACAAGTTGAGTGTGTTGGTATCACCTTTCCAAAGACAGAAAATGTCATCTATGTACCTTAACCACATGATTGCGTTAGATTTGAATAGATGATTAGTGTACACGTGGTCCGTTTCAAATTTATCCATGTAGATGTTAGCGTATGGGGGCGTCATATTGGCCCCCATGGCTGTCCCGCATTCTTGTATAAGGAATTGGTCCTCAAATAAAAAATAGTTATTTTTGAGAACCAATGTAAGGGTATCCAAGCAGAACATTTTTTGCAGTTCGCTAAAGGGAGTATGTTTGTTCAAGAACAGTGAACAGCCTCAATGCCTCTCTCGTGGTCGATACTTGTATAGAGGCTGTTCACATCAAGTGTGACCAGTATAACGTCATCCGTGATGTTATTTATATGGCGTATATGGTTTAAGAAGTCGGAGGTTTCTTTCACATAAGATTTTATTTCGGGAATTAAGGGAGTAAGAATCTTTTCCAATGTTATGGATAAAGGTGAAAGCACCGAGTCTGTGATGCCACAATTGGCCTTCCAGGGGGTCTTTCTAAGTTTTTGTGTATTTTGGGTAAGATGTACAACACTGGTGTAATTGGGTCTTGTTTGTGCAGATATTCTGCCAGTCTTTTGTCTATTGTACCATGGGTTAAATACAGTTTAACCAAATTATCAATTTTCCTCTGAATTGTGAAGATAGAATTAAAGGGGATTGGTCTATATGTAGACGTGTCTGATAATTGTCTATGGATCTCAGATATGTAATAAGATTTATCAAGCACAACTATGGCACCACCTTTATCGGCTGGCTTAATTACAATTTTATCATTATCCTTCAGGCTTTTAAGTGCTATGGTTTCTTCCTTGCTTAAATTGTGCCTTAGGTGGTAATTGCCTTTCTTAATGTCCTGTATATACATATCAACAGACTGAGATACCAGTGCAATATATGTCTCGACCGAATGTGAAAGTCTTGATGGTTGAAACATGCTCGGGATCCTGATACCAAGATCCTTCAAGATAAAAGTGTCTGGTGTCATTACTCCAGGAACAGAGATTGGTATAATTCCACTGTCATTCATCTGATTGAAGTGAACCTTGAGCCTTACAGACCGGTAAAAACGGTTCAGTTCTTGATGAACGAGGAAAGGGTCGAAGGGGGGTGTGGGACAGAAGGAGAGTCCCTTCTGGAGAATTCTGACCTCGGCAGGTGAGAGGTAATATGAGGAGATGTTGAATACCAAGTTGTTCTTACCTGCGACCGAGTGTGCATCCTGTTCTCTGGGTACGTGTCTGCATCCGCTCCTTCTTCTTCCCCGTCTGGTGTGGTGTTGGGTGGTGCTGGTGGGTTCAGTCTGGGGTCTAAAAAAGGTTTGTGAGATTTTCCACGACCACCGCGACCACGTCCTCGTCCCCCGTCTGAGCCTGATGATCCTGATGAGCCTTGTCGAGGTCTGTAGGGTGGCCCCTCTGGTAAGGTGGTGTAGCACCATCTATAAACTTGGTTCTTGCTGTAATCGTCCTGATCACGCAAAAACTTATTCTTCTTCTTGGTTTTTAGTTCATTGGTAAAGTCCTGGAGAGTCTTGTTAGCTCTAGTTTTTAGGCTCGTTAGATCTGCAGAAGAAAGAGTGTTAGCCAATTGGTTCTCAATAGCAGTAACCTGTTCCTTGACCTTAACTATCTCGTCCTGGAGAAATTTGATGGTGAGGACCATTGAATCGATTGAGCATTTGTTAAGAATATTCTCAAACAATTGACAATATTCTTCATTGTCACTAAATAGAGTTGGTCGGAGGGCGACTCTCAATCCCCTAGGTATCCGTTGCGCTTTCGTGTATTGCGCCAATGTATATGAGTGCAGTTCGAAAGAAGCCAATTTCTTCAGCTCTTTCTCATAATCCCTAGATTTTACCTCACGGGTAGGGATATTCAGGAAATTGTCCGTTTCTCTTACGGTTGAAAGAATTGTAGCTCTTTCCTCTTCATTATACGAGAAGACACCGAATGATGCCATGTAGTGGTTATCGAATGCTTAGATGGGAGCACAAGGTTAAAAAAGACGTAATCAATTAGAATATAACCTGGCTCAACCCCAGTGAGGTGCTCTGAGGAAATATTACCGAAATGATAGAAAAAGTTAGCCTCGGCACACTCCAATGAGAAAATAAAGAGAGATTTTTGTTCTTTGTGTTGCTTTTTATTTACATATAGAAAAAACGTCCCACGTTTCGGCTCAACATGAGCCTTCCTCAGGGAACTGTATGAAATTAAGAATAAATAACATAAAGTTGTCACAATTTTTGACATGAAAAAAAATACAGCATATTAATTCACAATGGTAAGGGAATTCACATGCAGGTGTCTCATATATACACTTCTAGTAAAAATGTGGATATACAAATAGTGCACACCCGGTAAGTGTACACGGCCGTAAGTGGTAGATGGCGTACAGGATATTAGTGATGAGTGAGGGTGCAAAGGACCTGAGAAAGGGGGGAGAAGAAAAGATGGTGGGGGAAAAGCATACAGAAAACATAGGCGTCAGAGAAGGAAAAAGGATAAGAAAGGAAAAACGTTGTATGCAGAAAAAAAATTACAGGGGCAGTGTACAACTGTCAACTCTAACATATCATTGAGGTATATACTATAACCCCTAACTGGCTAGTATACTCTGTACACTGCCCCTGTAATCTTTTTTCTGCATACAACGTTTTTCCTTTCTTATCCTTTTTCCTTCTCTGACGCCTATGTTTTCTGTATGCTTTTCCCCCACCATCTTTTCTTCTCCCCCCCTTTCTCAGGTCCTTTGCACCCTCACTCATCACTAATATCCTGTACGCCATCTACCACTTACGGCCGTGTACACTTACCGGGTGTGCACTATTTGTATATCCACATTTTTACTAGAAGTGTATATATGAGACACCTGCATGTGAATTCCCTTACCATTGTGAATTAATATGCTGTATTTTTTTTCATGTCAAAAATTGTGACAACTTTATGTTATTTATTCTTCATTTCATACAGTTCCCTGAGGAAGGCTCATGTTGAGCCGAAACGTGGGATGTTTTTTCTATATGTAAATAAAAAGCAACACAAAGAACAAAAATCTCTCTTTATTTTCTCATTGATCTGAGGAGCAGGCCCGGACTGACAGGTGGGAGATTCGGGACTTTTCCCGATGGGCCGGTGGTTGTGGAGTGGGCGGAGCAACAGCGCCCGCTCCTCCAGCCGCAGGCCAGCTTTTAAATGATTTTGCGGCGGACTGCCAGGTCTGAGGAACGGCGCCGCCGCTACCTCTTCTCACAGACTCACACCAGTAGGAGGGCGGGCAGCCCTGACAGCGGCTCTTAAGGAGAGCGCGTCTGCACAGCACGTTGCTTGTGGGCGGAGAGAGCACACACTCTGCTCTCCCGCCCACGAAATGGATCGCGGCCACCCCGGCCATTACCAAGTGGGCCATGTGTACAGGCAGTGGAGCTGGCCTGAAGGCAGCAGTCAGCAGCCGGAGACTTTGTCTCAGTCATAGACTTAGTCTCCTCACTCCTCCTCTGACCTGTCTCAGCTGCAGACCCCGGGGCTGCAGACTGCAGTGCGGCACAACAAGCAAAGCTGAGGCAAGATACTTTCATTTTCGTCTGTCTGACCTGAGATGTGTGGGGTGGGTGTGGGGCAGGGCAAGCTGCTGTGTGTGTATTTGTGTGTGTGTGAGACAGGCTGCTGTGTGTTTGTGTGTCTGTGTGTGAGACAGGCTGCTGTGTGTGTCTGTGTGTGAGACATATCTAGAGGGTTGAGAATGCGCACATAGGGTCTTATCCTTTATAGACAGGTAAATGTGAAAAAATCAGATTTGCTCACCTGGTCAGGTTGTGTAGCACACAACCAGCGTAATCGCTCAAACAATGCAGCTGCTGCAGGGACTGTACTTCCACGAGGTGCGGTGCTGTGATCAGGTATTTTGGACGAAGTACCTTAATGTCCGCGCTGCTGCCAGAGAGGAAAATACACCAACGACACTGGATATCTGAGTACTGGTAGTAGAGGTTTATTTCCAACGCGTTTCGGATGTTCCCTGAGGAAGGAGCTCGGCACGTGGCTCCGAAACGCGTTGGAAATAAACCTCTACTACCAGTACTCAGACGTCCAGTGTCGTTGGTGTATTTTCCTCTCTGGCAGCAGCGCGGACATTAAGGTACTTCGTCCAAAATACCTGTGTGTGAGACAGGCTGCTGTGTATGTGTGAGTGTGTGTGAGATAGGCTGCTGTGTATGTGTGAGTGTGTGTGAGGACAGGCTGCTGTGTGTGTATTTGTGTGTCTGTGTGTGAGGACAGGCTGATGTGTATGTGTGTCTGTGTGTGAGACAGGCTGCTGTGTATGTGTGTCTGTGTGTGAGACAGGCTGCTGTGTGTGTATTTGTGTGTCTTTGTGTGAGGACAGGCCACTGTGTGAGTATGTGTGTGTTTGTGAGGACAGGCCGCTGTATGTGTATGTGTGAGTGCGTGTGAGAGACAGGCTGCTGTGTGTGTATTTGTGTGTGTGTGAGACAGGCTGCAGTGTGTGTATTTGTGTGTCTGTGTTTAAGGACAGGCCGCTGTGTGTGTGTGAAACAGGCCGCTGTGTGTGTATTTGTGTGTCTGAGTGTGAGGACAGGCTGCTTTGTGTGTATTTATGTGTGTCTGTGTGTGAGGACAGGCCGCTGTGTGTGTGTGAGACAGGCCGCTGTGTGTGTATTTGTGTGTCTGTGTGTGAGGACAGGCTGCTGTGTGTATTTGTGTGTGTCTGTGTGTGAGGACAGGCTGCTGTGTGTGTATTTGTGTGTCTGTGTGTGAGGACAGGCTGCTGTGTGTATGTGTGAGTGTGTCTGTGTGTGAGGACAGGCCGCTGTGTATGTGTGAGTGTGTGTGTGAGGACAGGCTGCTGTGTGTGTGTGTGTGTGAGACAGGCTGCTGTATGTTTGTGAGACAGGCTGCTGTGTGTGTGTGTGAGACAGGCTGCTGTGTGTGTGTGAGACAGGCTGCTGTGTGTGTGTGTGAGACAGGCTGCTGTGTGTGTGTGTGTGTGTGTGTGTGTGTGTGTGTGTGTGTGAGACAGGCTGCTGTGTGTATGTGTGAGTGTGTATGAGACAGGCTGCTGTGTGTGTGTGTTTGAGACAGGCTGCTGTGTGTATGTGTGAGTGTGTGTGAGGACATGCTGCATGTGTGTGTTTGAGGACAGGCTGTTGTGTGGGGACCGGGGCAGGCTGCTGCATGTGTGTGGGAGGACTGGCTGCTGTGTGTGGTGGTCAGGGCAGGCTGTTGCATGTGTGTGCAGCCGGGGCAGGCTGTTACGTGCGTGTGGGGTCCTGGGCAGGCGCTACGTGCGAGTGGGTTCTGAGGCAGGCAGCTACGAGCGTGTGGGGGCCGGGTCAGGCAGCTGTGTGTGTGGAGCCTGGGGCAGGCTGCTACATGTATGTGTGGTGGAGCTGAAGCAGGCTGCTTCATGTGTGTTTGTGTGGCAGGCTGCTACGTGAGTGTGGGGACGGGGCAGACTGGTGCATGTGTGTGGGGGTTGGATCAGGCTGCTACATGTCTGTGGGTGATTGGGTAGGCTGGTGTATGTGTGTGGGGACTGGGGCAGGCTGCTACGTGTGTGTGTGTGAGAGGGCAGGCTGCATGTGCGTATGTGTGTAATCCTCAATATCAGTATTATTCTGTATATATACACTGCACAGTAGCACTTCTCCTGTCCTATATACTGGGTGTAATCCTCGACATCTGTATTTTTCAGTATATATACACTGCACAGTACCACTTCTCCTGTCCTGTTGTCAGAGAGGTGGTTTTGAACTTTGATTTTCAGCATTTAAATGTTGCTTAATTTGATTATCCCTAATATGGAGTCATCACTTCTCTTCTGTACAGGTGATGACTTGGCTAACGCTGTGTATCTGACTGCTGGGTCCCCACAATCCTGAGAAATGTGGCTTTGTAGATCACCATGTAAATGGAACTGTGGTTGATTATTCCCTCTGCTGCACCATTCACATGTTGCTCTTCAAATAACTTCTTTAAGAAAGTGATGAGGCCACGGCAACTTAATGGGAACCTGTCAGATCCATAAAGCCCCCAGACTATCACTACCTGTCCCTGCACCTTCCTATTACTACTCTAACTATCCCTTTCTGTGCTAAATGTGCCCTGTGACTGTGTAATAACAGCTTTTTATCACTCACTCATTAGTATGATAATGAACAGGGGGGCAACCATTGCTAGACCCCCTAGGCATTCCCTCTGTGTCCTATGACCGCCTCCTGTATAGTTTATCATGCTCCGATGGGCGTGATGTTGACATTCAAATGTGCGCCCCCCAGCCTGGCTCATCCGCTCTGCAGAATGGCGGGTATGACGCCGAGCGTTGTAATTTCCGGTACTCATCCACAGAGCTGCGCATTGCGCATGCTCTGTGGAGCACATTACGTTAACTCGTCATAGATATCACAGATGAGCTGACGTAATGTGCTCCATAGAGCATGCGTACTGTGCAGCCTGAAGTCCAGCCTGCGGAGTACCGGAAATGATGCTTTTGAGTGATAAAAAGCTTTCATAACACAGTAACAGGGCTCATTTAGCACAGAAAGGATAGTTAGAGAAGTAATAGGAAGATGCAGGGGCAGGTAGTGATAGCCTGGGGGGCTTCATGGAAGTGACAGTTTCACTTTAAAAGCAAACTTCACTGTTTGGGGCTAATGGGTGATATAGTGTGTGGGCTGGTGGGGTTTGTTTTCCAGGGCTGCTTTCTGGTCCCAGTCCGGCCCTGCTGAGGAGTGTGCCCCAGTGCACATAGCAAGGCATGCTTGGGTGAGTTTAGTGTGGGAGAACTTCACTGCTCCACAAAGAGTCCTGACCTCAACCTTACTTAACATCTTAGGGATGAAATAGAATGGTGATTGTGATATAAGATCTCTCTTCCAGCATTAGTGTCTAGCCTCACAAATGCTGCAATGGATGAAAGGACAAATATTCTCACATACATACTCCAAAATCTTGTAGAAATCATTCCCAGAAAAGTAGCTCTTACAGTTGAAAAGAGAAGATCAAATCCAAATGAATAACTGAATGGAATATCATTAAGACTCATGTAGATGAAATGTTTAGGCGTTTCAAAACTTTTGTCCAAGTTGTAGAATTGAGCGAATTGATTGACAGGACTGTGGACTAGTGGCCATTTCAGTAACCTGTGAATCTATGAATGTCTCCCTGGCACCCCGAGCACCTCTTCTGATCAGTATATGACTAGAGAGGTCATGTGTGCGCCACGCCACAATAATGAAGTGCATAGGCTTACAAATAGAGATGGACGAATCATTCGAAATTTGAATTAGGCTAGGGTCACACATAGCAATCCGTTTTTGAAAGTACCGTATATACTCGTGTATAAGCCGACCCGTGTATAAGCCGACCCCCCTACTTTTGCCCCCAAAACCTGGGAAAATCTATTGACTCGCGTATAAGCCGAGGGTGGACCCCAGCACAGGTATGCAGCCCCCAGCAGTGGTATACAGGCCCCAGCAGTATGATATACAGCAGCCCCCAGTGGTATATACAGCAGCCCTAGTGGTATTGCACTCCCTATATACAGCAGCCCCAGTGGTATTGCAGCCCCAGTGGTGTATACAGCAGCCCCTATATACAGCAGCCCCAGTGGTATTGCAGCCCCAGTGGTATTGCAGCCCCTATATACAGCAGCCCCAGTGGTATTGCAGCCCCAGTGGTGTATACAGCCCCTATATACAGCAGCCCCAGTGGTATTGCAGCCCCAGTGGTGTATACAGCAGCCCCTATATACAGCAGCCCCAGTGGTATTGCAGCCCCAGTGGTATATACAGCAGCCCCTATATACAGCAGCCCCAGTGGTATTGCAGCCCCAGTGGTGTATACAACAGCCCCTATATACAGCAGCCCCAGTGGTATTGCAGCCCCAGTGGTGTATACAGCCCCTATATACAGCAGCCCCAGTGGTATTGCAGCCCCAGTGGTGTATACAGCCCCTATATACAGCAGCCCCAGTGGTATTGCAGCCCCAGTGGTGTATACAGCCCCTATATACAGCAGCCCCAGTGGTATTGCAGCCCCAGTATACAGCCCCTATATACAGCAGCCCCAGTATACAGCAGCCCCAGTGGTATTGCAGCCCCACAAAATGCTGGCACACGTCCCCCCTGTTGTAAGGCCCCCCCTGCTGATTACTTACCATCCCTGGTCTTCAGCAGCACCCCGGCGCCGGTCCTCTGTGCTCCGGTCCTCCGCGATCCCGTCCTCTGTGCTCCGCTCCACTGCTGCATCCGGGTTCCCCGCGCGTCGCAGAAGCAATGACGTCATCGCGTCGGCGACGCGCGGGGAACCCGGATGCAGCCGTGGAGCGGAGCACAGAGGACGGGATCGCGTAGGACCGGAGCACAGAGGACCGGCGCCGGGGTGCTGCTGAAGACCAGGGATGGTAAGTATTCAGCAGGGGGGGCCTTACAACAGGGGGACGTGTGCCAGCAGATTGGGGGGCTGCAATACACATATATGCACTGCTCCCCCTGGCGCTGATTGACAGGGGGATGCAGTGCATATGTAATGAGCGGCCCCACGTGACGGGGCCGCTCATACAGCAGCCTCCCCCCGCCTCCTCCTGCCTCCCCAGCACCCGGACAGAGCCCCCACCCCACTCACCCCGTATAGTGACTCGTGTATAAGCTGAGGGGGGGACTTTTCAGCCCAATTTTTGGGCTGAAAAACTCGGCTTATACACGAGTATATACGGTATTTTCCATGCCAAATCTGTTTTCCTAGACTGCTTTTTGTGCCTCCAATGCCCCTGAACGTTTTTAGGACTTTGCCATTTTTTACATAAACAATCCTCTGAAAATGGATCATTTTTTCCATAGGACCCCTTGTTAAAAAAACAGATCCGTTTTTTTACTGCACCCAAAAATGTTCCTACCAACGTCTTTTGGTTTAAAAAACCTCCTAGGAACGTTTTTGGCTAGGGTATTTATTACATATAATCCGTTTTTGCATCAGTTTTTGGACTTAGAAAAAAAAAATGCAAAAACTGATGCCAAAAATGGACCAAGGGCTTATGTGTGACCCTAGCCTTATCTGAATATTACAAAAAAAATGTATCTGTGAAAAATAAATTTGCCCAAATTTCTATACTGTAAAGTTTGTAAGTACCGTATTTTTTGCTTTAAAAGATGCACCTGATTATAAAACGCACCCCTAAATTTGGTGCAGGAAAAGTGAAAAAATATTTTTTTATGTTAAAGAGGGGCCCGTCTTATAATGCCAGTGTACATCTTACAAATCATATATATGTCCCTCATCCTGGTATAGCTACAGTTGTGGCCAAAAGTATTGACACCCCTGCAATTCTGTCAGATAATACTCAGTTTCTTCCTGAAAGTGATTGCAATCACAAATTCTTTGGTATTATTATCTTCATTTAATTTGTCTTCAATGAAAAAACACAAAAAGAATTGTCCTAAAGCCAAATTGGATATAATTCCACACCAAACATAAAAAAGGGGGTGGACAAAAGTATTGGCACCCTTACAAAAATCATGTGATGCTTCTCTAATTTGTGTAATTAACAGCACCTGTAACTTACCTGTGGCACCTAACAGGTGTTGGCAATAACTAAATCACACTTGCAGCCAGTTGACATGGATTAAAGTTGACTCAACCTCTGTCCTGTGTCCTTGTGTGTACCACATTGAGCATGGAGAAAAGAAAGAAGACCAAAGAACTGTCTGAGGACTTGAGAAACCAAATTGTGAGGAAGCATGAGCAATCTCAAGGCTACAAGTCCAACTCCAAAGACCTGAATGTTCCTGTGTCTACCGTGCGCAGTGTCATCAAGAAGATTAAAGCCCATGGCACTGTGACTAACCTCCCTAGATGTGGACGGAAAAGAAAAATTGACGAGAGATTTCAACGCAAGATTGTACGGATGGTGGATAAAGAACCTCGACTAACATCCAAACAAGTTCAAGCTGCCCTGCAGTCCAAGGGTACAACAGTGTCAATCCGTACTATCCGTCGGCGTCTGAATGAAAAGGGACTGTATGGTAGGATACCCAGGAAGACCCCCACTTCTTACCCCGAGACATAAAAAAGCCAGGCTGGAGTTTGCCAAACTTACCTGAGCAAGCCTAAACTGCTTTGGAAGAATGTTCTCTGTTCAGATGGGACAAAGGTAGAGCTTTTTGGGCAAAGGCATCAACACAGAGTTTACAGGAGAAAAAAGAGGCATTCAAAGAAAAGAACACGGTCCCTACAGTCAAACATGGCGGAGGTTCCCTGATGTTTTGGGGTTGCTTTGCTGCCTCTGGCACTGGACTGCTTGGCCATGTGCATGGCATTATGCAGTCTGAAGACTACCAACAAATTTTGCAGCATAATGTAGTGCCCAGTGTGAGAAAGCTGGGTTCCCTCAGAGGTCAGGGGTCTTCCAGCAGGACAATGACCCAAAACACACTTCAAAAAGTACTAGAAAATGGTTTGAGAGAAAGCACTGGAGACTTCTAAGGTGGCCAGCAATGAGTCCAGACCTGAATCCATAGAACACCTGTGGAGAGATCTAAAAATGGCAGTTTGGAGAAGGCACCCTTCAAATATCAGGGACCTGGAGCAGTTTGCCAAAGAAGAATGGTCTAAAATTCCAGCAGAGCATTGTAAGAAACTCATTGATGGTTACCGGAAGCGGTTGATCGCAGTTATTTTGGCTAAAGTTGTGCAACCTAGTATTAGGCTGAGGGTGCCAATACTTTTGTCTGGCCCATTTTTGGAGTTTTGTGTGAAATGATCAATATTTAGCTTTTTGCTTCATTCTCTTTTGTGTTTTTTCATTTAAGACAAATTAAATGAAGATAATAATACCAAAGAATTTGTGATTGCAATCATTTTCAGGAAGAAACTGAGTGTTATCTGACAGAATTGCAGGGGTGTCAATACTTTTGGCCACAACTGTATAACCCCTACCCTGGTACAAAGTCCCCCACACATATGCCCACCTTGTGCTGGCACATCCAGGGTCAAAACCAGGAGGGCAGCTAAGGTATAAAATCATTAGGCAGTAGAAGGGTCAATAATCCAGGCAAAGGTCAGAGTCAAAAAACGGGAGGGCAGCTAAGGTACAAAATCGTAAGGCTATAGAAGGGTCAAAATTCCAGGCAAAAGGTCAGAGTCAAAATACAAACACACACTAGATTGCTAAGCCAAGACTATATCTGGCGGCCTGCAAGAACCAGGTCAGAATGTGATGCACGACTGGTAACAACCACCCTACTTCTGATAGAAGAGCGAAGCCTGCGCCTACCAGACGCCTCAGCAGGAACCTCTCTTCTGGTACCAGCATCACCCACAGGAGAAACACGGCGATGCCCAGAGACAAAGGCAGGTGTCAAAGGAGCAAGTCCATATGAGGACCCAGCCTTCCTATCACTGGAACAACCAGCCAAAGGAACCTGGCGCCTCCGAGCGGCCGAGGCAGGAACACCAGCCACCGAGTCCAACGGCAACGTGACACCAATCACATGATTGCCACAGCACAGTGATGACATCACTGTGTGCCCTGGTCACATGATCGGATTGGATGCAGACAGGAAGAGGCCAAGGAGCTGGGAGTGATGGAGCCTGCGACAGAAGGTGCGATAAGAGTTTGTTATTTTGCTATGTGCGCACCATCAGGGGGGCATATTAAGTGACGAGAGTGGGCATATCTGGGATGGGGGGGTGACTGCAGACAGAGGTAATATGCGCCGCTCCCCTATCCACATCTTGAGCAAATTCAGCACCGAGGTGGTGGACGGGATGCAGTGCATATTACATGAGGCTAATGAGCAGGCGCACATGACCTAACGCTGTCTCTGCATCTGTAGCCAGCCCGCTCCAGCCCCCGGACATGCTCCAAAGCAACCCCCATGTAGATTCGGATTATAAAACGCACCCTCCTCTTTCCGCCAAAATTTGGGGCACCAACAGTCCATCTTATAATCCGAAAAATGCGGTAGCTGTAAAGTAAACGACGTGAGAGGAGATAGAGAGAGAACCTTGCTGTCGATAAGAGCTTACACTTTACAGGGAGGAGAAATTGTAGCTCGCTGATCATAAGAGCTTACACTCTATAGAAAAGAGAAGACCTCCTTGGTCATAAAAGTTTACACTTTACAGGTGCAAGAGAGGGAGTACCTCAGTGGCCATAAAAGCCTAAACTCTACAGAAGAGAAAGACTTACATAGTGATTCTGGATGATAAATGACTCTGCTGTACAAACTGTGCTCCACTGGGAATCTCTGATTTGTGATCGCCCAGGTACTGACCACCACTGTACAAGGCAACAATGCATGATAATCTGTAAGGTGTCATACCTGCTGGGCATTATGGGAAGGCCTGTGTGGCAATGCAGCAATGCAAAATGACAGCTACCTGTTCTCTGATGCTTCTGAAGTGTAGAAAATGGTGGCATTTTTTTTTTGCAAACCACAAATTGAATTTAAAAATGTGAAAACACTTGCTCCTCCATGGTGGATCCATCCGCCTCTACCTACAAATCAGAACAGACACCAGTAAGTCCTGCAGGTGGAATATAGTGTGCAGAGCTCCCTTCTCATGGCAACCCAGTTCTGACATGAGCATTGGACCAGTGTCATGTGAATTTATTCACTCATCCAAACTATAATGTCTACATCGCACCCAACTATCCTGGATTCAGCAGGACTGTCATAGTTTGAGGAATCAGTCCTGCTGTCCCAACACTTCAGGGCTTTGTCCCAACATCCTCTCACTGTCTCTCCTGCCTCTGGCACTTGAATTTAGTGATTCTACTAAGAAGGGCTAGACAGCCCACTCCATAGCAGTACCATATTATTTTCTTCTACAATAAGGGTAATCTGTGAATGCACTGCATGTGTACATTGTTAGAGGTAAGTTTCCTCTTTTTTCTACTTTATTCAGTTATCTTCCTCTCTGCTCTTTCTTATCTCCTACTCTTAAGCCCCAGTCACACATAACGAGATCTATGTGTAAATTGTGGACGTTACAACGATCTCTCCAGCGATGTCGCTATGTGTGACATCTAGCAGTGATCAGGCCCCTGTTGTGAGGTCGCTGATCGCTGCAAAGGGCTCATGACCATTTTTTGGTTGTTGGTCTCACGCTGGTCAGCACGCATCTCTGCGTGTGACAGCGAGAGACAAGCGATCAGTGACCTCACAGCACACGCTGCCTAGATACACGGTGTTTATCATGGTTACCAGCGACCTCCCCGCTTAGCTCATCCTGTAAACAGGGAGGAAGCTGGTAACTATGATAAACACCGGATATCCAGGCAGCGCACGCTGCCTAGACACCCGGTGTTTATCATAGTTACCAGCTTCCTCCCTGCTTACAGGCTGAGCTAAGCAGGTAGGATGCTGGTAACATCGCCTTCAGCGATGTGGGAGGTGGCTCCCAGGTCCCTGATCGCTGTGGAGATCTGCCTGTTTGACAGCTCCTCAGCGACCAGGTAACGACGCTCCAGCGATCCCGGCAGGTCGTTATCGCTGTCTGGATCACTGGAGCTTCGTTGTGTGTGACTGGACCTTAATGCTCAGAATATAGCATCACTGTCTTCTCAGGACTAATTTCACACCCCACCACACGTTAGCTCCTAGTCAAGACACTACAACTATCAAGTTGATCCTTTTGCATATAAGATCACTGACACCATTAGTTATGATCACCTATTTACTGCACTATGCAATCTACAAACTTCATATATCACCTAAGTATGTATATATTTCCATAAGTATCATGTTTATAAGGCCTACCACATCGAGGTATAGGTCCCATTAACCAACCTTCATTAGGTAAATTTAATTTACCTTTCATTTTTTTTTTTTTGATTAGTACGCTACTATGTACAAATGTTTATTTTATGCACTATTGGTATCATATTTGTACCTATGTCAGCATTTTGATGTACTGTAGATTGTTTCTGTTCATTGTTATAGAAAAAATACAATCATGTAATTGTGATTATTTTGTTTATTTTATGCAGTATCAGTCAAATTGATAAAGGCTAACCAGCCGAAACGTTTATTTGCTTTACGACTGATCTCCATCAACAAAGAATCACGTTTTGAATGCAAGAATTCTATTATTTCCCTTTATCGTGTGCTGAAGCTCTTTTTGATAACTCAAGTTTAATTTCTTCTGAGCACCGAATTTACCAGTGAGCCACGCTCTCTTATTCAGTTTCCTGCCTCTAGGGCACCTCTTCCAGGGACAGAGGTGGTTGCTTGCTGCACGCGCAAATTTTCCTTTTTTCTGATGTCCCTGAGAATCAAACTCACAACCTCAATGTTCCTCTATGTTCACAGGCAGCAGCTCTAGAAATAAGCTACTGATGCACCCCCAGGCTATGGGAACTGGGCCGGTGCTGTCTCTCTAGGCTATCACGGTAGTCGTGACCTCGTCCCGTGGCTGGGATCAGTCCAAAAAGGGGTATATACAGGGGATTTGTCGTGATGCTACCCGGGTATGTGGTTAGTAGAACCACCGCTGCCGTATTCCTGCTGGGACGTTGACTTGGGGCAGCGTGGATGGTAAACCTTCCTCGGGTAGGGCTGAGGGTCCCCAGGGCAGGTGTAGTTGTGAAGGGTAGGCCGGGTGAGGGATTCTACTGGGTGTAGTGCACTTACTTCAAAGCTGCAGCTCGCCAGCCAGTGTGCAGGGATGACAGTCCGTGGCTCCTCAGGTGGGACTTTGCTGCGATGCTGGAAGGAAACAGTCTCAGGCAGTGATGAGCTTACTGGATACTTTACTTAAGGTCATCAGCATTAGTTTTAGTCACACTTTAACACTTCACCACTGCTCCAGGTTACTAGGCTGTGCAGCTCAGTGGCGTTTCTGGGTTGTTCCCTCAAAGACCTTTCAGGCCTCTCAGTCTCAACATAGTACCTCACTCACGGGTTCAGTCTGGTCATCGCGAACTCACGGGTGAATGTTTCCCCCACAGTTAGGGTCACCAGTCCTAGTATGATAACTATGTTCTTAGACTGTGGTGTAACGTTAGGCTGCAGGTCATAAAGCACTTGCCCCACACCAGTATGTCTCATGATTAGCGTCTGGATTATACCCGGTCATATCTTCAGAGCGGTTTCTCTGATTGTGGCATAGCCTCCAGTGTCCCAGGTTCAGATATTTGGGCATACCAGGCTGCCTCTGTCTATCACTGTTCCAACTCAGGGTTCCTCCGGTCAGCTAAGATGTGTGCGGCTGCCGGCCCTTGTCCTCCCACCTTTCTCCAGCTGTGGGGTCTCTTTCGGTCTCTTTCTTCTTCCTGTCACTTCCGGCTATGGAGTGGGCTTTCTCTCCTTGTGGCTATGCTTCACAGGATTCTGCGCCTCCAGGGAACCCAAAACCTCCTGGGAAGACTTTCTCTTTGCCTCTGTTCTGTTCTTTCTCTCTCTTCTTCTCCTAACTGCCCCTGTGTGTTCCCGGGTTTTTATTGTGTTTGTCTCTCTACCCACTTGTAGTGCTCATTTATGCTCCACCCACTTCTTTTAACACCTGCCACCCCTTGCCCAACCTAGAGTCCTAGGCATAGGGTCGGTGTGTGCAACTGTGTGGATGTTTTGTCAACTGTCTTTCCTTACCTGGCTGCACTTCCCTTTGTGGCCACCTGGTCGTAGGGGCGCCACACTTCCACCCACAATGAGAAAGAGTAGAATTTGGTATATTTGAGCTTTATTGCAGACTGTGCTCACAGAACCAGATTATACTGGTACATAGAGATATATCTGTACATACAGTGTATTTCTATGTTCCTGCATTCTAGAGGTGAAGAAAAAGTCAGATTTTTTTGTTCCTATAAAGCTGTTAATAATAATATATTTTCCCCTGGACTTGAATCAGCAACCTTCAATAATCTAGGTAATAGCTTAAGTCTATGAGCTGTTTATTATATTAGAATAATTTTATAATCATGAAGATGCAGTGTAGACTCTGACTCCATAGGAATGTTTATACTGATGCATCGAGATACATTGTGCATAGCAGTGTATTTCTATGTCCCTCTATTCTAGATTCTTCCTTTAAAATAACTAACAAAAATAAAAATTACAGTAATGACATTTTTAATAAACTTTTTTATAAAAAAAATAATAATAAACTTTACAAATCAGCAAACAACATGGATTGATTTGGTGTCCCTGTAATCGTATCAACCTGCACACAACAGATTAGGTCATTGGTAAACGGCGTAAAAACATTGCGTGATTTGTTTTCTCTATTAAATCCATAACAAAATGTAAAAAAAATGTAAGGCTGATGTTGTGTCCACATGTAGCATAAATGATGCTTTTTTTCGGCACATTTTCTCTAGGTGTCCGCACAACACAATGCAATGACAATCTCTTCTGATTACACAAGTGTGCAACTAAAAAGTTGTTTGATTATTTTCATCTAATGTTATATATTTTGGTGTTCTTAAAACGAAAAAATATTGAAAGAAATCCTGGATGTCAGGATTTGCCACAAAATGCAAAATTCTCTTCAAATGTAGTAAATTTTTTTCATCACTTTTTGGATATTTTATATTTTAGGGTTCTTAACTAAATTTAAAGTCAAAATTACTATTAAATAATTCACACCAGTACATTCAAGATATACAATGCAAAACAAATATAACTTTCAAAGAGAAGAACTTTCCGAGTGAGCTAATGAAGCCAGCATCAACATGTTGCAAGCTGAACGCACTGCTCTGACATGTCGGACTTGATTAAATTGTTTTTTTTTTGGTTATCGCCTGTTCACACTTTTTCATCTCAGTTCGTGTTAGCTCGTCATTATTCAACCGTGTTTCCCAAAATTAACATTATGGCTCAGGAGACGTGTATTATTAATTCGCCTGATGGTTTCTGTTAAATTTGTGGTGAATATATAGTGTTAAAGCAACAGTTGAATATTACAGACTTTGTGAAAAAAATATACTTTGCATACTTTAGACTACAGCTTGGAGATCAAAATAAAGCTTGGGCACCTCAAAATGTGCAAATGGTGTGCTGAGGATGAAGAACTCCAAAACTGGTTCAAGGGTAAAAAAACTTTCCATTATGGTTTGGTGAGAGCAAAAGAACCATAGTGATGATTGTTACATGTGATGGTACACTTCAAAAAGGAAGCATTCCATTTCCTACCCCAATCTTTACTCAGCATTTTGTCCCATCCCCCATGGCACAGATATACCAGTACCCAAGGCCCCTGCTATCTTTCAAGAGATAACTAGCTCCAATAAAGGTGGAGTCATACCTGAACCAGATGATGAATCAAGTTCTGACTTTGAAGATGATACAAGGCCAAAATAGTTTTCCCAAAAGGAGATAAATGATTTGGTGAGAGACTTGAATGTTCCCAAACATGCTGCTGAGTTACTCGGATCAAGGCTCAAAAGTAGGAATTTATTGTTTCCAGGAACGTCTTTTTCATGGTTCAGACATCATGAAAAGGAGTTTGTTCATAACTTTCCCCAGGAAGACAAGTTGGTCTATTACATCCATGTCAAAGGTTTGATGAGTCAACTCAAAGTCCAATATGATTCAGCGCAATGGCATCTTTTTATAGATTCTTCAAAAAGAAGTCTCAAAGCGGTTTTAAACTATAATTGGGGTATTTATGCTTCCATACCTGTGGAGATTCCAAACACCTCAAGGAAACCTATGAAAACTTGGAATTGGTTCCTCGTAAACTTAAATATGAAGACCATGGTAAAGACCATGTGTCGTTTTCATGCAGTGCGGCACATCAGGATGCATGAGTGATGCTCACCAAAAGCGCAACATGATGTGTTCTGTGGGGACATAAATATGGTGCCAAAGGATGGATGCTTCTACAAACACATACCTACGCATGTCCCTGCATCAGCAATGTTAAATATAGGGACGCATGGCGGATCCGTGTGCCTGTAGATTTGGATGGATGCCTGCGCAACGCACACAAATGCTAGTGTGAAACCAGCCTTAGAGTATAAATTCAATGCAAATCTAATTTTCTAGCCAAACTAGAGACAAACTGAATGAAAACTCTATGGACTATAAGCCTTAGGACGAAGACACACGAAGCGAGATACATGCAAGATACACAAGTCTCACATGCCTCACCTGGCATGGCCACCAGTTCTCACACTCAGTGCTCCTGTCCAGAGAGCCGCCAGCCTTGCCGAGTGAGGCATGCAAGACTTGTGCGAGTATCTTGCAAGTATCTCACATGTTTCCTGCCTTAGTAACAGATTCCTGCTTTCCTTCATTAAAACTTATCTACTGAAGAGTCCTTTTTTTGTGTTAGTTTTCTATAAATAACTGAATGCACCACATCGCATATACAAACTTACTTTCAGCTGAACTTTACGATTTATGTAAGATGTACTTTGTATCTGCAGTGTGAAACAGAAATCCATGTGCCACTGTAGAAGTAAATTTTACATGACGGTTAAGTAAACTCTTCTAATTGGTACTAATGTACCATTAGCACAAAAAGGATTAAAGTATCCACTACATAAGGCAAAAAGAAAAGCAGATCTCAGGAGACTTTAAAGCAAATGATAAAATGCACAAGCAGTTTCTCCATGTTTCTTGACTCTCCTGAACATCGTTCTCCCTAATGAATGCAGCCTTTAGAAGTGAAGAACAAAGAAACATTCATAAGTCAGGGTTATTCTGGGATGACATGAATAAACAGTGGCACTTATCTTTGCTGAGTCGCATTGATCTGCTAGTAACTAGTTTTATTCAATCCTGTCCATTATTACAATTAATATTGATTTGTTTAGCCACTGGCATGATGAAGTCAATGGATTCTGGTCTCATAAATTTTCTTTGCTGGATCAATAGGTAACAAGACCCTCATGGCTTAAACAAAGTTTTTGTCTGGCAATCAGTAGAAAACATTACCAATGCAACATACAAATGGACCAGTTACAATTAACCCAAGTGTAGAATTCTAATTTTTAACAACAGGTTCCCTGTTTGATTGAAGGAAAAATTAAGCCCATTTCACATCGTTTCTGCAGACCACACCAAGTTACATGTCTCTCCCTCCTATAAAACAAAAGTAATAGTAACCTAGAAATGAAAGGCATATTTTCCTGCAGCCTTGTTTAAACCCACAAATAATACAGAGAACTATTTATCTACAGCTCATTGAGGTAGGACTCCAAATTTCTGTAACCCACCAAAAGTTTAATGCTCCAGTGCTAATCTAAATACAGATGCAGCAATCCTTAATGCATCAGAGAGCACACCAACAAGGCCATGTAGAAAATCTAAAAAGTTAATGATTGCTACATCTATACAACATCAGTACATGAATACAGAAAAGAACCGACCATCAGTTCGTGAAGGCATCATCAAAACTAATATCAATACATGTAATCAGCAAAAGAATCACCATCAGTACATGAATTCAGCACCAGATCCATCATAAATACATGACTATGACACCAGAACCTCCATTACTACATGAATACATCACCAGAACCACCACTGACTCATGAATACAGCACGTTCACCATTTACAGTAAATAAATATAGATCCAGAAGAAACATGAGTTCGGGGATACAACACTAGAACAATAATCATTATTTGAATGTTGCACCAAAACCACCATCAAAACTTAAATTCAGCACCTGAACCATCACCAGTACATAAAAAAAACACCAAAAACATAATTAGTACAGCAGCACAGCACAAGAGCCATTAGTACATAAATACAGCTCCAGGACCTCCATCACTGCAGGAATACAGCACAAGAGCCATCATCAGTACATGTATATATCAACACAACCATTATCAGTACATGAATATATCACCATAATCAACATCAGTACAGGTATACAGCACCAGATGCATAATCAATACAGATATTCAGCATCAGAACCACCATCAATACATGAATGCAGAAAAACTACTAAAAGTACAGGAAAGCAGTACCAGAACCCCATCTGTACATGAAAATAGCACCAAAACTAGTACATGAATATATCACCAGAATAATCATTACCGTATATACTCGCGTATAAGCCGAGTTTTTCAGCCCAAAAATTGGGCTGAAAAGTGCCCCCCTCGGCTTATACGTGAGTCACTTGGTATACTGTGGGGGGAGCTGTGACCGGGAGCTGGAGGAGGCAGGAGGGGGCCGCAGTGACCCCGAGCGGTCACGTGGGGCCGCCTCATTAATGTAATGAATATGCACGGCATCCCCCCGTCCATCAGCGGCGGGGGGATGCCGTGCATATTGCACTACACTGGCCCCCAGCAATAATACACAGCCCCCCCTCCTTAGTATGCCCTTCCAGGCTGCGGCACCTGTCAAAATAACAAACACTTTATACATCACCTCTCCGGCGCAGCTTCTCCGGTCCCGGCTTCTTCCTTCTTGTGCCGGTGTCATGTGACCGGGCGCAGGAGATGACGTCATTTCCTGCGCGCGGTCACAGCACTAGAAGCCGCCCCGCACAAGAAGGAAGAAGCCGGGACCGGAGAAGCTGCGCCGGAGAGGTGATGTATAAAGTGTTTGTTATTTTGACAGGTGCCGCAGCCACTACCACTGGGGGGCCTGTATACACCACTGGGTAGTCTGCCTATATACTACCACTGGGGAGTCTGCCTATATACTACCACTGGGGAGTCTGCCTATATACACCACTGGGGAGTCTGCCTATATACTACTACTGGGGAGTCTGCCTATATACTACCACTGGGGAGTCTGCCTGTATACACCACTGGGGAGTCTGCCTATATACTACCACTGGGGAATCTGCCTGTATACACCACTGGGGAGTCTGCCTGTAACACCACTGGGGAGGCTGCCTGTGTATTACCACTGGGGAGGCTGCCTGTATACTACCACTGGGGAGGCTGCCTGTATATTACCACTGGGGAGGCTGCCTGTATATTACCACCGGGGAGGCTGCCTGTATACTACCACTGGGGATGCTGCTGTATACCACACTGCTGGGGGCTGTATACCTGTGCTGGGGTCCACCCTCGGCTTATACACGAGTCAATAGGTTTTCCCAGGTTTTGGGGCAAAAGTAGGGGGTCGGCTTATACACGGGTCGGCTTATACACGAGTATATACGGTAATTCATGAAAACATCACCAGAATCAATATAAGTATAGGAATATGCACCAGAACTATTGTCAGTACATGAATACAATAGCAGAACAATAATATTGTCTTGACTCACTTTGAGGATTTGATACAGTGACCAGTTGTTACATGGTTGATTCCACTGTCTGCTGGGATATTGCCTTTTCTTCCCTGTCCAAATGCTGATGTTTCCAATTGTCTTTGTTTTCCATGCTTGGTTTGCTCCTCTCCAGGTATTTCTCATTCTCCTGTTTTGGTCTGCCTTATCACATACCGAGTTGGTTTATATATGTTAAAATTTTACTGCATCTGCTTGCTGGCTATACCTCTAGGTACAATTGTGTTTATGAGTTCCAGTCCTTCAGCTTATGCTGGTTTCACATTGCAATTTAGTTGAATCCGATGATGTCCGATGAAAATCGGACAGCATCGGATCCGAATCAGCCCCCATGTCATCCAATGGGGATCGGATCGGATTTGGCATAATTGCCATTCGATTTGCCTCTGATACAATTCTGTCCGATTTTTTGCAGGAGCAAAAATGGTAGACTGCTGCGATTTTGGCTCCTGAAAAAAATCGGAGAGAAACGGATCGGAGGCAAATTGGATGGCAATTATGCCAAATCCAATCCAATCCGATGCCTTTAACATGGGGCCCCATGGAGCAGGGTCCGAGGAAACATCTGATGTCTCCTCGGACCCGATTTTAGTGTACTGAGCATGCTCAGTACATGCTCAGTACACTAAACCTATTGTGGGCCGCCAAATTTCACTTCCGCAATGTATATACATACATTGCAGAAGTGAAATATAACTAAAATCAAGTGTTTAAAATAAAAAAAATCTTTATTCTCACCTGCCAGCGCTCCCCCGGCGTCTCCATCAGCTCCCGCTCGATAACAGGACCTGTGATGATGTCACAACCCAATCAGCTGATCGGGTCACATGAGCGGTTACCAAAGGAGATGCTGACAACAGAGCAAGGGGAGAGTGGAGACACTGGAGGAAAGTGCTCCAACACATCTACCCCAGAGGACACCTGCAGAGCCCACAGATAAGGAGATGCTGAATGTAGGACACAGAGCAGGCGGACACACCGTATAACAGTATCCTAATCGTATCCTGATAGCGCTATATAAATACCTAATAATAATAATAACAGGTGAGCCAAAATACACAGTGTTAACAGCAACTGTACCGAGAGGGGCATCAGAACAACGGGGGAGGGGGAACATAATGAATGTAAAGCAGGGGCCATAGAATATACAGTTGGCAAATGCACATTACATCTAAGCTGAAACTTGGAGGCTTTTTAGTTTAAAGTTTCCTAATACCATAGACATAGACTCAAAAGGAGTGTAGTAAGACTGTATAATAATACTACTACCACATTACACATGTATATTGTTGTAGGTTCAAGGGACGTAATAGAAAAGAAATATAGACACCACAAGTAAAACCAGAATATTTAGATGCCACAGCCACCCTAGCAAGAAGAAAAAAACAGGTGAGCACAAAAACACAGAATTATTTTGATCCCTCATACAACAACATACTAATACAAACATATTTTAATAAGGAAGCACTGCAAAAAAAGGAGGAAATCCACATCAAGCAATAAATATGAGAATCATGCTGCCTGGTCATTGTGACCGCACTATGAAAACTGTAAAAACACAATCCAATAAGCTATGGTGAAATAATAAAAAAAATTACAACTCTTACAAGAATGCACAGGAACAAAAAACTATAAAAATGATTTTCTTTAGTGGGGATGGCATGAAATTCCAGGTAAACAGTTGACATTCCTGCGACTGAGCATACATTTGTCCTATTGAATCAAGTGGAAATGAAATATTACATGTATTTTCTAATACCTTGTTAGCTCCAATCGTACTGTGCCATGTTACAGGTTTTTGCGGGGAATTATTGTTTTTTTTAAAGGCTTTGTTTTTAATTTTATACATAATAGTTACATATCAGGTATGTACAGAACATAAATGATCTTGATTACTATTAACCCAAATGCCTAAGTACTCATACCATCCATATAGCCATACAAAACCTTCTGATGTATCCAACCCTGTCCCCCCTCAAAACTCTAGTTCATAATATCCATATAGGAAGCACCTGTTACACATATAACCAGAATGCACAATCTACACATCAAAGGGTATCCATTAATTATTTACTATGTGGATTTGTAAACTTAGGAGAGTACTGTTGCAGCCATTCTAGTGCTTAGGGTTCTTGTTACTGGGGATGGAAATATATATATTTTCACTGGAACTTGTAGCTCATGACCTCTTAGGATTAGTTAATTGGGAATTTTAACAATTTAAAGTTTTCAAAATGAACCAACCATCAGAATTTCACCACCTGTAAATCAGTGCAGCAGGTGATTGATGCGTGAAGCATGCCATCACTATTTGCATTTTTTTTTATTTTTTCCCCCCTTGGTCTTGTCTTTCTTCTGTAAGCCCCTGGATGAGAGGGAGGGGGTTGGCTTTCAGTACAAAGTCAAGCCCACAGGGGAGGAATAAAAAAACACAAATAGTGATGTCATGCTGCACACGTCAATCACCTGCTGCACTGATTTACAGGTGGTGAAATCCTGATGGTTGTTCCCGTTAAAATTTTTAAATTGTTAAAAAAATACCCAATTAACTTCCCAAGAGATCATGAGCTACAAGTTCTGGTGAAAAAATATATATTTCCATCCACAGTCACAAAAACCCTAAGCACTAGAATGACTGCAACAATACTTTCCTAAGCTTCCAAATCCACATAGTGATAAATTAATGGAATACATTGATCATGGAAACTGTGCCAGTTCCACAAAATGTATCTTGATTACCTCCATGTCTAATATTATCAGCTAAATTTATTTCAATTAGGAGGATATAATGACATTCGATGGGCTTGAGTTACTTGCCAGTGAATTATTTGACACAGATGGTCGTATATATGAAGCAAGCTAATTCTCTATCACAATGTTCCAAAAAGAGACTTTTTTTTCTCAAAATTAGATTTATTGACATAGATTTATAAAATAATTCAAGTCAGGTAAAAAAATCAGTATTTCATAAACTTAGATTGACTAATCTTTTCTTTCAGCCTAGATGTGATGAAACTAAATTATATGATAATAAAGGAAATATACTTAGGGGTACTGAAGGGGCGCTGTAGATGATTTGGCACCTAAGGCTTGTGAATAACATGATTCTTATAAAATGGAACCTGTAACTGGATTCATGCTGCCAAAACCGTGGGCAGAATAAATAGGACATAATTCTAAAAAAATCCTACTAGTCACATTACTGCTCACATCATTGGACCCTCCGTTTGTCCCCATCACCGTCCGGCCCCCCCTGCATATTTACTGTCACACATACTGAAATGCTGAAATTCTTTGGCCTTTCACACTAGGCCAGGACTTCATGGAGGATTTCTGCTTAAGTTTGCGGAAGGTCATGACATCACAACATATGATGTGACTTTACAGGCGCCTACGCAGAACTGCTGGATCATCAACAGTTGAAAACTTAAAAAAAAGTCCTTATTGCCACCTCACCGCTAACTTCTACAGACTCTCTGCTTGTCATCATTACTTGTCTGGGCTTTGTCATATCTTATTAACACTGCCACCATTACCTTTCATACATCTCCCCATAACCTTCTTATGCTGTGAGCCGATGATGCATTTTATGGTGTATTTTTGCAGCATTTTTTTTTTGTCACCTTTTCTCACAAGAAAACATGTGCATCCTTCCCCCACCAAAGTCTATGAGAATTCTGAAGTGCTGTGCCAATGATGCATTTCTTTTCCTCGCAGATTTTCAATGTTTTTTAATCCTGAGAAAAAATTTAGTATGTAAATTCTTTAGGCATATGAGAAGTGTTTTTTTGCCCTTCCTGTTATTGACATTAGTGCAAAAACACGAGACCAAAATCTGAACTGAAAACGCATTGCGTATTTGGTGCGTTTTTCTGCGCAGGGGGTCATTTAGCAGTGTTTTTGCTGCAGAAAATTTCTGCACCTTAGGCCTCTGTTCCACTTGTGCTTTAAAACCTCGGATTGCACACGCACCATTGTAAATCAATCACGCCGTGTCCATCTTTTTCTTTTCCTCAGCCAAAATCGTGCTGAGGAAAAAATCAAAGCATGCTGCATTTGGCAGCAAGTGATGGATCACATGCACCAATACAAGTGTAATGGTGCGGGCGAAACCTTGCAATGCAGTCGGATGTCACCCATCTGCTTTGCAATATGTGCCAAGGCCGACAATGGAGGAGATGGGGACATTAATCTCTCCTTCTCCTCTGCAGCTGTGATTGGATCACAGGATCGGTTCACACCATAATGACGCTCGGCTCTCGCTCGAGGCACAGCAGGAGCCATAGGTCAATAACATATTGCATCTGATGCCATACGCTGGTGAAACCCCAGCCTAAAAAGTTGTGTTGGCACATAGCATTATACTTCATCAAAGCCATAAATCCCAGCATAGCATAAGACGCTTGGGGATTTCAGGGCAAGCTGCAGTAATCAGAAGATATGGCGAAGACTGAATAGGTGATGATGAGGGGAGGGGGTTGAAGAGATAAATGTTGAGATGAATGTAAGGATTTTCAAAAAACTTTTAAACTTTTTGTTGGCCCTTTATGGTTAAAACGTCTGACAGCAAATTACAAAAAAAATCTGCTTTTTGATAAATGTGCTTGTTTGTAAAATTCAAGTACAATACAAGTCCACGTGAATTTATATGAGCATTTCTAGTGCTGTTTTAGAAAAAACATAGCATGAAGATTTAGTTAGAGACTATAGGTAAAATGTGGCTAGTTTGCTGCTAGTTCCTTGCTGGCTTTTCTCTGACTGCACAAGAAGATTGAAAAGTCTCTCCCATGTGTGTACATAGAAAGGGACATATAACTCAACAAAAAAGGAGAGAAATCCCCTTTCTTTTTAGGAATGATTAATAAAATTAAGTCAAAATACAAATAAATTCCAATTCTTTATTTATATTTCATATCAAAAACTATTAAAATTATTGCACAGAGCATTCCCTCATATGGGACCAATCATATTACAGCCTAAACAGTATATATTACATAGTACATATTATACTCAACAAATCATTCTATCACTGTAGTGTAGTATATATTTCACGTTGTATCCACTACTGGCAAGATCTAATGGACTTCCAGATACATAGGCCAAACCTTTTCAATCTTAAGTAGCTACCCACAAACTATCAATCCCTATTGGGTAATGTCTATGTTGTTGTAGAGTAGCAACTATTGTGAACTAAGGCCCGATCAATCGTCCAACCTTATTAGATAGTTATTAGTTGGAGCATGTACCTGATAGGAACTGCTGTGCTGCAATGATGCATCATTGCAGCACAGCAGTTCCTATCAGGTATATGCTCCAACTAATAACTATCTAATAAGGTTGGACGATTGATCGGGCCTTAGTTCACAATAGTTGCTACTCTACAACAACATAGACATTACCCAATAGGGATTGATAGTTTGTGGGTAGCTACTTAAGATTGAAAAGGTTTGGCCTATGTATCTGGAAGTCCATTAGATCTTGCCAGTAGTGGATACAACGTGAAATATATACTACACTACAGTGATAGAATGATTTGTTGAGTATAATATGTACTATGTAATATATACTGTTTAGGCTGTAATATGATTGGTCCCATATGAGGGAATGCTCTGTGCAATAATTTTAATAGTTTTTGATATGAAATATAAATAAAGAATTGGAATTTATTTGTATTTTGACTTAATTTTATTAATCATTCCTAAAAAGAAAGGGGATTTCTCTCCTTTATTGTTGAGTTATATGTCATTGGAGTGACTACTTTTAAAAGGGAATTTATTTTATAGAAAGGGACATGTCATAGTTCCTGGATGGTTCTTAAGGCTATGTTAACACATAGTGTGGTGCCCCTGCGGATCCAGTCGCCACAGAGATACTTTACTTCTGTTAGGGTGTAGTATCCCTAACAGAGGTGCAGTATTAGGGTAAGAGGGGCACAAATCGGTGCTGGGACACCCAGGCCACGCACACTACACTAGGTCCAGGTCAGTTCTAGGGCGAGATTGCTCCTACAGGAGAGCACTGTCCCTGATCCCGTCTGGAAGTGGAACCAGGGTAGTGGGGAAGGATGGAGAGGAAGTAGTTAGAGGGAGCACGTGGGAGGAGTGAAGTTAGGAAGCTCACACGTAGATGACGTAGGACACGTGATAGAGGGTATAAATAGAGTGGGAAAGATCCAGAAAAGAGGAAAGACAGTTGAATAGTAGAAGGAAAGAGACCATTGAACAGAAAAGGAGAGTACAACAGCAAGAGTCGAGTTGGAGGGAAGCAAGAGAAAGAAAGCCTGTCACAGGAGGAAAAGAACTTAAGAGAAGTGTTCAGAGGACTGGAGCTAGTGAGAGCTCGCCCTGAGGCCAGACTGAGGAGCAGGGAAAGAAAACCAGGAGACTCCAGGATGAAGAGAGGGTCCCAGAGGCACGGGCAGTGAACAATCCACCCATGGGGCTCAAATCCATTGTCAGGTGCAAGGCAGTGGAGGTACAAGGCCGCAGAAAAGGGGCACTGCAACCCTAAAACTAGTGGAGAAGACAGACAAGGCTCAGCTAGCAACCCGGAGACTATGGTACTTCCATGGTAACACAGTCTACAACCACATACATCTGCTGAAAAGGTGACAAAGAGAGAGTTAAGAGGAGATACTGCAGGTTGACCCTAAGAAAAACCATCAGCTACTGGCTCACAGCTCTGTGTGGCGAGGCGCAAGGCAGGAGGGGGAAGCAAGAGCAGTGTGAGACGACTGAGGAAGGAAAGAGGAGGGGTACTGGTTACGTGTCTTCCTTCTACCCAGGAGTAGCTGGATCCCTGTCTCCGAGAACCCAGTGCTCAGTGGGCTGTTGCACAGTGACTGTGAGTAAAAGACCTGAAGACTGCAACCTGCTGTGTCTGTGAACTTTCTTGATGCATCGTGAGCACCAGAAACATAACTACCAACTCACTCAGGTACCCATCTGCTGCCCTACAGGTCAGCACTACCATCTGTAGCCGCCACCTGTGGGTGGCGTCACGTAAAAACATGTATCCCCAAGTCCAGTCATCCCTTCCCAAATGAATCCTCCATGCCACATGACCTTCCATAAGAGAGAGAGAGCCACCCTCACCGAACTTTTAATGACACCGCCAGAGCCACTGAGCCAGGTCTTGACACCTGTGACTTCGTTGAAGAAGCCTTAAAGCCCAATTCTGAGTATCCTAAGGCCCTGGAGGGGCGTGCCAACTGTATTGCAGCATTTTGTGAGGATCCGTTGGATATCTGAAATTGCTACATGATTCAGATATCTAGTGACATTAAGGTTTCCATTGATGAAGAATGACCCCACTATCTTTGTACCCCATATACCACTCCATACCATCAATTTTTGTGTTCCAACAGTCTTGGAGGGATCTATCCACTGTGTATTAGTGTCAGACCAATAGCGGTGGTTTTGTTTGTTAACTTCACCATTCACAAAAAAGTTTGCCTCATCTCTTATCTGAAGGCAATTGTCTATGCTGTGAAGATACGAGATGTGCAGCATCTGAAACAAAGGATACTGGAAGCCTGTGCTAGCATTTATTCGGCAGTGTTGCTATCAGTGTGTCAAGAGTGGGAGAAGAGGGTTGCAACTGACAATCCAACACAATGGGCAGCACTTTGAACACAATTTGTAAGTGGTCATAAACTTATAAATAACTCATGAAAGAATAAAGTTACGTTAAAACCAAGCACACCATTGTTTTTCTTATGAAATTCTCAATAAGTTTGATGTGTCACATGATCCTCTTCCCATTAAAAAAAAATAAAGTTGAATCCAAAATGGTTGACTTCAAAATGGCCGCCATGGTCACCACCCATCTGGAAATGTTTTACCCCCCCCCATATACTAATGTGCCACAAACAGGAAGTTGATATCACCAACCATTCCCATTTTATTTTGGTGCATCCATATAAATGGCCCACCCTGGGTTTTGCAGCAATGTTGAAAGAAGTTGGAGACTTTCTTGATCTCAGAAAATTATGTGAGGGAACAGTTTAGTAAGCTGGTCATTGGTAAAGCAGCAGGGCCTGATGGTATCTGTCCACGTGTCTTCCAGCACCTGTTTAACTGGAGCTTACAATCACAGAGAGTACCAGTTCTATGGAAGACTTCTTGCCTGGTGCCGGTTCCCAAGACTACCTTCCCGAGCTCCCATAACGACTATAGACCGGTGGCCTTAACATCGCATGCGATGAAGTCCTTGGAGAGAATTGTACTTGCCTACTTGTGTCCGAGGGTGTCTGCTTTTATGGACCCCCTTCAGTTTGCGTATCGGCAGAGTCTAGGGGTGGATGATGCTGTAGCATATCGGCTACAAACAGTACATTCCTTTTTGGACAATGATGCAACCACTGTACGTGCCATGTTCTTCTATTTCTCCAGTGCATTCAACACCTTACAGCCACTATTATTACGTAAAAAGCTGGTTGAAATGGCGGTTGATGAGGGACTAGTGAATTGGATCATTGATTACCTGTCGGACAGGCCACAGTTCGTAAGGTTGGGGGCGGCCGGGGGAGGAGGAATACAGGAGGGTGGTCTCGGACTTTGTCGACTGGTGCCAGGCTAACCATTTAGAACTCAACGTAAAGAAAACCAGGGAGTTGGTGTTGAGTTATGGAAGGTGCATGAAGGATTGCTTACCTATCACTATTGATGGTCAGGATGTGGAGATGGTGGAGAATTTCAAATATTTGGGGGTTCACCTGGACATCAAGCTTGATTGGAGGTGCCATATGGAGAAGGTTTGCAAGAAAGGGATGAGTAGACGTTACTTCCTAAGGAAATTAAGGTCGTTTAATGTGTGTAGCAAAATGCTTGAAATGTTCTACCAATCTATTGTGGCGAGTGCAATCTTTGCTGCAATAATATGCTGGGGTAGTAGTGTGCGCACAGCTGACGCTAATAAGCTGAATAAACTTATCAAGAAGGCTAGTGCGGCGGTGGGTCTACAACTTAGGACTTTCGAGGAGGTCTTAGAGGATAGAATTAATAAGAAATGCAAGGCTATAATGAGCAACAATACACACCCGCTCTCTGAACTGTTTGTGAAGCAGAAGAGCACATTCAGCAAGCGTCTAATCCAACTAATGTGTAAAAAGGAAAGATACAGAAAATCGTTTGTTCCGACAGCTGTGGGGATGTTTAACAAATGTATAAGTGTAAAGCGTCCCAAGACTATGTGAAGTTCTATGTGTATGGGGGGAATAGGTGAGGTACATGTACCAGTCTATCCACATCTGCTGTCCATATAGACTTATTTTGTAAAGTGTGAAATGTTCTTGATCTTTGTTCTGCTGCTGTAATACTGTAATTTCCTCCGGGATCAATAAAGTTTATCTTATCTTATCTTATCAAATTTATTAAATTGTTGCCACTAATTTTATTTTTTACAATGTTTTTAAAAAAGGTTTCATTTTACCTTTGCCTTGAAGAAATGATTCTAAAAGTACATTAAACAATTTATTATGATTGATCAACTTGTACCTTTACTTGTTTTCCGGAAAATCAAATGTTGCAATTTTTTCTCAAAAGTGGAGCCAGTTGACATATAAAGTGAACCAGTCACCTGTCTACGGCATTATAAACTGTGCCCACCACCTTTAACATACTGTAATTGGGGTTCCTGTAATCCGTTTATATCCCCAACATGCCCCTGCAAACCTCATAAATCAACTTTTAATGTGTCCCGTGTTGTGTGTAAATGAGTTCTTAAGGGTCTGATGGGGTGCAGCACACTTCAGTCATAGTCACCTTGCTGCCTGGAGAACCCATTCCGCTCCATTGAAAACGCCACCCTACCTGTGTATGTATGTAAATGACATACAACATTATTCACAACTCTCACGCCAGCGCAGTGGCGCAGGTCACTGTGCTCAATTGAAGCAGCACAGTGCCCGAAGTCTCACGAGATTCCACTGCACAAGTGTGAGACTTCACAAATCTCACGAAACTTCAGGCACTGTGCATCTTCAATAGAGTACATTGATCAGCGCCAGTAAGCAGGCGCGAGAGCTATGAATGACGTATGTCATTCACATATGTGGAGCCCCACTGGTCGGGATGCCATGGAGGGGTACTGCACCCAGACCAGAGTGTGTAGTATCCCTGTGACCAGGGGACTGGGATGTCAATAGGGGACCATCACCTCACGCATCCACACACCTTAGGCCAGGGGACCAATAGGATAATCCGTTGCTAGGGAACTGCTCCCAGTGGGAGGAGCTTAGGTGGTTGAGTGGGGAGAGCTGGAAAGTTAGTCAGAGAGAGGTCTGTTGGAGGAGGACTCTGCGAGAAGCACAATGGAGGGCGCCTCAGTACAGGTGGCCCTGCCAAAGAAGGGGATCCTAGGGTGTTGAAGTGCACCCGAATCAGTGCCGTTACGTCTCCCGGCCAGAAGGAACCGGAGGAACGTACCGGAGGGCGTTTATCCCTGGGCCGCAGAACCGGAGGGTACGGACTTCTTAAGAGGTCGCGGTCAAACCCGTCATAATTCCCCTAAGGCCCCGTATATGGTCCGGAGACCAGAAAGACAGGAGCCGTAAATAAGGATCCATGGGGACCAGCGGTGGGCTCTGTGCGCGGGAGCACAAGGAAGGAACAGTGGGAGAGCGCAGTAAGGACAGATGAAAGGACTAAGCAGGCACATCGCAGAGGGTCCCCATTGAGACTTCCCAATCCTCTGGTGACAACCAGGCCAGTGGAACCTGTTGACTGTGTGTAAAGACTGTTTGCTGCCTGAGTCACCAGTAAAGCCTGGTTCAGAGACAAAGACTGTGTGGTGTGTTTATTAGCCTGCGCCGGAGGAGCCATACCTTGTTCTCAGAAACTGTCAGCCTGCATCTCCACCTGATAGCCGCCTCCCTGTGTGAGCTCTCTATTCATCTAATCACTGCCCCGGGGATCCGCTCCACCTACGGGGAGCGTTACCAACAAAGCTGCCTCATCATCATCCTGAGGTCTGCGAGCAGCGTCGATAAATTACCGGATACCGTAGGTGGCGTCACAAATTTTATTTTTATTTTTAAGCCCTTTTTCAGAGACCGCCAGGGCATGGGTCCGACACAGGTCGCCCATGACATCCCCAGTAAATCAACTGCCCGAAACCAGGTACCCCACAGCCCTGGAGTAGGATCAATACATAACAGGAGGGGTTTTCAATGGAGCAGAGCAGGTTTTCCATAGAGAGAGGGGGCTTTGACCACATTATGCTGCACCCCATCAGACTCTTAGGAACTCATTTACACACAGCACAGGACAGATTAAAATTAATTTAGAGGTATGCAGGGCCAAGCCTGGGGAAATAAAGGAGTTACAGGAACCCCATTTACACCATGTTAAAGGTGGTGGGCACAGTTTATAATGCCCAAAACATGTGACAGGTTCACATTAAATCTATGCAATTTCTTCCCAACCATAGTAAAAAATAAAAAATGAGGAGCATTAAGTCTCTATTGGTGTTAAAGAACTTGGTCTCTTCTTTAGATGAAATATTCATAATTAGCTGGATGCGAAGTTGCAGCATGATTTATTAATTGACTCTCAATGGCATTCTGTATCACATGTTGGCAATCATTTTCTTGAAAAATATTCTTGGACTTTCTGTGATTCTTTTTTTCATTTATATTAGAGATTGTCCAGTAATATTTGGATGTGTACTCATAACTATTTCCAAAGAAGGTTCTGTATTTCATCTCGATTTCACCGAAATGGATGCTCATCTTTGTTTCATTGCTTAGCCTATTCCTGCAAAATGAAGAAAGAAACCTTCAGCCCCAGATGTAATAATCTATTTCATGGAGTACCAGTCTTATTTTATTGAACAACTCTGGATTATATCATCTGTAAACTTAACACAGCAACCTCTGATTATGTCGGTTTTGCAATGATTTTAAAACTGTACCAATATCTTCTGAACAGCAGCAGCCAGAAAATTACATTTTATGACATCCTTAAAGAAAATACGTCTTCTATAATTGTATGGGATCCTTTCTGTCTTTATATACAATTCTATATTTCAGAGTGGGCAGTTTCAAGAAAACATCTTTTTATAGCATTAACTTAAAAGCTGCAATTAACTCTGTAATAAACATTAAATGGGTCAGTCGTATGACCAAAAACTGTGTATATACTAACATACATTTTATTTCTCTGGAAGGAAGTAGAAATTCGACTGGGGGTTGTTTTCCAGTATTATGCAGGGCAATCATTCAGCTATTTCCATATCATTACAGAATAAAATAATTCTCAATAGGCCATGAAGGTCACACAACCCAGTTAGACGCGATATGAAAGCCTCATCAAAATATTTAATAAACTGATTATTTTGCACAAATTGTAAATAACTCTTACATTTCACAGCAACTCATACGACTCTAAATCTACCAATAAAATAATAGCATGGAATAGTTGCCAGAGAATAAAGAAGTAAAAGAGTTTAAAAAGTAAAAAAGGGAGCAGAATTACAGAACACTCCAATAACAAAATGTCACAGGCGGACAGAAAAGATGTCCGCCGCATGGTGTAACACAAACAGATAGCGGGATGGTAAAGGGAAGGAATGCCTTAAGAGTAGAAAGCGGGGAATGAGGACACCTCCTGACACTGGCCTGTGCCTGTCACTTTCTGCCCTAACAGCCCTGAGCAGTTCATTCCCCTTGCCGCTGTCACATGCCTAGCCTCTCTCTGTTAGGGATGGGCGAGTCTACTCGCTAGGACTCGTTACTCGGCGAGTAGTAAGGGACTCACAGGACTCGGTTCTCGGCGAGTTTCCCAGCGATTACTCGCACAGTAACGAGTCCAATGCAAGTCAATGGCAATCCTAGTTTTGTCAGAGTTTACTTTTTCTCACTCGCTAGACTCGCTATATCACATCGCTATGTAGCTTGAATCTCCCCAAATCGTTTAAACAATCGCACCGCTTCACGGATACCCGCTGTCAGCAGCGAGTCTGAGCGGGTCTGAGCGAGTCTACGAATCCGAGTCCTGTATACTGTATTCAGGACTCGCAAATACAGAATCTGTTATGTTTCGACAAAGCTTCCAAGACAGCCTAGCATGTTAGGTCAGAAAACTTGTGAAGATGGACAAGCATGTAAGCCAATCATATTCAGTAATGCCACAGCTATGTTGGTTGTGGCAGGACTATGATTGGCTTCTGTCCATCGTGATGCCTATGTCATGTATGAGAGGCGAGGCTGTATATAAGCCTAGCCACCGCCATTTCCTCCACATTCCTGTGACGATCTGAGCTAGTGCAGGGTGAGGTAGATGCTGGAGCAGATTAAAGGGAGTGTCAGTCAGTGTAGGGAAACGTCAAGACTCCTTATATTTAACCCAAACAGCTCTTCTAAGAGCTACCAGGAGGACAGAGGAGTACTGTGTAGAGGACTGTAGGCAGGCAGGCAGGCAGGGAGGAGCAGCCTTACAGTGCACACAAGACCGACCTCATAGCTTAGCTTACTTACTCAGCTTTCCTAATAGCTGAAGTCAGAGGCTTCGCTGAGGTACTATTTCTTATTTTTTTGCACCTGATAGATTTTGGGTCATAATAACCCCTTCAGCTTTATTTTCTCTGTGGAAGACCAGTGCGTTGCTGCTCTCCTACCTGCAAATAGCACGTACGCCACCTGCTTGTGCGACTACTTGTGCGCACTTAATAATTTTTGCAGGGACTAGTGTGCTGCTTCACTGCCAAGTGTTAGCACGCACTTAACCCGCCAGCAGGTGACGCCTACAGCACCACCTAACTCCATCTCGGTGGCTGTGCGCACTG
Source organism: Allobates femoralis (assembly GCA_033576535.1). Lineage (NCBI taxonomy): Eukaryota > Metazoa > Chordata > Amphibia > Anura > Aromobatidae > Allobates > Allobates femoralis. The sequence continues at coordinate 96,052,883 of JARQOC010000002.1, read as the reverse complement.
GATGTTATCCCCATAGGCAGGGTCAGCGGGCAGCCAAAGCAGGGGCCGAGCCTCCACCAGGTCAATAAACTGCAGCGTGTTGACACAGGCCATGCTTGCTCTGTGTGTGTGTGCGTCTGTCAGCCCGAGTCGGCTTATTTCCTGTTTGCTAAAAGCATGGTGTGTGCTGGAGAAAATCGCTTGCCTCGCCTCATCGGCGCCAAATAAGACAAACACATGCGAGTTTGGCCTCGGACACAGCAGCAAAAAACTATTGCAAGTGGGGTTTCCAAAACGGCAATGCGAGCGCTTTCCGAGACACATCTGCGATTTGTAAATCGCACATTACTCGCTATTACTCGCTTCCCCATTCATTAACATTGGACTCGCTAGACTCGCAACGAGTAGCGAGTCCCGGGCTCGGACTCGCTAGAGTCAAGCGATTCAGAGTAATTTAGGACTCGTCCATCACTACTCTCTGTCACCTAAGACAACCCTGGCTAGTGTGTAGGCCAGTAAGTGCAATAGTCGTCACTTCCAGTGTAATAAAACACTGGGATGGATAGACAGACTGGGGGATAACACAAAAAAGAAATCACCAAATGAAGGTAGAAGCCAAACTCCAAAAGTTGTCCAGCAGCAGGAGAGCTCCACACACCAGGAAGGTCATGCATAGAAGACTCTGTAAATGATGTAAGGAGATGGGTCATGTGACTATTTAAAGGGTAGTGGGAAAGGTCATCAAACAACATCACCTGACCAGCAAAAGCAGGAGAGAAAAAAAGACATTATCCCTCATTAGCCCGAAGGAACTAAAGGTATTTATTATACACCATAGACACCTGAGCTGTAACTCCTGACACCAAATATACAATCTACTCAACATTTAAGGGGCTGTGACTAATAAATGCAACTCATCCTCATAAAATTGAATGCATTGGCCTTTAATATCAGATGTAACCCATGGAAAAGAATAATGATGAATACAAATTAAACATTATTATTTTAATTACAATGATGACTTTTAGTGCTGTATTTATGTGTCCATCTTGGTGACCGATGAGGTCATAATGTTTTTTACTTTTACATAAATGTTCGAGGCCTAGTGTTTCTGTGACTCTTCTGTCCAATTTATTAAAATATAAGTATTTTTAATCAATATATTAAAGTGAACAAGTCAGCAGTTTTATTGCATATAAGCTATGGCCACCACAAGTAAGGCTTTTGTCGTGGAACACCCTTTTTCTGGGAGAGCTAATTTGGGGTGAGACACAAGGGATCTCCACATCTGCCAGTTGTGGTCCAATTCAGGTTTGTCTATCGATCGGAGAGCTAACAAGCACACTATCAGTATGTCAGTGTGAATGGCGTGCCTAAAACCACTTGCCAAACCACACAGATTTATCACTACCTGGGATGACTATGCCCTTATCCAAACACATACAAGTTTCACAACAAAAAGGCCATAAAATGTAGACTCTGCCGAATTGAATTATAGATAAACGCTTGTTTGAACTAAGAAATCCTCAATGTAGCTGCACAAACCAAACATGATGTGTCATTGCTTTTAGCAGGATAAGTTATCAAAGATAGATAAAGTGCTTATATGATAATTAAAACAATGTATAGGATATTAACCATACCACCTTATACATTTGTGTTCTAAATAATAGCAGTGTGTTAAGTCCAAAATCTTTATAACAGTTTTTATTTCTACACATTGGGAACATTGCACACTGTTTTCTAAATTAAAAAATGAAGAGAAATTTATAGAAAAATATTGAAATCCGAGAGTCCTCAGTGGTTGATGCCTTTTAATGGCTAACTGAAAAGATGGTAAACATAGCAAGCTTTCCAGACACTATTGCCCCTTCGTCAGGCAGATAATGACACAGATTCTGAAGACACATATATTATTATATAATTTTTATCTACTTTACGGAAAATAACAAGAAATTAACTGTTGAAATGACTGTTGAAAAAAATTGCAGTGTCCTCATTTGTATTTACAAACTCAATATGCACATTTTTTTTAGGATTTAGCATTCCTGTGAATTAATAACCTAATATTTAGTTGTATAACCACAGTTTTTTAGAACTGCTTCACATCTATGCTGCATAGAGTCACCCAACTTGTGGCACCTCTCAACTGTTATTCTAGCCCAGGATATTTTGACTGCTTCCCACAATTTTTTGGCTTTGCTTAAGAAATGGCATTTTTGATGTCACCCCACAAGTGTTCTATCATATTAAGGTCTGCGGATTGGGCTGGCCACTCCATAATCTCAATTTTGTTGGACTGGAACCAAGATTTTCTTGTTTACTGGTGTTGTTTAGGGTCATCTTGTTAAAACACCTATTTCAAGGCATTTGCTCTTCAGTGTATGGCAACATGACCTCTTCAAGTATTTTGATATATGCAAACTCGTCCATCCCTGCTATGCGGTAAATAGACCCGGCACCATGGTAAGAGAAACATGCCCATATCATGATGATTGCACCACTATGTTTCACTGTCTTCAGAGTGTACTGTGACTTGAATTGTTTGGAGGTCGTCTGAAGAACTGTCTGCGACTATTAAATCCAAAAAGAACAATTTTACTTTTATCAGTCCACTAAAGGTTTCTCCATTTCTAATTAGTCCAGTCGACTGTTTTTGGCAAATTTTATCTGCTTCAATGGCTTTTTTTAACAATGGGAATTCGCAAGGACTTCTTGCTAATAGATTAGCTTTTAGGCCGGTTTCACATTAGCGTTCGCTGCCGCTGCGTATTGTGGCGGGCGAACACAAGCCGACCGCAAGCACCACCCATCCCTATGTTTAACATGGGGAAGCACGGTGTATACGGTCGGGTGCAGATGGCTGTGCGTTCCCATTGCCCTCCATGTGTGATTTGTACGCATGCAGAGGCTTGCATACAAATCATACATTCGCGTCCGCACTGAATCTGCAACATGTTACGTACAGGTTGCAGATTCTGTGCGGCCGGGAATGTTTGTTTTGTACGCAAGCCTCTGCATGCGTACAAATCACACATGGAGGGCAATGGGGACACACGGCCATCCGCTCCCGACCACATACACCATGCTTCCCCATGTTAAACATAGGGATGGGTGGTGCTTGCGGTCAGCTTGAGTTCTCCCGCCGCAATACGCAGCGGCGGCGAACACTAATGTGAAGCGAGCCTTAACTGTCACCTAACTCACAGGTAACTTGAGACTGTCTTTAATCACCCTGGAGCTGATCATTGGCTTAGCCTTTGCCATTCTGGCTAGTCTTTGATCCATTTGAACAGTAGTCTTATGTTTTCTTCCACGTCTCTGCGGTTTTGCTTTCTATTTTAAAGCATTGGAGATTATTTTAGCTGAACAGCCAGTCTGCACTGCTTGAAAAAGTTGATTGGAGAGAGTAAAATTTATAATCAAAGTACGCTGTTCTCCTGACAGTGTCTCGAATGATCCATATTTCTCAGACTTTCAAAGAGAAATGTAAGTACAACATGTCCTGGCTTCACCCTTAAACAAGAGACACCTGGTTCACACCATTTTTTTCACAGAATGATTTGCCAATCTGCATAATTAAAAAAAACATGTTTACTATACTCACTTGGGGGCTGTCCATTCCCATGGGTATCACAGGTCTTGCACTTCCTTTATTGTTGCGATCGCATCCTTCTCTGCTTCAATTGGGTGATGTGTCCTGTGTCACCCACACACAAGATTCTTAATTACGCTCCTGCGCAAGCACACTTTTATCTGCTCTACTAAGGGCAGAGCAAAGTACTCTAATGTGCAGACACAGTGAAAGGTAAAATCACTGTTTTCACTGTTTTCTATCAATTCTCTTAACTGTGCATTGGTAGAAAGCTGCCAGTCAGTGGTTGGGATGGTGTTATACAAAGCTCATAAATATGGAGGACTAACTGGCACCAGGATTAGGTTACTAGTGCTCAAGTGAAAATTCTCTGGCAGATAAAATAGTAATTTTATCAAAACTATAGCAATAGTCCAGTAAGTTACACATCGCTGAAATCACGGTCTCTGTCTCCACATAATACTGCTCTCAGATTAAATGTCAAAAACGTAAAGACAGACTCCCTTTAAAGCCTAAATCCAACTTGATACTTGGTGGAATTTAATTAACATTTAATATTACTGGTATGTCTTTGAAAGCTTATTGACATGACATGACAAATCTGTCAAAGATCCCTCTGCCATCTACTTTAAAGGGAATCTTTAAGGACAAAAATCCATATGTAACTGATATCATTTTCTAATTCTTCTGGTGAAGCTCTTTCTATTCATGTATTTATTTTATTTATACTCACCCGCTATCCTTGGTAAACTGCAAAAAAAGATTCATTCCATCTGTCAATCATAGTGAGTGATCACTTATTTCTCTGCTGTACATTCCCCAGGAAATTAATATTAATGTAGCAACATCACTGCCACACCCTATGCACTGCCCTCCTCTGCAAGCACACAAGGAAAGTTCAGTGGAAATCACTCACATGGGAGACTTTGTATCCTCCTGCCTCTACTGCTCTCCCAGGCAGCCTATCCTGTTTTATCAACACTCACTGCAGAGGAGAAAGAAGTGGGAAGATGTGTGCTCTTAGCAGAAGCTAAGCAGCTGCCGCTTTGACATCTTCATTTCCCTCCAGCATGAAGCAGTGTCATTTTGTGTATCTGAGGCATATGCGTAGCATGTGTTCTCTGAAATATTTCTATGTGTTTGTTCATTTTTCTAGCAGATACACACATTACATGTATGCAGGGAAAAAGTGTTCATATAAATACATAGAAATCTCTTACAGACAGCACCTACTGTACTGATGTTACTACAAGAGTTGCAGCTTGTGCTCAGAGTAATAAACACCTCCCCCCTCTCCTATCTCTCATTCTTTTTCACCCTACCCCTCAGAAACATAGTGCACAAGCTTGAGATTTCAGTGACTTACTTTAACACAGGGAGGAGGGAGGGTATGCCAGCCTGGCATGAATATTTAATTAACATTTACATACTATTGACTAGTTGGCAGTGCAAGTAATGGACTGGACTAGTACAGCCAGCTGCTTGCAGGATGTGAAGATAATTATAGCAAGAAAACTACAGAAGATAAAATCATTACTATATGTTTTTAAAAGGTCTGCCCATGCACTATTTAAGGATACTATTAGAATGATACTGAAAAATGACCTGACAGTCACTTTAATACTTTTTGTAGGTAGAAAAGTTAGTGGGCAAGTCAGGAATCTTTGCTGTCTCAGCAACGCTAATGTTTTAGCTATTGAACAGAGAGCATTGTCTATGGCTCCAAGCCAAGTGTGCATGTTTTTAAATTTGGGGGAGGGAACAAGCTGCAACCAAAGGGATATTATGTTCTGCAGGAAGAAAGTATCAGACATGTTGAACTCCAACATGCTCAATCCCTTTCTACCAAAAATCTTCCATTACAGAATAGACTGAAGACTTCCATACACATTAACCCCTGCATGACCCAGCCTATTTTGGCCTTACAGACCTGGCCATTTTTGGCAATTCTGACCAATGTCCCTTTATGAGTTTATAACTCTGGAACGCTTCAACAGATCCTAGCGATTCTGAAATTGTTTTTTTGTGACATATTGAGCTTCATGTTAGTATTAAACTTAGGTCGATAATTTTTGCGTTTATTTGTGAAAAAATAAAAAATTTGGCAATTTTCAAAATTTGAAGTTTTATTCTGTTAAACCAGAGAGTTATGTGACACTAAATAGTTAATAAATAACATTTCCCACATGTCTACTTTACCTCAGCACAATTTTGGAAAAAAAAAATTTTGGGAGTAGGAAGTTATAAGGGTTCAAAGTTCATCAGCAATTTCTCATTTTTACAGCAAAATTTACAAAACCATTTTTTTAGTGACCACATCACATTTACCGTAAGTCCCTTTGAGGGGTGTACATGACAGAAAACACCCAAAACTGACACCATTCCAAAAACTGCACCCCTCAAGCTACTCAAAACTACATTCAAGAAAATTATTAACACTTCAGGTGCTTCACAAGACCTAAAGCAACATGGAAGGAAAAAATGGACATTTTAATTTTTCCAACAAACATGTTCTTTTAGCCTCAATTGTTTCATTTTCACATGGGCAACAGGATAAAATGCATCCTAAAATTTGTTGGGCTAATTTCTCCTGAGTACACCGATACCTCATATGTGGTCACAAACCACTGTTTGGGCGCACAGCAGGGCTCAGAAGGGAAGGAGCACATTTGACTTTTGGAGCAAACTTTGCATTCAAAAAGTGAAATGGCGCTCCTTCACTTCTGAGCCCTGCCGTGCGCCCAAACAGTGGTTTATGACCACATATGAGGTATCGGTGTACTCAGGAGAAATTGCCCAACAAATTTTAGGATGCATTTTATCCTGTTGCCCATGTGAAAATGAAAAAAAGTTAGGCTAAAAGAACATTTTTGTGAAAAAAAAAGTACTTTTTCATTTTTACGGATCAATTTGTGAAACACCTGGGAGTTCAAAGTGCTCACCACCCATCTACATAAGTTCTCTGGGGGGGGGTCTAGTTTCCAAAATGGGGTCACTTGTGGGGGAGCTCCAATGTTTAGGCACACAGGGGCTCTCCAAACGCGACATGGTGTCCGCTAACAATTGGATCTAATTTTCCATTCAAATTGGTAGTGGACACCATGTGGTGTTTGAAGTGTTCCTTTGTGCCTAAACATTGGAGCTTCCACCACAAGGGACCCTATTTTGGAAACTAGACCCTCCAAGGAACGTACCGTATCTACATACATTGTGAGCATTTTGAACCCCAGGTGCTTCATATATTGATCTGTAAAAATGAAAAAGTACTTTTTTTTCCACAAAATTTTTCTTTTTTCATTTTTACGGATTAATTTGTGAAGCACCTGCAGGCGTAAAGTGCTTACTACCCATCTAGATAAGTTCCCTTGTGATTCTAGTTTCAAAAATGTGGTCAACTGTTGGGGAGCTCCAAAGTTTAGGCACACAGGGGCTCTCCAAACGTGACATGGTGTCCGCTAACAATTTGAGCTGATTTTCCATTCAAATTGTTAGCGGACACCGTGTCGCGTTTGGAGAGCCCCTGTGTGCCTAAACATTGGAGCACCCCTCACAAGTGACCCCATTTTGGAAACTAGACCCCCCAGGGAACATATCTAGATGCATAGTGAGCACTTGAACCCCCAGGTGCTTCACAAATCGATCGTAAAAATGAAAAGTGCTTTTTTCCACATTTTATTTTTTCTTTTTTATGGATCAATTTGTGAAGCACCTAGGGGTTCACACTGCTTACTATGCATCTAGATAAGTTCCTTGCAGGGTCTAGTTTCAAAAATTGGGTCACTTGTGGGGGAGCTCCATGTTTAGGCACACAGGAGCTCTCCAAACGCAACATGGTGTCCTCTAACAATTTAAATGGAAAATTAGCTCAAATTGTTAGCGGGCACCATGTCATGTTTGGAGAGCCCCTGTGTGCACTAAACACTGGCGCTCCCCTACAAGTGACCCCATTTTGGAAACTGGACCCCCCAAGGAACATATCTAGATGGATTGAGAGCACTTTGAACCCCCGGGTGCTTCACAAATTAATTTGTAATAATGAAAAAATAAAGTTTTTGTGGAAAAAAAAGTACTTTTTCATTTTCAGGATCAATTTGTGAAGCACTTGGGGGTTCAAAGTGCTCACTATGCATCTAGATAAGTTCCTTGGGGTGTCTAGTTTCCAAAATGGGGTCACTTGTGGGGGAGCTTTAATGTTTACGCACACAGGGGCTCTCCAAACGCAACATGGTGTCCACTAACAATTTGGAAAATTAGCTCAAATTGTTAGCGGACACCATGTCGTGTATGGAGAGCCCCTGTGTGCCTAAACTTTGGAGCTCCCCCACAAGTGACCCCATTTTGGAAACTAGACCCCCCAATAAATGTATCAAGATGCATAGTGAGCACTTTGAACCCCCAGGTGCTTCACAAATTGATCCGTAAAAATGAAAAAGTACTTTTTTTTCCACAAAAAGTTATTTTTTCATTTTTACAGATCAATTTGTGAAGCATCTGGGGTTCAAAGTGCTCACTATGCATCTAGATACATTTCTTGGGGGGCTAATTTCCAAAATGGGGTCACTTGTGGGGGAGCTCCAATGTTTAGGCACACAGGGGCTCTCCATATGCGACATGGTGTCCGCTAACAACTGGAGCTAATTTTCCATTCAACTTGTTAGAGGACACCATGTCGCTTATGGAGGGCTCCTGTGTGCCACCAGCATAATGGCAAGTTGAAGAGGTTGGGGTACAGCACCAAAAAATGGCACCTTTAACGAATGCGCTATTTTCTGGGTTGGCTCTGGGTTGCAATTTGCAGCGTGGGGGCCACAACATTTGGTCTCTCCAGGCTGAGGATTCCAGCCCCACAGCTGACAAGTTGTACCTGGCAGGCAACCAAAAGTACGGCAAACCTCCATGTTATTTTAGTTGTAGAATTTTTAAAAAAATGATGTGGGCTTTGCCATATTTTTGGTCCAGCCAGGTACAACTTGGCAGCTACGGACTGCCACCAACCCCCAGCTGCCTCGTTGTACCTGGCTGGCAACCAAAAATACAGCAAAGCCCTTTTTTTTTTTTTTTTTTTTTATTTCTAGAACTAATTCTAGAAAAAAAATTACGTGGGGCTCCGCCATATTTTTGGTCCAGCCAGGTACAACTAGGTAGCTGGGGGCTGAAATCCAGCATGGAGAGGCCCAAGCGTTCTGGGCCCCCTATGCTGCGAATTGCAGCTCGCAGCCACCCTAGAAAATGCCACATTCATTGAAGCGCCATTTTCTGGCGCTGTACCCAGACTCTTTCAGTTGCCTGATGCCGGTGGCAAACTGGGTAATATAGGGGGTTAATGCCAGCTTTTTATTGGCAGCTGGCACTAAGCCCGAGATTCATAATGTCGGGCCAATGTTAGACCCAGCCACTAGGAATCTCTGGTAAATAGTAAAAGAAAAATACACCCAACAGAGAAAAATATTTTTATTAGAAAAAAAAACAAACACAAATTGAGACTCCATCTTTATTACTTCATCCCATCCGACGTAGTCCACAACGATGGTCCCACGACGCTCGATCGCCTCTACTACATCCAGAGACTGCAGCAAGGGATCAAGTGTCCTCTTCCTGCAGTCTCTGGGGTTACACTGATGGTGCACTGTATGGCAATGATCTGCTATACAGTACACCATGACTGTGACCCCAGAGACTTCAAGAGGAGAACAGTTGATCCCTTGTAGTCTCTGGGGTCACAGTCATGGTGCACTGTATGGCATATCATTGTCATACAGTGCACCATCACTGTGACAAACCCAACTCTCAAAGATCACATGGTCTCTGAGGTTTGGGTCAGGTGACCGGATGTTGTCATGGCAATTTTAGGTTGCCATGGCAACATCCGGTTACTATGGTGATCGGCTCATTACGATGGGCCGATCACCACATGGAGAGGTACGAGACTGCGCTCCCTCTCCCTGGACACTAAGTGCTGTGACCGGTAAGAACTTAGGGAGTGACACAAATCCACGACACAGTGAAAACACATATCGCTGTGCCTGGCTGTTACATCGCTCCTCTGCAGCGTCATCTCCATGCAGGGAGATGACGCTGCAGAGAATGCTGGCACTGGCGGCAGGGGGGCACAGGAGGGGAGGGGGTGACAGGAGGAGGAAGAGGGCACAGGAGCGCAGGAAAATGGGTGCAGGAGCACAGGGACACAAGGTTGTAGGGGTGCAGGGCAAGGGGCGCAGGGACACAAGGTCGCAGGGCATAGAAACACAAGGGTGTAGGAGTACAGGGAAAGGGGCACAGGGACACAAGGATGCAGGGCACAGGCGTGCGGGGTGCAGGGCTACAGCAATGTAGGGGTGCAGAGATGCAGGGATGCAGGCTTGAGGGCACAGGGGTGCAGAACAAATGGCTGCAAGATGCAGGGACGCAGGGTTGCATGCTGCAGGGGCGCAAGGCATGGGTGCAGAGACTCAGGGGTGCGGGCTGCTGGGCACAGGGCTGCTGGGCACATGCTGGGCACAGGGGTGCAGCTGCAGGGCTCAGGGGTGTGGGCTACGGGGCACAAGGGTGCAGGGACGCATGGCACAGGGGTGCAGGGCACAGGGGTGTGGGGATGCAGGGCACAGGGGCGCAGGGATGCAGGTCTGCAAGGTGTGGGCTGTAGGGCACAGTGGTGTGGGGCACAGAGCTGCAGGCACATGGGTCCGTGGGCGCAAGGGTGCTGGGCTGTGGGGCACAGGGATCCGGGGTGCAAGGGTGCGGGGTGCTGGGCTGCAGGGAACAGGGGCACATAGCTGCAGGGCACAGGGATGTGGGGCACAGGGCTGCAGGCACAGGGGTGCAAGGCGCAAGGGTGCCGGGTTGTGGGGCACAGGCGTCCAGGGTGCAAGGGTGCGGGGCGCAGGGCACAGGGGTGCAGGGCCGCAGGGGTGCAGGCTACAGGGGTGCAGGCTGCAGGGCACAGAGGTGCGAGGTGCAGGGCTGCTGGCACAGGGGTGCGGGGCACAAGCGTGATGGGCTGTGGGGCACAGGGTCCGGGACACAAGGGTGCGGGGCGCAGGGGTGTTGGGATGCAGGGCTGTGGGCTGGAGGGCACAGAGGTGTGGGGCGCAAGAGTGCTGGGTTGTGGGGCACAGGGGTCTGGGGTGCTAGGGTGCCGGGTTGTGGGGCACAGGGGTCTGGGGTGCAAGGGTGCCGGGCTGTGGGGCACAGGGGTCCGGGGCGCAAGGGTGCGGGGTGCAGGGGTGCTGGGTTGCAGGATCACAGGGGTGCAGGCATGCAGGGCTGTGGGCTGCGAGGGACAGGGCTGCAGGCACAGGGGTGTAGGGCGCAAGGGTGCCGGGCTGTGGGGCACAGGGGTCCAGGGCGCAAGGGTGCTGGACTGCAGGGCACAGGACTTCAGAGGTACAGTGTGGAGCAATGATGATGGGGATGATCAATCCTATCAAATCACTGGAGGGGACTGGTATAGCCCTCTCCAGTGATGATGGGAGTGATCTGATGGGAATGATCACTCCCATCATCGTCGCTCCACACTGTGCCCACTCTGCAGTCTCCTCTGGTCCTCCCACTTCCAGAGGAGAACGGGCACAGCAAGGCATAGAAGCGAAGGACCGGGGAGAGTACGCACAGGAGAGGCAGAGAGCAGGGAATTGCAGAGGTCCAGGGAGAGCGGGGAGAGCAGGCACAGGAACGGGACGACCGGCAGCCGTGGAGAGCAGGCGCAGCGGCGATGATAGGAGTGATATGGGAGTGATCAATCCCATCAGATCACTCCCAGATCACTCCCATCATCACTGGAGGGGGCGATATCCACCCCCTCCAGCACTCCATGCTATGGAAGGGGCGGTGCCAGCCCCCTCCATAGCTGGCTGACACAATTACTGGGATTATATAAATTGAGTTAAGACTGGCGTCACCACAGGTGTAGGTGCTGGCAGAAAAAATATATACTTACAGATTAGTGAACCGCCGCGACACTACTATATTCATGATTAAATGTGGATGTATGAGTGGCACCAAAAGAAGAAGATCTATGGGTATAATGTAAATGTGTAATGCAGAAACTGCCCTGTGCTATGTATGAAAACCGGAGAACTTAGTCTCATTAGTAGCCACTCATTCATCCACATTTAATCATGAATATAGTAGTGTCGCGGCGGTTCACTAATCTGTAAGTATATATTTTCTCTGCCAGCACCTACACCTGTGGTGACGCCAGTCTTAACTCTATTTATATATTGCTTATTTGGACTGAGCTCCCACTCTATAATTTTGTTCCCATGTTCCACTTTTTCTTTAGTTTGGTAGCCACACTTGGACACCATTGTTAGATCCTAGTACACACCAGTTCGTCGTTTTTAATTACACCTAGGACATATAAATCCATTCACACCACACTACTTCATCAGGGCATAGTGTTAGGACTTGGCAGTGGAGACTCCTTGAAGTGGGTGCCAAGCTTGATCTTTAGTGGCTACTAATGAGACTAAGTTCTCCGGTTTTCATATATAGCACAGGGCAGTTTCTGCATTACACATTTACATTATACCCATAGATCTTCTTCTTTTTGGTGCCACTCATTCATCCACATTTAATCACAATTACTGGGATTGGCTGTTGGAAGTTCTAACAGCCAATCACAGGTATGGCAGACGAGGGGTGGGAAAGCCACCCCTCCTGACATCACCCTAAGGTTCCTGGCTTCCTGTAGCCCTGGTGAGATTTCGCTGACGCTGCTCACCGGGGCTACAAGACGGGGATCCCGCCATGATGTTGTGGGGCGTCACAGGTCGGGAAGGCACAGACTTCTATGATGTCCCACAATGTCATAGGTCGGGGAGGGGTTAAACATTTGCCCTCACTGCCAGAACTAACGTATATCAAATGTATATGAAAACCTTTAGCAACCCAGAGAAAACCAGCCTTATCTAATCATTTACTGGCAGCTCAAATCTGTGGTCAATTTTCTAATGTAATAAAAATATGACAGTACTATTATTTTTTCATTTATAGGATTTGCAATACGAGCTCATACTGTGCATTGATTCTCTTCTAAATAAGATATTCAGCTAAATATTCTAAGAAATTGAATTACAGAAATCATTTCTGCTCAGTCATTTTCTACCTATGGTTGGGGTTGGAAAAAGAGAGCCAGATGCAAAGTTAACAAATGTTTACTGCTATTATTACTATTATTATTCACACATCCTACTTGAATTATCCATAACATTTTTTGGGCAAAAGCAATTTAGCTCCCCATACAGGCAGTGTTAACCCATTTCTGACATGTGACATACATACTTACGTCACGTATGAAGTGGGCTCAGGGGCTGAGCCTGCATGGTTCCTAGCAGAAGTGTGAGAAGTGTGCTTTAATCAATGCGGTTTAATTATTTATCATTGACAGTGGCATTTAAGTTGCACTATTACAAATGCATGGATGCATGCATGGTCTCCCATCGATTCCGCAACATATTGCAAGCAGGATAACATTGTAGCTGCTGAAAGCCCCCATGCCTGGAAGCTTAGTCCTCCAATGAAGTCTAGGCTTTGGCTGGGCTTTATTGTAGAATCTTATTTTGACTATATTCTGAAATACAGTAGCATCGCTGTTCAACCCATCATCCAAAAATAGGAGTAGTGTACAACTGGAAAAATACGGTACCAAGACATGGCCGATCACCTAAATTGAAAAGAAAAAAAACACTAAGGAAAAAAGCAGCCAAAAGGTTCATGGTCACTCTGGAAGAGCTGCAGAGATCCATAGCTCAGGGAGGAGAAATCTGGCTTTTATAGAAGTGGCAAGAAGAAAGCTACTTCTGAAAGCAAACCATAAAAAGTCCCATTTACAGTTTGCAAAAAGCCATGTAGGGGACACAGATAGCATGTGGAAAAAGGAGCTGCATAACTCCACCTGGCTTCCCACCTTGTCCCTCACATAGAAGAAGGGTTCTGCCTGCAATTCCCAGCCTTTCCACACCACTGTATCCTAAAGCCCCTGCTTGGAATGTTGGATGAATACAGATCTACTGCAAAAGCTGTGAGCAATAACTGCTGTGCTGGGACTTGCTGTTCTACTGTTTGGGAAAGAATACTGAAGCTATACTGATCTGTTGCAAAAGGATTGGATAGTTGCTGCTGAGACTTGTAGTTCTACTGTTTCAGAAGCATACTGAAGCCAAATTCAACGCACGACTACAGTGATTTGTGATATCAGTGACTTGGAGTTGATATTTCATCATATTAAGTGCACTGATGGTTCCAGCAAGCATGCCAAAATCTGCGGCAACTGGGCTCCATCTTGGGACTATCATTTATATAGCTGCAGCCATTTGTAGGTTTATGGTGATATGATAAACGTGTGCCTGTGTTAAAGTGGAAGCATCATCCCCAACAATCAGGGTTTCTTTCAGCGCACATCTTGTACCTTTATACAATATTGCATTGCATTATTTGTTTGCTTTTTCTTGCTATTATCCTGAAAATAAAGCTGTTAATTGGTTCAACCTCATCTATTGTGGGTTTGTACGGAGCGTGGAGAGGGGTAACCCCGAGTCGACCCCCGGCAGAAGAGGAAGACCGCTCTGCATTCCCATAAAGCTCCTAGCAAGATTCAGGTGGAAGTACTGTGTTATATTGAGGTGAGAACTACCGAACACCCTGCCCACGACAGATGATTAAAGGCAAGTTCCACAGTAGTATTGTCATATATAAAAAAAGTGATCAAATGATTACAGGTTCAAATTTCTTAAGGAGACTAAAAGCCAATAGTGAAATAATTGCATTTTTCACCATTTTATCCCGCTTTGAATTTTGTGTCCAAATTTCAGCACATTCTAAGGTAAAATAAACAGTCTTATTCAGAGCTACAACTCATCCCTCAAAAAACAAATTCTGATATCGTGACTTAAACATAAACAGTAAAAATGTCGTGATAGATATAAGCAAACCTTTTGAAGTTCGGTTCGTTGAGCTTCCAGAAATTCGCTGAATAGTTCGGCAAACAGTTTGCCAAACCTTCCAAACTCTATTGAAATTAATGAGAGGCAAAAGTAAAGGCATAGAAAACACCTTCAAAGGGGCCCAAAAGCTGCAAAACACCTGAAACCATTTTACAGTAGAGCCCTGCTGTTTTGGCACAGCCATTAGCTTGTTAGACTATTATACTTACCAAGCTTCAACATCTCTGTCATCCTACTTCCGGGCCCACTCATTAACCTTGTACATATTAATGATTAATAACAGTTGAGTATTGACAGCTGTCATTAAGCCTGGATTATTGAACTGTGTGGATTACCGTCAGAGCTGGGTATGTTTAAACTTAATAAATGGGTAAAAGTGGGTTATCTGTGTGTTTTATTTACAATAAAGGATTTTTCTCTGCGTCTGTGTTTTTTACCTACTTGCTTACCGGATTGGCACTGTGGGTTTATCAAAGTCGCCTCAGCATTACCAATCTGTGATTAATGAAAGCTGTCAATACTGAGCAGTTATTAAACCTTACTATTACATCGACTGCCACCACACAATGGCAGGGGAAGAGCCAGGGCGAAGCGCCAGGTTTGGCGCCTCTTATGGAAGTGTCAGTTCTGGGTCAGCTGCGGCCTGCTATTTTTAGCGTGGTGAGGGTCCATGAAAGATGATGGAGACTCTACATCGTTTTTTTTTAATATTTAATTATTTATAAATAAATAATTCACAAAAATAACATGGGGTGACCTTTTGTTTTGGATTACCAGCCAAGGTAAAGTCCCCATCTGTGGTCTGCAGGCTGCAGCTGTCTGCCATACCCTAGCTAGTGATCAAAAATAAGGGGGACCTTACATAATTTTTTTAATTAATTATTTATTTTTAGCTAAATACAAGGTTAAAATACTTTTTAGTGCAATCTGTCTATCTGTCTAGAGTGGGTACGGAAAGTATTCAGGCCCCTTTAAATTCTTCACTCTTTGATTCATTGCAGCCATTTGTAAATTCAAAAAAGTTTGTTTTTTCTCATTAATGTACACACTGCCCCCAATCTTGACTAAAAAAAAAACCCAGAAATGTAGATATTTTTGCAGATTTATTAAAAAAAGGAAAACTGGAATATCACATGGTCATAAGTATTCAAACCCTTTGCTCATACACTCATATTTACACTCATATTTAAGTCACATGCTGTCCATTTCCTTGTGATCCTCCTTCATTGAAGTCCAGCTGTGTTTAACAAAACTTATAAAACTTGATTTGGAAAGGCACACACCTGTCTATAGAAGACATCACAGCTCACAGTGCATGTCAGACCAATGAGAATCATGAGGTCAAAGGAACTGCCCAAGGAGCTCAGAGACAGAATTGTGGCAAGGCACAGATCTGGCCAAAGGTACAAAAGATTTTCTGCAGTACTCAAGGCTCCTACGAGCACAGTGGCCTCCATAATCTTTAAATGGAAGAAGTTTAGGACCACCAGAAGTGTTCCTAGACCTGGCTGTCCAGTCAAAATGAGCAATCGTGGGAGAAGTGCCTTGGGGAGAGAGGTAAAGAATAAACCCAAGATCACTGTGACTGAGCTCCAGATATGCAGTAGGGACATGGGAGAAAGTTCCACAAAGTCAACTATCACTGCAGCCCTCCACCAGTCAGACCTTTATGCAAGACATATGAAAGCCTGCATAGAGTTTACAAAAAAACACATGAAAGACTCCTAGACTATGAAAAATAAGATTTTCTGGTCTGATGAGATGAAGATAGAACGTTTTATGATAATTCTAAGGGTATGTGTGGAGAAAACCAGGCACTGCTCATCACCTACCCAATACAATCCCAACAGTGAAACATGGTGGTGGCAGCATCATGATATGGGGGTGTTTTTCAGCTGTAGGGACATGATGACTGGTTGCAATTGAAGGAAACATGAATGCGGCCAAGTACAGAGATAACGAGTTAGTGACCTGACAACAGGACTTTCTTAGGGCAGTCTTCTTTAATCCAAGGTGTTTTTTGGAAGCCTTACACTTCTGAAAAAAACTCCACCCACATTTCACGGGATGTACATGGCTGCTCCACCATGTAGGCCACTGCCAGCATGTCTCGGTGGATAATATGGGCTACTCTTCCAGGAGTATTCTCCACCACCACCTGTCCTAAAGCACACTCCATCAAGGCCCCCACTGGAGAAAAGGATGTAGGAGTTAGAGGATGCTCCCCAGCACATTGGAAGAACACTGACATCCCAAACAGGCCATTCTCGCTCTCTGGGGGTTTCACTCCAGCTGGCTAGCTAACATGGACTGGCTGGACATGGTCCATTTTCTCCATGTTGGCCTCCTGTTGCCACTCTTCCACATCCTCTGTGGTGGTGATCTGACTTACCCCCACTGTGTATGACTCCCTGTTGCCTTTTAATTTTATGAAGGTGACCTTGTCATTAACATAGAGGGTGCAGAGTCAGGAAGGCAGATTGTCGCACTGCAGGCTGGACCGGTTGACAGTACCAGTCACCAGTCCCATCTTCGGATAGGAACCAAACCCCCTCTTCTGGAAGAAACTCACCACCCGGTTCCAGGTACATTGCTCATTATATTGGATGGCTCACTTTCTCCTGACTGTGAGCTGTGGGACTGCTTTAGGCATGCAGGACCGGAACTGGGTTCTGACCTCGCTGCAAAGCAGGCTCAATGAGGGGTGCACAGTCAATTTCCAGCTTCATATATGGGCATCTTGTCTCCGGGGTGCTTCAGTTGTGGTGAAGCACACTTGGCCACTGAGCTGGTGAGGAAAATCAACACCTCCAGAGCAGCCACCTCTTGGGGTGGTTCATCAGATGTCTAAAAAGTGGACTGCAGGTACACGGTAGAACAGTGTACCATAGTTGTATTGTGAAAAGAAAAATAGGGAGGGGGACAAGAGGCGCAATAGTGCCCTATCACTAGTGACACTTGTGTAAGCTGGTGGTGCTGTGAAGCTGCTCACCTGGTCCAGTTGTGATCCCCACAACTGGTTTGAAGGCGTTTTGGAATCAGTGTTCCAGCTGCTGCAGGACCTCCACCGACCACTAGATAGTGGTTTGAATCCAAGACAATGATGGGAGTGCTGGTGTGTCACGGTCCGCGCTGCTGTGGTATGAATAAACTCACCAAAGAGTCAGACGTTATTCCATCCTTTATTTCCTCCTCTCTCCTACGCGTTTCAGCGCCACACCCGGCGCCTTCCTCAGGGACATGTATGTCCCTGAGGAAGGCGCCGGGTGTGGCGCTGAAACGCGTAGGAGAGAGGAGGAAATAAAGGATGGAATAACTTCTGACTCTTTGGTGAGTTTATTCATACCACAGCAGTGCGGACCGTGACACACCAGCACTCCCATCATTGTCTTACCATAGTTGTATGGCAATCCCAAGATGGTGCAGGCCTCCACAGTGATGTATCTTTCCTTTGCTAAGGGTCCCACCTCTTCCAGTGTCAGGACCCAATCGCTTAGAGAATTTTATTGTTTGCCCAACCTTGTTGCCTAGCTCTTAATTAATCCCTTCACGGGGTGGGCTGTGGAAGGCACCTGACTTACACATTCCTATGCAACAGGGAAGAATTGGGCTTGTGGTTAGAGGTATTAAACCTGACAAATTTGGAGAAAAAATAAGGAAAAAATATTGTTTTTTCAGCTCACCTCCAATTCATCTGGAATGTTGAATAAAACTAGTGGGCAATGCATGGACGGATCCAAGATTAATGATATAACACACTTGTGCACATGCCAAAAATCTGTATTCTAAACGTATGGAAAGAAAGGAAAAAAATAGATTGCACATTTTTAAGAAGCATCCATATTATAGTGTGCTATAAGTGTGAACAGACCTATAAGACCAATGTATGTTAAGCATATAATGGACACATTCTATTTTTATCTGAATTACTAGCAGATAAATGTAGAAGAGGTGGTCTCGCACACTGCTGACGCTCTGCTCTAATGAAGGTTTTCGCTCTAAAAAAAAGAAAATTAAAAGCTCTCTTGGAAGGATGTTTAAAGGAGATTTTAAGGTTCCTGAATTTCACATCTGCAGGCACATCTGGTACTTTTCCAAAGATTCAGAGCCTGCAGGTGTTCCAACACCTGGAAATGCAAGGAAGCTTCTTTTAAAGCTCCTTTCAAATTCACCATGTTGAACAGAACTGATAGATCTGATCGCAGTGAACTCTAACTTTATGTTAGTCATGTTCTCAGTCATGAGTCTTCCAGCAAGTGTTTTTGCCCCAAGCCTTCAAGGAAAGTTTTAGGGCCATTTTAAAATCTTAAACTTTTTACAAAGCCAAAGCCAAGTTTGCTGAATTTTTTGTATATTGCTTGGGTTTCCGCTTATGAACCAAATAGTCAATGTTTGTGCTGAATTTGTATTTGGAAAACCTTGTTCAGAAAAGTTTGCTTATCTCTAGTCTTAGAAGGAAGGAAGGAAAAAGGAAAGCTCAAAAAATGTAAAATCACCTGGCCACTAAGGGAATAAAAGCAATACTAGTCAGAAAAGACTAAATGTTACAACCTACTCTTCAAGTACTTATTTTTTATTATTCTGGGAGGCTTCGTTTAAAAACCCATGTGAAAAAATGTAGGAAGCTTTGATTGCGTCTCAAATGGGCAGAATATTGTATATATGCAAATTTAATACAGTTTTCATTTCGGAAACTTATAATTTCCTTCCTTACCAGAAAAAAAAACTTGAAAATGTTTCATAGCTGTTCTAAAATCCAGTTGAATTTTGGAGAAATGTTAAGTATTGTCTGCTGTTCACACACCATGCCCTATCACTTGTGCTTGTTAAGTATTATTTACCTTCTACATGGAGGAAGATTTATTTTCATTAGCGAAACAAAGACACCAAGCTCAGTGCAAGGAATAAAGCAATTAAGAGTGGACTCCGCATGTGGTCATTGTACTTTTGTCACATCTTCTTTCTGCAGGTTTGTGACAATCCCATATTTTATGCTGGGAGAATTTAGAATAAAAAGAACAAAGGCACATTCACACATTTATGTGTCATTGTCCGTGATTCCTGAACGGCTGCAGGTATCTTCTTGACCCAAACTCAACAGTTATAGGCATATATTAATTACAGTTAAAGTGAACCTGCCACCAGGTTATCCACATATAAGCTGCAGTCGCTACCAGTAATGCCTAATATATGGCATTCTAGAATACTCTATATAAGTCCCCAGGCCGATCTGTAAAACATAAAAAAATTGCTTTTATTATACTTACTTGCTGGGTGGTTTGGTCCGATGAGCGTTGCTGGTCTGGATCTGACACCTCCTCTCTTCTTGTGATTGCTGTCCTTCTTCCCTGTTTTGTGTGGATGACGTGTCCAACGTCATTCACTCACTGGCCTTCTTGCGCTCCTGTGGCTACCACCAGTAAGGCCTTGTATATGGCATTCTGGAATACTGTATATAAGTCGCAAGGCAGATCTGTAAAACCTAAAAATTAGCTTTTATTATACTTACCTGTTGGGCAGTTTGGTCCGTCGCCTCCTTCTTCTGATTGACATCCTCCTCCCTCCTTTTTGTGGATGGAGTGTCCTACGCCATCCACTCACTGGTATTCATTGCGCTCCTGCGCATGCACACTTCTGTCTGCCATGCTGAGGGCAGAACAAAGTACTGCAATGCGTAGGCGCAGTAAAGGTCAAGGAACACTCATGGATGCGCATTACATGGGCGTTTTTTGACCTTTCCCCATGCCTGCAAATAACAGCACTTAACTCTGCCTTCATCAGGCCAGAGAGATGTACGCTTGTGCAGGAGCACAATGAAGGCCAGTGAGTGGATGATGTAGGACACATTATCCACACAAAATTGGATGGCGATCACAAGAAGAAATCACAAGGTGTCGGATCAAGACTAGTGACGTCCAACAGACTGGACCGCCGCACAGGTGAGTATAATATAAGCAAATTTTTATTTTTTACGGATTGGTCTAGATCTTATATATAATTTTCTAGAATGCTGTATATAAGGGCTTAGTGACGGTAGCCGCAGATTATATGCGGAAAAACCTGGTGACAGGTTCACTTTCAGTCAGGGTTAAGAGACCTGAAGCCATTGCAGTCCATACTCGGACTGTGATACACAGATTTGTGACTCTAGTCTAGCTTGGATATTAGTTAAAAATATCCAGGATTAATTTAAAGGAATAATATTTCCTTTCTGTTACAAAATAGATATAGTTTGGGCATGTGTGTTCAAGCACACCACCTGATTTGTACTTTATTCATCAATTTTATATAATTTTAGTAGTTGATATGAATCCCAGTCTTATGCTACAACTTGAAATCAGGTCAAAATTTACTTTTAGATAGAAGTTAAGAAAGTAATGAAGAACAGGAACTCTGGATTAAAACAATGAATATCAAACTACGGAATATTTCAAGATCAGAAATTGGCTTTTGGGTAATTATTTATTAGAAATTCATAGCAAAGTCAGTGAGGCATGAGTTAGTCATATTGTCTAATTAATAGTATTATAATCCTTATTATACATAGGCAGATAAATTGATAGTGCATGGCTAAACAGCAAGGATAAAAAATTGGTACAAAAGTAGACGCTTCCATTGTCCCAGACTTTAATCATGATGTGGCAAGAAAAAGAATTAGGTCTGAGACACACTGAAAGAGATGCATGCTAAATACTTGCACGGGTCTTGCATGACTCACCTGGAACGTCCACTGGCTCTCTGGACAGGAGCATGTTAGCTGTTTTATGCCGCTGACGCGCTCCCTTCCAAAGAGCCGTTGGCCGGGCCGGATGAGTCATGCAAGACCCATGCGAGCATCTCGCATGCATCTCGCTCATTGTGTCTACGGCCTTAGATTGAAAATTAAGAGTCTAGAATTGTGCAGATTGTGTGTTGGATAAATATATTTAGCTGATATAGCACAAGGTAATGAGAAAATTAATTATGGTCTATGGATGGCGTAAGGGTTTGTCGTGAGCTATGATATTTTTGATAAGCTCTGCCGGTATTCGGGACATAGATCAGAACAATGCAGTTATTTAATATTTTGGACTCTCAGATGCTTTGCACACCAAATGTGAACTCACTTTTGCATGGGGGCACATTTTGGATGATTACTTTTTTAGTTATTCTGCCACCACTGCTTTTAACACAATCTGTGTAACGAAAAAGAATTGGGTCTATAATATATCTCTGTATGCATCAAATTTTAGACAGAGTAAAGAAAAGCTCTTAGGGCCCTTTCACATCAGCGTTTTTTTTCGCGAAAACCGCACTTGCCGCACCTGCCGCAAGTACGCCTATACTTTGCATGGCGTTTACCGCAACCGCGCCGTAAATGCAGCCGGTATGCGGTAATCGCGGCAGATGCGGTTTTTTTCACCGCATCTGCCGCGATTTGAAAAAAAACGCTGATGTGAAAGGGCCCTTACCAAGTTTTTGCCACCTAAGCAACATAACGTAGTGACAGAGATCCTAATTCCAGCAATATGTCACTTCCTGGACTTCTTGGTGAGCTTTTTGTAAAATCATTTATTTATCAGCAAGATATTATCAGTAAGGCTGAATTCAGACAGAGTATTTGTGCTGTTTCTTGTTGATCCATTTTTAGTGTACTTTCTGCACCAAAAACCGGATCCTCATTTTGCAAGAAAGCATAACAAATGCATCATCCGTTTGTGCTGCTCTTTTGCTCCATTTTCAGGTGATAAAAGCAGACAGGCACACAAGACGCACATAGGCCCCATTCACACACTGCTTTTTTTGCTGCATCATTTTTCTAAAGCTTTATAGAGCAGTTTTAGGTCAGAGAGGGATGGTTAGGGATGTGCTAGCAAAGTGCAGGGACAGATAGTGGTGGGATAGAGGACAAAAACAAGCTGACAGATTCCCTTTAAAATTAGAGGTTTTATCTTAGTTTTCTAGTTCTCTATGAATTACTTGTGTATGGCAAAATATTGTAGTCTTAGTTATTTTTCTACCTAGTAGAAAAAAATCTAAATTTATCTCCATCTAAATTCCCACCACTGCTGCAGTGTTCCCCAGAGTTCCAGCATATTTGTTTACTTTGCTCTAGCATTCATGAATTGTATTCACTCACTCACTCATGTATTGTATGTATTCACAGGATATAGTGCAAATTTAATACTTGCATGTAGGCTTGCAGAAGTCCTATGAATTATATCATCATTGCAGAGCAAGAAAACATATTTTTATTTGATCACTTTTTCAGAGCTACTAGAATAATTTTTAAAACTTTTAGAAAGCCCTGCTAAGCAAAATATGTTTTTAAAATAGGTTAATAAAAAATGGAAGCCTTGATGTTAATTTGAACACAGTCAAAACATAAAGATATGATCTATACAAATAAATAAACAGGCAATTATCAGACATTAACTGTTTTCAATACCTCGAGTATTAGATTTTGTGTACTAGCACCTTCTATCACAGTAAATGGATATTAAGACAGATAACAAAACAGCAGAATTACATGTTAATTACACACACAACTTACTCTTGACTCAATGAACAATAAGAACAACTTTATAGAAAGCATATTCTAAAAATAAGTAATAAAGATGGAAACGAGGATTGTGTTCTTTTTCCAAATAAATTATTTTTCATGATGTGGTGTGTTATTTACTTAGAGGTTCCCAATGACCAGGTCTAACAGTGGCCTGACATTATGAACCTCGAGCTTAGTGCCAGCTGGCAATACACAGCTGGCATTAACCCCTTTGTTACCCAGTTTGCCTACGGCACCAGGAAAACTGGAAGAGTCGGATACAGAAGCAGAAAATGAATGTGCCATTTTCTGGGGTGGCTGCGACCTGCAATTTGCAGTGTGGGGGCCTAGATTGATTGGGCTTCCCCAAGCTGAGGATTTCAGCCCCAGCTGCCTAGTTGTACCTGGCTGGCAATCAAAAATATGGCAAAGCTCCAAGTCATTTTATTTTAATTATTTAAAAATAAAAAATAAAAAAAGGTCCCCACTGTATTTTTTATTACCAGCCAGGTAAAACTAGGCAGCTGGGAGTTGGTGGCAGCCCATACCTGCTTGCAGTACCTTTGCTGGTGACCAAAAATATAACAGAGCTCAATGTAATCTGCACAAAATGGTCCTAAAATCAGCGCTAAATATTCATCAAATATGCACTGTGTGAATACTGCTGCACATTTGCTGTGTATTTAGGAGCTAAAATTGAGGTACTACTGTGGGAATTTCTGCATATTTCCAGTGCTGTGCAAGAGTGTAGTGTCGGTTTTCTGGTCAGCCGCAGCTGTAAAAAAGTCACACCCACCTCACAAGGAGGGCTTGAGCCCTATCCTATTCTGTGAAAAAGTTAATAAAAATATATGTGCAATGTTTGCACTGTGGAGGGACCTGTGAGGGGCAGCACCAGTGGTTTCACACCACAACTTTATTATAATCAATTATTAAAGTTCCCGTTGGCTTTTGAAGCTGAAGCAGGGTTTACGCCTATTTTGACAGTTCTCTATGTAGCTCCCATGTTCTCTACATAGAGAATTATCAGAACTGGCATAAGTCCTGTTCCAGCGGCAAAAGCTAGGAACCAACTGGCTGCATTGAAGGGGTGTCATCACAGTCTGGTTCACCTGCAAGCTACAGCGACGAGGCTGAGCTGTGACTTGAGATGAACCAGACTGTGACATTAACCTGGTCAGAGCAGATAGTAGGTTTCCGGTACCACTGTAAACGGACATCTGTGAGGATCGTGGAGAGTTTCTGTGGAGATAATAAACATGGCAGAATAGGAATGTATTTGTACTATTTACTTAAAGGTTCATAATGGATAGGTCTAACATTGGCCTGACATTATGAACATTGAGCTTAGTGCCAGCTGGCAAAATTCAGCTGGAATTAATTAACCTCTTATTATCCAGTCTGCCTTCATCATCAGGGCAACTGGAAGAGCATGGTAACCGACAGTTTTGACATTTCTCATGGAAGTGCCAATTCTAGGGTGGCCAAGGGCTGATATTCTGTATTAGGGCGCCCAATAACTGTGGGCCTCACCACACTGAGATTTTCAGCCTCCAGCTGCCTGGGTTACCTTAGCAGCCAATCAAAAAGCGCACGCCCATTTTTTTCTATTATTTATTTTCCCAGTAATCTGATATCAGTTTAGTTGCCACATGGCAACCAATCACAGATGGCGGCAGAGAGGGTGGGTGGGGCTAAATCTGACTTTAACCAATCAAGAGGAGGAAGTAGTGACATTCATTCATGAGCGGGCCTGGAAGTAGGGTGACAGGGCGCTGAAGCTTGGTAAGTAATACTTTAGGAAGCTAATTTATCTGCAAAAACTGCATGGCACCACTGTAAAACAGTTTGAGCTGCATTTAGCAGCTTTCTGGTCCCTTTGTAAGTTTTTTCTATTCCTTTGATTGTGCCTGCCATTGATTTTAATGGGGTTCGGAAGTTCGGCAAACTGTTCTCAAAACAATTCGGCGAACATATGCCTGTTCAGCAAACAGAGCCGAACCCAATCATCAAATGCTTTGCTCATCTCTATCCTAGATAGAATCTATATACTCAGTTAAACAGCACCTCAGTGTGTCATGCGGCACTGCTAATAGCTAGACTTTACACTATGCAACAACACTGATGTCTTCAAGGAGGAACATGGGCAGTATGTCCCTCTCCTTACATGTGCAGATTGCCTTAATGAGGAAATGGTTGCAACAGGCTTGAAATCAGTCCCTGCTAATTGCACCTGAGGTGAGACTTTAGTGCAGAAGGACAAAAACTATGAAAACAAGAAGCAGCAAAATGGCAGACAGACGTATGGACTATCTTACTTTACGTGAGGAGAAATACATTTTTCGGATTATACACTGTCATTAATATTAAAATCACAAAAACAAGAAGGAAAATTCATGGAATTTTGCAAATCACAGGAGAGATAGACCTGTTAATGATATGCAAACAATGAAAAAATGGAAACAAAAGTTTCAAAAACATCTTGATTTTTCAGTATCAAAATATGATACACACCCTTTAATTCCTGGACATATTATTAATGTTGTTAATGGTTGGCAAAGGTATTTTTTTGCCTCATGGCAATTGTCAACCAATGACGGCCTGTGCATGGTGTTCATCTTGTTTCCATCATTTTCATATCACTAATGAATCGCCCCTGGGGACCGTGGGGTACTCGGTGCTGGTCCAGTCAATATGCTTGGGGAATGTTATGGAGGCGTGACCCGGTCCGTGGCCCCCTACGAACGGGGTTGAGGGGGCCCCCTATGAAGGGGGTTGAGGGTTTTCTTTGGGGACTGGTGATGAGGGAAGGTGTTCTTAGAGGGAGAGGATCACTAGACTTGGGGAATATTGTTCATGTGACGCCACCCGCGGGTTGCAGCTAGTGATGGCCACCGCTGCTACACAGTTCCTCTGGGGTTGGTGACAAGGCAGCTTGGTTGGAAAGCCCTCCACGGGTAGGGCTGACCCCAGAACAGAAGATGTTACTGAGTGAGTTGGTTCTGATGTTACTGAGTCGGTCGACAGGGTAGGGGGTACTCGGATACCGGGATAGGCGGTTGCTTCGATGGGGGAATCATGGCTGGTCGGTTCCCGGTTCCGTGCCCTGGACCCTCAATGGCAAGGATGGTGGGGGTGATGATGATGGAAGGGGAAGGAAGGGTATCGTGACACCACCTGTGGTACCTGGTAATTTGGATACCAGCGCTGCAGCCGGCCGCTGAGGTGATGGAGGTGCAGCTCAGAGTAGTACAGCTCCCCACAGGTGGAGCTTTACCTCAGGGCAGCGGGGATGGATGAGGGGAGTCATAGTTCTTACCCCTCTGATGATGCTGACGCCCTTCAGGCGCTGGAGGAAAGAATCACAGACACCGATTCAACTCAAACGTCACTTTACTGGTACCGGGGAGGTGATACAGTACACAGCCAAAGTCTGATTGAACAGGGACATAGCCACAGATTGTAAGGTGATCCTGTAGAGTCTGTTGATGGTCCCTTTAAATTGCTTTCGGAGTCTGTGTTCTTCTTTACCCTCTTTAACCACTCTGCAGAGCTCCTACACCAGCCCACTGGTCTACTACAGTTAAGTACATTCGGTTCCTTACCGATACGGATGGGAACGGCAACAAGCTAATCCTCCCGCCACCGTAATTTGGTCCTTTTCCTTAAAGTGTCCTGGACCCAATATAGGACTGAAGTTGAGGTTCAGTCTGTGGTGCTATGGCTCCCTTCTGTCTATCCCACAGCTTGTCGGTTTGCAACCAGGGATAGACCACTGATTGCCTCGGCTCCGGTATGCCGGTGTCGACCTCGGACTTCCCCAGCTGGCTCCAACCAGGCCTGGTTCGTCCCCTCCGGTTCCCGGGTCACCTCTCTTTAAGAGGCACCCTCCTGTCATGAACGCTGTCAGGCAAGTCCTCTCTGGCTGCCTTCCCAGCACTGTCTGACTAAAATTAGCTCAACTGTCACTCAAGTCTCCAGCTCTACTCTAAGCTCCACCCCCTGGACCTACTGAATATATGGTCCCTATGCTAAGGGGGGCTAGTGTATGGGTGCTTAGGACAGACTCTATAAGGAAACCTCAAATCCATAGCTACAGAGGCACTGCACCTTCTGTTTGGGGTGCAGTACCTCCCTGTGGCGCCTAGCCATAGGGGCGCCACATTACAATGCAGGGTTGATGGCGCAGCAAGAAAATTCACACACACAGTGGGGTGTAGTCTCAAGATGTTTACTCACAGCTTTTTCATTCCCAGTTACAGCAGTTGTCATCGTTGCAACAACCCGCGGAGCACTGAGTCCTTGGAGGTGGAGAAGAGGATCCAGCTAACTCCCGGGTAACTTGGTGGCACTTAACCGGTACCCCCTTTTACTGTCCTTTTTTTTAAAACATAAAATTTTTATTGAAAGAAAAATTTTTTTTGCATAAATTGAGCAACAAACATACATAACAGTAGTGGTTCTCTGTCGGAATCATATCCGGGAGAACAGTCAGAAAGACAATATAAAATACCAAAATATAACTATCAAAGGTCATAAAGGGGATAAAGAGAATAAAAGAGATAAGAGAAAGGGAAGCAGAGAGGGGGGATGAGTTCGGAACCAGGGATGGGGGTGAGACGGGGAGGGAGGGAAACTCGCAATGACTGCCGCACCAGCCGAGGAACGTTCTACTCTCTAGTTATATGTAGGGTATCAAAGGATCCGATTAAGCTGAAAACATTATGTGTGATGACTTCCTCTGAACAGGCATCTCACAGGGGAGACCGGTTCTTCTAGCCATTTCTTCTAACTCGGTGGGCCCGCAGGGCAAGAGGGCTGGAGGAGGCCCCAAGGGACCGGTGCAGCTCCCGGGTGGGAGGCCCAAACACTCCATCTATCGTGAATCGTCCGTCTGGTCGGTCCATTTAGTGCTAAGTTATATTCCTGGTGAAAGATCCAATTGATCTTATGGAGCAATTCAGTTAAGGAAGGAGATGAGGGAGCCTTCCATTTTGCGGCTAGGCACAGACGGGCAGCAATGAGAATATATGATACTGTCCCTCTCAGCGGGATGGGGAAATCTTGAATACCAATATTCAGAACTGCCAGCTGCGATGTTAAATCTTGTCTAATTCCCGTGACTGAGTGGATTAAGCTTTGGACCAAAGTCCAAAAGGGATGTATGTTTGGACAGGACCACCACATGTGCGCTAGGTTACCCCTCTCTCCACACAGTCTCCAACACTGCGGGGACTGGTCTTTGGTGAAGTGGGCAATGCGCACAGGAGAGAGGTACCATCTAAGATGGATCTTCTTTATGTTTTCAAGATGATTTACACATCTGGTGGACCTGCCCACCTCTCTAGATGCTGCGTGCCAGTCCTCGACTTCTGAGTTGAACCCAAGGTCACCTTCCCATTTTCTCATGTATGGGAGTTTCATCTCGCTAGCCACGGATACTAATCCTCTATAAATTTTGGACATCATTCGCGGTTTAGCGGGATCCGTTTGAACAGCACCAAGGAGAAACGGTACCGGGGGGGGAGCACAGGTAATGGGACATACAAGGCCCTACGCAAAAGATGGTCTATTTGGGAGAATTGTAAAAATGCCGAACGACATTCAGGGAACCATCTACACAGGGACTCAAACGTGGGCCATGTCCCTTCCTGGCAAAAGTCTCCCAGGGACCCCAATCCTATATTCTCCTAGGTCTTCGTCTGGATTGATGGGACAAGGAGGCGCAGCGCCCTAATAGGCACATTCTCCGGTGGAGCACGGGTCCAGGCCCGCGGCACCGACCTCCAACAGTGTAAGAGGGCTTGGGAAGTCTCGAGTTGACGAGCCTGGGCAACTGGCCGAACTGACTCCGCCAACAGGAGGTCCCCCAGAGTGCCACTCCTCAGGTGAGAAGTCTCAATGGAGACCCATCTGAGATGGTCAGGGCTACGCCACCAAGACCCAGCCTCCTCCAGGACTATAGCTCTATGGTATTCCAAAATGTTTGGCATTCCCATGCCCCCCTCTCCCATCGGAGCATACATCGTCTCCCTAGCTACGCGTGGGATCTTGTTAGCCCAAATGAATGCATTGATTGCGCTCTGCAATTTAGTTAACAGGGCCTTGGGGATCCTAACAGGGACACACCTAAATACATATATTATCTTTGGTAAAGTCATCATTTTAAAGGCGTGTAATCGAGAAATTCAAGACAGGGTCTTAGCACCGTATGTAGTGACATCCAAAAGGACTCTCGATAGTAGTGACTCATAATTAAGTCGCACTAGTTGGTCAGCGGGTGCCAGTGTGATCCCAAGATAGGGTATGCCACCCCTAGACCAACGAAACGGCAAAATCTCTGTGTGAGCAGCTATTTCCGAGTCTGGAACTCCCAGTGGGAGAATAGTTGATTTAGCCGCGTTCAATTTGTAGAACGAAACCATCGAGTAGTCCTTCAGGATGCGCATGACTGCTGGGAGGGACCGAGACACCTCCGTGCAAGTGATGATAATATCATCAGCGTACAAACCAATGGTATGGACATCTCCGCCCACCCGAACACCCGACACGTCCTGTGCGGAGCGGATTTTCTCAGCCAAGGGCTCCACTGCCAGGGTGAAAATCACCGGTGACAGCGGGCATCCCTGGCGAGTTCCGTTCGTAATCTGGAAGACAGGTGAGAGGCCTTTTACTGTCCTTTCATGGTGGTCTCTTTCTCTGCGCTTGCTTTGCCCTCCTGCCCTGCACCTCACATACAGAGCCCCGAGCCAGTAACTGCGGGCCTTTGGTAGGGTTTTTACAGTACCAGTCCCTTGACCCTACATCAGTGGTTCTTAACCTTGTTTGTGGTACCGAACCCACCAGTTTCATATGCCCATTCACCGAACCCTTCTTTAGTGATAAATCAAATATGATTTTTTACAAATTCAAGACATAGGTATATAGGTATATGTTTTTTTTACTGGTACACAAAATTAACCGTGCATGAACATCACCTTGATCAAAGAACAAAACCAACACAGTGCATGAACTCACAACAAATTCTGCTGTTGTTTTTGAGAGACCAGTTCAGATATGCGTGGCTTCACCTTGGCAAGTGCTACTCTCATGTTATTTTCACAGCAAAGTCTATTCCTTTTCTTTGTTTTTATGTCCAGCATCCTTGAAAAGGATTGTTTGCAGAGATATGTTGTAACACATGGTATAAAAAATTCCAGGGCTTTCTTAGCAATAATTGGGTACTTTTCCAACTGTCGACACCAAAACGTCGAGAGTGTTGTTGTTCTGAAGAGTTGCTGTTGAACCTGGCTCTGCTGAATTTCAATGATTTCGTCGAGGTATTCATAATTGACATTTGCTGTCTCAACAGCAAACGTGAACGACTGTCTCACCCATGCTGGATATGACTCTCTTGTAGGGAAATATATATGACCACCGCACATTAGAATGGTACAGGAGTACCTGAAATTCAGAGCCCATTTCTTTACACAGCTGAAGGTGTGGTGCCTCAGAGCACTATTTCGCACATAGTTCACACATTCCACTACAGTTTTTAATACTTCTGCCATTTTTGGAGGCAAGGTTTTTGCTGCCAACGCATGCATGTGCAGAATACAATGCGTAACAATGATGTGTGGTGCATCGTCTTTTACTAGCGCACCAAAACCAGACTTTCTTCCCAGCATGACTGGAGCTTCGTTCGTACAAACTGCAAAAACCATATCCCATGAAAGCTTGTTGTCTCTGAGGAAGTCATCCAAAAGTTTTTACACATCGGATACCTAAGGGTCCCGTCACACCTGGTGACGGGGCTGGGGATGCTGGCGGCGACTGGCGGGTGCGCGCACGTTTTTGGCACCCCGCCAGCGCCGCCATCCCCCATTTACATGGGGCGACATCTCCAGCCCCGTGCCGGTGAGCTGACAGGCGGCATCGCCGCCGGGGTGTCTGAAAACCCCAGCAGCCATGCAGGACAGTGGGAGCCTATGGCTTGCCGGCGGCCTGTAACATGGGGCGATGTGTGCACATCGCCCCAGATCAGTCGCCTGGTTTCAGAGCAGTGCTCTGAAACTAGGCGACCTCCTGGCGGCGCCGACATCACCCCTGACATCAGGCGACCTAGGGGCCTTTAGTTGTTGTAAGAGGCTTACAAAATAAAAACTCTTCTTTTATCATGTTGTCTTTCACATAGCGCACGAAAACAGCAAGCTGCCTTAGATTAGAAACGTCTGTGGTCTTGTTGAGTTGAAGGCTGAATTTTGCCGGACTTGAAATTAGATCTGCGACTACTTGAGCCAATATGTCTTTACTCATGCACTCTTTTCTATCACTGATGGTGTTATTTAAAAGAGGAATATGGGATAATTTACCTTTGTCCGCTGTTCCAAGTATCAGATTCGCCATCTTTAACGCTGTTGGTTTTATGAGTGTTTCACCAATGGTGTGAGGCTTGCCCTGCTTTGCACTCAGGTAAGCAACTTCGTACGATGCGGTGAGGATCAGTTTGTTCACGAGTACAAATCCAAGAGCAGGCAGTGTAGCTCTTTCATCGAATCTGGCTCTTTTCACCTTGAATTCAGCAATCGTTGTGTTCTTGTATTCCCCATCTCCATGCAGCTTCAAGAAGTGTTCCTTCAGTCCTTCGCCGATGCGAAACTAGAGTTGCTCAACTTGGCATAGCAAATCATGTAGATAGGACGCTGACTCCATCACTTTCGTGAAACATGTGAATCCATGTTGTACAAATTCGTCCGACCACTTTCTTTTTTTGCTCGACATAGTTAGTACGACAGTCACACGGTGACTACTGAGCACACTAAATTCTCCGCAGCACTGATGGTCAATTAATGTAACGTGATCATCTGCAGCAAGTGATGGCCAAGTGGGTGTAAATCACGAATTTACAAAATGAGTCGGGTGTTCTTGACCTCCGTGGCGGGGCTCTGCCGAACCCTGGGACCGACTCACTGAACCCCTATGGTTCAATAGAACCCCAGTTAAGAGCCACTGCCCTACATGGTCCCTTTTTGGCAGGTGTGTGCGGATTCGGCTGTGGCACTTGGAGATACCGCAGCCTTCAGGTTGCTAGCTGAGTCTGTTTGTTCTTCACTAGTTTGTGGCCCGGTACCCTACTCTGCGGCCTGGTCCCTCCACACTGTTTCAGTCACTGTGGATGCAGTTGGATTGCTCACTACCAGGTCCCTGGGACTCCTTCCGTCTTCGGAAGCACCTTCTCTCTTTCTCACTTCTCTGCCAAGGTTTGTCTTCCTCTCAGGTCTTAGGACAAGCTCCACTGACTCCAGGCCCGGATGTCTCGTTCTAGATGTTGTCACTCTCTTACAGACACTCTGGCCTTCACAAACTCCTTCAGCTCTTGCCAGCCACCCACCAACTAACTTCTAGATGTTTTTCTCATCCTTTTATACTGTCAGTCACGTGTCCTACATCACTAACGTGTGTCCTTTCCTGACTTCCCTCCCTCCTGGGTGCTCCCCTAAACTTCACTCTCCACCCATCCCTTCTATCTCGGTTCCTCCCCTCCAGATAGAATCAGGGACTGTGCTCTCCCATAGGAGCAATCTCGCCCTAACCCTGACCTGGAGTGGTGTAGTGTTAGCCTGGGTGTCTGGATACCGGTCAGTGTCCTCTCCATACCTGAGAGTGGGGTACTGCACCTCTGGCTGGGGTGCAGTACCTCTGTGGCAACTGGATCCGCAGGGGTGCCACACTAAGGCCCCTTTCACATAGGCGTTTTTTTGAAAATGCGGCAGATCCGGCAGATTTATGCATCTGCCGCATCTTCCGCCTAGTGGCCGCACTTGTGGCACACTTGCGGCAAGCCCCATGCATTGTCTATAGGGCTTGCAGCAAGAGCGGTTTTGCCAGTTGTGACAGATGCGGCAGTTGCGTCCACGTAAAAAAACGCTGCTGACAGCATTTTTTTCGCGCCCGCAACTGCCTCATCTGCCTCAACCGGCAAAACTGCACTTGCCGCACCCGACCATAAACCCCATAGACAATGCATGGGGCTTGCCGGATCGGTGTCACAAGTGTGGCCGTTAGGCGGAAGATGCTGCAAATGCGGTAAAAAGGGCCTAACATGTCTATCTGTGCTGTGATTTTTATAAATCCATGTCTTTGCCTTCTTGGTGTTGCATTTTAAATGTTGCGAAGTGTATTTATATGCTATTCATTGGTTCCTATAGTCATAAAAACCCACTGTGCGTGGCCAAGTCGTGTTGGTGCAGTAATTGGTATTTTCTCTTTTTCACTTCATGTTTTGAGTAAGTAGATACCATTTATAGGCATCAGCAGCCATTGCTAAGATTTTCTAAAGTGGTAATATAACTGAATTCTTTTCTCTCAACCCAAAGCAGTGAATTTTCCAGTGATTCAGCTGTTATAATATACACAGACAAAGCTAATTTGTATAGAATGTTTAATAGATGCAAAAGAGAATGTGGGAAATAATAACACGGTGCAATAGTAAGTGCATCAGACATACGTATTAAACCGTTAGGAGAGACTACCTGTCCAGAGCAGCTCATAATCTCTATTGTATCCAGGCTGATTTATGGAAACAGGAAGAAGATGGTTAGCTTTAAATTGCTGGTTTTGGATTGAATTTTCTATATATTTTTTGTCATTTCTTTATTTCTAAATCTATAAACCTGATTTGAAATTTCAACAAAAACTCGGAACATGTAATTTCATGGTTCCCTTTGTGCAGAATAAGGTTGTTCATTTACATGTAGTATTGTTGCATTCATGTTTGCAGGAAACATGGGGAGATGGTTAGTCAAAAAAACATTTAATTAACCATGCTATGAAATGAATTATAGATGACAGAAGAGATTTTAATTACACTACAAGTTGCCAATTACCATCCCACATAAAAACTTTGCTGTTGGAAAAATTAACACCCACCTCGAGTTCAGCATTTACACTAATTAAACATTTGCACAGTATTAAAGCTTTGAGAATTCGATGTGAATCGGTAATCTTACAAAATGTCTGGGTCATTCCATCTGTTCCCAGCTTTTATAGTTATCTGTGTCATGCCTGTTGGAGATGCCAATCTCAGCTGTGATTATTCAAGACACTTCTTTATTCAAGACACTTGTTTGAACTCGGGAAGATGGTAAATGCCCTTATAAATGCTGACAACCTACTTAGGCCCTGTGGCCATGGTCAAAAAGTGAGACAGAATTTTCTGCATCAAATCTGCAATTGCAGATTATGTATCAAAAACTTTGTGCTTTTGCTACATAATGGCTGCTTTTTTTTATGCAGAAAATTCTGCATATGTCCCTGTGAGCGCTATGCTGTGCCCATCCTGCTCAGTCTACCTGCCAGTTATAGTTCGGTGCTTACCTTCTGTACTACAAGCACCACCTGGTTTTGGCCGCGTCACACGCCCCTTACCCATGTGGCCAAAACCTGGCTGTGCCTGGAGTACGGTAAGGAGAATACCATACAATAATTGACATACTGCCAATTTTTACTGATCCATAAAAATCTGCACCTGAAATGTTGCGCTAAAAACCATAGACCGGCACAGCACATACAATGTCACATTGAATTTGCTAAGTAAAGAAAAAATCTGGTGCCATCAATGCGGTTCAGGTCCTTTATTTTAGATTAAAATGTTACAGATGTTAAGGGGAAATACTAGATGCGTTTCAGGGTAAAAACTCCTTAATCGTTAGTACCGATTTACTCTGAAACGCATCTAGTGTTTCCCCTTTGTAGGCAACTGTAACATTATAATCTAACATAAAGGACCTGAACCGCATTGGTGGCACCAGATTTTTTCTTTACTTATATATGGATGGCTGCCTACCATTAATCCGGAAGCCTACGAGTCTGTGAGTATTGGGTGGTGGAGCAGGATTTTACTCTATTTTCTACATTGAATTTGCTGCCTGGCCGATAAAATGCATAGCAAATGTGCATGATTTAACAATATGCTGTAACAATATGCAGCAAATGGGCCAGCGAGGGCACAGGCCCTTACAATGCCATGTATGATGATCTTTGAACTACTTAAAGAGGACCTGTCATCATGATTATGCATGCTAAAGTAAAAGTATGGCCATAATGGCACTTTTATAATGATTCAATAAAAGCGTCCTGGTTTATGTTTAATCATAAGAAATCTGGATTTCATAAGTGCTTGGTGCATGCGTGTCACATGTAGCCTCTGGTGCAGTCTTCTTGAACTGTTCTGCAGTGATTAAATGTGTATTTCCCATTCGTACCATTGGGGTTTATGTCAGAAGCTAATGCAGTATTGCTATAGTCTTCTTTGGCTCCTCAGGTGAGCTGTTGTGGGTGTGTCTGGGTATGCAGTTGCCCACAATGCTAGTCTTTAAATATTTTTGCTTTCCTACCAGTAGGTGTTGTTGAAAGTGTTCAGTGACTGACTTTGTGCTGTGTGGACGTAGAGCTGTGTTGCTGAAGCAAAACGCTTTGTGAG
Organism: Allobates femoralis; assembly: GCA_033576535.1. Lineage (NCBI taxonomy): Eukaryota > Metazoa > Chordata > Amphibia > Anura > Aromobatidae > Allobates > Allobates femoralis. The sequence goes on along the minus strand of JARQOC010000002.1, from coordinate 96,017,382 downwards.
AATCTTCTTGTTGGAGTTAGTGTTCTTTTTTCTGTGTGGAGGTGAGGGGTGTTTAGCCGAGAGCTGGATACGATTGGTTGGCGGCCCAGACATCTCCACCTTTAGAGGTAACTCTGGGATAAGGGTCAGCTAGAGAACCCCAGTCTACAGGGTCAAACTAGCTTCCCTGATTCCCTTAGGTCATCTCTGCCTTCCTATAACTACTCCACTCGTGTGCTTCTAGCATCCCATGACAATTGGGTTCAATAACGGTACATGTGTAGATGTAGATCTCAGCTTAATAACAGGAAGACCACTGGGAGGTCAGTTTGCGTATGCACCTTCGTAGGTGCTTTTTTACTGAAGTTTGATGGGAGATCAATCTTTACACGTGCCAACCATGACTAGGATAGTGCCCGCACACACTTTTAAACAGAAGGAAGATACAAACATTAGAGGCACATAGTGGAGCCTGGGCAGAGCCAAGATGATACCAACAGTCCTGCTCCACAGTTCCTCTCCAATGCACTAAAAGCTTATGGAATCCAAAATTTATTACCAATCAAACAAGTCATAAATATCTGAATATCTAATTTACCTTGGAGAATTATAACTAATCTTAAAGTGAATTTGTGAGAAACTTTAACCCACGCCTCTACTTTCTTAAATCAGATGAATGACTTTTAAAAGGTAAACCAGTCAATCCCTTTATGACCACAAAAATCTGCACCTAATCCCTATTTTGAAGGGTACAAATGCATTTCTAACTTCTGAGCCTTAGGCTTTCCTTCCACTTGTGTATAAATAATTGCTCTGATACTCATTTTGAAGAGTGTGAAGAATGTCATGTGCATGTTATTGCGTATGTCATGTGTGTTTTTTCCCACATAGCATACATATGAAATGCACATAGCATGCAACTGCTATGCGAGTGACAGTGTGCATCATTTTTCTTGCATAGTATCCGTATGATATGTGTATGCCATCCATATGCAACGTTTTTTTAACATCAGAATAAGTACATGCTTGCTGGTTGTCAGAGAAGATTTAGCAATCAAATGTAAACATACAGATAGATACATAGATAGATTGAATAGATATCCTGTTGCTATATAATGTCACAGCACCCCCTACATATTATAAATTTGCACCCTATAGTGTCTTTCATGTAGCACTAAAGATTCTTTAGACTTGTTTAATCTAATAATTAAACAAATAATTTTGAAAAAATGATGTGGGGTCCCTCATCTTTTTGATAACCAGCAAAGGTAAAGCAGACAGCTGCAATCTGATATTATCAGGCTGGGAAGGTCCATGGTTATTGGGCCCTTCCCAGCCTTAAAATACCAGCCCACAGCCACGCCAGAAGGGGCACATCACATTAGATGTGCCAATTTTGGTGCTGCATTTGGCTCTTTCAGAGTGCTCTTGTCCAGTGGCAAACAGGATAATGGTAGATGGAGTTGATGTCAGCTGTGTAATGTCAGCTCTTATCAAGCCCTCGTGATATTAATGGAGAGAGAAACTACCCATTTCTAACCTATTAAGTGAAAAAAAACAATCAAACAAACTTAAAAAAGTAGTTTATTTTAAACATTTCCCGAATCATTACTTGGTTCACAATTTATAAAATAAAAACATGCAGGACTGACGAAGTCCAAGGAACCCGTTGCTCCACAAATGGAAACCTGAAAGACATATAAGGAAAGAAATAGAAAAAAAAGAACTGGACCAATTTATTAAAAAGCAATGTTCCCAGATCCAACTTAGTCCAGAGGCTCCCATGGTATTCTTTGATTACGTAGATCAAAGGCTATGAAACCTCAGAATAAAACTACATAGGTTTTGAGCCGCAGGCTCTCACATCTCTTGCAGCGCTCCCCAACAACTAGCGACTCAGATTAACTGTGATGCTCATCACAAACAATCAAAGTAAATATGTTTCTGGGGCATGGCCTAGCAGGCAATGTGAGTGGACGCATTCAGGAGCTCTCCCGCAGGAGAATCTATCTTTATACTGTCCTACCACACTGCCTAGCCCTTAATTTGGCCTACCTAGTCACTGGAAGATCCAAGGAACTGGTAGACGTCCTCCAGCTGCTCGGAAGAACAATATGACCCGCATGCAGTTACGAGATGCGGGAGCAGGAGAAGGAGGGAGTTCCCAAGATGGTGCAGAAGCAAGGAAGGCGGCTGGGAGAGAGCAAAGCTGGAGCGGTATGCATTGGTATCAGAGAGGGACCTAGAGGCTGCAAACATCGGAGGTGAGGAGGAGGGTGACGAGGAGGAGACACCGATAATGGAGGGGGATGCCATGAAAGTGCCAGAAACTGGTGTGGGTGTCAGAGAGATGAAAGGGAGCCAGTCAATGGAGGAAGCCCAGGATAATCCTACCCTTAAGGACATTTTCTCTATAGTAAGATGATGGGAGTGATGGTGTGTCACGGTCCGCGCTGCTTCTGGATTAAAAACTCACCAAAGAGCCCAGCAAACTTTCATCCTCTTTATTCCTTATTCCAACGCGTTTCAACGCCACAACCCGGCGTCTTCCTCAGGGATCCCTGAGGAAGACGCCGGGTTGTGGCGTTGAAACGCGTTGGAATAAGGAATAAAGAGGATGAAAGTTTGCTGGGCTCTTTGGTGAGTTTTTAATCCAGAAGCAGCGCGGACCGTGACACACCATCACTCCCATCATCTTTCTTGGAACATACCACGATCCAGTGGTAGGTGGAGGTCCTGCAGCAGCTTGGAACGTTGATTCCTAAACGCAGTCAAACCAGTTGTGGGGACCACAACTGGATCAGGTGAGCGGCCACACAGCACCACCGTCTACATACTAGTGTCACTAGTGATAGGGCACTATTGCGCCTCTTGTCCCCTCCCTTTATATTTTGCATTTTCTCTATAGTATCCTACTGCAAGCAGGCTCTGACATCGCTGACTCAGCAAGTGCTGGGGATACAGAGCGAGTGGGTACTGCTGAGGATCACATAATAAAACTTCAGAAAGCGGAGAAGAACTAGGAATAAAATTAGAATTGTGGGAATCACGGAGATATCAGAAGGTCAAAATCCCACTGAATTCATAGAAACTTGTCTGCGAGCAAAGATAGGAGAGGACTCTTTGACAAAGCCGTTTGCAGTGGAGAGGGCGCATAGAGTCCTGATGCAACCCCAACCAGCAGGCAAGGCGTCACATCCTTTAGCAAGGAACCTTAATTATAGAGACTGGGACATTATCTTGCGTAAGACTAGAGACATTGAGGATCTTACTGTGAATGGACAGAGAATTGCCATGTACCCTGATTACTCGGTGGCAGTACAAAAGCAGAGAATGAAGTTCAATGGGGTTAAAAGGAGATTGCATGAGTTGGGAGTGCAATACTCAATGTTGTTCCCTGCAAAATTGCGAGTGGTTGCGTTGGACAAGGTGCACTTCTTTTTGGAACCGGAGGAGGCTATGCAATGGATAGACATTAATGCCAAACACATCCAAGCAAAGGGGAACTGAGACCTTTTCTCCAGATTGAATTGTTTTGGATTACATTTTTTTCTGTTCTTTTTGCATGGCTGGCTTTTTCCCGGTGAACTGGGGTTTTTTTGGTCTCACTATGAGGCAGAGGGGTGATGATGGAGTGGAGTGGGATCTTCCGGGAGAAGGAGGGAAGTGGAGAATTGAAGTGTGGTGGTGACTAATGTTAAGTTAAGAATTTATGGTTTAGAACTGGTTTATGTGTTTGTTATCCTACAATACGGCGGGAGGGGGAGGTGGAATGGGATATTGTATTTTTGTATTTCATACCTTTTGTATTATGGTGGTAGTTGTGAAGGCAGATTACAGTGAAACGAGACTAGGTTTGATTGACCCCACTCTCATTGAGAGTAGAGAGGCTTAGAGAGGAAGGGGGAATGCTAGGTACACAAGGGGTGAGGGGGAACAGTATACCAAGAATATAGGACTGACTTTGTTGATCCTTAGTAGAAATCAAGGGTGGCCCGATTAAAATAATTAACTGGAATATATGCGGCCAATCAGAGAGAACTAGGAGGACAACCATACTCCGATATGTGTTAGACCAAAAGCCTTCAATGGTGTGCCTTCTAGAGACCCATCTAACTGGGGACATGGTAGATGTATTAAAAAGAAAGTGGGTACAGAGGGCAGTCCATTCCACGTTCTCCACGTATGCCAGGGGAGTGACTGTTTTAATTCATACTTCTGTGCAGTATGAAGAGGTGGAGACTTATATTGATACAGAAGGTCAGTATGTAGTCTTGATATGCAAGATATTTGGCCAGTTAATGTGCATTGCAGCTATGTATATACCACCTCCCTACTCCAGTAAAAAGCCTAATGGAAATTTTGGGACGAAGAGGAGCAATGCCATTTCTGCTTATAGGATACATTAATAGTGTTATAGATCCATATTGGGATAGGAGTAAACATACCCAGGGGGACAGGGCAATGCTATAACTCCGTTTGGTATTTATGTCCAAGAAATTGGGTTGGTGGATGTCTGGAGAGTAAGGAATGTTGAAAGGAATGTAAGGAATGTTGAAAAAAAGGAGTTTTTCTTGCTACTCCCCATCTCATGACTCACTATTTCGTATTGACATGGCTTTGGGTAATGGGTTAATTTCGTATTGACATGGCTTTGGGTAATGGGTTATTAGATGCTAGGGTGGGAGAGGTGGAGTATCTGCCGAGAGCAACCTCGGATCATAGCCTGATCGCATTGACTGTCAGGCCAGGGGGATCACAGAAGGGGTGGAAAGGAGAATCAAAGGTACATCCGATGTGGCTGCGGAACATTGACATGGAAAATCTGCTTCAGGAGGTTGGTGATTATTTTCTCATTAATAAGAGCAATAATTGTAGTGATACCCAAGGAGGACAAAGACCCAAGACTTCCTGAGTCGTACAGACTCATCTCGCTGTTGACGGCAGATGTGAAAATCCAGGCCAAGGTGTTGTCAAACCACTTGACGGCGGTTATCTTCACATTGATACACTCAGATCAATCCGGCTTTATGCCTAACAGATCTACTGCGGTTAACCTGAGGAGACTTTATCTTAATATGCAATTACCAGCTGACAACTCTAGCCAAAGGGTGATCACATTGTTGGACACCCATAAGGCATTTGACAGCGTGGAATGGGACTATCTGTAGGGAGAGCTACACCATATGGGATTTGGCCTACAGTTTATCTTGTGGGTAAAACTGCTTTATGCCCAGCCATCTGCTAAGATTAGAGTTAATGGGGAGCTATCCCAACGAGTGGAGCTACACAGGGGAACGAGGCAGGGGTGCCCTCTGTCACCACTGCGGTTTGCTTTAGTGGTGGAGCCACTTGCAGCCACACTTAGGAAAGCCAAAGAGGTACGAGGGTTTAAATATGGGGAGGTGGAGAAAAAAAGTACGCTCTATGCGGATGATATCTTGCTCTTCCTGGGGGACCCGACAGACTCACATAAAAAAGCCTTAATTATCATTGAGAGATTTAGGTCATTGTCGGGCTTAACTATTAACTAGAACAAATCAAACCTATTTAGGGTAGACCGAGAGGAAGATTTGGCAGAAATGAGTGCTGGGAACACCAGGTTGCAAACTGTGGGCCAGTTCAATTATCTGGGCATTCAGATATCATTGCCACTAAATGACTATTTAAATACCAACTTGACCCCACTTATGGGGAAATTAAGAGCTAAAGTGGTAGCTTGGAATAAGCTACATCTATCACTGGTGGGACGTGTAAATTTGATTAAAATGGTACTGATGCCCAAAATACTGTACATGGTGCACAATGCTCCTGTGTGAATCCCCCAGGGAAAGTTTAAACCAAATAATTCATTATTTAGAGACCTGGTGTGGGCTAAAAGACAATCTAGAATCAAATTGGAAATTTTACAGAGGCCCAAGGATGATGGTGGCTTGACGCTGCCTAATCCTAGGTTATACTTTGTTGCAGCTCAAAGCCAACATCTTAGAGGGTGGGCACATAAGGCTGTGAATAAGCCTATTCAAACAGTACTGGAATTACTGATGGGTAGACGCCCATTAATAGCAGACTTAGAGGATGGGTCTATTGACCTATTGGGGAGGACATATCCCACATTGGACCTTGTGCACAAACTTTGGGGGAAGATTAAACTGTTGAGAGGGGTTACTCATTTGACAAAATATACTCCTATATGGAACAATAGGAACTTACCTAAATTTCAAGGGATGGGACAACTTCAGGACTGGATAAACAGATGAATACAATATGTATATCAAATAGCTGACAGATAAGGTCTGAAGGACTTTACACAGCTACAAGAAGAATTCGGATTTCCGGTCTTGAGTTGGTATCAATATCTGCAGATGAAACACGTTCATAGCACAAACAAAATTGGTAAACATGACTATACAACATGACATTGTGGTAGACTTTGTGAGCAGTACTGGTACACAAGAGTAGTAATCTCGAGTATATACAGAGACCTAGTGCATACTTTTCTGCTTAAACATCCATAAGAATGAGGAATAGATGGGAGGAAGAGATGGGGACGATAGCTGATGATGTCTGGGAAAGTATACTGGAATATGTGCCAAAACATTCGATGAGAGAGCCGGCAAGACTGTCTCATTTACATGTCATACACAGAGTTTATAGGTCACCTGAAGTGATGTTTAAAGCGGGGTTGAGGTCTGACTCTGAATGTCCAAGGTGCAAAGGAGCTAACGCTGGAATCTTTTGTGGCACCCCATGGGTTAATGTGCCACAATAACACCACATAGGTTCTCTCCCCACTACACACTGACAAACACCAGCACCTCTGGGCCAGGAGGGGGAGCACCACCTGCTCCCTTAAATACTCCTGCTCATGAGAGAGAGCTCAGACCGTACAGCATGGTGCAGTGCTGTGAAGAGCACAAGTTAGTGCAGAACTTAGTGCAGGCCCAGCAATGGTCAGAGAAACAGGAGAACTACAGACAGAGGAACACGTCTGGGATTTGGAGTGACACTTTCACTTGCCCCAGAAGAGCGCACGGAACGGACACCGGATCCGGTACTGTGTCTGGCACCCACAGCACAGTGAATCCAGGAACAGTGGGATCTCTAGATGCCCCTAGTGCCAGTGCAAAGCAACACGGAGGGGTCAGCACAGCACAGAGGACTCAAGTTGCCTAGCCAAGTGGTACCAGCAGAACACAGAGAAAGAGTGAGAAGTCCCAGCAGCTAAGCTAGAAGCAGCAGCCAGGACACACACACAGCGCAGCACGAGGAAGCTGACGACCCGGACAGGGTGGGAAGAGAGCTTAGCCCCATTACAGACTCCGTGGACTATAACCTGCAACAACATCTGCAGTAAAGCTTTGAAAAACAGCAAAACTGTGAGTCTGTGTATTGTTTGCAACCTTTACCCTACATTCAGTAACAGAGAACTCCCACCTACAGAGCTACCAGCCTGTCAACTCTGAACACGGATTAGAAGAAGCTGCAGCACCAGGAGAAGAGGAGAATTGCACCTTTGACTACTAAACGTGAGTGTGTGTCCTTTAACCCCGTCTTCACCATTCATATCCATTATAGACTATACCATCACTGCCCCGGGGAATACAGTTCTACCCACTGGAACTATTACACCTAAGCTGCCATTCCATCATCCCCGGAGGTTCTGCAGCAGCGGCGGCCCCATCACTGGCCGCATATGGTGGGTGGTGTCACGACTGACAATCCCCTGTAAATACACCCCTTTTATTTGCCAGGGCCCGGGAAACGGACCGGACCAGGACCACCCTTGACTTCCCCCGCAGCAGACACGGTCCGGTACCGAGTACCCTCGTCCCAGTGGGCTCAACACTTTCACCTGCTGTGGTCGTGCCCGAGATTAGTCTCTTTTTGGATAGTTGTTATTAATCGGATAGAAGGTGCATATGGATATGTGATTCCCAGAGAACCCTTGGTGTGTCTGCTAGGATATGTAGAGGAGATTGGAGTAGAGAATACACTGAAGACAGCTATTGCCAGACTACTGTATATTGCAAGAAAACTGATTGCTAGATTTTGGATAAAAGAAGAGCCGCCGACTAGAGGGGAATTTATGAAAAAAGGGACCGGGTAATAATGTATGACAAACTATGGACTCCCTGGCTACAATATGGTTGATGAAGTGGGAAATAGGAAGATAGGTACAATATCTGGATTGACAACAGAGGGATGTGGTACACGTAAACGCCCATGTGATTAACGCCCATGTTCAGGAATAAGTGGTATTATTCATCCGAGACTTATGATTAATGAAGGGAGGGTATGCTGTCGGGTGGAGGGGGGAAAGGGGAGTTTTCAGGAGGATTGAATTCACTGTCTGTTGAAATACTGTGACGTGTAATTTGCTGATAAGATTGTATTTGAAATTTTGCAATAAAATTTATCTGATTAAAAAAAGTAAATGTTTCAAAAGGTGCTATTGACGAAAATTTGTCACCTGATGTCGGTAACAACCCATCCAATTCACACAGGCAAAGAAATCAAATCATAGATGTCTATAAATTAAAAAAAAAAAACATACAAGGAGCAGCACAGAAAAATAGTGAGAGGGTGCAAGCAGACCAAACCTTCCTTCAGCAGGTGTCCAGTGTATACAGGTACAACAAATGTTGCAGCACTCCGATGCTTTTGAGGGATTCAAAAGGATTTTATTCAGACATGCAAGATGATGGGAGTGATGGTGTGTCACGGTCCGCGCTGCTTCTGGATTAAAAACTCACCAAAGAGCCCAGCAAACTTTCATCCTCTTTATTCCTTATTCCAACGCGTTTCAACGCCACAACCCGGCGTCTTCCTCAGGGATATCCCTGAGGAAGACGCCGGGTTGTGGCGTTGAAACGCGTTGGAATAAGGAATAAAGAGGATGAAAGTTTGCTGGGCTCTTTGGTGAGTTTTTAATCCAGAAGCAGCGCGGACCGTGACACACCATCACTCCCATCATCTTGCTTGGAACATACCACGATCCAGTGGTAGGTGGAGGTCCTGCAGCAGCTTGGAACATTGATTCCTAAACGCAGTCAAACCAGTTGTGGGGACCACAACTGGATCAGGTGAGCGGCCACACAGCACCACCGATTACATACTAGTGTCACTAGTGATAGGGCACTATTGCGCCTCTTGCCCCCTCCCTTTATATTTTGCATTTATTCAGACATGGCACAAATGGCGAAGTTTCGGGTCCAAGCACCCTTTGTCTAGCAAGGAATATCTCACAAATGCCAGGTATTTATGCACATATAGCAATTATATCATGAGACAACTAATCAAGCCAGAACCACAAAAAATACAGCATATCTATTCATAGCAGGTTCAATATCAACTCAGTGAATGGTGAATCAATCATATAGAAGGTAAAAACCTTAAATGAACAATTGGTGATAAAATATCGTGGAGAAATAGTTAAGTGGAGGACCCAGGTTGCACCAGTACCTTGTTATTGTAATCAGAAGATCAAAACAGTAATCCATGGCTGTGTCGCCCCTTCCAGATCCCCCACCCGTGGTCACCGTCCCACATACCGGAAGTGCTGTCATAGCATCACACGTTGCTGTGGTAACCAGGGGCGGAGCCACGATGTCACTCAGGAGGCCGGCATATGAGCAGCAAATGAACAAGCAACAACGTCCTGGCACTTTACCAAAATAGAATTTTGTTATAAGAGCATCATTGTTATACACAAAGGAGGGATTTTAGTGCTGTAAAGGATAAATTATGAGCTAAATAATATATAAGGAATAAGGTGCTTAATCTTAAATATTAAAGTGCATTAGTGCAAAAATTATAACTCACTATATAACAGTCCATAAAACAGTGGTTTCCTTTTCCATTATGAGCCATTCATATATGGTCCAAGCAAAGGGTACACCGTCAAAACGGTCATTCATGGTCACCCAGAGATTTGGGTGAGTCTCACAGTGCAGCTGGGCCCTGCTGGCAAGTACTCCAGCTCTCATGAATTCTTCCCCATCCCTTTTTTTTAGGGTGTTGTCTGATGACTGTAGCATTCATTCCTAGTGCTGATATCATTGACTGCTCAATGACATTCACTCATCACTGGTCTACATCAACTATCAGTCAATGTCAAATGGGATGGGTTGGTGATGGTTAGGGAAAGCCAAAGCTCGGAATTTCCCGCTGGACACTTTTGAGCAAATTTTCCGTACGAGAATAAAGTATAATTAATTCTCTCATTATATATTACCCATGAGAAATTAAGTACCATCATATTATCTTTTTTCCATATTCTTACACAATTATGAATTTAATAATCAGATTTGATTTAAAATGTTTGCCTGTTGAGTAAAATGTATTGCTCACAATGGAACAAATTAAAATCACTTATGACTTTTTTAGCACAGATAATCAAATTGTGCATGGTACCCATTGAATTAATCAGTAGATCCATGTCACTCATTTCTATTAATGAAAGCATTTTTTTCCACAAGTCTACAGCTTACAGATATGTGTACACTGTGTTTAGTATTTCTTTAGCAGTTGAGGTATACTTAGAAGACAGAGACACTTCTTCATATGAAACAACACTTCTATAAATTCACATTTTGGCACTGCACCCTGCAGAGAGTACAGGGTTCCAGCAATTTATGTTCATCTTTTATACCTTTAGACCAGTAGGTCTTGAATTCAACATAACAAGGTTTGCAGCGTGTTGGAATCCAATAAATTTTGCCGCAGGTTTAATGCTGCTGAGGATGTTATATATAACTGACCCGACCTAACAAGAACATCTATTTTATGTCCCAGTGAAAGGAATCCGGCTGCATGTGATCGATGCCTTGGTGGTTCTATTACAGTCACATTCTTGATTCATATTTATGATATTATTCTCATGTCTTAACAATGATTTCAGTAGGTAATAGTATTCTGTGTATTTCAGCAAAGGTTATGATAAGAGCCACAATGACAGGCAGGGGCGTATCTAGGGGGGTGCAGCCGGACTTTTTGCACCGGGCGCCGCTCAGTGGGGGGCGCCGGTGCCATCATCAGGTGACCAGGCATCCGGCGCTGGCACTGCAGCGCCGCTGCCGGAACTGATCTCCTCCTCGCCGCATATTAGCACGGGCGGCCGTGGAGAAGTGCGTGCACACACAAGCCCTGCTGCTGGTCCGCCCCCTGGCAGTTACCACCCCCCCGGCTGACGTCACCCGGCACCGCACAGTGGGACAGAGAGGACTGGAGAAGAAGAGCCTAAACAGGCGAGAGGGGAGGGGGGATGGTGGCTGACCCGGCTGGGAGTTATGAGGTGTATATATGTATACATCAGGCGCAGGCACACACTATGAGGTATAATATTATACCTCATAGTGTGTGCCTGCCTGGTGATGTATACATATATACACCTCATAGTGTGTACCTAATATATATACGGTATATATACACCTCATAGTGTGTGCCTAATATATATACAGTATATATACACCTCATAGTGTGTGCCTAATATATATACAGTATATATACACCTCATAGTTTGTGCCTGATGTATATACAGTATATATACACCCCATAGTGTGTGCCTGATGTATATACAGTATATATACACCCCATAGTGTGTGCCTGATGTATACATATATATACCTCAGGTATATATATGTATACATCAGGCACACACTATGGGGTGTATATATACTGTATATATATTAGGCACACACTATGAGGTGTATATACTGTATATATGAGAGACACACTGTATGTATAAGGTGTGTATATATATACTGACTGACTGCACACACAGAGCACTGCTGTATATAAAGCACGCATAGGCTGCACACACAGCACAGCTGTATATAGATGACAGTCATCTATATACAGCTGTGCTCTATGTGTGCAGTCTGTCCTATATATACAGCGGTGCTCTATGTGTGCAGTCTGTCCTATATATACAGCTGTGCTCTGTGTATTATGTGTTTCACTGCTTAGTCCAGGGCCAGCATGGCTCCGGAAATAGTCTGTGGTCACCACCTGCAGAACCGCTACTTTGATGGGGCCGTTACACGGGACGACATCGCCGGATTTATCACCGAGGGGGGGGGGGAGGGCGCCAAAATAAATCCTTGCCCCGGGTGCCAGAAAACCTAGTTACACCTCTGATGACAGGTAACACAATTAATCTATGTAAAGCTTTTAAAGGGAGTCTGTTACCCTCAAAATCAATATTAGATGATTTACTCATTGATATAGAGGATTCAGTCCCTATAAAAATCATAGGCTAGGGTCACACTTGGGAGCCTGCATGCAGTAACTGGATGCATTACTGGATCCAGTTTTTCCCCTTGTCTGTTTGGAGGCATTTTTACTGGATCAGGTACCTGATCAGGTACCTGATGGTACCTACAGTTAGGGCCAGAAATATTTGGACAGTGACACAAGTTTTGTTATTTTAGCTGTTTACAAAAACATGTTCAGAAATACAATTATATATATAATATGGGCTGAAAGTGCACACTCCCAGCTGCAATATGAGAGTTTCCACATCCAAATTGAAGAAAGGGTTTAGGAATCATAGCTCTGTAATGCATAGCCTCCTCTCTTTTTCAAGAGACCAAAAGTAATTGGACAATGGACTCTAAGGCCTGCAATTAACTCTGAAGGCGTCTCTCCTCGTTAACCTGTAATCAATGAAGTAGTTAAAAGGTCAGGGGTGGATTCCAGGTGTGTGGTTTTGCATTTGGAAGCTGTTGCTGTGACCAGACAACATGCGGTCAAAGGAACTCTCAATTGAGGTGAAGCAGAACATCCTGAGGCTGAAAAAAAAGAAAAAATCCATCAGAGAGATAGCAGACATGCTTGGAGTAGCAAAATCAACAGTTGGGTACATTCTGAGAAAAAAGGAATTGACTGGTGAGCTTGGGGACTCTAAAAGGCCTGGGCGTCCACGGATGACAACAGTGGTGGATGATCGCCGCATACTTTATTTGGTGAAGAAGAACCCGTTCACAACATCAACTGAAGTCCAGAACACTCTCAGTGAAGTAGGTGTATCTGTCTCTAAGTCAACAGTAAAGAGAAGACTCCATGACAGTAAATACAAAGGGTTCACATCTAGATGCAAACCATTCATCAATTCCAAAAATAGACAGGCCAGAGTTAAATTTGCTGAAAAACACCTCAAGAAGCCAGCTCAGTTCTGGAAAAGTATTCTATGGACAGATGAGACAAAGATCAACCTGTACCAGAATGATGGGAAGAAAAAAGTTTGGAGAAGAAAGGGAACGGCACATGATCCAAGGCACACCACATCCTCTGTAAAACATGGTGGAGGCAACGTGATGGCATGGGCATGCATGGCTTTCAATGGCACTGGGTCACTTGTGTTTATTGATGACATAACAGCAGACAAGAGTAGCCAGATGAATTCTGAAGTGTACCGGGATATACTTTCAGCCCAGATTCAGCCAAATGCTGCAAGGTTGATTAGATGGCGCTTCATAGTACAGATGGACAATGACCCCAAACATACAGCCAAAGCTACCCAGGAGTTCATGAGTGCAAAAAAGTGGAACATTCTGCAATGGCCAAGTCAATCACCAGATCTTAACCCAATTGAGCATGCATTTCACTTGCTCAAATCCAGACTTAAGACGGAAAGACCCACAAACAAGCAAGACCTGAAGGCTGCGGCTGTAAAGGCCTGGCAAAGCATTAAGAAGGAGGAAACCCAGCGTTTGGTGATGTCCATGGGTTCCAGACTTAAGGCAGTGATTGCCTCCAAAGGATTCGCAACAAAATATTGAAAATAAAAATATTTTGTTTGGGTTATATTTATTTGTCCAATTACTTTTGACCTCCTAAAATGTGGAGTGTTTGTAAAGAAATGTGTACAATTCCTACATTTTCTATCAGATATTTTTGTTCAACCCTTCAAATTAAACGTTACAATCTGCACTTGAATTCTGTTGTAGAGGTTTCATTTCAAATCCAATGTGGTGGCATGCAGAGCCCAACTCGCGAAAATTGTGTCACTGTCCAAATATTTCTGGCCCTAACTGTATATGTACCATCAGGTACTGGATCATGTTCCCATAGGGTGCCATGTTAAAAAACTGATCAGGTTTTTCTAAAAGGCCAAAAAATGTTGCAAACCCTATTAAAACCTGACTTCTCAAAAACTGGATCCAGTAGACAGACTGCACTTTGGCAAACAATTGTTAACATTGGAGTCTATGGGTCAGGTATATGATCAGGTTTTCAGGATGAAAAACTGGATCCAGTAACTGGATTGCAAACGCAAGTGTGACCCTAGCCATACTAGCAGGGTACCCATCAGAGGCCCCGATAAAAATACTTTTAATTCACATGCAAATGAGGAGAGGCTTCGGTGTACCCTTGGCATGGTCAAGAGTTCACTGCACCAATGTGCCCCTTGATTTTGCAAATTGTCACTTCAGTGAGGAAGTAGACGACCTCTACCACCACCTGTTGAAGGTAGCAATCCTAAAAGTCATAATTTACTCTTTAACAAGCCTTTTAATAGGATTTAGCATTTGTACCAGATCAGAGCCTTAATCTGCAGAAGCTGCATTTCGTGGAGATTGCCCCCTCATCAGTGCAGTGTATGGGATCAGACCTGGCTGTAGGAGAGGCTAAGACAAAGTCAGGGGGACTAGCTATTCTCCTTATGGAGATCAATCGGTCTGCCAGCATGAGGAGACTTATAGCCACAATGCTCCTTGAGTTTGTACATTGAGAGGATTCCAGCTGCCTGCTTTTGTTTGGTCAACATCATACAGGGGGAAGGAGTACATGACCTCAGGGAAAACTGTCTGATGACACCCAATTAAACTTAACTCATTAGGGGCCTAATACTCTGACTCCAGAGAAATAAGAAATAAAAGTTTTATTCCTCTCTGCAGCCACTATTTCATCCTTTGTTCAGTACATTAAGACTTTGGTGAAACGTCTTCTTTAATGCCTACTAAATTCATACAATTTTTACCATCAGCTCCATTACCCAACACCTCTTTCTACTATATTATGTTATGTTGTGGTGTCATAAAGGATCAAAGCTCAAGCAGTAAAAAAATAAGACGCTTAGGCTGTGGTCACAGTACCATTTTTCACATGCATTTTTGGAGACCTGCGTTTTCAAAAACGCATGTAAAAAACGCACCCATAGGCCCCCATGTTAAAAAACGCATGCCCTAATAGCCAAAAAGCATGTGTGACTGTCCCATGCGTTTTTGGAGCATATACAAAAACGCATGCGTTTTTGTAGAAAACGCATGCGTTTTTATAACATGGGTTCCTATGGAAAACGCATGCAAAAACGCATGTACAGTTAGTACATTTTAGTGCCATTCAAAAACGCATGCGTTTCCCATAGGAGCCCATGTTAAAAAAACGCATGCGTTTTTCCGGAAACGCATGCGTTTTTTTTAACATGGGCTCCTATGGGAAACGCATGCGTTTTTGAATGGCACTAAAAGGTACTAACTGTACATGCGTTTTGCATGCGTTTTCCATAGGAACCCATGTTATAAAAACGCATGCGTTTTCTACAAAAACGCATGCGTTTTTCAAAACGCTCAAAAAAATACTACAAGCACTATTTTTAGGTGCAGATTCAAAAACGCAGCCAAAAACGCAGGGAGCCATCAGAGACCTTACAAAACTCATGCTGACATGAAAAACGCATGTAAAAAAGCATGCGTTTTTAAAAGGCACTAAAAAAACTGTGACCACAGCCATAAAGAAATTTAGGGTATATGCACACGTTCAGCATTTCCAAATATTGGAGTGCCGACTGGAAAAATGCTGCGTTAGGCTGGGGTCACAGTTGCCATGCGTTTTTTTAAGTGATTTAACAAAACTCATGCTTTTTTTCATGTCAGCATGAGTTTTGTAAGGTTTGTGATGGCTCCCTGCGTTTTTGGGTGCGTTTTTGAATCTGCACATAAAAATAGTGCTTGTAGTATTTTTTTGAGCGTTTTGAAAAACGCATGCGTTTTTGTAGAAAACGCATGCGTTTTTATAACATGGGTTCCTATGGAAAACGCATGCAAAAACAGTTAGCACCTTTTAGTGCCATTCAAAAACGCATGCGTTTCCCATAGGAGCCCATGTTAAAAAAACGCATGCGTTTCCGGAAAAACGCATGCGTTTTTGAATGGCACTAAAAGGTGCTAACTGTACATGCGTTTTTGCATGCGTTTTCCATAGGAACCCATGTTATAAAAACGCATGCGTTTTCTACAAAAACGCATGCGTTTTCTACAAAAACGCATGCGTTTTTGGATATGCTCCAAAAACGCATGGGACAGTCACACATGCTTTTTGGCTATTAGGGCATGCGTTTTTTAACATGGGGGCCTATGGGTGCGTTTTTTACATGCGTTTTTGAAAACGCAGGTCTCCAAAAATGCATGTGAAAAATGGTACTGTGACCACAGCCTTAAATAGATTTTTTTGTGTGAGTTTTTGATGCGTTTTAACCACATTCATTTAGATGGGTGAAAAATGTTGAAAACCTGCATCTGACCTCGGTGTCACCCAATGACTCTGCAGATAGAAAAATGACTCTACGGCTATGTTCACACTCAATTTGCGTTTTTTTTAGCACTCTTAAAAGCACTTGCGTTTTTTTAAGAGTGCTTAAAAATGTCCCTTGTGTGTCTGATAGGATTTGCCACGTTTTTGGACTTAGTCATTTTTTCACCAAAAACGCAGGCAAAAACGCAAGCGTTAACGCAGGGTGCATAAATGTGCCTTTTAAAAACGCATGCGTTTCCCATAGGGCCCCCATGTTAAAAAAAACGCATGTGCGTTTTTTCAAAAACGCATGCGTTTTTTTTAACATGGGCCCCTATGGGAAACGCATGCGTTTTTGAATGGCACTAAAAGGTACTAATGTACCATGCGTTTTTGCATGCGTTTCCCATAGGGCCCCATGTTAAAAAAACGCATGCGTTTTTGGAAAAACGCACATGCGTTTTTTTACAGCACCCAAAAACGCTGCATGCAGCGTTTTTTGGACTAGGGGTAAAAAACGCAAATGGAGCTGAAAAACGCAGCTACACTCAAATGTACCCTGCGTTAACGCACCTGCGTTTTTTTTAACAGCCCAAAAACGCAGAGATGGTCAAAAAAACGCATGTGTGTGAACATGGCCTACTATACAAACTGTGCTCCACTGGGAACCGCGGATCTGTGATATCCCAGGTACTGCCCAACACAGTACAATGTATAATAATGAGATAACGTATAGGGAGGTAACACAAAGTAACGTGAGCCTGCTCTGATGCTTCAGCAATGTGGGAACTGATGGTGGGTAATTTTGTTTCTGATAATAAAATCTTAAGAATGTTTAATTCATGAGACACTAAAGATTTCAGGTAGTTCGATTTGAACTCGATCCTCTGCGGATCCACTCATTTCTAGTTACAGGCTTGTTATTGTTGTCTTCATTTTATCAATGATGTTGATGAAAGTTACTTACTGCAAAAGCCTTCATCTGTCACCATACCACACTGCATTACACGGGCCCCCACGGTAGGCAAGCCTGGAATGTACAGAACTCCCTGGGGTCCTAATTCTTTTAAATAACAGGAGAAATCTGTGATAGGGAGTTCACAAATGTCTAGAGTGATGCTTCTCATTAAACCTAGATCACAGTAAATTGCAATGGGCTTTATGGAAAATATTTTTATAGTTTCTAAGGAAAAAAAAACATTAAAAGGGAATTTACCTTCAGATGTAAAGATCAAATGAGCAATTGTTTAAATCAAGTTTTCATGCATAATTTGTGCTGCTGTATTCCATGTATAGATTACTAATACATGCCCTTATAGTTGAATACTGCTCTTTTGTAGCTATCAGCTTGTGCTGTGTACAGTGTTGGCAATCCTCTCATTACTATCACGTGCAGGATTAATGTGAAAGGTAACACTGCTGTGTAGAGTTCAGAAAATCTTAGCTCGATTCACTGATTGTGAATAGGAAACCCTCTGCAGTTATATCAACTGAGTGTCAGGATTTCTGATTTTCTGATTATCCTTTGTGTCTCCTCACTCTTTTCTTAAATGGTATTTGCTACCTTGTTCCTGTTCATGTGTTCCTGCCTTTCTAAGCTTCACTCCATCTTTCAGACATTGCTTGAGAATTCTTCTTGGATCCCAGGCTCCTTTGTGCATGTCAAGTTGCTGTTACTCCTCTTGCTATTCCGGTTTGGTTCTTACCGGTTTCTGCAGTCTGATCTCCAGCAAACCACACCTGCTTCCAGTTTGTCTCCTGCATCTGGCTGCTCTGTGCTGCATGTGTTCCTGCTTCAGCTTCTTCCAGCCAGCCAGCCTCGCACCACATAAGCTCAATTACCTTTTGAAATTTCCACTACAGCTTTTCTGTTTGTTTTTTGCAGTTGCAGTGATCAGGACAGTTCCAGACTTTCTTAGGTACACTGCACTGTATCTGGGTTTGAACTTGCTCTCAGAGACTTCATTATTCCGAGGCCTCCCTAAGCATGAACTATTACTATAGACTGTTCTGCTATTGGCCTCTCTCAGGGTGAACGTTACTAAAAGTCTTTTCCTATTGGCATCACTTTGGATGAACTCTTTCTCAGACACTATTCCATCTGGCTTCATTAAGAACTGTTATTGCATCATTTATGAACTTTGCTTATTTTGCTGCACTTCACATTTGAACTTTGCAATGTGTGTTTAACTATAGACTTTTTCACCTAAATACCTTGTCTCAGTCATGTCTTTACCCCACGCTATTAGATTCCTGAGATACCCACCATAGTTATTACACTGGGAAACATAGACTGAAGAGAACACTGAAGAGGGGATGATCAGAGGACTAGGAAGGGAACGGCAGTTAGACCATTATGAGAGGGCCAAAAAAAGGTTACCTTTATGGTACCTTTACACGCCGCAACAGGGTGGTGGCAACAACCGGGTACATGAGAGAAATGTATCTTGCACCGCCAAATCAACCCGCTGTAGCGGCGTGTGAAGACGGTTGTTGCCACCCGCCATATGAGGCACCTGTTTCAGAGCAGAGCCCTAAAACAGGTGGATTTCTAGGTGATGGTTGCGGGTTGTATCGGGCTGTATCGGCGTGTAAATATGGTAGGGTAAGGTTTATTCGTCACCTAGATAACTCCCCGGGGCGTGACACAGCCTCCGGGAAACCACCCCCCTTCAGCGATCATTGGAGGAAGCTCTTGCGTTACGATTGGTAGTCGCTGCATAGGGCGGCATATTTAAGGAGCTGACAAGTCGTACTACACAATTGCTCGTGCGTCATGTATTAGTCTGCCTCCTGCACTGCCTGGCCAATCATGATGTTATTGCTTTGTCCTATCTGCGTACGGAATTCTCGTAATCCACAATTGTGGCACGCCTATGTGTTGTCCCTGCTGCCTTTGTTCCGCCCTTATTACCTTGTTATTGCGGCGTGTAAATGAGGTAAGGTGAGCTACAGAGGGTAACTTGTGGCACCCGGCGGTGTATCCAGAGATAGATGTAACCTACCGTAGCGCACCTTGTTGCGGCGTGTAAAGGTGGTGCGTTTACCGTTGACAACCGTTTGTGCGTGCTCGTGCACGTGAAGCACCTGGTTGTTGCCACCACCCTGTTGCGGCGTGTAAAGGTACCATAAGTGTTAGTTTTTTCTAACCTCCTACTAGCTCTCAGAATCCAGAAAATGCTAGTCAATTTGCTGCATCTAAATAAAATTCCCCAAAATTTGTCTTTATTATAATCAAGATTTTGGTGGAAATTCATAGCGAAGTCTATTTAAAAATTATTTGTTCATCTCTACTTCTGCTATACAGTGAGAGACAGGTGATACAGGATCGATCACTGACAACAGATGATGATGATGACAGCTCATCTCCTTTATTTCTCCTCAATTAAAGAACAATCCTCAATATATGTAGTTGTGCTTAAGGCCCAGTTACACACACAGATAATTGTGCAGAGATTGTTGGCAGATCTCTGGTTGCAGTGAAATCATGGACACATTGTTGCATTTGTACACAGCCACAAAATGGAACAATGTGTTCATGATTTCACTGCAACCAGAGATCTGCGAACAATCTCTGCACAATTATCTGAGTGTGTAAGTGGGCCTTCAGAGTCATAAGTGAATGATCTAAGTTTGTACTGTGTCTTCCTCAAGATACACCGAACTAGGACATAAAATCAGAGAAAACTCACCAAAATATTGCCCGGTAAATATCCATTGCATCTAGCAGCAGGCTGATAGCTCCTCTGAGAGGCAACACAGGTGTCTGTATACCGGTGCTCAGTCACCTACAACCCACAGATGGGGCGGTTGTAGCCCCAGCGTCCGGCCATGCTGTCAGGGAGGTGACTGGTGGCATTTAAAGACACAATGTTACCATAGGGCTCTGCCACTCAGGTACATTTGAAGCATAGTGTCAGAGCAGCCTATTGTTCCTCCCTGCTATTAGATCAGGCGGGCTGCTCCGCACTGATTACATGCCTCACAAATGACAAATGCCCCCTAGAGGGCCCAACCTCAAACTGCAGATAAAAAGAGATGCAACAAAACACCAAAGATGAAAATGTGAGGTGTTAGTAGATATTTTGGGCCAAAATACGTAAGATCGTAACGTGGCAATATTTTGGTGAGTTTTACTGTGTCTTCCTCCCCCTTTCTGAATAATGACCTCTGTATACATCACAGATTATGCACCCAACACCAGAAAAGAACTCGAGAAGCTATTTTTTAACTTTTCATAAATCCATGTACAGTGGCAACAGCTGAGGCATTGCCACTACACCCATTACTATGTGCAGAAAATGTAACTTAAAATATTCCATCAAATAATAGAATATGATGGTAAATGAGTTTTTTTTAACTTCTTCTCTTAAAGTTGTTGTTGATGATGGGGCACGTCTAAGAACAGCCAGAGAAATTGTTGACTGACAGCATCTGACTAAATGATTAGCTGTCTCAGAGGTTTATTCTTATCTGTCATTAATGAAATGCAGACAGCTGATATCTGTGTCACTTGACATTATAAATGCATCACTTTCATCAAAGTCTGCTGTTTTGAAAATAGATTTAAATTATATATTAATTACATTTGAAGAATAGACATTATTCTGACAGATAAAAACCAAAGTATATGTATATGAAGTAAAGGGAACATTTGGTCATGTTGGTATATTTTAAGCTGGTCATACATTAAATTTAGCCTGACTGTCCTAGACATTACTTTGGCTGGGCATGTGACCGCATTAGGAGCAGTAAACCTGCTGCAGCAACTCTTTGGTCCTTTAGAACCAAAGCCTTGAGCTTGTTGAATATCAGCATGCCTGACCATTCTTTCCTCCAATGTCTGCCCATTGGACACAGTTGGGACAATATAAATAGACTGTATGCTGGTATTGGTAGGGCCTCTCCTTTCTTTACTAATCTATCATTTTTAGTTTATTCACTGAAACTTCTAATTTGCATGTTATTCCTTCTCATGTACAGCGCCATTGAATCAATGGTGCTCTAACAATAATAATAAAAGTCATAATAATAGAAAAAATACTAGATGGTTGAAATCATCAGACTGAGATTCATCTAATGTATATGGCTGCCTCTAATCCCTCAAAAGCATTTAACGGAAAGCTCTATCACAAAATGACAAAATGACCTTAAGTAAGGTTTTTGTGTTGACATGCATTTTTTTCTGGGGGAAAGCTATTCTCCTTGTAGGAGAGTATTCTGCCTGCCGGCTGAGGAGACTTATTTCTGCAATGCTCCTCTGGGAAATATGCAAATTGCACTTCTGTGAAGAAGTAGACGAACTTTGTGCCACCTAATAAAGGTAGCAATCCTAAAAGTCATAAATGACTCTTCAACAAGCCTTTTATTATGACTTAGGATATGAGTCAGATCATAACCCCAAACTGCAGACGCTGCATTTCGTGTTGATTGCCCCTCATCAGTGCAGTGTGTGGGATTCTGATCTGGCTGTATGAGAGGCTAATACGAGGTCTGGGGGAACAGCAATTCTCCTTGTAGGAGAGCATTCTGCCTGTTGGCTGAGGAGACTTATAGCCGCAATGCTTCTCTGGGAAATATGCAAATTGTCACTTCAGTGAGGAAGTAGACGTAGTCTAGGGCCACCTAATAAAGGAAGCAATCCTCAAAGTCATAATTCACACTTTAACAAGCTTTTAATACACACACTGCACTAATGAGGAGCAATCACCCCTAAACGCAGCATCTGCAGTGTCTGGTTCTGATCTGGCACAAATACTAAGTCATATTAAAAGGTATGTTAAAGAGTTAATTACGACTGCTAGGATTGCTACCTCTTATAGAAAACCCCTCTAAGTAGAGATTTTACAAATTGGTGTACCTATAGCACTTGACAGAATGGATGTATAATCAAGTCCAATACAAAAATACAGTTAGAGTTTATGAGTTCATGTGTTTTTAATCTGTGGCCATCCAGCCTTAAAGGGGTTTTCCTGGCTTTACCTAAAATTGTGTGTCTGTATCTAGACTGCAAAATGCTAAGTTTGTAATTTACACCCTATTAGCATTTTGTATGGTTACCTACATATTACGATTCAAGGTGTATGGAGGAGCTGTTCACCCCTCCGACTAGAGGCGTGTTGCTTTGGACCCTGGTTATAACATCACAACTGGACATTTTCACCCAGTCTCCAGCAAGCCTGCCCCAGTCCCCAGCATGCCTATTCCGGTCCCAATAGGACCACCCCCATTCACTTTATAGACGCTGATTGAACCGCATTGCAATGACTCCTTCTCTATCCATCAATGTGCCAAAGCTGTCCCTCTGTGAAGCATAAATGAATCACTCTGTGTCAGTTTTGCTGCTGCGGTGTGCCTGGTTCATCTCCTTCACTGTGTCCGGGCTGTCACTGATGTGATCCTCTCTGAATCAATGTGCCACAGCCACCCCCCTGCGAAGGAGATGAATCGTGCACACACCGCAACACTGACACAGAGTGGTTCATTCTCCTTCACAGATAAGTGACTTCAGCACATTGATGCATTGAGAAGAACATAACCACTCAGTCAGTGCAATGCAGTTCAATCAGCTTCTACATAGGTGAATGGGGGTTGTCTAATGGAGACTGGGGTGGGCCTTTTGGAGTCTGAAGAGGGCTTGCTGGAGACTGGGGCAAGCATGCTGTAGACTAGGAAGGGCTTGCTGGAGATGGGTGTAAACATCCAGTTGTGACTTTACAGCCAGGCTTCAAAATAACATGCCTCCACACACGCTATATCGTGATATCTTGGTAACAATGCCAAGTGCTAACAGGGTGTAAATTACAAACTGTTGGCATTTTGCTAAGAAACACACACAGATTTTAGGAAAAGCCCAGACAACCACTTTAATTGTGGCTCCAGCTAGTACTAAACAGTATGAGATCTAAGTAGCATGAGGGGCATTGAGCAACCTTTAATCAGGCTATGTGCGTGAATATTGACATGCAATTTTCAAAAATTATTCTGAGCTGAATCATAAAAAGTAAGTACACCCTTCTCATCAGGTCTGATAAATCTATTCAATAATATATGCAATTTGGACTGTGAAGTCTGGTAATAGATCCAATTTAGGATGAATGCTAATTATAGTTATATAGTTATAAGTGTATGATTCACAAACACTGGTGCAATTTCTTTTTTTAGATGCAACACTTCAATGTGAATGTACCGATTTTAGCATATGGCTATGTATTAACCCCTTCCCGACATAGGATGTTGTACAGCGTCCTGGCAGATTTGAGCTGCTGCAGCTCCTGCGAGTGGGGTCACTCAGGTGTCACAAATGCTGCTGCTCTGTGACAACCTGTAGATGACTCCACAGGGGGTGGATTAACCCCCCCCGTGCCCAGGACTCCTCCGATCAGCAGTTTAAAAGTGAAACTGACGATTGGAGGGAATCACAGGGATTCACCCCTCCAGATCTGATTGGAGCTCTCCAATCAGATCTGGAGGGGCGGATCGGCATGTGTCCACCCCTCCACACCCCCCTCCCGCTCCATGACTCACAGGGGGCCCCCTCCATCCCCCCAAACCGCCCGCCCCCTCTATTATTAGGTATATGCCGGCGGACTGCACCCGCGGGTGTGCCCGCCGGCAACACTGTCCGGTCTCCTTCAAAGGATTCCCCCCCAGGCAGCCCCCACCTCTGCCCTGTGTGCTGCCCCCCTCACCTCCTGCGGCGGGCTGCACACCTTGGTGCACCCGCCGCTGCAGCCGCCCCGGCCCTGCCTCCGGCTGTGTGCCTTCTGTGCCCGCCGGTCGGCGGCCCCGCCTCCTCTCCCCGCCTCCTCTTCCTGCCTCCTGCTCATCGGTGGATCCAGAGGGTAAGTATGTATGTATGTATGTATGTATGAATGAATGAATGAATGAATTGATGGATGGATGGATGGATGGGGGGTGCATGCGTGGACGTGTGCGTGCATGGACGTGAGCGTACATGAGTGTGCGTGGACATGAGTGAGCGTAGACGTGTGCGTGCGTGGACGTGTGCGTGCATAGACGTGTGCGTACATAGACGTTTGCGTGCATAGACATGTGCGTGCGTGGATGTGTGCATAGATGGATGTGTGCGTGGATGTGTGTGGATGTGCGTGCGTGTGTGGATGTGTGCATACATGGATGTCAGCCTGGTGCGTGGATGTCAGCGTGCGTGAATGTCAGCGTGCGTGGATGTGTGCATGCGTGGATGTCAGCGTGCATGCGTAGATGTCAGCATGCGTGAATGTCAGCGTGCATGCATAGATGTCAGTGTGCGTGGATGTCAGCATGTGTGGATGTCAGCATGTGTGGATGTGCGTGGATGTC
Organism: Allobates femoralis; assembly: GCA_033576535.1. NCBI lineage: Eukaryota > Metazoa > Chordata > Amphibia > Anura > Aromobatidae > Allobates > Allobates femoralis. The sequence goes on along the minus strand of JARQOC010000002.1, from coordinate 95,992,560 downwards.
AGAGTGCGTGGATGTCAGCGTGCGTGGATGTCAGCGTGCGTGCATGGATGTCAGCGTGCCTGAATGTCAGCGTGCGTGCGTGGATGTCTGCATGCGTGGATGTCAGCGTGCGTGAATATCAGCGTGCATGAATGTCAGCATGTGTGAATGTCAGCATGTGTGGATGTGCGTGGATGTCAGCGTGCATGGATATGTGTGTGTGTGGATGTCAGCGTGCGTGCATGGATGTCAGCGTTCGTGGATGTGTGCATGCGAGGATGTCAGAGTGCGTGCGTGGATGTCAGCGTGCGTGCGTGGATGTCAGCGTGCGTGAATGTCAGGGTGCGTACGTGGATGTCAGCGTGTGTGCGTGGATGCCAGCGTGTGTGCATGGATGTCAGCGTGTGTGCATGGATGTCAGCGTGTGTGCGTGGATGTCAGCGTGTGTGCGTGGATGTCAGCGTGCGTGCGTGGATGTCAGCGTGCGTGCGTGGATGTGTACATGGATGTCAGCTTGCGTGCGTGGATGTGTGTATGCGTGTATGTCAGCGTGCGTGAATGTCAGCGTGCGTGGTTGTGTGCGTGTGTGGATGTGCGTGGATGTGGATGTGCGTGCGTGGATGTCAGCGTGCGTGCGTGGATGTGTGTGCGTGGATGTGCGTGCGTGGATGTGGATGTGCGTGTGTGGTTGTGTGCGTGCGTGCGTGGATGATGGGTGCATAGGTGGATGGATGGGTGCAACAAGGGATCAAGTGTCCTCTTGTTGTAGTCTCTGAGATCATAGTCATGGTGCACTGTATGACAGATCATTGTCATACAGTGCACCATAACTCTGACCCCAGAGGCTGTAGGAAGAGGACACTTGATCCCTTGCTGCAGTCTCTGGATTGAGCAGAGGCGATCGAGCGTTGTGGGACCTTCGTTGTGGACTACGTCGGAGGTGATCGAGCGTCGTGGGACCTTCGTTGTGGACTACGTCGGTTCTTTATAATAAAGATGGAGTCCGAATTTAGTTTGTGTTTTTTTTTCAAATAAAAAGATTTTTCTCTGTGTGTATTTTCTGACTATTTACCAGAGATTCCTAATGGCGGGTCTAACATTGGCCCTATATTATGAATCTCAGGCTTAGTGCCAGCTGACAATACAAAGCTGGCATTAACCCCTTTATTACCCAGTTTGCCACCGCCACCAGGGCAACTGGAAGAGCCTGGGCACAGCGCCCGAAAATGGGGCTTCAATGAATGCGCCATATTCTGGGGCGGCTGCGGGCTGCAATTTGCAGCATGGGGGGCCCAGAATGCTTGGGCCTCTCCATGCTGCGGATTCCAGCCCCCAGCTGCCTAGTTGTACCTGGCTGGACCAAAAATATGGCGGAGCCCCACGTCATTTTTTTTCTAGAGTTAGTTCTAGAAGGAAAAAAAGGGCTTTGCTGTATTTTTGGTTGCCAGCCAGGTACAACAAGGCAGCTGGGGGTTGGTGGCAATCCGTAGCTGCCAAGTTGTATCTGGCTGGACCAAAAATATGGCGGAGCCCCACGCCATTTTTTTCTAGAATTAGTCCTAGAAAAAAAATAAAAATAGGCTTTGCTGTATTTTTGGTTGCCAGCCAGGTACAATGAGGCAGCTGGGGTTGCTGGCGGTCTGTAGCTGCCAATTTGTACCTGGCTGGATCAAAAATATGGCGGAGCCCCACGCCATTTTTTTTCTAGAATTAGTCCTAGAAAAAAAATAAAAAAGGTCTTCGCTGTATTTAGATGCATAGTGAACACTTTGAACCCCCAGGTGCTTCACAAATTGATCAGTAAAAATGAAAAAAGAAAATTTGTGTGAAAGAAAAAGTACTTTTTCCTTCTTACAGATCAATTTGTGAAGCACCTGGGGGTTCAAAGTGCTCACTACGCATCTAGATGCATTCCTTGGGGGGTCTAGTTTCCAAGATGGGGTCGATTGTGGGGGAGCTCCAATGTTTAGGCACACAGGGGCTCTCCAAACACGACATGGTGTCCGCTAACAATTGGAGCTAATTTTTCAGTCAAATTGTTAGCGGACACCATGTCGCGTTTGGAGAGCCCCTGTGTGCCTAAACATTGGAGCTCCCTCACAAGTGACCCCATTTTGGAAACTAGACCCCCCAGGGAATGCATCTAGATGCATAGTGAGCACTTTGAACCCCAGGTGCTTCCGTAAGAAGGAAAAAGTACTTTTTTTTTTCACGCAAATTTTCTTTTTTCATTTTTACGGATCAATTTGTGAAGCACCTGGGGGTTCAAAGTGCTCACTATGCATCTAGATGCATTCCTTGGGGGGTCTAGTTTCCAAAATGAGGTCACTTGTGGGGGAGCTCCAATGTTTAGGCACACATGGGCTATCCATATGCAACATGGTGTCCGCTAACAATTTCAATAGTTAGCGGACACCATGTCGCGTATGGAGAGCGCCTGTGTGCCTAAACATTGGAGCTCCCCCACAAATGACCCCATTTTGGAAACTAGACCTCTCAGGGAACTTCTCGATGAAATGTTAGCATTTTGAACCCCCAGGTGCTTCACAAATTCATCTGTAAATTTGAATAAGTACTTTTTTTTTCACAAAAATATTCTTTTTTCATTGCTACAGATTATTTTGTGAAGCACCGGGGTGTTCAAAATACTCACCACCCATCTAGATATGTTCCCTGGGGGGTCTAGTTTCCAAAATGGGGTCACTTGTGGGGGAGCTCCAATGTTTAGGCACACAGGGGCTCTCCATACGCGACATGGTGTCCGCTAACAATTGGAGCCCCCCCACAAGTGACCTCATTTTGGAAACTAGACCCCCTAAGGAATGCATCTAGATGAATAGTGAGCACTTTGAACCCCCAGGTGCTTCACAAATTGAACCGTAAAAATGAAAAAAGAAAATTTGCGTGAAAAAAAAAGTACTTTTTCCTTCTTACGGAAGCACCTGGGGTTCAAAGTGCTCACTATGCATCTAGATGCATTCCTTGGGGGGTCTAGTTTCCAAAATGGGGTCACTTGTGGGGGAGCTCCAATATTTAGGCACACAGGGGCTCTCCAAATGCAACATGGTGTCCGCTTACAATTTGACTCAAATTGTTAGCGGACACCATGTCGCGTTTGGAGAGCCCCTGTGTGCCTAAACATTGGAGCTCCCTCACAAATGACCCCATTTTGGAAACTAGACCCCCAGGGAACTTATCTAAATGGGTGATGAGCATTTTGAACCCCCAGGTGCTTCACAAATTCATCTGTAAAAATGAAAAAGTACTTTTTTTTCCATAAAAATTTTCTTTTTTCATTTTTACAGATTAATTTGTGAAGCACTGGGGCGTTCAAAATACTCACGACCCATCTAGATAAGTTCCCTGGGGGGTCTAGTTTAAAAAATGGGGTCACTTGTGGGGGAGCTCCAATGTTTAGGCACACAGGAGCTCTCCAAATGCTACGTGGTGTCCGCTAACATTTTGACTGAAAAATTAGCAAATAAAAGGGACTGCATCTTTATTAACCCCTGGACCATGGGCGAGGGGTTAATAAAGATGCAGTCCCTTTTTTAGGATTGTTTTATTGATTTTTCAGAAAAAAAATTACATGGGCTTCACCGTATTTCTGGAGCCAGCCGGATCCAGCAGGCAGCGACGGGCTGCTGCCAACCCCCAGGTGCCTATTTGTACCTGGCCAGACACAAGAATATAGGGGAGCCCTTTTTTTTTTATTATTTCATGAAGTTCATGAAATAATTAAAAAAAAATGATTGGGGCTCCGCGCAATTTCTATGTCTAGCCAGGTACAGCTAAGCAGCTGGGGGCTGGAATCCGCAGCGCAGGGATGCCCAAGCTTTCTGGGCACCCCCCACTGCAAATTTCAGCCCGCAGCCGCCCCAGAAGATGGCGCATTCATTGAAGCGCCATCCTCTGGCGCTGAACCCCACTCTTCCAGCGGCCCTGGTGGCGGTGGCACGCTGGGTAATAAAGAGGTTAGGGCCAGCTTTGTATTATCAGCTGGCCCTAAGCCCGAAATTTATGGCAGTCACGCCAATATTAGACATGACCGCCATGAATTTCTATTAAATTGTTTTAAAAAAAACACAACACAGAGAAAAATTTTTATTAGAAATAAAAAAAAAGCCATTAGGGACTCCATCTTTAATTAAAAAAATCCTCTTCCGTCCGACGCAGTCCAAAACGGGATGTCCTCTCTGCTACATCCCCTGTGCATAGATATAGATGTCTATGCACAGGGAATGAGCAGACTGAGAACAATGTCAGCTCTGCTACATCACGCAGCAGGCGGGCTCTAGGACCCTGGAGCTGCGGCAGCCAGCACACAGAGCAGACAGGACTCTTATCTGTGCGAGTTTCCCAGCGATTACTTGCAGAGTTAACGAGTCCAATGCAAATCAATGGCAGAGACTCTGACAAAACTAGGATTGCTTCAGGCTGAAGCTTCCGAGACACATCTGTGATTTGTAAATCGCACACTACTCGCTATTACTCGCTTCCCCATTCATTAACATTGGACTCGCTAGACTCGCAACGAGTAGCGAGTCCCGGGCTCGGACTCGCTAGAGTCAAGCGATTCCGAGTAATTTAGGATTCGCCCATCACTACTCAGAAGTGAAGGAGCACCATTTGACTTTTTGAATGGAAAATTAGCTCCAAAAGTCAAATTGCGCTCCTTCCCTTCAGAGCCCTGCCGTGCGCCCAAACAGTGGTTTATGACCACATATGAGATATCGATGTACTCAGGAGAAATTGCCCAACAATTTTTAGGATCCATTTTATCCTGTTGCCCATGTAAAAATGAAAGAATTGAGGCTAAAAGAACATTTTTGTTGGAAAAATTAAAATGACCATTTTTTCCTTCCACTTTGCTTTAGTTCCCGTGAAGCACCTGAAGGGTTAATAATCTTCTTGAATGTAGTTTTGAGTAGCTTGAGGGGTGCAGTTTTTGGAATGGTGTTACTTTTGGGTGTTTTCTGTCATGTACACCCCTCAAAAAGACTTCAAATGAGATGTGGTCACTAAAAAAAATGGCTTTGTAAATTTTGCTGGAAAAATGAAAAATTGCTGATGAACTTTGAACCCTTATAACTTCCGAACAAAAAATTTTTTTTTTTCAAAAATTATGCTGATGTAAAGTAGACATGTGGGAAATGTTATTTATTAACTATTTTGTGTCACATACCTCTCTGGTTTAGCAGAATAAAAATTCTTAATTTGAAAATTGCTACGTTTTCAAAGTTTTTGCCAAATTTTTTATTTTTTCACAAATAATTGCAAAAATTATCGACCTAAATTTAATACTAACATGAAGCCCAATATGTCACGAAAAAACAATCTCAGAATCGCTTGGATCCAATGAAGCGTTCTAGAGATATTACCTCATAAAGGGACACTGGTCAGAATTGACAAAAATGGCCTGGTCTTTAGGGTCAAAATAGGCCCGGGGGTGAAGGGGTTAAAGATACATTTTCAATCATGATTAAATGTGATTTCTTCCATTTAGATACCATGCTGTTTTGGTTTAAAATGCTGGGTTATATTCTCTTGCAGCATTGCCATTATTGCACCAAAGAGTCACAATGAGGTTTGATACATTCGGCATATCTTTAGATTTAAACAAAATGTCAGTAGGATCAATCCTCTTCAGCCATACAGAGCCATGGCTAAAAATGTTGCAAAATAAAATAGAGGGGCGCACCTTCAAAAGGTCCTGGTGGTCTAGTGGGGGAACCTTTATAAGGTGGGGGAGGTTTGCCTCTCACCTACTCCGGTTGTGCACCCTTGCACACCAGTAATCGCATAGTGGTGGAGGACTGTGGGCTGCTGCGGGACTGCTCCGAGGCGTCCTCCTTCCTGGTGCGGTCACGTGTGAGATCCCGGTCACCTGACGTTTGTGTCACCGGACCTTCGTCATGCAAGGTTCTGAAAGGCAGGTGAGAGCTCCCTGTGGCTCCAAGCAGCTCCGGCCACAATCCCAGGATTGGGAACAATGAAATTAAAAATACATGACCCCACCTGAGGAAGACAACAGGCCGTTGCGAAATGCGTAGTGGAATATCATAACAATAATAATAACAGTCTCTATGAAATATTCCCTTTGAGAGTTCCTGGCTACCTAGCGCTCCTTATATGACCACTGAGTTCATGTATTCTTAATAGCTGAAATGTTGGCATCTTCAAATTGTTTCAGAAAATGAAGTATTTCCTGGAGAAAATGATTGCAATTACACTGTTTTTTTCATACCATGTTTATTTCATTTGTGTGTATTAGAACAATTAAAAAACACATAAAAAAAGCAAATGAAACATAATTTGACACAAAACTCCAACAATGTTTATTTGCAAATGGAAAAATATTAGAATCTGAGAGTCCTCAGAGGTTGATACTTTCAATGGCTAACTGAAAGGATGGTAAATAATAGTAATCTTTCGAGACTGTAAAGTCTCTTCATCAGTCTATAATGACAAGAATTCTGAACACACACATACAGTGTATGCAAATGGAGGGTTGGATAATGCAGTAAGTAAGACAGGTGAGTTGAGGCAGAACATAGTGGTAAGTGTTGGGAGGGATGAAAAGAGCAGATGGGGCAGTGGATATAAGTGTTCAGACATAAGAAGCACTATAGTTTTATTGTCCTTTAATAGTGGTTGGTGCAAGATTTGAAGATTCATTACTTGATGTAGAAAGCCATAAATCCATGTGACACATTCATTCCTGTTCTAAATGTGTCAAAGGTCATTATAAGTTTATATTCCAAGACTCTCCTGATTCTTTGGGATTTGAAATGACCTATCAAAAACTAGTATTTTCATATCCATTATAGTGTGATCAGGGCTACAAAAATGTTTAGGCACAGGTAGATCTGTTCTTTTTTCCTTTTATTATGGGGTGATGAGAGTTCGATCATAGTTGAGTTGTTGTCCTGTCTCCCCTACATACAGATTTCCACATGCACATTTTGTTCATATAATTAAGTACAGCACATTGGTTATGGTGCAGCTAAAGGTACATTGGGGATGCAAAACCTGTCCATTTATAATGACAATGGACAAAATAAAGATTCCCAGTACAGATCAGGACTACAAGATCCACTGCGGCTGGAGCCCTTGTATAGTGGGTTGGGCCTCACTCAATACAAGTGTATAGAGCAAGACCACACCCACTAGATGGCTGCTCCCACTAGTCGAACACTCCGCTCCATACACTTGTATTGAGCAAGGTCGTGCCCACTAGTCTTGTTTTGATGGGAACATGCATACCGCACAAATGTGGTCCATTCCTGGCTAACAAAAGGCAAATCCTAGAGACGATTATTATTAAAGATTATCCTACAGATGAGAATCGAGATGAAATCTCTCCTTTTTCAGGAATACGATAGAGCGATATAGTCATTCAGCACTTGGATTCGATTTCTAGCACTCCAACGATAAACCATCAAAGCTCTTCACAGTCAGGCTGAAACTTCAGAGATTGAGTGCAAGGATACGACGGTTCAAAAATAGCAAGGGACAAATTTATGATCACCCCAGAGATATTACCAACATTGTGCATCCTTTTATAACAAATTATATCATCTTAAGGATGACCTTACTGCACCTACTCTTTCTGACAAGGAAATAAACTCCTCTTTAAACCCTTTCAACTCTTTAGTTCAGTGTTTCTCAACTCCAGTCCTCAGGACCCACCAACACATCGTGTTTTCAGGATTTCCTTAGTATTGCACAGGGGTTTGAATTATCCCCAGTGCAGGTGATTAAACTATCACCTGTGCAATACTAAGGATATCCTGAAAACAAGATCTGTTGGTGGGTCCTGAGGACTGGAGTTGAGAAACACTGATCTAATTTATCTAAATCAGATCTGAAACAGATAAACTCACCCTTTACAGATCCAGAGGTAACAAAACTAGTTGGTTCTTTAAAGAACAGCAAATCTCCAGGCCTGGCGGATTCTAAAACAGCTCTACAAGAACGTCTTCCCTTTGTTAACCCCCTAACTAAATTGGCTAATCAATCAGAAACCAGCAGCTTCCTCCCCCAAGAAATGTTGGAAGGAATTATTATTGTAAGGGTGACCATGAGGATGTAAAAAACTTTAGGCCTATTTCTTTACTTAACACTGACACTAAAATTACCACCAAAGACAGACTCCAACCTTCACGCCTAAACTTATAAACAGGACCAAGATGGTTTTATCCAAGGTAGCGGCATCGGCTGATGCCACTGGAAGGTTAATAAATATAATTTCATTGGTTGAAAAAAGGAAAATTCCATCTGCCTTCCTTGCCCTTGATGCCGAAAAGACATTTCACCAAATGCATTAGAAATACCTATTTCATACACTCAACAAATTCAGTTTCAGGGGTAGAGTGTTCTATTTTATCTTGGCTCTTTACTTAAGACCTACAGTAAAAATTTATGCTTCCTGTCAACAAGTTTTACCTCTCAAATTGTACCCATCAGGGATGTCCCTCTCCCCTACACTTTTCGCGTTTTTTATAGAACCCCTAGCTGAAATCATCAGGTTAAATAGCGATATTAGGGAAATCCCATCTAATTTTAGACAATACAAGATCTTTGTTTTCACTGATGACATCTTGATATCGGTTTCTGACCCTCTGAACTCTATTAGGCACTTAACACTGATTCTAACCTGATTCTCTGGAGTCTCCTTGTATAAAATCAACCATCACAATTTCAGATTTTGGACTTTAAACTAGACGACCAATTAATTCTAGTTTGAAAAACGAATTCCAATTTTTTTGGCCAAACAACCAATTATCATATTTAGGCTTTACGATAACCAAACCCTTAAAATCTATTGTCCAGGAGAATTTGTCTGCTATTCTTAAAACCCTCCAACTTGATCTTTTAAACCTAGCAAAATGGAACTTTCTTGGCTCGGAAGAACTATGGCTTATAAAATGTTTATTCTCCCTAAATTCATATATGTAGCTCGATCTATCCCTTAAACTTTTCCAAAAATTGGATTCAGAAATTCCATGCTCAGCTTTACAAATTTATCTGGAATAAAAAGAAACCCAGAGTAGCGTCTAAATTATTAACGAAACATAAAAAAAGGGAGAATTGGGAGTTCCTAACCTACACAATTACCACTTGGCTTTACTAATTAAAGCAAGCCAAAAATGATACTTATTCCCCCTGGATTACACTCAAAAAAGCGTTTAATAAGAATAAACCCCTGGGTCCTCTTATGTTGGCTTGTTTGATAGACAATTTAAAATCTCTACTGAAACATCCTCCTCTTAAAGCATATATATCGGCTTGGAGACTACTCCTTATCAAATCCCAGAAACTATATCCTGTCACGGAACTTCCTCTAATCCCAATTGAAACTCTTGACATCCTAATTCCGAAATTACATTTATCTATGTGGATGGATAGAGGAATAGGAAATATGATGGACATTGTGGAGGATGACCTCCCTTTCAGTGTCCTCAAAAACAAATTTAAACTCACCGATCAAGATAGGGATACTTGGTCCTTAATTTATAATTTTATGAAGTCTAGAAAACTTCTACTCAAGTTTCCCCAAAATATTATAAACCTTTTTTTGAACCCAACCAACTCAGCATTGTGGAAGGCAAGTTACCAGATATTGAATGACGACTCTGAACTACACAAGGGAACTAACATTCTCTCCTGGGAAAAAGAGCTGCAAATAAATATAGACCCATAGCAACTTCTTGGAGCACTAAATACCACATATACAGATACTGTTCCACCCTATAAGAATCTTATTTTAAAATGTTGACCAAATGGTATTTGACCCCATACAAACTCAACCTCATAAGCCCCTCCCAGTCCCCACTATGCTGGAGGAACTGTGGTGCAGTGGGAAATTTATCATACATATTCTGGAGCTGCCCAATTTTAAAACCTCTATGGTTAGATATTAAAAAAACTTATAAACAAACTAGTTGGCTCCTAAGTTATTTTGACTTCCCAATTACCGTATATACTCGTGTATAAGCCGAGTTTTTCAGCACAAAAATTGTGCTGAAAAGTCCCCCTCTCGGCTTATACACGAGTCACTATACGGCTGAGTGTGGGGAGCGCATTGTCCGGGGGCTGTATCAGGCAGGGGGAGGCTGTAATATGAGCGCCCGGTCACGTGGGGCCGCTCATTAGTGCAATGCAATATGCACTGCATCCCCCTGTCCATCAGCGGCAGGGGGAGCTGTGCATATTACATTGCCCTCCCCCAGTAGTATATACAGGCCCCCCACTCCCCCCCGTAGTATATACAGGCCCCCCGCTCCCTCCCCGTAGTATATACAGGCCTTCCGCTCCCTCCCCGTAGTATATACAGGCCCCCCGCACCCTCCCCGTAGTATATACAGGCCCCCCGCACTATATACAGGCCCCCCGTTTCCCCCCCCCCCAGTGGTACACAGGTCCCCGGTTGCAGCCGCACACCTGTAAAAGAATCGCTTTCATACTTACCCTCCTCGCTGTTACCCGCGCTCCTCCGGTCCCCTTTCCGCTTCTACCCAGCGGCCAGCGCATCCACAATGACGTCATTGTGCGCGGTCACATGATGCCGGGTAGAAGCGGGAAGGAGACGAGGACGCGCGATCACAGCGAGGAGGGTAAGTATGAAAGCAATTCTTTTACAGGTGTGCGGCTGCAACCGGGGGCCTGTGTACGTGTACCACTGGGGGGGAAACGGGGGGCCTGTATATAGTGCGGGGGGGCCTGTAGATACTGCGGGGGGCCTGTATATACAACTGGGGGCCTGTATATACAACTGGGGGCCTGTATATATCACTGGGGGGCTGTATATATCACTGGGGGGCTGTAACCTCTGATGGGGGCCTGTATATACCACTAATGGGGAGGCTGCTATATACCTCTGGGGCTGCTGTATATACTGCTGGGGCCTGTATATATCACTGGGGGGGGTTGCAACCTCTGATGGGGGCCTGTATATACCACTAATGGGGAGGCTGCTGTATACCTCTGGGGCTGCTGTATATACTGCTGGGGCCTGTATATATCACTGGGGGGGCTGTAACCTCTGATGGGGGGCCTGTATATACCACTAATGGGGAGGCTGCTGTATACCCCTGGGGCTGCTGTAATACTGCTGGGGCCTGTATATAGCACTGGGGAGGCTGCTGTATATATTGCTGGGGCCTGTATATACCACTGGGGAGGCTGCTGTATACCACTGGGGCTGCTGTATATACTGCTGGGGCCTGTATATAGCACTGGGGGGGCTGTAACCTCTGATGGGGGCCTGTATATACCACTAATGGGGAGGCTGCTGTATACCTCTGGGGCTGCTGTATATACTGCTGGGACCTGTATATATCACTGGGGGGGGCTGTAACCTCTGATGGGGGGCCTGTATATAACACTAATGGGGAGGCTGCTGTATACCACTGGGGATGCTGTATATACTGCTGGGGCCTGTATATAGCACTGGGGAGGCTGCTGTATATACTGCTGGGGCCTGTATATACCACTGGGGAGGCTGCTGTATACCACTGGGGCTGCTGTATATACTGCTGGGGCCTGTATATAGCACTGGGGGTGCTGTAACCTCTGATGGGGGCCTGTATATACCACTAATGGGGAGGCTGCTGTATACCTCTGGGGCTGCTGTATATACTGCTGGGGCCTGTATATATCACTGGGGGGGACTGTAACCTCTGATGGGGGGCCTGTATATACCACTAATGGGGAGGCTGCTGTATACCCCTGGGGCTGCTGTAATACTGCTGGGGCCTGTATATAGCACTGGGGAGGCTGCTGTATATACTGCTGGGGCCTGTATATACCACTGGGGAGGCTGCTGTATACCACTGGGGCTGCTGTATATACTGCTGGGGCCTGTATATAGCACTGGGGGGGCTGTAACCTCTGATGGGGGCCTGTATATACCACTAATGGGGAGGCTGCTGTATACCTCTGGGGCTGCTGTATATACTGCTGGGACCTGTATATATCACTGGGGGGCGGCTGTAACCTCTGATGGGGGGCCTGTATATAACACTAATGGGGAGGCTGCTGTATACCACTGGGGCTGCTGTATATACTGCTGGGGCCTGTATATAGCACTGGGGAGGCTGCTGTATATACTGCTGGGGCCTATATATACCACTGGGGAGGCTGCTGTATACCACTGGGGCTGCTGTATATACTGCTGGGGCCTGTATATAGCACTGGGGAGGCTGTAACCTCTGATGGGGCCTGTATATACCACTAATGGGGAGGCTGCTGTATACCTCTGGGGCTGCTGTATATACTGCTGGGACCTGTATATATCACTGGGGGGGGCTGTAACCTCTGATGGGGGGCCTGTATATAACACTAATGGGGAGGCTGCTGTATACCACTGGGGCTGCTGTATATACTGCTGGGGCCTGTATATAGCACTGGGGAGGCTGCTGTATATACTGCTGGGGCCTGTATATACCACTGGGGAGGCTGCTGTATACCACTGGGGCTGCTGTATATACTGCTGGGGCCTGTATACTACCACTGGGGAGGCTGCTGTATACTACCACTGGGGAGGCTGCTGTATATTACCACTGGGGCTGCTGTATACTACCACTGGGGAGGCTGCTGTATACTACCACTGGGGGGCCTGTATACCACACTGCTGAGGGCTGTATACCTGTGCTGGGGTCCACCCTCGGCTTATACACGAGTCAATGGGTTTTCCCAGGTTTTGGGGGCAAAAGTAGGGGGGTCGGCTTATACACGGGTCGGCTTATACACGAGTATATACGGTAGCTTTTTTATCACTAGGCATTAATGACCTCAATTCTAAATATAGACACCTAATTTGCCAAGTACTACCGTGTTTCCCCGAATATAAGACACTGTCTTACATTCTTTTGACCCCCAAAAGTCCCACTATGTCTTACTTTCGGGGTATGTCTTATATTAGAAAAAAAAAAAAGACGATTTTTGTTTTAACCAAAAAATAACATTTTCTCCTTGCAGAACTCCACTACATTTTTGCCCCAAGATTCTTCGACCATGGCTTTTTTATACTCCACAGAGTAGCTCTTCCTTTTACTCGGGCCGGAACCACTCATGTCTGGGGGCAGAAATATAGCGTACGGTATAAGCATTGCTTATGGTTCCGTATCACAGTCACCCATACAGTCCCATACAGTATCCCACAGCCTGCCATACAGAAGGGTTGCCATTACAGTACGGTATCCCACAGCTTGCTGCCATTATTGTTCAGCATCCCACAGCCTGTCATTACAGCATCCCACAGGCTGTCATTACAGCATCCCACAGCCTGCAATTACAGCATTCCACAGCCTGCAATTACAGCATCCCACAGCCTGCAATTACAGCATCCCACAGCCTGCAATTACAGCATCCCACAGCCTGTCATTACAGTATCCCACAGCCATTGCTTACCGGTTATGGCGGATTGCGATTCCTCTGCGGTGCTGGACAGGGCAGGGCAGGCTTCTTCTTCCTCGTGCAGGAGAAGGGGGGACACTGGGCCAATCACAGAGGCCCTGACTTCTGGCCGGGCGGGGGGACACAGGGGGACACTGGCCAATGAGCAGGGACGTCAGGGCAGTGACCGGCGGGTGGGCACACAGGGGCCGATCAGCCAATGACAGAGGCCGCAGTGACACAGGGGGACACAGGCACCGGTATGTAAAACCTACCCGGTAATGCATTACCGGTATCCCGCACTACGTCTTACATTCTTTGCCCGGAGTTTCACTACGTCTTATAAACGGGGGATGTCTTACATTAGGCATCCCCCAAACACCCCTTGGTACGTCTTACATTCGGGGGTGTCTTATATTCGGGGAAAGACGGTAGCTACAACAAGAATTTTAATAGCTTCCAGGTGGACTCAACGTCTTCCTCCGACCATCTCAGACTTAATCAACAGAGTCACTTTACATAACATTTACAAATTTAATTTTACAATGAGAAATAAAACCTACAAACGCTATAACGCAAGATGGGACCCCTGGATAAAGAATTTCACACCTAATTTTTATATACCTGAGCCCATTCGAAATTCTGACTATCAACCCTTGTTTATTCTTTAAGTTCTATTTCTAAATTTTAAGGTCTGTATAACACAACATTTTGTTATTCGCTTGGGATGTTCAATGTTTTAATGTTTTATTATGTGTCATTATTGTAACCATATTCGTTACAAATGCTTCTCTTACCTCCCTTATCTCCCTATCCTTCCACCCCCTCCCTTTTTCCTTCTGTACCATATCATTTTATATTTAAATATTTAAAATTAAATTGTTAAATTAAATATTAAATTTAAATATTTAAAACTTCAAATAAAACATTTTGTATGCAAAATGCAAATCCTCACGGTGCACAGTGCGGGCACTGGGAGGACTGATAAGTTTGCAGTCACACAGAATGACTGCAGAATAATCACTTTAGACCGGACAACCCCCTTTAAAGAGAACCTATCAGCCCCCTACTGCAAGGCAATCTAAATGCAGCGCTGAATGCCTGCGGCATTCAGGGAAGGGGTCCTCCATGTCTCTGTGTGCTGTGTACCCCGAGATATAGCCTTAGGCAAACTCACTGTAAAAAGTCAGGAGGGCATTCCCTGGTGCAGGTGTGAGCTTGAATCACGGGGGCCATTCCCTCCCCCTCTGCCTCCCTGTGCTGCTTCTGCTATGCTGACTCTGCTTTCCTCCTCTCCTGCTCTCTGTCATTCATCCTGCCGCACACAGAATGCAAATCATTTGTCCTGATGTCAGCTCCAGATTCCTGCTCTGCTGTCTGAACAAAGCATAAACAGCAAAGCAGGAGGCGGCACAGAGAGGCAGAGGGGGAGGGAATGGCCCCCGTGAATTTTCTTTTACAGAGTTTGCCTAAGGTTATATTTCGGGGTACATGGCACACAGACACATGGGGGACCCCTTCCCTGAATGCAGCAGACATGCTGCATTCAGTGCTGCATTTAGATTGCCATGCAGCAGGGGGGTGACAGGTCCTCTTTAAACACTTTTCCTCACACCAATGCTTAGCTTAAGTTAGTTCATTGTTTTAAATAAATTATGAAACTTTTTCCTTATTGTAATTCATTTCTCTAAAATCAGATTAAAACATCTGGGTTTCATGAAGCCGATAAGGCTGATGAATTTGGTCCAGGAAACTCGCGGACAATCCATGCATAGTGGTCCGAGTGTGATTGATCTGTAGACCCTTCTTTACCCTCACACCCTTTTCATGATACTTTTCAAAACATTTTAGAGATGCACAACAATATATAAGAATGCTATCACATGGTTAGCAGGCTAGTTAATGTGTAAATTGAATCAAAAGATTTTAATTTTTTTTCTAAGCTCTACATTTGGCCAACTGCAAATTCAGATTTTCCACAATTCAATTAAGTCAGTCATATTGCTACAGTCATTTAAGCAATGACTCTTTTAGAGCAAATGTCATAACAATCAATCTTACAAAAAATGTAAATTGCTTATGAATTATTAAATTGCTTTCAAAACTAATCTATTTTTCTATTCAGATTTTTTAATTATACAGCTACATTTTATTCTTAAAAAAATTCTTTCTTTTGTGAACATGTTACAATCTACAATATGACCATAGCACTCTTAAAGTCAAGCTATTATCAGAAAATGTTCTATTGTGTAGATCATTCAAGGGGGATTTGGGGTGCAACTGCCCAGGCATATAGTAGTCTGGGTGCAACAACACAGAAGGAAAAATATCTAGAAGAAAAGAAGAGATGGACTTCCGTAAAAGAAATGCACAATCAGGGAAGTCATGCGACACTGAATTTTATTTATATTTTGTGAACAATAGAAGCTACTCAGAGCCCTACAATTTAAAAACAATTAAAGCCAATTGGTCCGGACCACCATTATCGCTGTACAAATGACATCAATGTCAAGGAGATTTACACAATTATGTGCGTGACACCGGAGAATGGAGGTGTGGCGCCCCACTGGTCAGGCGTCACAATGAGGGTACTGCACCCATAAAGGAGCGTGCGGTCACACAGTGGTAATGCAGGGTTTGTAGGAGGCTCCCATCCCGGCACTCCCACACACCCACCTAGAAAAATGGTTTGGGCCCGTAACCTGGGGAGGGGGATGTTATGGGAGGAGGGAGGTAGAAAAACAGGGGATTGTAGTTTTGCCTCAAGGGAAGAAGGAGCATGGGAGTCCTGAGAGAGAAGGGAGCTCTGAGAGAGGGGGCCTGGAGAGAGAGAACAGTCAGCCCAGATGGAAGGAGGGGACCCCCCGAGATAGGAGCATCCATACACCAAAGTGCCGGTTCCAAAGACGCGGCACAGGGAGTCCAGCCTCAGAGTTGTAACACCGGTCATCGCGGGTCCGTCTACCGACCCCGACACACTGTCAGAAAGAAATCAGTCACACCAGGATAACCCACCGGGGTCGAGTTCCAGTGCAGGAGAGGAGAATAGCGGGAAGCCGGGACACTCAGAAAGCACCCCAATAGGGCCTGGTACTAAGCAGACTGTTCCAGGACAGGCAGCAGCAGCAGGACACGGGTCAGAGCAAGGAAGGCACACCACGGGAGACTCCACGAGAACTTGCAGATCACTATGACTACCCAGCCGGCTAACTTTACGAAACAATTGTTGTCCTCTGTGAACTGTACCACCACCAGCATTGTTCCAGTAAAGTACCCAGGTAGAGTGACAGAGTTTCTGTGTGCTTATTTTACTGCTGCACTGCAACTTGTTTATCTACATCATCAGCACTTCCATCACTACAGGTGCATCCCTTCCCCGGCCAGCTCTACCTGCAGGGAGCTGTACTATCTCGGCTGCTGTACCATCCCCCTCCGGAGGTCTGAAGCGGTGCTGGTGCTATATCACCAGAATCTGCAAGTGGCATCATGATAAACTTTTATTCCCATTTCAACTACCCCCTTTTAGTTGACCACTAGGGCCACGGGTCTGGACAGGCCACCAGTGACATCCCAACCGCAGCAGAGGGCCCAGACACCCGAGTCCCCGTATTGCCCTGGGCTAGTCAATTTCTGGCATCACAAACAGGATCCCATGCCCGGTGCTACCGGTTACTGTGTGCCTTTGAACAGTCCAGCTTAAAAGAACTTTCACCGCCGCTGTACGGCACTGAGAACGGGTTTCCGCCATTTTACCGGGATACGGGAATTACAAGTCCCAGTAAAACTTTCAAATTTTCATTGCAGCAGAACCCTGCATGTGCAATACATATCTGCCATTTACACTGCAGCCCCAGACACTGCATTACCCCATTTAGGTTACATACACAGGGTGTGTTTTTGCTGCATTTGTTTGAGAATCCGTTTTTGCAGTGAAATACAGTGATGTTGGGCATCCCAGACAAGTCAATTAATTTCCAAATTTAGTATTCTGACACACTGTTTTTTGAGGATCTGTTTTTGGCTGAAAAACAGATCCTCAAAAAGATTGAGAGTGTCAACAATTTGGTGTTTGTCCTGGTACACTTTCTCCTTTGCCCAAATTGTTGAATGTGCTAAAAAAAACAGATCCATAAAAAACGCATCAAAAACGCACTGTGTGAATGGTTGATACGTTTTTTTAAAAAAGCGTATCCTTGAAAAAACAAAACTAATATGCAAAGTGTGAATGTAGCCTTAGACTCATGGTTTCTCTCCTTTCAGGACATTTTCAGTGAGGCTAGGGTCACACTTGTGTCTGCCTCTAGCCTGCAGGATCCATCAGAAACTTAGCCTCTGGCAGGAGCAGCGCATAGCATCAATGGCATGTAACGCTATGCGCTGCCTGCTCTATGTATGTCTATGGCAACTGAATGCGTACCGCAGCCGCCGGCTCCGCAAAGAATCCCTGGATATGCTCTATTGCAGCGTTTTCCTGTGCGCTCTGCAAAAGCACATATCCAGGGATTGTCCGTGGAGCTGGCGGCTGCGGTAAGCATTCGGTTGCCATAGCAATCAATAGCCAGGTGCTGCCTGCTGGTAACGCTATGCGCTGCTTCGGCAAGAAACTAAGTTTCTAAGGGATTGGCCAGGCTCAGGGGCAGACGCAAGTCTGACCCTAGCCTCAGGCATCCTGTCATCAAAGGCAGGTTTACAATAAGGTTAAATTCACACTGTGTTTTTGCATCCATTTTTTGGATGTTTTTTGCAGTGCACTGCATAAAGTGGATCATTCAAATGAATTTCTAGCTAAGGCTGGGGTCACATCTGCGTTTGAAATTTCAAATCCTGATCCGGTTTTGAGCTTTTAAAAAGCTCAAAGCCCCATCAGGAAACGCTCCTCATAGGAGCCCATTATAAAAACCGGATGGCATTACATGCAATCTGGTTTCCACATCCGGCTCTGCAGCCTACGTGAAAAATCATTCAAGCTGCAGTTTTCTGAGCGGTTGTAACACCCGCAATGCGGTTCCCGTATACTTTGGTTATCCCGGCTGCCGCCGGGATAAGCAAAGCGTTTCATGTGTTAAAAAAATCTTTAATATTATTAATAATTGTGCCCATCATGTCTCTAGGGGGTATCCAACCCCCCTAGAGACATGCTGCCTACTCAGGTGGGCATGTAATGGGTTAATTACTCATGTACAGTAAGCCAGCTCCTGTCAGCTCTGTACAATTTTCTGAATGAAGCCGCCTGTTCCTCTGTCAGCTGGCCGCATACTATATGTAATGTACGTATACTATGTGCCGCTGTCTGAGGTCCTGTAGGCATTTACAGTAGATCTATGGGCAGCGGGATTTCGGAGCGCGCGCTGCCTATACAAGGTAATGGGGAGGAAGGCGCAGGGCAGCGCAGATGGTCGCCATCTATGCGCCTGTGCGCTAGGCTGCAGCTGCTTGTAACTGCACCTGCAACAGCATTTGTGCTGGCGATGGGCAGGCACAGCAGCCCAGCGCATTGAGCGCATTGATGTGAAAAGGGCCTTAGTTTCTGTGGCGTTTTTTCCCATAAGGCACAATTGTAAATGGGAATGAAAAATGCAGCCCAAAAAACGCACCAAAAATGCACAGTGTGAATGAGTGGTGCAATTTTTGGAAAAATGATCAGTTCTTCAGCTAAAAAACGAACCAAACAGAAAAGAACAAAAACGGTGTGTCTGAATGTAGCCTAACAGCTGTAGTCCCACCCCGTCCGGGCACACCCTCTCCCCTGAACACCTTGCTATCCTGTGTTTGCTGAAGCTACAATAAAGGATAGTTTTACATTGATTAACTGGACGAGTGCCACTACCTTCATTGTTTGGTTGCATGGATTACCTCCCTTCCCTGACATTCTTAGGGCCCCGTCACACTGAGCAATGCTCCAGCAATCCCGACAGCGATAATGACCTGGCCGGGATCGCTGGAGCGTCGCTACCCAGTCGCTGGGGGGCTGTCAAACGGGCAGATCTCCTCAGCGACCAGGGAGCCACCTCCACATCGCTGGAAGCGTGAGGACGTTGGTAACTATGATAAACAGTGGGTATCTAGACTGCGCGTGCTGCCTGGATACCCACTGTTTATCATAGTTACGAGCATCCTCCCTGCTTAGTGCTGGTAACCATGATAAACACCAGGTATCTAGGCAGCGCGCGCTGCCTAGATACCTGGTGTTTACCATGGTTACCAGCCTGTGAGATCGCTGATCGTTGGCCTCTCGCTGTCACACGCACTATCAAAAAATGACCCAGAGCACTTTGTAATGATCAGCGATCTCACAGCAGGGGCCTGATCGCTGCTAAGTGTCACATGTGGCGAGATCGTTAGTGAGATCGCTGTTACGTCACAAAACCTGTGATGTTACAACGATCTCGCTAATGATCTCGTTATGTGTGATGGGGGCTTAAGTGAGCACCGCTACTGGTCGTGGTCGTCTGTTGATATCGTCTTCTGTGAAGAACCTGCCAACAGTATGTGATTACCTTGCCTTATGGTGCTTGTGCCGGTGGTGCCGCTCTTTTGGGTCTGTTTCTTTGCTTAGTAGAATCATGATTTGGGTACAAACAAAAAAGGAAAGGAACACACACAGAACTAGACAAAAAAACTGCAATGAATGAGCGTCTTTTTCAACAGACATACTACACGTGAACAAATGATGCCGCCAAAGGGTTAAATGCATGTAGCGCTTGTTACACAGTAGTATGCTATCATACGCTGTAATATCTGGTAATAACAACACCTCCAATATTAACCTTAGAGGAAACAGGGCAGAGACACATGTAACTGTTCTGTCTGAATTCATTATCTCAATAGCTACAAAACACAGTTTTATGAAGCTTAAGGGAAAAAGAAATCAAATTCTTGATCACTACAAATCTATTAAGGTTTACGTGTAGTCAGAAAATTACATTGAGGAAAAGAGTAATTACATTGATTGCCCCAAGGTGTGGGATTAATACTCCTACTTTCCCTTAACTGTTCTTTTGCCGGAGGGACTGGATTACATTATACAATTTACCCATAACAAGGGGTAGTTGAAACCCAGGAATATATCACGCAGTAATATAATTGTAGGCCACTGTAAGGTATAGAGCACAGCCAGACACCTTCATTCTGTCAATATTAAACACTTTATACCAGCAGCACTGTGTTCCTAAGGCCGACATTAATTCAAGCATTCCATAAGGAAATAAGTGAATCGATTTAGCTAAAACTAGATTTTTCCATGTTTTTCTGCTTTGTTGTTTAACTGCTGATTTAGATGAAATGTGATTTAATCAAAGCAACAATAACAAATGATAATGTGCACTGTAGTTCTCGGAGACCTGAACCAAACTAAGCATTTATTACAATTATCCAGTCAGCCACCTAAAAAAGACATCTGAAAGCTGTGTAATCAGACAGCAGTGATACCAGCAAACTAGAGACACACTTAAAGGGAACCGATCACACGAAAAATGCAGCCGGTTCGGAAGAGGAGTGTGAACAGATTTATATATATGTTTCTGAGCAAATATTTTATTTGGCTTTTATTAAAAGGGATGCTTTAAAATTGCAATCTTTATTCCAAATATAAGAAGCTTTGTAGCGAAACGGCGTAGGGGTAAGGGACCCAGGCACAAGACTCCTTATCAACAGGTAACAATGACCAAACCTCCTTGTATGATTTAATACCTCCTTCCCCAACGAGATATATCTAGTTCACTTTATATAGCAACCCCTTGTTATCGGGCCAAATACATCTGGGCAATTAGGATACAAGGATAGGATTGTTACATAACTATTATAGGTATACAGGCATTTCAGTTAGTAATGATGATCGATCTGGGCTTGTGGTACTCATTTTTTGAGGTATAATCTACTTATTTAGGTTGTGTGCAATATGAATGTTACGCTGTATTTGTAAGAAGTCTATTGTACTATGGGATCTCCCTGTGAGGAGAAGCTCTGATTTTATTTTATATTTGGAATAAAGATTGCAGTTTTAAAGCATTTCTTTGATTCTATTTGTGAAATCATTCCGTAAGAAAGACTTTGGCGGCCGTCACACGCACAGATATCGCGCAAGATATCGCTTGAACGCGGCAGATTAAACATCGCGTAAGCGATGTCTGTGCGTGTGACGGCAAGATACGACGAGCGAGATCTGATCAAATCGCAAAATCGAGATCTGAGGTCCGGAGCTCAGATCTAGCGATTTATGATTTAGCAATCTGCTTCATCGTGGTGTATGACACCACGATGAACGATCTCCCAGCGGCAGAGCCTATGCTGGGAGATGGTAACTATGGTACACGTCGGGTAACTAAGCGACGCGCGGCGCCTAGTTACCCGATGTGTACCATAGTTACCAGCGATCTCGCTGGTCCACATCGCTGGTGAGTCTGTCTGTGTGACATCTCACCAGCGATGTGAGCGATATTGTAAGCGATCGCGCGTGCACGTGATCGCTTACAATATCGTTCTAGAACTCTTAGCGTGTGACGGCCGCATTTGGTTGATTTCTCAGTTAATATAAGATTTTTGGAGTGACCATAGTATATAGAAGGGGACTGGTTGTTTTATATTTAAAGGGTTAGTTCAAGGCCAAACATTTTTCTCCTAACATCGTATTTAATTTATTCTTAAAATCTAAGCTATTTTCTAATATACTTGTTTTAAAAATTCCCTAATGTTCCTTTTAACAGCTACTGTGGGTTTTATTCTATTTCCTGCTCTGATGACCATTCACCCCAATGTATGCTGGGATGACACAGAATGTCATCAGAGCAGGGGAAGAGGCTGCAGTTATTTCTACAGCCTCTGCTCCTCACTGAAATTATGCATCACATTAGTGGTGGGGCTATCACTGTCTGGTCCCCGAGTGTCTTTGTGCAGGGTCTCCAGCCTTCTCTCCTCCCCTCTCTGCAATGTGTTGGCTGTCTTAGCCCCCCACCTTAGTGTGTCTCTCCCCCTGTGTGATGAGTGCACTGTCCCTGCTGAGATGGCTTATGCATAGTGATAAGCAGGGAGCTTCTATTGATGTCACTTGTGGGGCGGCACTCATCTCCTGTTATTTTGTTATTGTGAATTGTTAAGCAAGTGTAAAAGACATAAAGCTAAAGATGACACATTTCTTTTGTATTTTAGGCAAAAATAAATATATATATTTTCATCTTTAACATTTTAAAAAGTACAAAAAGGAAAATGGGCAAATGACAAAATTTGGGCACTGTTGAAGATTTGTGTGCTCAGATAACTTAAACCAAGGTTTCAGAACTTAATTAGCCTGTTAGGGTTATGGCCTGTTCACTATCATCGTTTGAAAGAGCCAGGTGATGGAAATTTTATTGATTTATTTAAACCCAGCCTTATCTAACCTTGTGCCAAAAAAGAAGCAATGGGTTGCCTAGGATTCTGAAAGAAAAAATGTCCCACAAAGCAGGAGAAAGATAGCGAAAGATAGCAAAGAGTTTTCAAATTGCCCTTTCCTCAATTTAAAATGTAATTAAAAAATGTTAAAACCGGATCTGGTATACCCACTGGGCACGCAAGGTATTGTCACATCATGTAAAGTTCGGAGTCCATACTGAACACCTAATGTTTAAGGGTGGACCCTGAGCATGGACTACAATAATTCAAGCATTATAATCACCTGTCTCGGCACTGCAGTCACTTTTGAGTCCTCTTCATAAGCTCATTAAATATTTACTGCATTGACTGTTGAAAAGCCAATCACAGACTCCCACTCTCTGTGACAGTGTCTGTGATTGGCTGTTGCACACCACCCATTATGTTGGCAACAATTCATAGATGCAGTGGGTTGGGTGCAACAGCCAATCACAGACGCAGTCACAGTGTGTGACCCAGAGGGGACCGCAGTGCTGAGACTAGTAAGAATAATGCTTAAATAATGCTTTATTTTTACACTCGAACTGTTCGGGGCCCATGCCTGAACACTAGGCATTTTTGCACGGACCCATAGCAAACAGCGGATCTGGTAACATCTGAATCCGGCTTAAGGGCAAAATCTGGATCCTTTCTGAAACTGGTGTTTGCTCAAAAACTGGATCTGTGCCGGATTTTTAAAAAACGCTGGTATAAAACCACCCTAACCAGTTCAAGACCAGACATTTACCCCCATTCATGACCGGGCTCAATTTCATCATTTTTTTTAGACATGCGGTTTAAAAAGCTATAACAACTTTTGTTTAGATCAGCAAAGGTAATATGTGTCTGTTTTCCATATCTATTCATTTTTGTTGGGACCACGTAAATACATTTTAAATTTTGTTCCCATTGTCATAGTACATTTTTTTGTATATCGGACACATCAAGATTTTATTTTTGATGGGGCATGGCTAGTAATAGAAATTTGGATTGGTCAAATTTATTTTTAATATATTTAAAATATTGTATCACCCAAAAAATAGAAAATATCTTTGAGTGGTATTTAAACATTTAAACACTTTTTATTGAAATCTGATTTTTATGTAACTGGTGTTGGTATATTGTCCATAATTACAGGGGAAATTCAGCCTCCTATCTACAAAGCTAAGTGGGTCTCCTAGGACTCATCTACTCCTATTTCCTCCCTATACCAAGAACCGTGGAAAAAACTAAAGGAAAGAAACAGCACACATAGGGTCTTAACCGATTAAACAAAGATATTGATATATTAGCAAGTGAGCTCACCTTGTATGGTTGTATGTGAGACAACCACTACACATGCCTTGGCCACAGCGAACCACCCATGGGTCAGGTAAAAATAGATTATAAAGATGGATGGAGATATTGCGCCGCCAATCAAGACCAGATGTCAGTCCGAGTAGAAGAAAGAGCCTTTATTACTACATGTTTCGTGTGGCACCCCATACTTCCTCAGGGAGAAGCTTCTAAATCTGTATACATAATTATTCAGTGATGTGAATGCAGCAGTATAGAAGGTATGAATATTAATAAACCATCTCTGCCATATCTATAGGGGAGTCTGACTTTGCTCCCTGCTCCTGCAGCTGCACAATGTCATTTTAAAATGTCACTGTAGAGTATAACAAGGACCACGCAGGCATTTATTGTCTATGAGCGATCCAGAAATAATTAAGTTAATAAATATAAATGCTTATGCTGCCTTCAATCAGTAGAGAGGTGGGGATCCAACACTGCCTGAGGTCAGCATGCAATACAAAAAGTGCAAATTCACATATAACTAACTGTAATTTAATGTAAAATTAGATTTTTAGCAAATAATTTATCAATTCTTTGTGCCACACTGCCAACATCATGGCAATCTTAATAGGGCGGTTCTACTTTATTTTACGCATTTACGTTGTGCCAATAGAGCATATCTGGTTCTTGTGAGTGGAGTCGGCGGCTGCGCGAAGCATCAGGTATCCATAGTGATTAATAGGCAGCCGGCGCATAGCGTTACATGCCGTTAACGCTGTGCGCTCAGGGTGCCAAAACCTAAATTTCTACCAGATTAGTCAGCCTAAGGGTTCATGCAGGTCTGATCCTAGCCTTAGACTAGGATCAGACCTGCGTCTGCCACTAGGCTGATGAATCCGCTTAAAACTTAGTTTCTGGTAGCCTGAGCGCACAACGTTAATGGAATGTAACGCTATGCGCCAGCTGCCTATTTATCACTATGGATACTTGATGCTTCATGCAGCTGCCGGCTTCACTCACGAGAACCGGATATGCTCTACTGCAGAGCGCACAGGAAAACGCTGCAAACCGCGTTTCCTGTGCACTCTGCAATAGCGCATATCCAGTCCATGTGCGTGGATCTGGCGGCTGCGCGAAGCGTCAGGTATCCATAGTGATGAATAGGCAGCCGGCGCATAGCATTACATGCCGTTCACGCTATGCATTCAGGCTGCTAGAAACTAAGTTTTAAATGGAATCGTTAGCCTGAGGCCTGACGCAGGTTTGACCCTAAACTTAATCTTTTAATGATCAACTTTATTGGCAGCACCAACCAAAGCCTCCCAGACACTGCTCAGAGATGTGACTGTGTTTCCTTCACTGAAACTCTTCCATTTAAGGAAGGACCACAAGTTCTCATTGGGGTTTAGGTCAGATGAGGAAGGGGCCATGTTATTATTCTTTCATCCTTAGGCCCTTTACTGGCAGCCAAGCTGTAGAAACATCGATGCATGAAGGATTCTCCTGCATAAAAATAATGGTATTTTTGAAAGATGCAGATTTTTCAAGTACCACTGCAGGAAGAAAGTATTTTTTAAATACTGTCAGTAGGTGTGATTTTGATTTCATCCTCAGCCCAAAAAGAAATAAACCATCTATAATAATGCCAGCACATAGCTGTACACAACAGTTGCAGTAAGGATGGAAACACACTGGTGTGAAAAAAAAGATCAGATTCTCACCAAGGAGAGTTGGACGAGGGTCATCTGTTTTTTGATCTGTGTGGCATCCGTGTGCTGTCTGTGTGGAATCACCATGATTAGGGAAGCACGGTGGCTCAGTGGTTAGCTCTGTAACCTTGCAGTTCAGGGGTCCTGGGTTCAAATCCCACCAAAGACTACATTCACAAGGCATTTTTATGCTCTCCTTATGTTTGTGGGTGCTCCAGATTCTCCATTTTACTCCCACATTTCAAAGACATAGTGGTAGGATGTTTAGGGCATGGCCACACCGGCGTGAAAACAAAGAATCCAATTCTCATCCAGGAGAGTTGGACGAGTGACATCCGTTTTTTATCAGTGTGCTGTCCGTGTGCAATCTGTTTTTTTTCTCAGCAGCTATTCACTGTATAATCATTTCCAGGAACATTTTACAGTTGTCTGAGCTATAGAATGATAATGTATCAGTGAAAAAAAACGGATGCCTCTTGCATGGTCCGTGTGCTGTCAGTAACTTTGTCGGACCCATATACTTGCATTGGCGAGCCTCGCGTGTAAATCGCATAATGTCGCAGCATGTTGCGGTTTGTTTCTTGTCCGTTATCCGGATGAGAAACAAGAGTCCACCACTCTCCAATGTGCTCTCAGACATAGAATAACACTGGTCTGACTGCAATGTGATAAAATCACGCATTGCAGTTGTCCGACTTTCACGCCAGTGTGTCCGTACCCTAAAGGTCTGTGCCTGTTTAAGATCCAGCCAGGGGCACATTCACCTTTGCTGTTGAGAGTCAGGCTGTGGTTCCACATAGAAATCCGTTTTTGGAAGTGATTTTCATCACCAATCCGTTTTTTATAGGGTGCTTTTTGAGCCTCCTGCACCTCTGAACGTTTTTGGACTTAGTCATTTTTTCATTAAAAACGCATGTGCGTTAACGCATGCGTTAACGCAAGTGCCTATATGTGCCATGCGTTAACGCATGCGTTTACCATAGGGCCCCATGTTAAAAAAACGCATGAAAACGCATGCGTTTTTTAACTGATGCCAAAAACGTTGCATGCAACGTTTTTGACTCAAAAACGGACAGGGCAATGTTTGGAGCTCCAGAGAAAAACGGACAGGGTGTTTATTACATCCAATCCGTTTTTCTGTCAGTTTTTGGACTTAGAAAAAAAAAAATGAGAAAACTGAAAACAAAAACGGACTGAGGGCTTATGTGGAACCCCAGCCTCACTCACATCAGACCATAAAACCTTTAAATAATCTTTCTTCAGATATTTCTTGTCCCAATCTCTACTTTTCAACTTCTCTGCCTTATTTAGTGGAGGTTTAACCCCTTCATGACCTTGCCCTTTCACTTTTTAGCGCTTTCATTTTTTCCTAATTTCTTCCAAGAGCCATAACATTTTTATTTTCCTGTCAATATAGACATATGAGGGCTTTTTTTTTTAAAGACAAGTTGTACTTTTGAATAACATAATTTATTTTTACCAGTGTAAAATAAACATGAAAAAAAATTAAAATGTGGTGATATTGCAAAAAAGAGTGATTGCATGTTGTTTTTTTGTTTGTATTCATAATGTTCACTTTATGGTAAAACTGACATGTCGGTATGATGCCTCAGGTCGCTAAGAGTTCATAGATACCAAACATATATACTTTTAGTGTTATCTCAGTGGTGAAAAAAAATTCTGAAGTTTTTAATGAAAATTAATTCCGCTTTTGGTGCCATTTTGTTGCTTTCATTTTTCAGGATCTAGGGCTGTGTGATGGCTTATTTATGACAGCATCCGGGGTAATCAGTTGAGCCCGCGCTGTTATGGCAACTCATTGAAGCCCCATGATCGCATCATCGGGCCATCAATGCAGGCAGGGAACGGCATGTTCCACACTGAGGTTCTTTACGTCACGCTGTCAGGGATTAACACCATGATCTAAAGCGTTAATGGCCACTTTACACATCCCGATATTGTCGTCCAACTTCGATAAAAAGTCACGTGGTTCGTGCGTTGGCCCAGATATCGTTCGTGCGTTGTGTGGTGTAAATGTGCAATGCGACGCAAGAACGATGCCAAAACGATATCGGGGAAGAATTGTGCAGGCTCTCCAACTGCCCGATATTGGATAAACGATCTGGCAGAATCGTTCTGTGTGACAGCCCAACACCGACTTGGAGAGCAACTTCCCCTATTCACTCCCATGTTAAATGGTCGTTCCTGGGTTGCTCGTACAAGGGGGCGTTCAAATCGCAGTTGTGTTGCCTGCCGATATCTCCCTGTGTGACAGCTCCTATGTGATCTTGGATTTCAGCCAAAAAAGTGCACGCTCCCGTGCCGTTGTATACAATATCGAAATGATGTTGGGACGTGTAAAGTGGCCATCACAGTGCTGATCTGATCGGTCCTGATAGCTGCACATCTCAGCTGATCAGATCAGCTGACGTGTGGGTGATGATGCAAGCTCAATACGTTAGCTTGCATCAAAGAGAGGTGGCTTTGGACGTATCGGTACTTCCAAAGTCGTGAAGAGGTTAAGCCTTCCTTACATTGGTCGTGTCTCTGAGACATGAGCACTTTGTACTTCTGGGCTCTTCATGGAGGCTGCAGTTCTGGATTATGACTGCATTAGCGGATAATGGGCTCCTGGTGGCTTCACGTTTGATTCTTCCGAATTCTTTGGCATTTAATGTGCTCTTTTCTTTTCCCAACATATTTTTTGTGACCATGTTCACTATTTGGAACTTTTGATGATTCTGTGATCACATCCAATATCTCAGTAGTTTCAAGAGTGCTGAATCCCTCTGAAAGACTTGTAACAATTTTTAAGTTATTAGAGTATTTTTTGGCCGATTTTGCCTGAGGAAAATAAGCTTTTTAATAATATATTTTTTTTATATCCTTAGGCCTTCATACATATACACATCACATACAATACACATACCAATCTCAAGCTGTATAAACTTGAATGCTTATTATATGAAGCAGATCAGGTGTGAATAATTCTATATGCTGTGGATCAGGAAGCAGACACCTTATATTTTGGGTTCCCCATGCGGCACAGGTTGCATCAATGGTATCACCACCGCTGACAAAAATGGCCCTTCCAAAATGAATACCTCTTTTGTCTCATTATTTGCTCAGATAATGCTCCCATACAAAATAGAGATGACTTCACATATACTCAAAATATAGTGAGCTACAAGTGATTTAACAAGTCTAAGGGTAAAGACACACAGTCAGTATTTGGTCAGTATTTCAAATCAGTATTTGTAAGCCAAAATCAGGAGTGGAACAGTCAGAGGAAACATAATAGAAACATGTGCTCCACTTCGGCATTTTTCACCCACTCCTGGTTTTGGCTTACAAATACTGATGTGAAATACTGACCAAATACTGACTGTGTGTCTCTACCCTAAGGCACCTTTCAGCGTTTTGTACAATCACGGCAGATCCAGGAGTTTTGCCATGATCTGATGCACAATGGAACACCTGTGGCAAGCCCCATTCATTCCCTATGGGACTTGCACTGAGGTGCAGCAAGTGCGGTTTTGTCGGATCGGGCAGATCCGGCACTTGCGGTAGTGCAAAAAACGCTGCTAGCAGCATTTTTTTGACTTGCTGCAAGTGCCAGATCCGGCAAAACCGCATCTGTCGCACCTGACCATGAGTCCCATAGGGAATGAATGGGGCTTGCCGCAGGTGTTCCATTGTGCATCAGATCACGGCAAAATTCCTGGATCTGCCGAAAATTTTAAATAATGCTGATGTGAAAGCTGCCTAAGGGGCCTTTCACACTTGCGTTTTTTTCCTGATTTGAAAGATCAGGAAAAACCTGACTCTTACTGTATTTTGCACATTCACTTTAATTTTGTCAAGTAGAATGTTGTTGCTTCATGTTTTTTCCTGAAATCATTAAAGAGAATGGGCTAAAAAAAAAATGAATCCTGTAAGAATTAGGTTTTTTCCTGATCTCCCAAATCAGGAAAAAACCGCAAGTGTGAAAGGCCCCTAACACATTTATATATTACATATATTAAAGGGGTTTTCCCACAAACTTAGTTCATTTAAGGCTATGTGCCGACGCTGAGTATTTGGTGCAGAAATGAAACTGCACCCTGTGGCAGGAAAATGCACCAGAAAACACATGCATTTTGATGCGTTTTTTGGTTCAGTTTTAGGTGCAGTTTGCGGTCAAGCATTTTTTCACTGCAATGGTTGAAAAGGCTACAAAATGCATCAAACTAATGACATGCTCATTCTTTGGTCCTGACCACAATCTGCACCTAAACTGCAAGGGAAAAAAAAGCATAGTTTGTACAGCACTTCAGAATTCTTATAGACTATGCTGGGGGAAGGATAGACATGTAGTTATGTGACAAAAGGGAACACAAAACTGCAGCAAAACACAGCATAAGAGCATAAAAAAAAACACACAGTTGGCCATAGATAGTGATGAGCGAGTGTAATCGTTACTATTCGCTATTCTCACGGATAGTACAGTATTCGCGATACTCATTACTCGGCGAGTGTCGCTAGTGCACGTGAGTGATGTGTTGATCATTATCGATCTGACACAAATTGCCAGTTCCCGTCAGTAAACAATGGGAGTTGACACCTCATTGAGAGCAGATTGAATGTTAGGGTCTCTCTGGGGGGTACAGCAAGGTGTTTTATGTAGTGAAAACGCAAAAAAGTCCACCTTCCCGCCCTGTCCCGGAAATGCTTGTTTTATGGCCGGATGTGTGTGGGCAGAACCTATCACTAGTTGACCAACATTGTTCTCGCTATACGATTATTAAAAACTATTTGCTACGAATCTCCCAAAGCTGAGTATTTTATTATCCGCTCATAACTATCCATAGCCTGAAAGGTAATTTTAATGAATAGATAGATCTTGTGGAATCAATGCACAATTCTACGAGCTCTGGGGGTGTGATTGGGCTCCCTTACCTCTTGGGCCTCTGTGCAGCCTCTCCATGTGCTCATACCGTATTTCCTTTTCTAATATAACATTTTTTACGGAATTACAGAAACCAGTTAATGAAACAAATATGCAATAATAAAGGACATCTGGCAAAGAATTTTTTCCGATCACAGAATCTTCCAGCCTGTGATATTGTGATTAATAATCATCATAATAATTCTCATAGTAAACTATTCAAGAGGCTTTAAGTTTACACCTTCAGCCGCCTCCGTACATTAATTGTACACTACAAACATCATTAGTAAAAGTGTAGTAATAAACCAGCACATTTCAACAAGAGTGTGCTGAAGTGTCTGCAGATGTCGTTTGTTTGCCTTATTGCACTTTTAAAGGTTCTGTAATATCTCAGAGAGAAAAACTACACATATCTACCATATGTGAAGGTAAAGAGGGGAGCTGGTATGAAGTCCACAATACTCACTGATTTTTTGCACAGTGTCTTTTTTACACCAACTTATGTAACCCAATTGAAAATCTCTAAAGAAACTATAATAAAAAAATACACATAGTAATGTAATAACTTAGTGTGCTTATTTTCAGTCCTATGAGCTTCTTTTAACCATTTCATGATTATAAAAATGTCAAGAGTGCGTCTGATTCATACATAATAGTAAAAAAAAATCTACGGCAACCAAAATGGCAAAATAAGATTGATAAACTTGCCGGGTACTTGTCTACAATAAGATTGTTCCCAGTTCCCAGGGAATGACATTTACATTTTAAGTGGTAAAATTCCCTTTTGCATCTCTGTGTTGATGAATTACCTGCGTTTGCCTTCCTTGCGCTAGTGCAAAAGCAAGTGCAGGTGCAGTTTAATGCAAACGCAGGCAACTGCATTAGCGCAGAGATGCGCTCGTCTGCGCTTGGTGCCCCCATTACCTTCTATGGCTGAGCGCAGGAGCCGACATCCACAAAGCGCAAGTGTGAAGTGTCTGACGTCATTGAGCATGCACTTAGTCAGACGAACCCGGAAACGTGGAAAGCGTAAAACAAAGTGGGAAATACACTACGTGTGAACATAGCCTAAGAAAGGCCAGCACATCTCTAGTATTCAATTAATATGCAGGTGCACAAACAAATGTATTGTAACCAATATACAAACAAGCATATGGACTATATGCGTCAGTGTCGCGCCCCAGGGCCGTGGGATACTCAGAACCGGGTTTTAGCCGCTTCTGGAGGGAGTCACAGGGGTCGAGATCTGGCTCTGTGAACCTGTCTAGATGAAAACATTCTGTGACTTGGTTTTAAATACCTGTTTTTAATTATGTTCCCCACCCACTTGCATTTAAGGAGGGGCTGGAGGACATGACCTGTGAACCCGTAGAAGCACCAGCTAGGTGCGAAACGGCGCTGTCGTCCAGTATCTCCTGCTTCCCTCCCCACCGTATGATGTCACCGGTGATAAATACGAGCATTTTAAGACTACACAGGTGAGTGTCCCTCTGTTTCCTACTGAACCATTGGATATACAGTTAAACTCACAGAGGCCCATCGGTGTTGTGAACGCGGTCTTCTCTCTGTCCCTTTTTGCCACGGGAACCTGCCAATATCCACTGGTGAGATCTAAGGTGGAAGAATAGTTAGCAATTCTCAGTGCAGCTAATGACTCTTCAAATCTGGGTAATGGGTAAGCATCCTTATGCGTAATATGCCTGTAGTC
The DNA here is from genome assembly GCA_033576535.1 of Allobates femoralis. Lineage (NCBI taxonomy): Eukaryota > Metazoa > Chordata > Amphibia > Anura > Aromobatidae > Allobates > Allobates femoralis. The sequence goes on along the minus strand of JARQOC010000002.1, from coordinate 95,960,174 downwards.
AACACACATTCTTATTGTACCATCCTTTTTCTTTACCAGGACCAGTGGAGCTGTCCAGGGGCTACAACTATCTCTGATCACCCCAACCTCCTTAATTTCCCATAATATCTCTTTGGCACATTGATAGTGAGCTGGTGGTAAAGGCCGGTACCTCTCTTTAATGGGCGGATGGTCTTCAGTGGGGATGTGATATAGTAACCCTTCCATCTGCCCAAAGTCTAAAGGATGTTTACCCGTTCATACTTGGACTACCCAGTAAACTCCATGCTTTTGATGTGAAGGGGTGGAGTCAGTGCCTACCTGTAGCTTCTGACACCAGACCTCCAGCTGCCCCTCGGAGCCATTGTCCACTGCCTAGCTGGACAGATTCAAAGGCACCACTGCCATGATGGCGTTTTTGACAGTGTACAGCTAAGCAATGGTAGCATACCTAGGCAGTTTGACCTCTTTTTCTCCACAGTTTAAGATATCCTCCCCTTGCAGACATCAACTACCCCCCTGGCTGTCAGGACAGTGGGCCTACTGTCTGAGTACACGGGCTCCACCAAGGCTTGGTAATCTTGCCCTATAAGGCCTATTGCTGCCCTACACCAGATTAACATTTCACTTTTCGGGGGTATTGCGATGGGGACCGAGTCACTTACTTTTACACTGCCAACTTCTCCAGACAGCTCCACCTGCTGTCTCTGCATCAGGGCCTTTATCTCTTTCTGCAGGACTCTCTGCTGCCCGAGGTTGGCAGTTTCGGCAACCTGTTGTAACAAAACATTAATCTCCCCTAGATAATTCTCAATCACATTAGTGCCTAGAGTAAGCATTGGGTTACTTTCTCACCGGTCTACATCAACAATCACCATACCCTGGGGGGGAGGCTAGTTCTACACACCCCACCTTCATGGTTAGTTCTTTAAGTTCCACCTGTGGTAAAGGCTGACTTTTAGTGGCATAGATTGTAAAGCTATCATCTGGGCGATGGGTGATGTCAGAATCAGCCCAATACTATTTATAAAGTATATATGGCATCGTTGTCATCTATGAACTGGTGTCCAATAAAGCGTTCATGGGGATGCCATCCAGCACGAAAGGCAGGACCGGCCGTCCTCCCACATACCTGTTGCGCCAGTTCTGCAGGCCCGGCGGTCTCTTCCTGGGGGGGTGGCCCGTTGCCCCAGGGGTTGTTTGTTTAAAGTACAAAACCTTGTGATGTGGCTCACCTCGTTGCAGCGGTGGTAGATGGGTTGTCCTGTGGAATCGTAGCGATCGCTGGCTCATCTTCTGGTCGACGGATTCCTCCTCTGGTGCATCCACGGGATGTCATCAGGGCTGGAGGCCAACTGTATCTTCTCCGATGATTTGGATCCTTGCATAGACTGTACTGCTTTGGTTAGCTCAGCCATACCCTTGGTCAGCTTCTGCACTTGCAGTTGTAAGGCATTAAGGGTATCAGTTTCTAAAGTCTGTGCACTGGACCCCACTGTGGCCAAGGAAGAGAGCACCACCTCCGGATGATATGTTAGGGCCAGTCGATGCGGGGAAGTGCCGTGCTGCTGGGTGTGTGTTCTCGCAGCTAATGAATGGCCCAGTCTTTAAATTGGATAAAGTTCAGGTCAGGGTTTTGCAGGGCCAATATATGTAGCTGAGTCCGGTGTCCATGAGACTAGAGCCGCTGAATAAACTGCTTAGTCAACAGCTTGTTTTCATCTCGTGCACTGTCGGGGTCAATCTGTTTTATGGCCCTCAGCACCTCTTGGAGATTTAACGCATAGTCTTGTATATCGTCCTGCGCCTGTTGTTTGCACCCATAAAATCTAATTAACACACACAAACCTATCCAATAGGTAGTGGGGCACCACATGAAGCTATGTCCCACTCCTGGCGAGCTACTCAAACTGAATAAATTAACATAAAGGACGAGTAATGGCTCCATTTAGCATGATCAGAAATTCATTTATTAAAGTGACAAGGATTAAGAACAAGGAGGAGGAGGGAAGAGTCTGAGTTACTTACACGGGCAAGTGGCAATTTACAATAGGCACTAGACACTTTAGTGAAGGGTACCTTAACCCTATACTGTGGTACACCTCATCTCTTCCGTTGGAAGGGGATTCATTATGTAATGGTTATACTGTACCTGACTGAAGTCCTATGTAATTCTCTCTCCTTTTGTCCACTGTTAATTGTTATATGTTTAAAAACCTCAAGATTTGTATGGGTTGGTACATACAATTATAGAAAAATTTGTAGGTTGTATTGATGGTTTACAGCAATTTAAGCAATAACTTATGTGATACCAGATCTCCAGGCGGTATATTTTGGGTGACACTTCCCTCCTCCTTGTTCTTAATCCTGGTAACTTTAATAAATGAATTTCTGATCATGCTAAATGGAGCCATTACTCGTCCTTTATGTTAATTTACCCATAAAATCTCATTTTAATTTCCACTGCAGTACGGGTGTCAAAGGCTTCCTTCAACCTGGTGAATATTTGTTTAACAGTTCATTTGTCGGTATCTAGACAGGACTTTACCTCTCGTTGGGTCACACCAGTCAACTGTCCTATCAACATGGTCACTCTGCTCCTCAGTCATGGAATATACTCGAAACAAACTTTTCAGTCTCTCTTTGAAAATGTTCAGGCAGCGCATTTGGCGCATTTTTTTACGCACGTATTTGACCCAAAAACGCATGTACATCCGCGTTTCCCAGCAAAGTGAACGGACATTCACTTTGTGCCATTCAGACGTCAAATAATTTTACGCAGTGTTTTTGGAGCAAAAAACGTGCGCGTAAAAAGAATGAACATGTCAATTCTTTCCAGTTTTTTATGCACGTTTCTTCCATAGGCCCCATTATAAGCACTGGAAGAAACGCGCGTAAAAAAGCGCAATTGAGGCTGCGTTCAAACATTGCGTATTTTTGCGCGCTTTTTTGCGCCTGCTTTTCAAAATAAGCAATGTGCTTTTGTCTGCAGGCAAAGTGAATGGAAAATTCACTTTGCCATGCAGACAGTGCGTAAAAATACGCTGCACTTTTATAGGAAAAAGCTACAGTACTCAGATTTTCACGAACCCTTACTTTTAGATAAGTTAACAAGGTATGGAATGGGCAGAAAGACAGAATGTACCGTACTTTTAAATAAATGTAAAACTACTGCGCTCACTCTATAAGGACCAGGATTCGGCTTCATGTATATCAAGTATCTGTGACCTTGGGACTGAGGACAGTTCTGATTAGGGATGACCTGCCAAAGGCTGCTGCTATTATGGGAAGTAAAAAGCAAGTGGACCTACACTCCCTGACAGATGTTATGTCGCTTAGGGTGCTTTCACACTGGCATTATTATGAATGGTCAGGTTTTGGCAAGACAAAAGTTTTGTCGCCCACAGAAAGTAATGTGATTTTCAAACAAAAAAATTTACTTAAAATACAAATATATGTTGCATAACATTGGTGAATGAAGTTGTGATGCTATTAGAGTTATATTTAATATTTTGTGTGACTTCCATGAGCTTGAAGGACTGCATCCATGCGGTTCAACAATGATTCATGCAATTTAATAATGAAGTCATCAGAAATAGCAAAGAATGCAGTCTCACATGCCTCCCAGAGTTCATCTAGATTCTTTGGTTGTGTCTTCCAAGCTTCTTTCATCCTACCCCAAACATGCTCAATTATGTTCATGTCTGGTGAATGGGCTGGCCAGTCCTTGAGCAACTTGATTTTTTTTGCCTGGAGGAACTTTGTTGTAAGATGGATGTATGAGATGGAGCAGCATCATGCTGCAGAATTTGACCCCTTTTATGATTCGTAGCTAATACTTCTTGATATTTTAGGCTATTGATATTGCCATCCACCTTGCAAATGTTTCAGACACCCCCATACTGAATGTAACCCCAGACCATGATCTTTCCATCACCAAATTTAACTGTTTTCTGGGTGTATTTTGGATTTATACGGGCACCAGTAGGTCTCCTGCAGTATTTGCAGCGGCTGTGGTGTAATCCTACTGAAGATTCATCAGACAAATCCACCTTCTGCCACTTTTCCAGCTTCCATCTGTTTAGTAAGCTGTAGGACTTTGCAAATCCCACATGGTTTTTTATTCGCCTTTTGTTTTGCGCTGGCATCTGGGCACTGATTCGACCATGGAGGCCATTTCGAGACAGAATCCTACAAACTGTTCTAGATGACACAGGGACTTGAGGTGACCAGGCCTGTTGGAGCTCTGCTGCAGTGGAAAAGGGGCTTGCTTTGGATTTTCTAACCAACAAATGTTCCTCCTGAGCAGTTGTTTTGCAGGGTCTGCCGGACCTGGGTTTGTCAAACACATCTCCAGTCTCTTCAAATCTTTTTTTAATTCTTTGTACTTGACGCTGAGACACATTACAGGTGCCAGCCACCTCTGCAGTGGATCTGGTCTTCAGCCTCTTGATAATCAAGGCTTTGGTCGTAGGGTGGATTTTTGGCATGCTGTCAGAGCTCAAGTTACAGTTCAAGTGAAGGTCTGGGGTGCTGGGTTTCTTTTTATACACACCCACCAATTAACAGATCATTTACTGAGCACAGGTGAGGATGTAAATTAGGATTGGGTGCATTATATGACCAGGCGACAAAACCTTTGTCTTGCCAAAATCTGACCATTCTGTGTTCATTAAATTATAAATATTTCAGCATTGATGTCAATTGATTTTCTTAACCTAAACCACATTTCAGAGGGTTTCAGATTTCAAAAGAGTGATTTACACAACCAATGGATCAATTTAACGTCAGGTTATAAGCTTTTATTTACATAACATGGATAAGGCTGGTTTCACACTGCAGTTTTTCCTTGATCAGGGTTCATCAGGTTTTGTGTGCCAAAACCAGGAGAGGAAGTTGCAGAGAAAAGCTATAATTGAAAGATTGACACCTGATCTGAGTTTTGGAGACATTCCTGGTTTTGGCACACAAACCTGATTGAACCTGATCAGGAAAAAAACTGCAGTGTGAAACCAGCCTAAGCGACATAACTTCCTTCAGGGAGTGTAGGGGAAACAGATACAAAATGCTAAAATTAGGCTTTCAAAAATATAATATCTACACGGAAGGAAATCATACCAGTAGGTTAAGAGAAAACTACTAGGTAGAGGTCGACACAAGTATCTTCATAAATGCACATCTAAAAGTTACTAAATATAAATGGAGTGGAAAAAGCAATACTAAACAGAAATGGTAAAAGATATATATAAAAAAGTTAAAATAAAATATTAGCAATAAATACAAAAATTAGATACTGCACATACAATGGCACCTGGAAGTGAATAACTAGAAATAAGTGAGAGGTAACATCAACATTCATCTACAGAGATGATGGTGGTAATGATCCTCTCAGTACAGCATTGTTGGACGTGCTGGGTCAGCGATTGCTAAGGGATCTTGGGAGGAGCGAGGAGAGCTCCAGCTGAAAGCTAGCCTTGCGACCTTGTGTGGTAAAAAATGAGCGGTGATTCCTACACATTTCGAAATTACATGGAATTTCTTCATAAGGGAGTCTCTGGAAGAAATTCCATGTAATTTCAAAACGCGCTCATTAACTTCCTGGATATTCACTGCAGCGGGACCCAGTAACCAATCACAGATGCTTACACAGGGAGTGGGCATCAGTGATTGGCTGTTGGAGTAACCTGAGAACAGCCCATACATTTTAGCATCTCTCATGCAGGGTAGATACTAGAATGTATGGGCTGGTTTCAGGTTACCCCAACAGCCAAACACAGATGCCCATTCTCTGCGACAGCATCTGTGATTGGCAGTTGAGTCTCTCACCCATTGACTGACATCATAGTACTGTAAAAATAAATAAATACTTAACACTTTGCTGTATTTTTGATTCTCAGCGCAGATACAGAGGACAACTATGGGTTGCCACCTACCTGGCTTTACTTTGCTAGCAAACAATATACAGGAAGCCCATTATTTATTTTATTATTTAAATAAATAATTAAAAAATATGCATGGACCTATTTTTGATTGCCCGCCATGTTAAAACCCAGGCAGCTAGGGGCTGAGATTCTCAGCATTGCAAGGCTCAGGTGTTCTGGCACCCCCACGCTGAAAACCACAGCCCACAGCCATCCCTGAAAATGGCGTATTCTTTTGGAGCACCATTTTCAGGCACTTTACTTGGCTCTTCCAGCGGTCCTTTTGGTAGTGGCACACTGGGTAATAAAGGGGTTAGTGTCAGCTTTGTATTGGCAGCTGGCACTAACCCCCAAATTCATAATGTCAGGCCAATGATAGAGCCGCCCACTATGAATCTCCAGTAAACATTAAAAAAACATAACACAGAGAAAAAATCTTTTAATTGCAATAAAACACAAAAGACATCCCTGCTTCCCATCTATAAAACACAAAACAAACCTTCGAATGATAATCCACAGGTCTGTCCCTCAGCAAACATTTTAAGCTGTGATGTATTGCTGTGTATTGCTGTGTGACACACATCGTGACTACCAGGCTCACACTGATACCTGGCTGTGATCCAGAGGCCATGAGAAAAGTCATCCCAGTTCAAAGCTGAGCCACGTCAGCTGTGAACTCAGGTGACCGAGATGAACTGCATCACGGCAGCCGGTAAACAACCATAAGTTCACAATAGTGAAACCCAGAGCATACATTGCTGATACAATGACAGCCAAAGCTTTTCCACAGAAACCACACTGAGCCAGTATACCAAGATCCAGGGGTTCCTACCATACCCCCATTCAGATCTGCTTTACTATGTGGAGCTAGTCACAAAAGTCACCATCTGGAGACCTGCTCTTCATAGCTGTTTGATAGAGCTGATGCTAATGCACTAAGTTGTAAGACAGCCAGGATCACCCATTATGGGCCCGCGAGCCACATGTAACTCCCAAGCTACAGGTAGGGGACCCCTAGGTTCAGGCTCTGTTACACCCTGCGATGTACCAGTGATCCCACCAACGATCGGGATCGCTGGGACATCGCTATCTGGTCACTGGTGAGCTTTCGCCCAGGCAGACTCACCAGCGATCAGCGACCAGCGAGAATGCTTGGTAACCAGGGTTAACATCGGGTAACTAAGCAGAGTGCTGCGCTTAGTTACCTGATATTTACCCTGGTTATCATGTCCCAGCACGTACTGTGTGGCGCTGGGCATTGGCCAGGAGCTCGTTGATCATTGCTCTCCCGCTGTCACACACGCTGATACTGGCAGTCCAGCTGACCAACGATCAAAAAATGGTCCTGGCCATGTACCAATGATCGAGCTGATCGCTGGTCGTTGGTACATGTCACACGCGGCGACCTCACTACGAGGTCGCTGCAACATCACTAAACCGGTGACGTTACAACGATATCGTTAGCGATATCGTTGGGACTAACCCGGCCTTTAGATGATCAAAGACAAAAAATGAATGCCTTTTGCCTAAATCATCTTGTTTCTAATCTTTTGATTCCCATTGCTTATTCTTCTGCATTTGGTTTTGCTAAATTGATTGGAAAGAATTTCACGTTACTTAAATTTCAAGAATCTTTGCCCATTTATGTAAATTTTGCAAAAGTACAGCATTTAACTGAGCAGAGAATGGAAAAAAGATACTACAATTTTTTTTTCATGATGCATTGTAAATATGGATGTTTGAATTAGAATATACAAGGGAGGAAAAAAGCTTTTTTATTATTGGCACAACTGACACTTTGGAAATTGTGAGGACCATCACTGAGACGCACAAGTCACAGCATGTTAAGGAGGTAACTATCTGAGACAGCATGAGTCACAATACACTGCAAAATCATGGATGCACATCAACAAAGGACTATTTGTATGTGCACAATGCAAACAAGTCCATGAAGGATGATGAGAATTAGAAGCGCACATACAACCACACAATTACCATTTTCCAGGTTTGTCATATTGAGCATAAATGAGTCTCATCATCGGAACCCGCTTCAACCTAATTGTTCAGCAAATACAAGCCCAGTGAGTCTTGTGCCTCCTGCTTATGTACAGCACGCATGGCCAGTCTTATCTGCCATTTACAATCTCATGGATATTTATGATCTACTTTGCTACATGGAAAACATTGGCCAGAATTCTGAGCAGTAAATACTGGATAAAATATATCTGAAAATGAATAATTCAGAGACTTAGCGCACAGAAATAAAGGATTGTCAAATTCTTCTTGTCATATGAAGACTTGCAGACCATTTGGTACAATTTTTAAAATAAAATGTTTTTTTCTGTATGTAAACAAATTTTATTGTATGCACTGTATATAGCCTTACTTCACCTTGACCTACCAGAAAATATAACGCTAATAGATGACAATGGAAAAATTATATTACCAAATTATCTTTATATAATACTGTTACTTATTGTGTATATTCTTTGAAAATATAACGTCTATTAGGTCCTAATATTCAGAATGCAAAATTGTGATTTTTTTTATGTCAACTAAATCCAAATTTAGGCCTTATACAAATGTTTGTGTGACACTTAAGGCCCTGTTACACGCAACGATATCACTTACAACATCGTTGCAGCATCCCCGGTTTTGTGACGTTGTAGTGACCTCATAGCGAAGTGATGCACCCTCAGGCTATGGGGTACTCGGGAGCCAGGCCGGTGCTGTCTCTCTGGGGTATCACGGGAGTCATGACCCAGTGATGTGGCCTGGGATCAGTCCAAAAAGGGGTTATTTACAAGGGATTTGTTGTGACGCCACCCAGGGTGTGTGGTTAGTAGAACCACCACTGCCGTATTCCTACTGGGGACGGTGACTTGGGGCAGCGTGGATGGTAAGCCCTCCTCGGGTAGGATGAGTGTCCCCAGGGCAGGAGTAGTTGTGATGGATGGGCCTGGTGAGGGATTGTGTGCAGTGCAGTACACTTACTTCAAAGCTGCAGCTCTCCAGCCAGTGTGCAGGGATGACAATCTGTGGCTCCTCAGGCAGGACTTTTCTGCGACGCTGGAAGTAAAAAGTCTCAGGCAGTGATGAGCTTACTGGGTATTTTACTTAAGGTCTTTCACAGCACAACAGTTCACACAGTTTACTATTACATTTCTATCAGCTCTTTTCAGTTACAGTTCTCAGACTTTAGCTCTGGTCCGGGTAACACAAACTGTGCAGCTCAGGTAGCATTTCTGTGTTGCTCCCTTAAAGTCCTTTCAGGCTCCTCTCTCAGTGTTAACGTAGTACCTCACCCATGGGTTCAGTCTGGTCATCGCGGACTCACGGGTGAATATATTTCCCTTACAGTCATGGTCACCAGTCCTAGTATGACAACTGTGTTCTTAGACCGTGTGGAAAGTTAGGCTAGTGATTATGGTATGGAATCCCCGTTCACTTCTTCAGAGCTGGTTCTCTGGTGTTGGCCTAGCCCTCCAGTGTCCCAGGTCAGGTATTTGGGCACACCAGGCTTCTTCTGTCTGTCACTGTTTCTAAGGGTGCCTCCGGCCAGCTAAGATGTGTGCAGCCCTTGTCCTCCCACCTTCCTTCAGCTGCGGGGTCTCTTTAAGTCTCTTTCTCCTTCTCGTCACTTCCAGGCTATGGAGTGGGCTTTTTCTCCTAGGGTCTGTGCATCTCAGGATTCTGCGTCTCCAGGGAATCCGAAACCTCCTGGGAAGTCTCTCCCTGTTCTCTTCTCTCCCACTGTTCTTCCTCTTCCTGCCCCTGTGTGTTCCCAGTTTTTTTATTGTGTTGGTCTCTTCACCCACTTTGTCAGTGTCCACCTACATTCCACCCACTTTGCTACACCTGCAACCCTTGCCCAACCTAGAGTCCTAGGCATAGGGTCGGTGTTTGTGTGGTGTGGGTGTGTTTTCAACCACCTTGCTTACCTGGCTGCTCTTCCCTCTTGTGGTCTCCTGGTCGCAGGGGCGCCACAGAAGTCGCTGCGTGTGACATGTACCAATGAGCAGATCACTTGTAAGTGACAGAGGGAGACCAAGAATAAACGACGTCCCAGCACCGCACAGTACACACTGGAAAACTGGTAACCAGGGTAAACATTGAGTAACTAAGCGCAGCACAGCGCTTAGTTACCCGAGTTTACCCTGATTACCAGCGTTCTCGCTGGTCGCTGATCGCTGGTGAGTCTGCCTGTGTGACAGCTCACCAGAAATCAGATAACGATGTTCCCAGCGACACGATCGTTGGTCGGATCGCTGGGACATTTGTTATGTGTAACGGGGCCTTTAGATGTGGTATCCATTTTATTCACAGATACCACATGTACCTATTATAATCTAGAGAGCTATTCACATGTCCATGTTTGTACATGGACCGGAGATGCCAATGCAAGTCAATGGGTTAGTGGAAAAACATGTAGGTATCCATGTACTATCTGTGTTCTGTATGTGCAAAGTATAGGAAAGAGTTGTAATTTATTTAATAATAATAATTATTCTCTTATATAGCGCAATTAATTCCACAGCACTTTACATCTATCAACAAAACTAGTCCCATTGGGGCTCACAATCTATACGTTTTATTACTGGATGCCCAGAGGATGTCCCTGCAGACACATGGAGAACATACAAACACCTGGCAAATGTTGCCCTTGGTGAGATTTGGACCCAGGACCCCAGTGATACAAGGTTGCAGTACTAACCGCTGAGCCACCATACAGTGCTAACCACTGAGTCACCGTACAGTGCTAACCACTGAGCCACCAGGCCATTCTATTTAGTTAAATATCTATCTGTGAAAACAATGAAGGTACCGTCACACGCCGCAATCTGTGCTGGCGATGTGTGGCGATCTAATGTGCGTGCTCAAGTTTTTTATGGTCATCTCAGATCGCCGATGGCGGCGTCACATGCCGCAATTTCACCCTGAAGCTAAGGCGATGTGGCGCTTCGGAAATCACCTCACCTACAGCGGAACCAATCTTGCCTAATTCCATGCTGCTTCACATGCCGCAATCTAAAGGCAATGTGGGCGTACATGTTCAGTGCGGTGAGGAGATAGGCTGCTGCAGTGGTTGTAACCGCGCCCCATACAAGCTCATTGGACAACACAACAGCGTTACGATTGGTCAGCCTGCTCAGGAAGGCTGGCTAATACATGACGCCATTGCCATTGTGTGGTGCTGAATGGACAGCTCCTCAAATATGGACGCGGGTCAAGTGACAGCCAATAGGAACACAGAAATCCACACCAAACATCTCAGACGGGGCGTGAACTTCAGCACGCTGAGGCACGCCTACAGGAAATCATAGACAACGCTCTTTCATCACTATCGCCCTGTCACACGCCACAATACGGAAATATCGCCTTAACAATTGTGGCTGATTACTGAGCACTGTTCAGGAATCAGGCGATGGCCGAGGGGCGATTTATCCTGCGAAATGGCCCAATCACACTCCGCAACCGTGAAGCAATTTCACGGCCATTGCTCCAGGGTGACATATCGCCTTTCAGATTTCCAGGCGACATTGCGGCGTGTGACGGTACCTTGACAGTAAAAATGGACACATGGATATCACACTGATGACACACTGATAAAAGCAATGATGACAACAGAATCATTTTTTCACATATGTATTTTATATAGACGTGTTAATCTAGGATTAAGGAAAAATCACCTTTGCATATGAAATTATTAAATCAACCTTGTGTAACATTGACCTAAAAATGAAAACTCCAGTTTGAGATTTTGGGCTGAGTTGATGTTTTTTTGGAGTAGATCTTGCCTTCCCCTACATTCTTTCTATATAATATGGTGCAGGGGAAAACAGGCAATAGATAATGGCCCTGTCAATAAAAGCACATACTGTACATATACTGTATGCAGTTAATGGCAGAGGCATAATCTGAAGCCTCTTGGCCCACATGTAAAATATGTAATAGAGCCCATCACGTTTGCACATACCATATAAAAAGACGCCACCTGTGGTGTGGTGTGCGTCTATGAGTAGCCGCCGCTGTAGTCGGAATTCTGGGCATGATGGGAGTATCAGCAAGGAAGTTGAGCCCTCCACAGGTATGGCTGGTTCCCAGGGCAACCGTAAAGTCAGTAGATAAGCATTAATATGGCCATAAGAGAAAATATCTACAGTAATGAAGCAGTACCTTGCATCAGCTCCTGCCATTAGTACAAATGAGAAATATTTTTTATGATTGAAATACAAGGATCCGCTATGCGCAGGTTTCTGAATCCGTATGTGTTTGCTATCCAAGGCACCTATGCAATTGGGGAAATTCGTGACTGACTTGGAGAAAATTCTCTGCAATTGTCAGCCATTGACATGGTGTGCGTTCAGGCAGGACAAGGGGCTATAACGTGTCCCAAATTACCGTATATACTCGCGTATAAGCCTAGTTTTTCAGCCCAAAAATTGGGCTGAAAAGTCCCCCCCTCGGTTTATACGCGAGTCATATGGCAGGCCGCCCGCCCGCCACCCCCATCAGTATACAGGCGCCCCCCCCACCAGCATCCAGGGCCCCCCCCCTTGCTGCCGCAAACCTGTAAAGTAAGATCATTATACTTATCCTTATCACTGTCCTGTCACCGCCGTCCCCGCCGCTGCCATCGCGCTCCTCTGGCTTCATCCGGCTTCTTCCGGCTTCCTCCTCTGGTGGGCGCAGGCAATGACGTCATTGTCTGTGCGCCAGAGGAGGAAGACGCTGGATGAAGCCGGAGGAGCGCGATTGCAGCGGCGGGGACGGCAACGACAGGACAGTGATAAGTATAATGATCTTACTTTACAGGTTTGCGGCAGCAATGGGGGGGCCCTGGATACTGATGGGGGGGTGCCTGTATACTGATGGGGGTGGCGGGCGGGCTGCTGTTGTATACCTCTGGGGCTGCTGCTATATATATACCTCTGGGGCTGCTGCTATATATATACCTCTGGGGCTGCTGCTATATATACCTCTGGGGCTGCTGCTGTATACCTCTGGGGCTGCTGCTATATATACCTCTGGGGCTGCTGCTGTATATACCTCTGGGTCTGCTGCTGTATATACCTCTGAGGCTGCTGCTATATATACCTCTGGGGCTGCTGCTGTATATACCTCTGGGGCTGCTGCTGTATATACCACTGGGGAGGCTGCTGTAACACTGCTGGGGCCTGTATATACCACTGGGGCTGCTGCTGTATACACCACTGGGGCTGCTGCTGTATACACCACTGGGGCTGCTGCTGTATATACCACTGGGGCTGCTGCTGTAATACTGCTGGGGCCTGTATATACCACTGGGGAGGCTGCTGTATACCACACTGCTGGGGGCTGTATACCTGTGCTGGGGTCCACCCTCGGCTTATACATGAGTCAATAGGTTTTCCCAGGTTTTGGGGGCAAAAGTAGGGGGGTCGGCTTATACACGGGTCGGCTTATACACGAGTATATACGGTACTTGACAGATTTCATGAACAATGCCACATGTAGTTGATTTTCCAATCCGAAACTGGTAATGGAGTGATGAAAATAATTCTCCAGTTGCCAGATATCTAGGGTTTTGTGCCAAAAATAAAACAAGAAAAAAGAAGGTTAGGCAGAAACTCAGAAACACATGTGTGTGACATGAGGCAAATTTTAAAGTTAAAAACAAATAACACAAGGCGCAAAGGGTGTGAAGTCTTCAGTAGACAAAAATACAAATGTTCATTACTGGGAATATATTAAGGTGGAACATACCTTAGGGTTGGAACCAATCTTTCCTCTGGAGATATACATTTTCGTAATTTTGTTGTCCTGTCGTCTGATATCATCCTGGATCAATGAAAGCAGGACATCAAAGGTAGCGACAGACATGCATAGGTAACATTGATATATACTCCCACAGTGGCTAATACAGTTTGTGAATTGCCCCATATTGTTCCCTGACATGTTTCACCTCATGTACCCAATATCTACGCTGTCATTGACATCTGTTCTGGTGATGACGTAAGGCATATAGGCGATGGCTCACAAGCATGGCTACACTCATGTTGCTGGCACAACACAAAGTGATGGTAAAATGGCAACCACAAACAAAAGGAAACTGACTTTTTTTTATAGGCCTCCACCTCACTTAATTAGCCAACAATAAATGAAGGCAAACAGATTTCAAAAACAAATTGGACATTTTGAAACATATGCTAATGTATTGTAGAATACAAAAAAAGATGGGGATATAAATGAAAGACCAATCATTCTTACATCTCAGTACATGAATTCATAAATTCCAGATGTGAATTTCCTTATCCCTGATCTGCTAACTTTGGCCAGGGTCACATCTCCGTTTTTTCAAAAGAATCCTGATCGGTTTTGAGCTTTCAAAAAGCTCAAAACCGGACCAGAAACGCTCTCATACGAGCCAATGCAAAACACCGGATGGCTTCACAAGCCATCGGTGTCCGTCTCCGGCGCTGCTGCCTGCGTTAAAAATCATGCAGGCAGCAGTTTTCGCAGCGTTCTCTGTACCGCACTGCAGTAACCGATGGCTCAGGATGTGTAATCCTGAGCCATCCGGCAACTGCATAGTTTGCTGATCCCAGCTATTGCCGGATAAGCAAACTGTCCTATGACTATTAAAGAGTTAAATTTACTAACTAAAGTAATGTTTGAGGTCTCTAGGGGGGCTTAGACCCCCCTAGAGACCGGCCGCCCACTCGGTGGGATTCTACTACAATTTCCCCATGGCACGGGCTCCTCCGAGCTCCGGGCAAGTCCCAAAACTCCGCCCCCCGTATAACTATACAGGGTGCCTGCATCCCTCTTGTATAGTGATTCCTGTATGTGCCCATAACGAATTAATACAGTATACATGTAAGCTCATACTTACATGTTCTCGTAGGCAGTGTTCTTGGAAAACCATGGGCGGGGCTGTTGCTGCAGCCTCCGCCCCCTCATTCATTATGGCCGCCCCCTCTGGGCTTCATCCAGTGTTGTGAGGGCGGCCACGTCATGAAAGAGGCGGGGCGGTCAGCCGCGTTTTTCGCTGCCGCACCTGCCGCAAGTGCAAAACCGCACTTGCCGCACCTGCCGCAAGTACGCCTATACTTTGCATGGCGTTTACCGCAACCGCGCCGCAAGTGCAGCCGGTATGCGGTAATGCGGCAGATGCGGTTTTTTTCACCGCATCTGCCGCAAATTTCAAAAAACGCTGATGTGAAAGGGCCCTTACACATGTACGACTTCTTTTTCATTTCCTGTACAGATTTACCATTGAACAGATTCCAGCAATTTTCATCTGACCCTTTGGTCATGAGGTCGGCACTTGATGAATTAATATCACTGCTTAACTAAAGTAATCAGGGACAGACAATGGCCTAACTTAAAGCTCATGGGCCCCGATGTGAAAGCCCCAATGGGGCCCCCAATTATTGCAAATCTTTAAAAGCATTAGTCTTTTTCTACTGGCCAAATGGACATTTTGCGCCTCATAGGCTCCAGGGCCCAAGTTCGATTGCAACCCCTGCACCTATCGTACTTGCGCCCCTGGGGGTAGACATCATTGGTGTAACCTGTTCAGGAGCTGTCTTCCATAATGAGGAGAAGACTGGAGGTTATACAAAGGTCTTTGTTTATCTCTCCTCTTGGGTGAACATATCTACAGAAATTTGTTGCAAGATGATCTGCTTTTAAAGAAACCATGCTTTTGTGTTGTGCTGTCATAACATGTGTCTTCAGTGCATCTCAATGTGTGGCCGCCCCCTGCTTGTGATGTCCATTACAGCTTGTCAAGGGTTTTGCTAGTATGTCTTCATATTGTATTACTACAGTCAGGAAGATGATCACAAAAATGTTCAATGTTCAAAATGATTCATTTTTATTGCTACATAATTTTAATTGTTATATTTAAAAAGTGTGGAGCATACACATATAAGAAAGTTTAGAAAAAACATTTCTGGAAAAGGGCATCATATTAGTGGTAAGGCAATGCACATTATTGTGTGATCACAACTCTGATAGAACATGTAGCATTATAGCGTAAAGTACAGAAAAGCATAGAATGCAAAATGAAGTGTTTAAACATGATGAAAGCTACCACAGACTCTGACGTATGCTTCGCCCAGGACTTTCTCAAGGAGTTCATTCCTATTGTACGGAATGTGTTTACTGTCAAATAGGGATGCCTTAAAAGGGTTGTCTGAGTGCAACGAGTTTATGACCTTATCTGAGAATGGCTAGGGTCACATTTGGAAGGCTCATTTCGAATACCTCATCCAGATCCGGATGTGGTAATCGCATGAGCCTTCAGACACATTTTGAGTTCACATTGTGTCTTTAAACCCGGATCCAGTAACCAGATTGCTTAGAATGTACAATCCGGTTGCCGGATGCTTTGTTCATCCCTGCTGCCGCAGGGATGAACAAAGGGTTAATGTTAATAATAGATGTGGGCTACATGTCTGTAGGGAGTGCCCACCCTCCCTGGAGACATGCTGTCCACATAGTTCACCATGTTAAGGGTTAATATGTGAAATTACAGTATTGCTGGCTATTGTCGGCATTTACTATTTTCTGATTGAAACCCGGTGGCTCCTCGCTGTGGAGGAGTTACAGTACGTAATGTGCGTATTGTATCTGCCGCTATCCAGGGTCCTGAAAGATTTAACATTAGGTCTCTGGGCAGCGCACAACAAAATAGCAGCATTCTGTGAAGACATATAATAGATACTACAACCATGTTTACAGCTAAGGAAAAAAAAGTTGAAATTCAGACATATAGATTTACAAATATGGCCATATTGATTAACCACCAGGTAGCTACATTGAGGCGTGTCTCCTATACTGGGTCCCTACGCTCAGTCACAGGCACTACCTGTAGATACCTGCTAAGGCCTGTTTCACACATCTATGACACCACAGATGTGTGAGACAAGGCCATTTGTGGGCAGGGCATGTAGCCATGTGCCACCGATGTGTGACACAATGTGTGGTGTCCGTGTGCTATCCGTGAATAGCACACAGCCTGTCCTCACATACTCATCTCCCTCCTGCGCTGCTGCTCCTCTCATTTCTGGTCCGCTGTCAGGCTCAGTGAGGTGAATATTCATGAGCCTAATGAGCAGCACCAGAAGAGAGAGGAACTGTCAGCGCTGGAGCGAGGGGAGTATGAAATTCTTTATTTTTAAGTTTGTGACTTTCGTCCGTGGTTCGTGCACACGGATGTCACACGAATGACATGTGTTTCAGGGCAAAAGCGGTTTGTGCTCCCACATAGACATGTCGCCGTGCGCATCTGCTCCACACGGTCCATGCGGAATTACGGACATGTGAAGGGGTCCATAGGGAATCATGTGTCCCCATATATCTGTGCCTCCGGCAAGTGTCGGCACAAACCACACATATGCGGGAGGCACGGACATGTGAATGAGGCCTAAAAAGAACTATAGCATAACGGGCCAATGGGGGGAGGGGGAGTGCACAACAAAGGGTGTGTACCCATACTCTAAATAAGAATAGAAGTTCCCAATGCTATATAATGTGCACAGGTGCTACGCTTAGGCCAGATCCACATCACATTCGGGCTCTCCGTCCCGGGGACTGCGCTTGTGATCAGCGTAATGTCCCGCTTTCGTTAACACTGCCATATATTGCATTGCTGAACGTATCCAAACGCTGCTGGCAGCATTATCATGTGCGCATACTTCAAACACAAGCACATTTTTGCATGCATCTGGATGCATTCAGCAATGCATGTCTATGGCAGCGTTAACACTGACGTTACATCGCGTTAATGCTGATTACAAGCGCAGCCGCCAGGACGGAAACCCGAATGTGATGTGGACCTGGCCCTATTTAGAAACGTCAACTACTCATATGGTATATATTAAATAATGACCGGCATCACCTGCATGTAATGGTGCAAGCAACAACTATTCATATGGTATCATGATATAAAAATAGTGGTTTTAGAAGAAAGCACCTTATCAATGGACAAGTGAAGCCTTCCTCTGAACCCATCACATCTATATTTTGCAAATACTTGGAATGTTAAAATATAAAAGAAAAACACAATTTTTCTGTAAAATCAACATAGAAAGGGATATTTAGTGCTGGAATTACTTATTTACCCCTTAAGGTGAAAATACACTGAAAGGCATTTTTGTTTTATTAGCTGACAACTGGGATAATGTAGGTTCCTGCCTCCTGCGGTTTCTCCTGGAGCGCCCCGTGGCAGCTGATTTAATGAGTCATATATGTTTGGTAACATACATACTGTGCCCTATGCAGGCAAAATTGCACTATGGATTTCATCACTGTGCCCTATTAAGCCACTAATAAGGTAACCCTGTAGGGCCGATGTCTAGAAAGTAAATCAAAAGGTGCATAAAAGAATATCTAAATAGCTTGAAGACATTCAAGCAAATTTGTCAAGAAACCCGTTTTGTTTTTATTCTTACTTTTTCATTTTATTATCTGTAGTTAATTCTATAATGTCTTTCATTTTCCACACTGCATAATGCACATTTCACCTGCACTGCTCCCGCAACTGTTGTCTCCTTTATTTTGCCACCATTATTATCTCTTAGAATCTAATTTCACACTGTGTTCTCCGGTCACCGGGTCATCTAAAATCTCTGTCACTCACCCTCTCCATTCTCTGCCAAAGACATAATCCCAGGAATAAATCTGATATTATAGGTCAGAAATAGACAGAGAAAAAGCAGTAAAAGAATTTGAAGAGAATAAATATAGAATCGAATTATTGTAATATTATTTTGATAAGTGTGTACATTATGCTACTTCATAGATCATGGAGCCCATGTATTTTGCATGGAGACATACGTTGGACAGCATGATTTGTATGGCTAATGTCCAACATGGTATTGAGTCATATAAGCGGGAACGTGCCTTAGACACATCTGGTACATACGTCTGGCATATTTTCTACAGATTGCAGGGCAAATGATTGAGTACAGCAATCTGAAGAAACAAATAGGATCTGTTAGGTTATCATATAAAAGGTATGAATAAAACAAAGAGAACTAGTTAATTCCTGAATATTTTGGACTAAATGGCGCACTTTTTAGCAAAAACAATTTCCAAAAATTATGTGAATCTGAATGCAGGTTTCTTTGATTGAGTAGAAGGATGTCACAACTTCCTTCCCATTCACTGAGTGTACGAGCACCTCACTCTCCCTTCCTGACACTCATCTATCTGATTAGTGCAAGGTAGGAAAGAAAACTCTATAAGACCTACAACTTTCAGTTAGCTGCACACATGCTGCAGGTCCTTATAAGCTGAAGGCCTTCTCAGGTCTTGATCAGTTCCAGGCCTGCAACTACCAAATGTGGTAGCATATATACTTCAGTCACATGGAATTTTGCACAAACTTCACCAACTGTCATGGGGTGTTGGGTTCTGTTCAGATTGCAGATTCTGACACTCTGCCTGATGGTTTCTCTGGTGTCTGGAATCAACACAGGTAGATTCAGGAACTGACCGGTTGTGTACTGATTCATTGGCAGGCTAGCAAGAGTGCCATGCCATAGGCCGCAGGGCCGGTATCCCATGAGCAGGCTCTACGCACCTCAACCACTCTACTCCTGCTATGGAACCAGTCTCTGCTAAGCAGGGAGATTGGTGCCCACCACACAGCCCCACTTGTTCTGCTGACCCTGGTCATGGTTCCGTGTGATTATCTGTCTCCTTCTCTGCTGGGAGCCTGTATCCTCTTGAGAGGACTCCTGGGGGTGCTCTTAGGATGCGCGCCCAACATCCTGCACACACTTATAGGAGCACTACACCTGTTCCCCATTAGGTCTCTGCTTCAGTGCTCAGCTGCTCTGAGCAGAAAAGGCACCCTCCCCCTATGGAAAGTGCTTGGGCAACGTTTTCATTCTCTGTGATTATTGCTGCTGTTCTGGCCTCTCTCTGCTGAGCTCTGCACTAGGATGACTGTTGTTCTGTGCTCTGCATAATACTAACACCTCTGTCTCCACAAAATCCTCGGACTGGCCAGGCCTTTCCTGATGTGCACATAACTGTCATGACTCCTATACGGGCTGGATCAGTCTCTCTGGGATTGGACAGAGCTCCAGGATTCCTCTCACTAACAGAGCCAGTATTCCTCAGTCTTTCCATATCTATTATCCGGTCTGTACGGGTCACTCATCTTATCTGGGATTCACGGCATTTAGGTCTTCTGGTGTTGTAACGGGGGAATCCCTATATAGGGGTTACCTCTGCCGGTGCTCCATTACGAGTGTTCAATGTTGCAATCCAGAGGGTCCTCCCCTCAGGCACCTTTTCTCTTTTGTTAAACTTTTCCTCAATAAATATACTTGGTTTTACTAAAGTCACTCTCCTGTCTTTTGAATATCGGATATACAGCTACTACTGCACCATCTAGTCAGTACAATATACATAATCACACCCTGGGAGCATAAAGCGTTAATCTCTATTGGTCCGCTTGCTCCTTTTATCACATGTTGTGGGGAGACCTATCACAATTACTCTGCTCCTGTTCATGTTGAAGGAATCCTTCTATCCATGCCATCTATAGTTTATCCTATGTTGGTGTGGTGTCAAAGACTCTCTGGTGAAAGTTGTGCTATGTACTTGGTGTGGTTGTTTAAGTTCTCCTATGCTGTCCTGTAGTTCGCTTCCTACTCTGGCTTTTCCCCCTGCTTTATAGTCTTTCTCTTTGTGCTTGTGCTTTGTGACTGAGTGTCGGTGTACCCTTGTCTGTCTTTATCTGTGGGCTTTATTACTCCCCTATTCCAGGGGGAAAGAGGGAGTGAGAATCAGTTTAGGGCTGGACAGGCAGAAAAGGAGACTTGGGCCTCTCCACCAACATGAGTACCCCAGAGAAAGAGAGAGTTCAGCAGGGCTCCCTAGCTTGAAAGGAAGATCAGGCACCCCGTTCTCCATTTACCCATAATCATTGAGACAACTTCACTCTTTAATAAAATCAGTGTGTAAGAGTCAACAGAATATGTACGTGTGTGTACAGTCATGGCCAAAATTTTTGAGAATGACACCAAAATTATATTTTCACATGATCTGCTGCCCTCTGGTTTTTATTTGTGTTTGTCTGATGTTTATATCACATACAGAAATATAATTGCAATCATATTATGAGTACCAAAAGGTTATATTGACAGTTAGAATGAGTTAATGCAGCAAGTCAATATTTGCAGTGTTGACCCTTCTTCTTCAGGACCTCTGCAATTCTCCCTGGCATGCTCTCAATCAACTTCTGGACCAAATCCTGACTGATAGCAGTCCATTCTTGCATAATCAATGCTTGCATTTTGCCAGAATTTAATGGTTTTTGTTTGTCCACCCATCTCTTGATGATTGACCACAAGTTCTCAATGGGATTAAGATCTGGGGAGTTTCCAGGCCTTGGACCCAAAATCTCTATGTTTTGTTCCCATGAGCCATTTAGTTATCCCCTTTGCTTTATGGCAAGGTGCTCCATCATGCTAGAAAAGGCATTGTTGGGCGCCAAACTGCTCTTGGACGGTTGGAGAAGTTGCACTTGGAGGACATTCTGGTACCATTCTTTATTCAGGCTGTGTTTTTAGGCAAGACTGTGAGTGAGCCGATTCCCTTGGCTGAGAAGCAACCCCACACATGAATGGTTTCAGGATGCTTAACAGTTGGCATGAGACAAGACTGGTGGTAGCGCTCACCTCTTCTTCTCCAAATAAGCTGTTTTCCAGATGTCCCAAACAATCGAAAAGGGGATTCATCAGAGAAAATGACTTTACCCCAGTCCTCAGCAGTCCACTCCCTGTACCTTTTGCAGAATATCAGTTGGTCCCTGATGTTTTTTCTGGAGAGAAGTGGCTTCTTTGCTGCCCTTCTTGAAACCAGGCCTTGCTCAAAGAGTCTCCACCTCACAGTGCGTGTAGAAGCACTCACACCAGCCTTGCTGCCATTCCTGAGCAAGCTCGGCACTGCTGGTAGTCCGATCCCGCAGCTGAAACAGTTTTAAGATACGGTCCTGGCGCTTGCTGGTCTTTCTTGGGCGCCCTGGAGCCTTTTTGTCAACAATGGAAGCTCTCTCCTTGAAGTTCTTGATGATGCGATAGATTGTTGACTGAGGTGGAATCTTTCTAGCTCGATACTCTTCCCTGTTAGGCCATTTTTGTGCAGTGCAATGATGGCTGCACGTAACATAGTAACATAGTACTAGTTTTTAAGGTTGAAGGAAGACTTTAAGTCCATCTAGTTCAACCCATAGCCTAACATGTTGATCCAGAGGAAGGCAAAAAAAAACCCATGTGGCAACACTAGCTCCACATTGGGGGAAAAAATTCCTTCCTGACTCCAGATATGGCAATCAGACTAATTCCCTGGATCAACGCCCTATCAAAGGATTAGTATATATAACTGGTAATATTATAGTTTTCAAGAAAGGCATCCAGGCCCTTCTTAAATGTTAGTAGTGAGTCACTCATTACAACATCATGTGGCAGAGAGTTCCATAGTCTCACTGCTCCTACAGTAAAGAATCCACATCTGTGATTATGATTAAACCTTCTTCCTCCAGACGTAGAGGATGCCCCTTGTCCCGTCTCAGGCCTAAGAGTAAAGAGATCATTAGAAAGTTCTCTGTACTGTCCCCTCATATATTTATACATTATTATAAGATCACCCCTAAGCCTTCGTTTTTCCAAGCTAAATAACCCCAAGATTAATAACCTGTCTTGGTATTGCAGACCCCTCAGTCCTCTCATGACTTTTGTCGCTCTTCTCTGGACCCGCTCTAGTTCAGCTATGTCTTTCTTATACACCGGAGACCAGAATTGTACACAGTATTCTAAGTGTGGTCTCACTAGTGACTTGTATAGAGGTAAAATTATGTTCTCATGAGCATCTATGCCTCTTTTAATGCATCCCTTATATTTGCCTTTGCAGCAGCTGCCTGACACAGGCCACTAAATGTGAGTTTGTCATCTACCCATACACCCAGGTCTTTTTCAGTACAGTTTTGCCCAGTGTTTTACAATTAAGCACATAATTATACCTTTTGTTTCCTCTGCCCAAGTGCATGACTTTACATTTATCCCCATTAAAGCGCATTTGCCATTTATCAGCCCAAGCTTTTAGTTTACATAAATCCTCCTGCAATACAAAATTGTCCTCCTCTGTATTGATTACCCTGCAGAGTTTAGTGTCATCTGCAAATAATGAGATTCTACTCTGTATGCCCCCTACAAGGTCATTAATAAATATATTAAAAAGA
Source organism: Allobates femoralis (assembly GCA_033576535.1). NCBI lineage: Eukaryota > Metazoa > Chordata > Amphibia > Anura > Aromobatidae > Allobates > Allobates femoralis. The sequence goes on along the minus strand of JARQOC010000002.1, from coordinate 95,937,029 downwards.
AGCGGGCCCAACACTGACCCCTGTGGTACCCCACTGTTAACTGTGACTCATTCTGAGTGTGTTCCATTAATGACCACCCTTGTTTCCTATCGCTAAGCCAGTTTTTAACCCACTTACACATATTTTCCCTATCCCCATTGCTCTCATTTTATGTATCAACCTTTTGTGTGGCACCGTATCAAAAGCTTTTGAAAAGTCCATATACACCACGTCCACTGCATTTCTTTGGTCCAGTCCAGAATTTACTTCTTCATAGAAGCTTATCAGATTAGTTTGAAAGGAACGGTCCCTCGTAAAACCATGTTGATATTGGGTCATGAGGTTATTTGTCTTCAGATACTCCAGTATAGCATCTCTTAGAAAACCCTCTAGGATTTTACCCACAGTAGAGGTTAAGCTTACTGGCCTATAATTTCCAAGTTCAGTTTTTGTTCCCTTTTTGAATATTGGCACCACATTTGCTATACGCCAGTCCTGGGAACAGACCCTGTTATTATGGAATATTTAAAGATTAAAAATAATGGTCTATCTATGACAGTACTTAACTCCTGCAGCACTCTGGGGTGTATCCCATCCTGGCCCGGGGATTTGTAATTTTAGTGATTTTTAGACGATGCTGTACCTTCCTGCTGGGTTAAGCAGGTGACATTTAATTGAGACTTTTTGTTATCACTGATCATATTGTCTGCATTGGAATTTTCTTGTGTAAATACTGTTGAAAAAAAGTAATTTAGCATATTGGCTTTTTCCTCATCCTCATCCACCATTTTACCCAGATTATTTATAAAGGGGCCGACACAATCATTTTTTACTTTCTTACTATTTATGTAGTTAAAAAATATTTTGGGATTATTTTTACTTTCTCTGGCAATGAGTCAGTCTCAATCTTTGCTGCCTTGATTTGCTTTTTACAAATGTTATTTAATTTTCTGTATTTATTTAATGCCTCATCACTACCTACTTGCTTTAATTCCCTAAATGCTTTCTTTTTATCATTTATTGCGCCCCTTACAGCCTTATTTAGCCATAGTGGTTTCCTCCTATTTCTAGCATGCTTATTCCCATAGGGTATATATTGTTCACAGGCCCTATTCAGGATGCTAATAAACGTCTCCCACTTGCTTTGTGTACTGTTTCTGTCTCAGGATATCATTTATTGCACTAAGATCATCTTTCAACCGTTGGAAATTTGCTTCCTGAAGTTTAGTGTCCTTGTAGCCCCTCTACTACACATCTTATTAAAGGATATTTGAAAACTTATTATTTTATGATCACTATTACCCAAGTGATCTCCAACCCGTATATTTGATATGCGGTCTGGCCTGTTGGTTAATGTTAGATCCAGCAGTGCCCCCCTTCTTGTTGGGTCCTGAACCAGTTGTGAAAGGTAATTGTCTCTCATAGTTGTCAAAAACCTCTTACCTTTGCTAGAACTGCAGGTTTCTGTTCCCCAATATATTTCAGGGTAGTTGAAGTCCCCCATAATAATGACTTCTCCCTGAGTCGCTGCTTCATCTCTTTGCTTTATGAGGATATTCTCCTCCACTTCCATTATTGTTGGGGACTTATAACAAACCCCTATCAGTAATTTATTATTTTTTCCCCCTCCCCTTATCTCCACCCACAGAGACTCTACATTTACATTAGATTCACCTATATTATCACGCAGGATGGGTTTTAAGGATGATTTTACGTATAAACATACACCTCCCCCTCGCTTACTTGTACGGTCATTTCTGAACAGACTATAGCCCTGTAAATTAACAGCCCAGTCATGGCTCTCATCCAACCATGTCTCCGATATCCCCACCATGTCATAATTATTTTCCAACAAAATCAATTCTAATTCCTCCATTTTGTTGGTGAGGCTTCTGGCATTAGTGTACATGCACTTAATGCATCTCTCTTTACCTCTGTTCCTTCCTACTATATTGACTGTTCTAACCCCACCCCCCATGCCACCCCCAATTTTATTACTTGTGCCCAGGTACTATTTACACTATCATCCCCTCCTGTACAATGAATACCCCCCCCAATCCCTAGTTTAAAAACTCCTCCAACCTTCTAGTCATTTTCTCCCCAGCACAGCTGCACCCTCCCCATTGAGGTGCAGCCCGTCCCTAGCATAGACCTGTAGCCAACAGAGAAGTCGGCCCAGGTCTCCAGGAACCCAAACCCTCCTTCCTACACCAATTCCAGAGCCACGTATTTATCTCCCTAATCTCCTGTTGCCTCTTGGTGTGGCGCGTGGTACAGGCAGTATTTCAGAAGAATTCTACCTTGGAGGTCCTTGCCTTAAAGAGGACCTGTCACCAAACCAGGCATGGTGATCTAATTACAGCACTGGATGCAGCATGTCTGCAGCATGCAGACAAGGGGTCCCCTAGCACTTGAGCGGCCCTGTACCCCGAGATAATACACTTAGAAAACTTACATGCTCCAGCCATTAAGGAGGTGGCTAGGGGCTGCAGCCAAGGGCAGATTCACACCCCCTGAATGTTTAATCTGCCCACCGCTGCCAATCATTCTCTCCCTCTTTTGCAGCATTTAAACAGAGTTTTTTTCTCTCTCCCAGAAAGTCCGTTTAGCCCCGCCCCCTGAGGGGCGGAGCCAAACGGCAAGTTCTGGAAAAAAAAAAAACTCTGTTTAAATGCTGCTGAAGAGGGAGAGAATGATTGGCAGCGGTGGGCAGATTAAACATGCAGGTGGTGTGAATCTGCCCTTGGCTGCAGCCCTAGTCACCTCCTTAGTGGCTGGAGCATGTAAGTTTTCTAAGTGTATTATCTTGGGGTACAGGGCCGCTCAAGTGCTGGGGGACCCCTTATCTGCATGCTGCAGACATGCTGCATCCAGTGCTGTAATTAGATCACCATGCCTGGTTTGGTGACAAGTCCTCTTTAAGCTTGCAGCCTAATTCCCTGAAATCATCTTTAAGGACCTTCCACCTACCTCTAACTTTGTCATTTGTGTCAATATGCACCATGACCGCTGGGTCCTCACCAGCCCCTCCAGTAATCTGTCAACCAGATCAGCGATGTGGCGGACTCGAGCGCCAGGTAGGCAGCACACTGTTCGACGATCCCTGTCTTTGTGGCAGATTGCCATATCTGTTCCCCTAATAATTGAGTCCCCCACTACCAGCACCTGTCTGTCCTGCCCTGCTCTCCTGTTTTCCCCCTTACTGGAGCAGACACTTCTCTGGCTTTCAGAGGTGTTTCTTTAGAGATAACCATGGTTAACTGAAGAGAAACAATGATACCAAGCACCAGCCTCCTTTTAAAGTGTCCAGTGGTGTCATTCTTACTTAATCATGACTGATTGATCGCCAGCCCTGTACTCATCAACACCCACACCTGTGTTAATGGAACAATCACTAAAACGATGTTAGCTGCTCCTTTTAAGGCAGGACTGCAATGATGTTGAAATGTGTTTTGGTGGTTAAAGTTCATTTTCTAGGCAAATATTGACTTTGCAAGTAATTGCTGTTAAGCTGATCACTCTTTATGACATTCTGGAGTATATGCAAATTGCCATTAGAAAAACTGAAGCAGTAGACTTTGTTAAAATTAATATTTGTATCATTCTCGAAACTTTTGACCATGACTGTATGTGTATGAATGCAGCAGAGCTCTGTGTGCACATGTATATAGTAGAGCTGTATGTGTGTATAAATGCAGTCAACTGTGTGTAAATGTGTTTATATAGCACTGGTGTGTGTATCTTTAAGTATGAATCTGAGCTGTGTATTTGTTTATATGTGTATGCTACAGAGCTGTGTGAGTGTGTATGTATGCCTCAGAGATGTGTGTCGCACGCTAAGGGCTGGGGTGCTCAGCATCTGGGTTCGTCAGTCTGGATCATAGTACCTGAAACCAGTGTTGTAGCCCTGGCGGACAATGAAAATGGGAAAACAGGAAGTAAAAATAGAAAAAGAACGAATGTTCATGATGCCAATTGAAGGTTGCCAGCCACTAGGTGACTGGCATGGTATATACAGTTCTCAAGGTATATGTGTTTTTGCAGTGAGATGGAATACCCACCTCCAGCATGGGGCAGGCTATTGAGACATGAGGGTAGGTGTTAGTGTCGAGCCCCAGGCCCTGGGGTACTCGAGTATCAGGCTCAGAGGGTGCTTTCACGGGGATGTCACGGGTGGCAGCGCCTGAGCCCGTGGCCTGGGTGACACTTCTATAAGGGGTTATGTACAGGGGATAAGAGTTTGTTGTTGTCACGTGATGCCATCTGTAGTACCTGGTGATAGGTCACCAGCGCCGACACAGTCCTCCGGAGGGCGATGGTAATGCGGCTGGGCTGGCAAAGATCCCTACAGGTGGAGCTGGGCCTCCGTGGCAGCGTGGAATGAAGGGGCAGTTTGGAGTGCGACTTGAGGTCAGGATGAAGAGTGATGGAGCAGTCTATATGGGCACCGTGGATGGAGAGGAATGACGCACACACTCTGAAGAAGTCTCTTTTACCTTTTACTGGTGGTATTCACAGATAAGATGTCCAGAGCACTGTTGTCGGGTGACCAGGTGCACAGGTGGCAGACTACCGCTGCTTCAATAGAGACTATTTCTATGTGTTTTCTGGATGAAATTAGCGGCGATGAGCAATTTTCTTAAATCAGAGGTCTGGATTTATGATCTATATTGGGGGATTATAGATAGTAGGTCTATGTATAGTCTATATGGGAGATTTTTATCTTTGTATACTAAATGTTGGTTCACGATTGGTGCACTGTAATTGGGGGAGGAGTTATATAGTATAAATAACATTGTGTTAGTAGGGGAGTATACACTTGATAAAGGTCTGCATACCAAAACGTCGTGTGTTGGATAGATGGAATAAAGTATTGAAGCAATGAAAAATACAACAGCTTGAGAGGCGCTGTTCTTCCTGTTTGCAGGTGCACAGTGAGTCTCCACTGCAAGTGGGTATAAGGCCTCCTCAGCTTCTCTACAGTTCCTGAAGCTCTGTTTGCTTGCAGCTAGACTGGCCTCCTCCTCTCTTGGGTTTTTTCTCTCTCTCTCCTCCTGCGCGGTCCATGGGTTAACCTTTCTGATCACTGCTGTGCTGATCTACACTGTGGTGTCTGGCTCCCTCTTTCTGGGTACGCAGGGGGACCGGGTGACTGAAGTCTCCATGGTGTACCGGGGTTTTCTGCAGTCTTGGAGTAATCCTGCAGGTGCGGACCCCCGAAGTCCGGTACGTCTTGGGCGAACCTCCACCGGTTCCTCACTCCCTTGGCTTGCTCCTTGCCTTCTGTCCCCACTCCTAGGCTTGGCTCAACGTAGAAGGGCCACTCCGGGTCACTGGCTCGGGCCTAGCTGCGGCACCGATCACCAGGACGTCTTCGCAGCTCTCCTAGCGTCTGCACACTAACTAACTCTTCCCCCAGCAGCAGTATTTATAAGGGATCTCACCTAACGTCAGTGAGGCTAGCTCCCCCTACTGTGCCGGGGTGGAAGGTGTTGCATGTAGTAGGTACCTGCTGTGGAAACCTATCTGTGCAGTAGGGAAGGCTGTGGCTACCTGCGTGAGCAGGGGCCACAGTAGGAGTTGTAGTGCAGTGGAGTAAGGTTGCAGAAAAAAAACAAGCAGGCAGTCTTTGAGTTATTTCCCTGTCCAGCCAGGACACATACAGAACCAGGAATGCAGTTCAGCCAGCCTGAGAGGAGCTGGAACCTGTCTGCCAAGTGAGAGGATTTGCCTTCTTGCTGTCTTCTATGGGTTTATGGAGTCCCTGGTGCCCGGTACTTTCTCTGTTCTTCTCTCATCCTCTGTGTGAATCTCTTCCCGCCAACCAGGTGATACAAATCTTACAAGCATCCTCTCTGGATCACTGTGCTTCTGGAGTCCACACAAGTGGCTTATTGGATCTGGAATCCTCCGGTCACCAGCTTCTGCTCTCAGAATCTAAAATACCTGAGCAGCCCAAGGAGCTGAGTCCCTGCTGCAGTGTGTTTTTCTGGGGAGAACTCCTTCAAGCTCCTTCCCCACAGACTTTCACCTCTTGTCCCCTCTCCCTGTCTGCTCTACATTCTGCTCACTTCACCCCCCAGCTAGGAAGGATGAGTCACAGCCTAAGGTCACGTGCACACATTGAGTATTTGATGAGTTTTTAACCTCAGGATTTGTAGACAAAATCAGGAGTGAATGATTAAATACAGAAGTGGTGCAGGTGTTTCTATTAGACTTTTCCTCTGATTCCTCTGTGGCGCCCCGCAACGAGTGCGTCACAGGAGTGTATTGCAGCCCAGACAGCAGCAGCAATATTCTCTGACTAAGCAATGACATGGTTAAAACTCAGAGCTCCATACCCTACATGCACATCAGAATAGAGGGCCAATAAGTTCCTGGTGGGCGGAGTGTAGAGGTAGTGGAGAAGTTAGTGCAGAAAGTCAGTAAGAACAAGATCTGCAATGTAGGAGAAGGAGAAAGCAGAACGTGGCCGGAGGAACGTAGGGAGGGGGCCTTGCACAGTTCCGTGCAGCCCCTAGGCCACCACCACCCGGGTCCCCTGGGCGAATGCTTACGGGTCAAACACCACTCGTGCCCATCTACAACCGGATTACTGGTTCCGAAGCTGGGAGTCGTTTATCACTGCCATGCAAACCAGGAGTGGAGGGATCGCTCTACAGGAGTACCCCACCGCCGCCGCAAACAGAGCCGTCTTGACAGCGGAGTACCCACCAAAAGGACCCAGACTACCCCTCACACCGGAACGTATGCACCGGCACGGCAATATAAGTAGTCCCTTGTACCCGACCTTGGCACTCAAAGGCGACAACGGCAACTCACCTAGAATAAGTTAGAATGGAGGAACACCGCGGAGCTCTGAGAAACACTGGTCATTGCTGAGTCCACCCGGTCCGTTACGTGTTTAACTGTATACCATGTATAACCTGCTGGTTACAGTAAAGTACCCGTTACAGAGACTTTCAGTGTCCGTGCCTTTTTCAGAACTGTCCATCTCCGCAGAAGTACTGCAGCTGCCTCACAACATCTTGTGCAGCTCCTGGCTCCGGGGACTCCCGCTCATCCTGTGGGGAGCGTTCCATCTTGCTGCATTCCATCCCCTGGAGGCCCAAGCAGTGCCGGTGGACATCACCGGAACACTCACAGGTGGCGTCACGACAGTAAACTAACCCCTAACTGTTCAGCCAACGTTTTGTTCTGGACCACCGGGCCCCACAGCCGCAGGCGCGGTTTCCGTGACAAGGAGGAGAAGAAACGCCTGCAACGTGTAGACCCAGCCACGGTGAGTCAGCTCTACTCCTGGTTTTGTCTACAAATCCTGAGGTAAATACTCATCAAATACTCAGCGTGTGCACGCGGCCTAAGACAAGTTTCTCAGTCCTCATCTTACTAGTCAGGACTTGGATAGTGTGTGCATGCATGGGGTTCTTATTATAGGAATTCCAATTCCCCTCAGACATGGCATTGTAATCGATGTAGGGATAATAGCTAGACTACAAGGGCGGCACATGTGCATGTGTGGCACCCCTGCGGGTCCAGTCACCACAGAGGTACTGCATCCCTGTTTGGGTGTAGTATTCCAGTCACTGGTAAGGGTAGTACAGACCAGTGTCGGGACACCCAGACCACACAAGGAACGATTGTAGTGGGGTTGGGTGGTGAAAGGCTTTAGTTAGAGGCAGCACTTTGGAAGGAGTGAGGTCAGAAAGAACATACATAGATGACGTGGGACATGTGACAGAGGTATAAAGAGTTATAAACATCTAGAACATAGGAGACGACAGTGAGAAGAAAGACAGCTAAAGAGAGAGTGACCAGCTGAGGAGAGGTGGTAGAACAGCTGAGGAGAGACCATTGAACACCAAGGTTGAGTTGGAGGGCAGCTAGAGAATATATGCCTGAGAAGTGTCCAGATATACTGGAGCAAGTGGGAGCTTGTCCTAAGGCCGAACCCTAGAGCAGATCATCAACCAAATGGCTTCGAGAGAAAGAGGAGGTCCCAGAGGCACGGGAAGTGAGCAATCCACCGTGGGACTCACATCCATTGTCAAGCGCAGGCTAGTGGAGGGACTAGGCCACAAGGGACACTGGGAACCCAAAAGACTAGTGGAGAAGACAAGGTTCAGCTAGTAACCTAGAGGATGTGCCACTTTCAAGATGACACAGTCGACAAGCACACACATCTGCTGAAAAGGTGGCAACCATAGGGATAAGGGGAGACAATGCAGGAGAACGCCTAGGAAAAGCCCACAGTCACTGGCTCAGAGCTCTGTGTGGCGAGGCGCAAGGCAGGAAGGGCGAAGAAAGTGCTGTGTGAGACGACCTGGAAAGGACAGAGAAGGTATGCCGCTTACGTACCATCCTGTTACCATTGAGTAGCTGGATCCCTGCCTCCAAGAAGACAGTGCTCAACTGGCTGCTACACAAGGACTGTGAGTAAAAGAACTAAAGACTGTAGCCCACTGTGTCTGCAAACTTTCTTACGTGTCAAAAGCAACAGAGATACAACTACCAAATCACTCAGGTCCCCTGAGGAAGACTGTTGAGCAGCGGCGGCCATCTATAGCCACAACCTGTGGGTGGTGTCACGTATAAATTAACAAGTATCCCCAAGTCCAGTCATCACTGTCCAGAATGAACACTCCACGTCAGGTGAGCTACCCACACCGAACCTTTAATGACACCACCAGGGTAACGGAGGCGGGTCTCGGTCCCTGTGATCTCCGTGATGAAGCCTCAAGAAAGCCTGATTCTGAGTATCTAAGGCCCTGGAGAGGCGTGTCATGTGTGTGTATATGTATAGTATGTAGCAGAGCTGTGTGCGTGAGTATATATATATGCAGTAGAACTGTGCATTGCTACATACAGCAGAGCTGTGTTTTTATCTACGGTATGTGGCAGAATTGTGCAAGTGTGTATATGCTCAGTATGCAGCAGAGCTATGCGGGTATGTATATGTACAGTATGCAGGAGAGCTGTGCATTGCTAAATATAGCAGAGCTGTGCAATACTATATGCAGCAGATGTAATGGGCCTTTTTCCTTTCCTGAACTGCTATTGAATTCTGCAAGCAGCTGGTCCCCTTAATTAAAAGACTGTGAGTGACTGGTCCATCTGCAAGATTCACCAGCGCTGCTCCCATCTCCATCTTGGGAAGTTCCCTACCCCCAGCTTGTGCATAGTATTAGATGGCTGAAGGTGAGTGTATTGAATTTTTATTCATTAGTGGTATAATATTAGATAGGGACCTACAAGCATGAGGACCCGTGAGCATAATTTTAAGATCATACTATGACTAAGGCTATGTGAAACATCAGAAACGCATCAGTTGTAATGCATGCAATATGACCTGTACCATCTTTTCAAATGAAGAAACAATAAAGCAAGATCATGAAACCAGTGACTGGAAGTGCCCTATTTTTCTAAAAAAATGTTTTTTGTATTTGCTCTGGACTAGGGATGTGCGAGTACCGTAATATTTGGAATTGCTATACTCGCAACGAGTAGGGACCGGTACTCGGTACTCGTTGCGAGTATAGCGAGTCCAATTACTTTTGCAGTGTATCTATAGATACACTGCAAAAGTACCCTAAAAGTGAATAAAAGTTGTTAAAAATAATAAAATTACATACTCACCTGTCCGACGCCTGCACCAGGACCGTCCCAGAAAACCTACGATCACCGGACAAGGACCTGCGACTTCCAGCCAATCAGATGGCCGGTAGCGATCTGGCCAATCAGAAGGCGACATGTCACAACCACGTGATCGCTAGCGGCCACCTGATTGGCCAGATTGCAAGGTCCTAGGTGTACTGTCAGGACCTTACAATCTGGCCAATCAAGTGGCCGCTAGCGATCACGTGGTTGTGACGTGTCGCCATCTGATTGGCCAGATTGCTACCAGCCATCTGATGGGCTGGAAGTCACAGGTCTTTGTCCGGTAATCACAGGTCTTCTGGGACGGTCCCGGTGCAGGCGTCGGACAGGTGAGTATGTAATTTTATTATTTTTAACAACTTTTATTCACTTTTAGGGTACTTTCGCAGTGTATCCATAGATACACTGTGAAAGTGAATGGACTACTCGCTACTCCGAGTAATCATAAGATACTCGGAGTGTAGCCCAAATACTGCTACTATTCGGTGAGTTCCAAATAGTAGCGAGTATACTCGCTCATCCCTACTCTGGACTACATGTTGGCACCACCGGAAAATTGCACTCGTCATGATTTGCGGATATTTGGTCTCCAATACGACATTGCACAGCAGAGGTGAGCCCTACTTTCCTGTATTTACTAGCTTCACACTATGGTTTTTGGCTGTCATGGTGGATCCTATTTTTTGCAGAATCACCCAGATGGAACCTGACATGACAGGATGTGCTGAAAGTGTGGCCAAATATGGTCCTAGATCCTGTTTTTAGCAGGATTCATTTGCTGATGCTGTCCATGGTGCTGAAGTTACAGCCTGTGCTTGAAATACAGCTGTCCATGGTGCTGAAGTTGCATGTCAGGATTTCTGAGCATGCTCTGTGCTTAAAATCAGATCCAGGAAGCAATCTTGGTTTTTCCCGGATCGGTGCTCATACACTCCCATGTTATGTGCACCAGATCGCCCGGATTAATTTCTGTCCAGATTTGTCCGATTTTTTTCACCGGAGCTAAAAGATGCTGCAGGCTCCGGTTTTGGGTATAAAAATGAATCCTGCACTGAATACACAAAACTGGACGGCCTTTTATGACCAATCCGGCACCATAGGGATACACAGGAGGCAAAAACGGATCCTGTTCTGCTGTTTTCAAAACGGACAGAACAGGATGCCAAAAATGTGGTGTGAAGCCAGCCTTAGGTTACATTCACACACACCATTTTTGTTCCGTTTTTCTGGTCCATATTTCTCTCTTTTTGTGCTGCAAAACTGGATCAGCTTTTAAAAACTCACCATAAAACAGATCATGCGTTTCTGATCCATTTTTGCTGCATTTTGGGCGCTGCTTTTTTTCTCCATTTAGAATGGTACATTATAGTAAAAGCATGAAGAAAAAAAATAATAAAAAATTCTAGCGAGTAAATACAACGTTTGACCATGCAGATGTATTCCGAAAGCTTGAAGATTTATTGTTAAAGTGCAAAAAACAAAGTAAAAACAGTACGAGATTTCAAACCAAAAATCCCCATCCCCACTATCCTCTAAAACTGACGCATTTCGACATTGTATTACTCATGGCGTTGTTCCGTTCTTTCTGTGTTTTTGATGCTGTGATTTTTTTCTCTATTTAGAATGGTTCCCCATGGGAAACGTGACTGAGAAAAACGCTACAGAAACTAACATGCCTTTTTGGATCACTTTTAAAGGAAAAAAACAGACCATGCAACAAATTCCCTGGCTGCACGGCAAAAAATGAAAACCCATTGAATTTGCTGGATTCCATTTGATCCATTCACTGCAAAAATGGATGCAAAAAAAAATGGATCAAAAAAACTGTGTGTGAATATAGCCTTAAAACGCAGAACATTTGATCCCCTCCCCCCCCAAGTCTCAACTACTTAGGGTGCGTGCACACGATCAGTGTATGCAGCGTTTTGAATGCAGCGTCTTGCTTTCAAGAAATCCCATCCACACTATGCGTAACCCGCCCGCAGCATCTTTGGAGCTGCGGTGTGGGTTGCCGGGAGTCCGCTCCTCCGCAGCATGTTCATTTCATGCTGCGGAGTCGGAAGCGGCTCCCATCGGGGGACTGCAGGGAGAAGCCGCCCTGCACCCGCCGCACACTGTGAGTACAGGGCGGCTGCGGTCTCCCTGTGGCCACCTACGGCTTCCTTCAGGTCCGGAGGAGCTGCGTCCAACACGCAGCTCCTCTAGACCGTGTGCATGCACCCTTACAGTTCATCGACCAGGCTAGACTGGCAATAGTACTCACATGTGGAGGGAGTCTCCTTCTCTCTCGCCATTTTATTTTTTTAAATAAAGAGGAAAGACCGGAACAGACACCTTTTGGTATTTCATCACTTTAATACACTCCTACTGTTTACTTAAGCTTGAGAAATACTGAATCTCTTGTTAGCTGATATCTTAATAGTCAGCAAAAATATCTATAGTCAAAGTCATGTGAAATTTCTGTTCAAGCACATTTTCCTTATAGCTTTCCCTGTGGATGATACAGTCAGCTCGGCTGGGATACAGTCTTGTAAGTGCTCAATCAGTAATTGTCTTATTCCATACTCTACTGAGTGCAAAAAATGAGTCGACCTGCTAACTTTTTGCACAGTATGGTTTTTGTGAACCTCGTAGTAGCTAAGGGATTCTCTAGGATCTTGTAAATAAATGCATTTATTACAGCACAAAATGTGTGCACATGTTGTAATATACTATGTGATTTTATTAAAGGGAACCTGTCACCTGGATCTAAGCCCCTACACTATCACTACCTGTCCCTGCACCTTCCTAGCAGCTCCCTATCTATCCCTCTCTGAGCTAAATCCGCCCTATAAAACTGCAGAAAAATAACTTATAACTTACAGAAGTCCCTGAGGCTGGGGACTGAGAAGGCGGCGCCAGGCTCCATTCAGCCCCTCCTCCATGTAGCAGCACACGCCCCACTGGGCGGCGTTATTCTTTCTTCATCGCCGCCTCCTCCATTTGGAATCTGTGCTTTACACCTATCATGTTGTGGTGATGCGACCTCGATGTGTCCCCTGACTGAGACACAGCATATGGGAGATTGTATCTTCTGCTTGGTAGCAGCACACACAGGGTGAGCTGCTACTGGAGCTAAGTGCTGATTGAAATCACTGACCCCCAGGTGTGCGGGTGAATAGGAGATGATATGTGCTGCCCTGGGCTGTGGGGAGGGGGTGGAGTGTGTCAGGACAGCAGCAGGAGCTGCTGGGATTGTATGAGGTTCTACTCGGCTGTGCCCCGGTGTAACAGGCCAGACTAACCCCCCCGACCAGAATATACTCGGGGTTAAAGTGGCCTAGGCCAGATTATACCCCTCTGTATACCACAGCAGCTTTAGATCAGGGCTCCAAGCAACACATGGGGGCCCGAGGCAGCACAAAGTGGCCCCAGGCAGCAGAAAGTGGCCCTACGCAACATACAGGGGCCCCAGGCAGTGCTAGGGCCCCAGGCAGTGCTAGGGGCCCCAGGCAGTGCACGGGGCCCCAGGCAGTGCACAGGGCCCCAGGCAGCACAAAGTGGCCCCAAGCAGCACAAAGAGGCCCCAAGCAACATACAGGGGTGCCAGGCAGTACTAGGGGCCACAAGCTACACACAGGATCCCAGGCTACACACAGGGGCCCCATGCAGCATACAAGGACCCCAGGCAGTGCACGGGGCCCCAGGGAGTGCACGGGGCCCCAGGCAGTGCACGGGGCCCCAGGCAGTGCACAGGCCCCAGGCAGCACAAAGTGGCCCCAGGCAACATACAGGGGCCCCAGGCAGTACTAGGGGCCCCAGGCTACACACAGGGTCCCAGGCTACATACAGGGGCCCCATGCAGCATACAAGGGCCCCAGGCAGTACAAAGGGGTCCCAGGCAGCGCATGGGGGCCAGAGGCAGCACACAGGGGCCCCAGGCAGCACAAAGTGGCCCCGGGTGGCCCACTGCCTGGGGCCCCTGTATATTGCCTGTGGTCACTTTGTGCTGCCTGGGGCCCCTGTGTGCTGCCTGGGGCTCTTGTATGCTGCATGGAGCCCTTGTGTGTAGCCTGGGATCCTGTGTGTAGCCTGGGATCCTGTGTGTAGCCTGGGGCCCCTGGTACTGCCTGGGGCCCCTGTATGTTGCCTGGGGCCACCTTGTGCTGCCTGGGGCCACTTTGTGCTGCCTGGGGCCCCGTGCACTGCCTGGGGCCCCGTGCACTGCCTGGGGCCCCGTGCACTGCCTTGGGCCCCGTGCACTGCCGTGGGGCCCCTAGCACTGCCTGGGGCCCTAGCACTGCCTGGGGCCCCTGTATGTTGCGTAGGGCCACTTTCTGCTGCCTGGGGCCACTTTGTGCTGCCTCGGGCCCCCATGTGTTGCTTGGAGCCCTGATCTACAGCTGCTGTGGTATACGGAGGGGTATAATCTGGCCTAGGCCACTTTAACCCCGAGTATATTCTGGTCGGGGGGGTTAGTCTGGCCTGTTACACCGGGGCACAGCCGAGTAGAACCTCATACAGTCCCAGCAGCTCCTGCTGCTGTCCTGACACACTCCACCCCCTCCCCACAGCCCAGGGCAGCTCATATCATCTCCTATTCACCCGCACACCTGGGGTTCAGTGATTTCAATCAGCACTTAGCTCCAGTAGCAGCTCACCCTATGTGTGCTGCTACTGAGCAGAAGATACAATCTCCCATATGCTGTGTCTCAGTCAGGGGACACATCGAGGTCGCATCACCACAACATGATAGGTGTAAAGCAGGCAGGAGATTCCAAATGGAGGAGGCGGCGATGAAGAAAGAATAACGCCGCCCAGTGGGGCGTGTGCTGCTACATGGAGGAGGGGCTGAATGGAGCCTGGCGCCGCCTTCTCAGTCCCCAGCCTCAGGGACTTCTGTAAGTTATAAGTTATTTTTCTGCAGTTTTATAGGGTGGATTTAGCTCAGAGAGGGATAGATAGGGAGCAGCTAGGAAGGTGCAGGGACAGGTAGTGATAGTGTAGGGGCTTAGATCCAGGTGACAGGTTCCCTTTAAGTTCCAAGCAGCAATCTCATAAACTGCTGCTACAGGGTCTAAAGTGATTAGAGCACATCCAAGGAAGAGCTGTGGCAATGTTCTGTTAAGTGACATTTACGTAACAATTTGTCCAAAATACAAATTAATTTTCCACCTAAATCTTTATCTATTTAGTGCCAGAATCTAAACTACTTTCTAATATGCTTGAATAAATATTTCACTCTCCTTCACTATCTAGAATATCTGTTTTTCTTTTTTCCCTGCTTCATTTTTGATGATGCTTCCTTTGAGAATCCCAGGGTACAGTGGGATACCCAATCAAAGCATCATCAGGGGGCAGAGGCTGCAGTCACTGCAGCATGTGTCCCCTCCCTGAAACAAAGCATCATCAGTGACCTTTTTTGTCAGGGGCTGGGCTAGTGTCTGTGCAATGTGAAGAGTGTGATGTGCACAATGACAACACACTCTATCACTGGATAAGATCAGCAGTAACGAGCCAGCAACAGAGTGCCCTGTCAGTGCATGGTGTTAGATTACCCGACGTTGAGAGACCAGTGATGTCACTTGCAAAGATGTCACCACAGCCTCTGCCCCCTGATCATGCTTTGTTTGAGTATCTCATCATATGACACACCAAATCCAGGGCCGGGTGTACTCGTTACCGGGCCAGTTCTTACGGTTCTTTTTGGGGGATGTCAAGGTGGCCACCTGGCTCCATCACCTGGCGGTGTCAATTAAAAGTTCAGATGACAGGGGAAATAAAGGAAAAGGGGTACTCGTGACGCCACACTTGGTGTGCTGCTATGTTTGGCCGCCGCTGCTGCAGATCCTCTGGGGGCGGTCAGTTTGTACCTTGACAGATGTTGGTTATGACATCAGCACCCCCGTGTTTCATGCAGCCTCTGTGGCCGGTGGTCTTGTCCTGCCCAAGCCCTGGGGGTACTCGGATCTCCCAGGCGTGGTCCTCAGGGGAAGTCACGGGTAGCGGTGCTTGAGGCCGTGGGCCTGGGGGAATGCAGATAAAAAATGGGTAGAAAAGAAAAATAATAAAATTGTCAAGTCGTGACGCCACCTGTAGGTTCCGGTGATGGCACCGGCGCTGCTTGGGCCTTCAGGGTGATGGGCGGCAGCAAGATGGAATCGCTCCCTACAGGACGAGCAGGGTCCCCGGGGCTGTAGGTTGTAATGGTGGAATAGGGCAGCAAAGTCGTTTCTGTGCAAGGTTGGAGTAGGGGAGCGCGGTCAGTGTGGTGCAGATGGAAGGAGGGACACGCACTCATGAAAGTCTTTTGGTACCTTTACTGATGTTCTGTACGGGTACACTCGTCCGGAATTGAGGGAAACACTTAGGGATCTCTACAGCGAGTAGGGTTGTAGGCCTCCTTGTTTCAGCTTCTCAGTTTGGAGTCTGGCAGGCTTGGAACCTAACCGGACCGTTACTTCTCACTGTCTCTCTCTCCACACCCGGGTGGCTGCACTGAGGGCTCTCTCTTGGGATCCCGTTTTGCTCTCACGGTCCCTGACTCTCAATTGTTGGTGCTGCGGGTGTCCGGGAAGCTAAGCCTCCTCGTGGTGCTGGATTCTCTGTGGGGCCTATCTTTTCTGTCCCTGCAGACTCGGACCCAGTGACCGGAACTCTGATGGGGTGAGTCGGTATGACTCCTCTGCCCCCTTTTTGTAGCATGTCTCTTCTCCTCTGCCTTTGACCTCTACTCTGTGGGTCTACCACTGTCTCAGGTGTTTAATGGTATGGGCCTAGCACGGCTCCAGTACCAGCTCAGCTCACTAAGCTCTTCACAGTTCTATAGTGATTGCACACTCTGCTGTTTTCCCTTCAGAACCTGTATTTATAGGGGTAACTGGCTTAAGGCAACCAGTGGAGCTCCCCTACAGGCCTGGAGTGGAAGGTGTTGTGTGTAAGTGGGTTACTCGCTGTGAGAAATCCTTCAGTGTCCCAAGGAAGTCTGTGGTGACCTGGCACAGGGTGCCACAGTCTCACACGCCACTGCTGGAGTTCTGTTACTTTTACTTAGTTGTTTCAGCATGGCTGCCGGGTGCTTCCCCTTTGCCAAGCTCTGGTTCAGTGTTGTTTCCAGAACCGGGACAGTGCAGTCGAGTCTCTTTTGGTGTTCCTGTCTCTCTCTCTTTCTTTTCTGGGTGTTCTTTCTCTGGTGGTCTCTCAGCGCTATAAGTTAGTCTCTCCGCTTCTCTCAGTGCCTCCACACACAGAGCTCAGGTACCAACAGCCACGGGTGCTCTGTTGTACTACTCCCTGGTACTGCTCCCTAGTTCGGCCGCCTTCTCCAAGTTGTGTCGGGTGTTTGGCCGCAACTTCAGTTAGGAACTCGGGGCCTCTGGTTTCAACGGTTCAGGCCTACAGTATCCGCATCGTGTTCAGAGCCGGTTCCCTGTGTTATCCACCAGTCCCTCGGTTCTTCCTCAACACCATTGGTCGTTCCCTCCCAGGGCGAGCGTGACCGTACTCCAACCCACGGGAGCCAGCACCTCCTCACTCCTTCACTCTCCTCTGCTTCTGTCCTTCTCATCTTCCCTCCTGCTTCTCTGCTTCTACTCTACTGCTACGTTTTTCCCTCCCAGCTATGCTTGGGTCCTCCCACCTATTCCTGGTGTCCTAAGTGTCATGGTGTGTGTGTGTGTGAAGCTCAACTGAGCCATCCCAGCACCTGGAGAGCAGAGGCACAACTCTCCCTAGAATGGAGGAGTGCAGTACCTCTGGTGACGGCCTGCCCGGCGAGGCGCCACACATACACTGGGATTCTTTAACAAAGAGTCATCAAAACAGAGGTAGAACAAAAAAAAGTAAAGGCAGTAAGGGTATGTGCACATATGCCGGGTTTGTGCCGGTGGGCGGCTGGGCGGACCCGCCAGGAAGCTCTGCAGCCGTCCACCGGCTTCCTGGCGGGTATGTGCAGCGGGTGACGGGCGGGTGACAGGCGGGTGCACAGCGGGTTAGCGGCGGCGGTTATGCAGTGGCTGGAAGCAGCACATGATTCTGCTTGCAGCCGCTGCAGAACCGGCCGGTTTATAGAACATGCACATTCGTTGCTAACCCACTGGGAACCCAGCGGTTTAGCAACAGATGAGCATGTGTAAACCGCCGGTGTGTGCACACCGGGTGTCGGTTTCCATAGGTTTAATGTTAACCCAAAAGCCGCTTTTGGATTAACATAAATTTACATAAAACTCATGGAAACCGACCGGCGGTTTCCGCTGCTAAACCTGCACTAAACCTACCAGTGTGCACATACCCTTAGATAGTATAACTAGGGAAAGTAGGGAATTTTTTATTTAAGTATAATAGAATGTACCATAATTTAGATTATAGCCTTAAAGAGTTATGGTACCTTTACACGCCGCGACGGCAGGCTGGATACATCGCGCTACAAGCTACAATTGTAGCTTGTAGCGTCCATATCGCCTGTAGTAGCGGCGTCTGAAGAGGCGACGCTACAGCCGGCGACAGATACATCTGTTTATGGTCTCTGCTCATAAACTTAAGGCAACATCGCCGATTGTAGCGAGCTGTATCGGCGTGTAAAGAAGCAACGGAAGGCAACTCTGGACACCCGGCGATGTGGCTGCCATGTATCTAAGGCGTGACACAGTCGCCATGTTACCGCGCCCCATCTGCGATCATTGGAGGTCGCTCCTGCTTTATGATTGGTAGTCGCAGCATAGGGCGGGATATTTAAGGAGCTGACCAGTCACACTACACAATTACTCGAGCGTGCTGTATTAATCAGCCTTCGGCGCTGGCTGGCCAATCCTGATGATATTGCGCTGTCCTATCATCGTACGGACGGCTCGTAATCCAAGATTGTTGCACGCCTATGTGCTATCCCTGCTGCACCGGGTCCGCCCATAGTAGCTTGTTGGAGCGGTGTGTAAACATGGTACGCTACGCTACAGCTGGCTACTTGAGACACCCGGCGATGTAGCTAGCTATAGATGTAGCGTGGCGTAGCGCACCTTGTCGCGGCGTGTAAAGAGGGTGCGTTGACCGTTTGTAGCCGTTTGAGCGTGCTCGTGCACGCGAAGTAGCGCGATGTATCCAGCCTGCCGTCGCGGCGTGTAAAGGTACCATTAGGGATTTAGGATGAAAATTAATTTGCATTTCGGGAGGTATAAAACATTTTTTTTAAAGCTGAAGCGCGCTATTGGAAAAACACTTTAAGTTCTAGTCATTAAAATTAAACTTTATAATTCATTATATAACCACAAATAAACATCACTAAAACACAAAGACAAAAACACAATAAAATTGTAAAAAACTAAATATTTCACCACCTGTCCACATCAAAATCTCCTAGAAGAATAGTCTCTATAGCTGTGATTCCAACTGGAATATCACCCTATATACTGCAAAATGTTTTTCTTTTTGAATGAGTTTATGTCCTTGCTTATTAGGGATCCAGGCTTCAAGATTCTGAGAATTTATGTATGCATACATATTGATTTTTTACATCCCAATGATTAATGTATGTTGATACTTGTGGTTTCTTTGCAGAGGAAATCCACTCTCCCTCGCTCCTCTGGTAGTGGAGTTTTGGGCATTCTCATCAGTGGCAAGATGGATGTAGGTCAATACCAGTGTCCGTAATCGGGGCGGTACTCCTGACTCTGTGTCCCCGGCTGTTAGTCAACCCAGCTCGATGCCTTTGCGTTGGTGCCTCCATTAGACCACTCGCAGACAGCGCTAAGTTGCACTTGCTGGCTGTAGGAAAGTGAATATCGGTAATATTGTGACTCATCAGTAATATTATAAACTCATTCAAAAATAATTTTGCACTTTATATAGTGATATTCCAGCTGGAATCACAGTTATAGAGACTATTCCTCTAGTAGAATTTGATGTGGACAAGTGGTGAAATATTTTATTTTTCTACAATTTTAATGTGTTTTTTTCATTTGTGTTTTAGTGATGTGTATTTATGATTGTATAGTGAATTATAAAGTTTCATTTTAATGACCAGAACCAAGTGTTTTTCCATTAGAGCACTTGAGTTATTTTTCAAAAAAACTTTACATCTCGAGTTATTTAGTAGATCTTTCTAAGGTTAGAAGTCTGTGTGTAACGCTGCTTTCGGGCTGAGTTCATAGCACTAATCCCATTATTTTAATTACTAATTTGTACTTTGGACTACTCCTTTAAGTTTTCCTGGAGAAGACCCTTTATTAATAGATATCAAAATGTGATATATTGTATATACCGTACTTGTAAAAGAAGAAAATAATGGGCGCATGGGTAGATCCGCCTTTAGATTTCTGACTGTGGTGTGGGAATTGTGGCCACTAACCTTTACAGGTTGTGCCTATCCTGCACAACCAGGTAACTGCGCCTTTGGTGAGAGGTGGTGTGCTGTGTCTCGGCCAATACTGCAGCTGCACCGCTCTCCGGCGTCCGGTCACGTGAGCGCTTCTGAGTAAGACCACTACTATTATAATTATTATTGTATTTACTGACATGGATGAAAGTTTCTAACACTACTTGTGATATGTAAAAGGGTTGTTGTCAGCTTACCACTCCTGTATAACTTTTCCTGTTCTACAAAGTCCCAACACAGAGGAACAAGATATAGAAACAGAAAAGTCCAAGATCTGTGGATTTGGCATTAAAACTTAAACCATTTTCCAAAACAATTAAAATTTTTAGTGATGGTACCATCTAGCACCCTGAGTTGTAGACCTAGAACATATGCTCGTGTAATCAGGGTAATCCTCGACTCTTCCTTCTCCCTCAAGCCCCACATCCAAGCCCTCGCCACCGCCTGCCAACTCCAGCTCTAAAACATTACCCGAATCAGCTCTTTCCTTGACCATGACACTGCCAAAACACTTGTCCATACCCTCATCATCTCCGCCCCCTCGACTACTGCAACCTCCACCTCACCAGCCTCCCCGCTACCTCCCTCGCACCTCTCCGAACCATCCTCAATTCCGCTGCCCGACTCATCCACCTCTCGCCCCACTACTTCCCTGTCTCCTCACTCTGACAAGCCCTTCACTTGCTCCCTACTTCCCAGAGATCCAAGTTCAAAACCATAACCTTGACATATAAAGCCATCCACAACCTGTCCCATCCATACATCTCTGACCTGGTCTCCTGATACCTCCCCTCACGCAAGAGCTCCTTCTCTTCTCCCCTCGCATTTCCACCTCCCACAACCGCATTCAAGACTTCTCTCATGCATCCGCCATACTTTGGAACTTTCTCCTCCACCACATCAGACACTCCCCTACCCTGGGAATCTTCAAGATAGACCTGAAGACCCACCTCTTTCTTCAAGCTTACAACCCACAGTGAGACCTATGGTAATACGCTGCACCATCTCACATTCACCTCTCCCCCTCCTACTGTCTTCCCACCTATCCTCTATAGACTGTGAGCCATCGAGGACAGGATCCTTTGCATACCTGTATGATTTAATTGTCGTTATTTTACGTTCTTGTTCTTGTCTGCCCCTACACATGTTAAGCGCCATGGAACCGAATGGCGCTATATAAATATATAATAATAATATATAGTATTTTTACATGTACTTAATATGTGAAAACAAGACTGGGTCCAGCAATCAATATAAGGGTAAATCAGCACATTGTACAATGTATGTTATGGGTTACCGCATGCAACCACTTTTAATATGCCCATTGGATGTTTCCCATAAAATAAGACGGCGGATGGATATTGCATGGTATTATTGAGGGTTGCAAGGGTATGGTGGGGATATTGGGGCTCATAAATATTGCAAATATTTTACATTTACTCCCTTATAGAATTAAGTCTTAGTGATGAGCAAGCGCAATTGTTACTATTCCCTTCTCGCATGGATAGTACAGTATTCATGATATTCGTTACTTGGTGATTAACACTGGTGCTCATGAGTGATGTGTCGATTGTCAATGATCTGACACAAATTGCCAGCTCCCTTCAGTACACAAAGGGAGTTGGACCCCAGTGAGAGCAGATTGAATGGAAGGCTCCCACTGAGAAGAACAGCATTGTGTTTTATGCAGTGAAAGTCAAAAAAGCCCACCCTCCTGCCCTGTTCTGGAAATGCTAATTTTATGGCCGGATGTGTGTGAGTGGAGCCTATCTTTAATTGACTAACATTGAACTCAATATTTGGACGAGTGCACAAGTATTACAAGGTACTCATTACGAGTATAGTGGTTACGAATATTTTGCTACTCAGCACTATTCATTACCCCAATCAAACCCTAGACCAGAATCCTGCAAAAATTCAAACCTCAGATCAACCCCCTTCATAAAAAGGAACCCAAGACCAGGTGCCTACTTGTATTTATATGCCAGACCAAGAAATATCCAGACCACAGATCACACTCCACAATATACTTTAATGACTCATTACTAGGTCATGTTCCATTTTCAGATGCCATTGCACATACTGTCTTGACATGCAATATCATACTACCTCTTAACACTGGATGGCATCAGGAGTTGTACAAAATCTGTGAAGCAATCTGGGAGTTAGCGTCATTTGTATTACCAGAAATGATCTATGTAAAAGTCTGATAACCGATTAATATAAAGTTCACCCAAGGGTATTGGTTACTGTTGCTCCCCTATGTCCATCGCCCTTTAGCTCAGGAACTATTGTAGACAACCTCATTTATTTATGTAGGGAGGGATAGCTTGTAATGCAAGACTCAGTCTATGGGTGGAAACACACTATCCTACTTACATGCGAGTCTCTTGGACGAGACTCGGATCAGTGACCTTGAACGGCCTCTCTCTCTCTGGACGGAGTGTCAGCTGCTTGTGTTTTTGTGCAGCATCACACTCCCATCCAGAGAGGGGGAGGCCGTTCAGAGTTGCTGATCCAAGTCTCGTCAGAGAGACTCGCATGTAAGTAGGATAGTGTGTTTCCAGCCCATGGAAAAATTGCACTTTTTGTGGTGGAAAAAAGCATTTTTTTTTATTCCAATCTTGAATAACCTCCTTTAAAAATTGTTATTTAGACAGAAAATTGCATATGTAAAACCAAGTTAGACTGTCTAGTGAATAAATGTTGCCTAGTGATAACATTATTATCTCTCACAAATATTACTGACAGTATTTTGTCCATATAATCACCGTTTACTGTATTAATTTGCTGGTTTCTAACTCTCACCACCATCAGGCATACTGTATATACAAGGTGTAAAAGATAAATACCCATATATATTTTAGCGATGTCTAGAACTTACATGTCACTGGTGCCCTGGTCAGAATCTAACTAGTAGCGGCTCAGCAGTAATTCTGTGATTCTAAGCACTGTGTCGCCGTGCAGTTAATTAGAAAAAGCAGCCTTAAGCTTTAAAGTATAGTACGGCTTCCTTTAATAGCCAGCTTCTATTACAGTGTAATTATTTTACACATGGAGGAAGCTGCTATATGCTGAGCTTCACAGATCAATTTACTATATAGCATGGTTTCCAACTATGAGGCACCCAGTAGAAACGTATTAGATGGCGGTGATCCAACAAAAGCATAACTATTATAAAGTTATAATTGCTTCATTCCTATTTGTCTTATATACTTTGTAATTGCTTAAGTACAATATACACACTGAACCAAAAGTTATGGTAGGCAAATTAGCAGAAAAATAAAATATCACGTTTCTGTACACATATACATACTATATGCTATACACGAAAAACTTACATGCAGCAAAGACTAGGAAGGTTTTAGTGGTGTAAATGTGTAATTTGTTTTATTTTCCTTTTACTATGGTCATAGTGAGTTGTGATGTCCCTAGGAACCTAGTAACCTTTTCTCATCTGCAATGAAATATTCACCATAGATTTAGCTCCTGGAGCCACCAGTATTCAATCGATACTAAATAATAGTATTAAATGTAAGGTTGGACATTGAATTGTTTAAACTGCATGGCAGTAATAGTGACGGGGTGTGTGACAGAGCAGGCAGGGACTGGGAGAATATTCCACCAAACACAGATATTATTCCCAAGTCTGTAAAGTGGCCACAACAAAAGGAATAAATCTAGGGGCACCATCCATATATCCAACGTCAAGGAAAATAAAACACCGGTGCTTACACTAGTTTTTTTTAAATACAGAAGGGTGGGCAAGACAGCACAATATCACATGGCAAATATTCACCAGTCTCTACAGTCTAAGGGGTGGGACCAGTATCTGGCCACAGCAACATATCCGAGCCTTTCCAAGACACAGCACTAACAACAACCTCCAAACATGTAGCTTACTGCTTTCTAACTTCTTAGTGGGATCAGCCCCTTAGTTGAGCAGAGGCGATCCCACCCCACACCTTTAACTATCAGGTACATTTTATTCAAAGCATGAAAGAAGCTCCCTGAAGTTCAGTTTCTGAACAGCCTGCAGAGAGGAACCAAGACACACATTCCCCCCATAAGATGCAGGACAAGAAATGCTAATGAAGGCCTTCCAATCTGGAAACAGGATTTAGCCAACTAAGCAGGGCACATCACTGGTTGGGGTGGGGCTGCCTCTCTGTGAGTGACAGCAGTCTTGGCATGCATGCCCCGATGAGATTTCACTCTTCTCTCAGACCCCCACAGTGACGTGCCCTCACTTGGCCTGAATCTGGTTTGCTGTCTGGAAGCCTCAAAGCTACAACAACAATGAAAGTATTTATGAGTCACTTTGAGATCAGAAATTGGATCCCATTAGTAGTGGAAAACCTCTTTTTAAAGTTTTGGAATGTGAAACTGCCTTTAATTCTTTACAAATATTGTGGAAGAAACTGAATGAAGCAGTTCATAGGTAAAAACAAAGTTAAAATTGTCTTATTGGGACGAATGGGGTAAAATTCCACCAAGCCGATGCACAGAACAAATCCACAATTACTAGACATATTTAGATACAGGTTTTTCTGCACAAGGGGACCACACCAGATAATGAAAGCAAAGGTTTTGCCACCCATAGTCATATGATATTGGATCATTTTCCTCATTTAAAATACAAAGTCTACTATTTTTGACTCTTTTGTCATATTTGGTACCCTTTATCCACTTTTAGAATTTGTTTGAAAATCTCAAGTTTTTGCAGAAATATTGAGAATTATGAAGGGTTCACAAATATTCAAACACAATTGTGGAGAAGATGCCAGCAGGTAAAGACTTTCATATGACCCAAAAAGGATAAGGCGCTGGACTGAGGTTGTATACACAATACAAACTTTTTAAGAATAGTAGAATATATTCTGAGGATAGAATATTGTGGCAGGAAGCATTTGGTTTTCAGAAAGCCCTATTGTCATGCAGCACAAATCTGCCACATGAGAATTCACTCTCACCTCACTGCTGCCACATGTAAAACTTAAAGGGGGTGTCCGGGCTTTTTATAAAATCTAAGTGTATATCTAGGCTGTAAAATGCTGACAGTTTGAAATTTACACCCTGTCAGCATTTTGCAGAGTTACCTAAAAATCACCTTTCTGCATCTGGAGGCCACCGATCAGAGGCGTGTTTATTTTGGAGCTTGAGCATAATGTCACTATTTGCCATTTACACCAACACTGCTACAAGCATGCCCCAGGCTGCAACAAGGCCTCCCCACACAGCAATAAGCCTGCCCAATTCCCAGTCTCAGCATACCCGCCCCCCAGTCTCAGCATGCCCGCCCCCCAGTCTCAGCATGCCCGCCGCCTCCACACTCCATTCCCCTATGTAAACTGTCATAGTGCCACCACATTGCACTAAGAGCGGTCATCTCCTCTTTTACACTGTGACGAATCTGCATCTCTGAGGAGATGACCGCTCTCATTGCTCTGGTGTGTGTGCTCACCTTCTCCCCCTGTGCCCACGCTGATGTGATATGAAGCATGCTGAACCTCACAGCCACCCCGCCTCCTCTGTGCGCTGAATGGTTCATTCATTCTGCTGCACAGAGGAGGCGCCCCTGTGAAGAGGTGAGCGCACGCACCGCAGCACTGTGAGAGGTCATCTCCTTCTCAGAGCTGCAGATTCATTACAGTGTAAAAGAGGACATGACCACTCTTAGTGCAATGTGGCGGTTCTATCACAGTTTACATAGGGATATGGAGTGTGGAGGTGGCGGGCATGCCAAGACTGGAGGGGCAGACATGCTGAGACTGGGGAGGGGGCAGGCATGCTGAGACTGGGACTGGAGCAGGCTTGTTGCTGTGTGGGTAGGTCTTGTTGCTGTGTGGGGAGGGCTTGTTGCTGTGTGCAGAGGGCTTTTTGCAGTCTGGGACGTGCTTGATGCAGAAAGGTGATATCTAGGTAAGCCTTCAAAATGCCGACAGGGTGTCAACTACAAACTATCAGCATTTTGCAGCCAATATGTACACTTAGATTTTATAAAAAGCCCGGACAACCCCTCAAAGACCACACAGGCAACCAAGTAAACTTTGCTTCACTGAGAAACAATTCACTTGTATTTTTATCTTATGGTTGTGTAAATTAATGCATGTAAGTTTAATTACTGTATATGCCTGTAGCAATATTCACAATCCAATAGTAAGTAGCTATCAAATTTAGAATTGACATTCTCTCCGTTTCCAGTCTGCAATAACTTAAGTGTAACTAAATTTCTAAAACTTTTTGTTATATTTTGTAGCTCTTCTGAAGCATTGTCGTACAGTGGGAGTCCAGATTTTACATATTATTGAAACCACAGGGTAAAAAGAACATAAGCTATACATGAAAGTGCATACATCAGTGTACAGATTTAATAGAAAGTCTGTGCATCCATACACCTCTGTGACTTCTGTTTTGTGGATTTAGAGATTGGGGTCCAGAGATCCATTCAACATACCTTCAAAGGAGTTATTAAATAGCAGGACAATATGACGTGAGACAAAAGACTTGTAAGGGGCCCGGAGATAGCTAGAACAGAGGATGTCAGACTGAAGAGGTTGGCAATCAGAAATGACACTCATGGTTGGGGGAGACTTATAAGTTGGAGCTTAATGAGAACCTCCAAACTAATGGCATGTATGTAAAGATGCTTTAATGATGAGATGTTGTAGAAATCTGTTTTACTGTTTTAGGGAAATCCACTGTTGAAAATGTATGCTAATGAGCTTCCAGTGCAGTGGGCGGGCCTTGCACTTATAGCCCTCCACCTCTCCCTATTCCCCACCCCCTGCTGCCTCTTATCTCTAGGTCTTTCATGTGTCAGTGACATGTCAGTCAGAGAGAGGTGGCAAGTGGGGGAAAAGCAGAGAAGCAGGAGAGCAAAGATAATCGGACCCGTGGAGGTTCGAGTTCTGGTTGGTTCAGGCGGACTCTTTATAAAGGTCTGTTTGGGACTAAAACTTGACCGGACCCTCATTTAATGACACTTATTGGCAGTTTAGCTCTTCGCCTACATACAGCCAGCCATAAGTAACCCACTTCCGGGGCAAGAGGGCAGTAATTTGTCCTTTTTTGTTTTACAAACACACTACAGCTGATAACTCTGCTTTTATCCCCAGTGTGAGCCAATCAAACACTGCAAGCAGCTCACACCAAGCGCACACAAGCACAGCAATGCTCGCTCCCGTGCTTTGGATACCCCAACCTCAAACAGGTGTAAGTGCAGATTCCACCCACTGCCCTGGCACCTGGAACAGATTTTAGTGACAAGAACAAGGGGTCGAAGTTACATTAAATCTGTCCAAGCAATCACGAGATCTCATGGTGCTTGCAGGTTCCCATTGAATGTTACCTTTGCGACACTTTATTTGGATCTGTGCCACAGCTTTCTTTTTTGGAGCTGAATCAGTGATGTAATATTATTAACTCAAATAAATGTCTGAAGAAGGAACAAAAGGCCTGTCCTCTGCCCATGAGGAAGAGTGAAAATAGTAAATTAATTGTATAAGTATGTTTTTTAAAGGTAAACTGTCCTATAACAAGCACTATTTACCTGCAGATATGGGTATAATCTGCAGGTTAATAGCTTTCTGGTGCCGTGTGGTCACCACAATGAGAGCCCCACCGCTGGGAAGAAATATAATCTTTATTCTCTAAGCAGGGGCGTAACTACCACAGGTGCAGGGATTGCAATCACATCCGGGCCCTGGAGCCTAGGGGGCCCCAAAAGTCCCTTTGGCCCATAGAAAAAGACTATTGCTATTAAAGATTTGCAATAATTGGGGTCCCTATTAGAGCTTTCAGATTGGGTCCCATGAGCTTCTACTTACGCCACTGTCTCTAGGGCTTTCAGTCATTCAAGTGCAGCCAGCGTGGCTTCACTCACCGCTCAGTACAGAGTGAGCAGCGGCTGTAATCACACACCGGCCCTGACGGACAGCTGGTACTCCAATGCATCAACAGTGTCGGCTGTCAGTCAGTTCTGAGAAGCAGTTAGGGTTGCTGCTCACTATGCATTGAATGGTGGCTAAAAATGCAACAACCACACCTCTATTACTAGTTAATAGTGTTTTTTAACATTACTGTATCCTTTAAAGGGAACCAACCACCCCAAATGACCCCCCCCCCGGACTATTAATATGGTTCCCTACACCCAGCATACACATTTGCTGCAAGCTTTTTTGCTAAAAAAACAGTTTTTGAGAAGTGAAGAAGTAGCTTTGTGAAGTTTATAACATTCTGACGAGTGGGCGTAACTTAGCTTGTTCTACAGCCGAGATTCCTCTGCCAGTCATCTTACTGTTCCCATCGCTGCAGTAAAGCCCAGCCCTTTTTTCAACATCTCAGGCTGGTGCACGGGATCTCATGCCCGTGCACACGTCATCAGCTAGAGTCGGGTCACGAGCACACGCTCTGAC
Source organism: Allobates femoralis (assembly GCA_033576535.1). Classification (NCBI taxonomy): domain Eukaryota; kingdom Metazoa; phylum Chordata; class Amphibia; order Anura; family Aromobatidae; genus Allobates; species Allobates femoralis. The sequence goes on along the minus strand of JARQOC010000002.1, from coordinate 95,908,631 downwards.
TTCCACAGCTGAGCGCAGGAAGTCAGAGCGTGTGCTCGTGACCCGGCTCTAGCTGATGACGAGTGCACGGGCATGACATCCCGTGCACCAGCCTGAGACGTTGAAAAAAGGGCTGGGCTTTACTGCAGCGATGGGAACAGTAAGATGACTGGCAGAGGAATCTCGCTGTAGAACAAGCTAAGTTACGCCCACTCGTCAGAATGTTATAAACTTCACAAAGCTACTTCTTCACTTCTCAAAAACAGTTTTTTTAGCAAAAAAGCTTGCAGCAAATGTGTGTGCTGGGTGTAGGGAACCATATTAATAGTCCGGGGGGGTCATTTGGGGTGGTTGGTTCCCTTTAATGATCATGGCCAATGCAGTTTCTTGTAGAAACAAAACAATGAGTTGCTTTATAACAAGCTAATGTGCTCCATAGTTTAACTTTTAACTGTTTTCATCATTTGGAGACAACAACCTTGAATATACTGTATTTTTGCAACAATGTAGTTAAATAAGATGCAAGTATAAGCACATTAACCTCTTGTCCTTTACACAGAGACACAACTAAAATGAGACATCTCTAGAGGAGAACAATGTGATGGCTGTAAAGAGAAGTTCAAGGACAGTCAGTTCCAGAACATCTCCCACACTTGATACATGTTCATTTGTTCAATAATTTTCTTTGTTCGTGCTTTCATCTGATGTACTCTTAATTGCTATCACCTGTTCTATATTTTTAAAGGAAATACAGTATCTCACTTTCCCGCAGACAGAAATGTATCGTGGCATATAGAGTCAACCAAGACTATTCAACACTGCTGCTAAATATGTAAGAAACAAGTGGAGTACTTGATTTATTATCTATGGTACAGATTGAAAGGTAAAGAGCAGTGACATATACAGGTGCATCTCAATGAATTAGAATTTCATCAAAAAGTTATTTTATTTCAGTAATTCAATACATAAAGTAAAACACATATTATAAAGAGTTATTACAAACGGAGTGATCAATTTTAAGTGTTAATTTATGTTAATGTTGATGATTATGGCTTACAGTCAATGAAAATCCAAAGGTCATTATCTCAGAAAATTAAATTAATGAGGATGAAGGGTTAAAAAGTGCACTGCCGTATTCTACAAGACATCAAAGGGTGAATTTAATATTGATTTGTTAGTTACGCGTTGGAGGGCTCCCTGAAACTCCCTGAAACATGGCAATATGATATTGATTTGTCCTGAGGAAGGGGCCAGGGAGCCCTGAAACACGTTGACTAATAAATCAATATTATATTCACCCTTTGATGTCTCAGGGTCCTGAGTATTCAAGCTGGGTGCTGACCGTGGTGCTGAAGCTGTTCAGATTGTGGTCAGCACCCAGCTTTAACGATCAGGACCCTGGAGAGCTCCTGCACTGTAACACCGTGATATTTCAGTACCAAGGACCAGGGCTATAAATTCACTCTGTTACAGTGCAGGAACATGGAGAGCTCCTGAGTCCTGCAGCCCGCCGGAGATTACAGGAATTTAATAAAGAGCGGAAATTGACGGTTTTTAATAAAAAGCTGCATTAACCACTGCTGACACATTCTGTCATGTTAGCTTGTGTCCAGGGAGTTTGAACATAACCGGACACAAGCTGGCAGGACAGAAACATGGTGTTAAATAACTGGCTTATTAACCGCATCTGCTGCCTACTGGCTGACATGCAGCACATAAGCTGCAGATGGGATTAATATGCCGGTTAACCCCGGGAAATTAAAAAAAATGATACTGTGAAAGCAGCACAAAGCCCGACAAAGCTATTATATCTTCAGATCTTTATCTTTAGATATATAGCTATCGGGCTTTCCTGCGTCTGGTGTTTCACCCATGCGAGAAACCCCATGTTACACTCGCACCACACCCGCACCACACTCACACTACCACACAGATTGCACTCACATCATTGTTGTGCATCAAAAACACTCCATTTTTGATGCATGACAGTGTGCCTCCAGCCTTATAGTGGTTGTGACTCTCACAACCACACAAGATGAAGCCTCTGATACCTATTTAGATAATATTTTTCTCTCAGACCCATCATCCTCCCTACCTTAATTTTCTCTGAGATAATGACTTTATGGTTTTCATTGGCTGTAAGCCATAATCATCAACATTAACATAAATAAAGACTTGAAATAGATCACTTTGTTTGTAATGACTATATAATATATGCCTTTCACTTTATGTATTGAATTACTGAACTAAATTAAGTTTTTGATGATATTCTAATTCATTGAGATGCCCCTGTACTCGGCTGTAGTGTGATAACTTTTTGTAACTGTTTTTAATACCTATAAAATGTATTTGTTTTCTTTAGAGAGAATTTGGTATTTGCTTTTTATAACCATTGATGCTAATAAACAAAAAATGAAAATCATGTTTAGGTTTTACACAATACTTAAAAAACTTTAAGTGTGAACCATAATTTTAGGTAGTTATAAGAAAAAGTAAGAAAACCCTTTGCGGTTGCTTGGATTTCGGCATATTCTATTAATAAAATGCAGTTATCTAAGACACAAGTATAGAATACTACAATTAACAACTTAACAATACAGTATTTTTCAGTTTGCAGAGTCTTCATTGGGTCTTTTACTATTGCTTTGCACTTCTTTCAGGATTGCCTGTTGTTCTCTTTGAGTGAAGAGATACGTATCTAAACTCTATTAGAACTGTATCTGTCGCATAACTTACATACTTCTACCACAACTGACGTTCAACTCCACCTATAAATCACCACTTTTTTGCATGTATCATCTCACACACAAATTCAGAGAAAAATTAGGCCTAAACTCTGCAGCTGCACCAACAACCTACAGGTTCCTGTACAGACTAGAATGTCCTTGGCTGCACAACTAGAAACCAATGCTCAGACCTGGTTCCCTAAAAGGCCATTGAGCTCATTTCTAATGAGGAACCAGAGGGGAGGTCAAAGGACACAACTAACCAGGATAAGGAAAGTGTTCAAGGACAGACAAAAAACAAAGGTGAGCAAACATAAAGCACATGCACAAGTGGACAAAGGAGATTTAATAAATTCAATAAAACCTAACCGAAAACAGAGGATAAGTGTAGGGAAAGCAAGTGAGAAATACTCAGAGCAAATACAACACTAATCTCTGCTTTAAAGGCAAAATGATAATCCCCTTGCTGCAGCGCTGGAACTCCTTAGCAGAAAACCACATAGAAATAAAGCCAGTAAAGAAGGCTGGTGAAAGCACAGTATAAATATTCCCTGTGATAGAATAGAGACAAAATAAGCAAGGGAAGACACCTGGCTAGGCGCAAACCGAAGGAAGAAGCAAAGATAAAAGAACCATTAGCATTTGGACAGAGACTAGGGATGGGCGAATCTACTCGCTAGGACTCGTTACTCGGCGAGTAGTAAGGGACTCGCAGGACTCGGTACTCTGCGAGTTTCCCAGTGATTACTCGCGAGTCCAATGCAAATCAATATCAATCCTAGTTTTGTCAGAAACGCTGACAAAACTAGGATTGCCATTGTTTGCATTAGACTCGCGAGTAATCACTGGCTACTGTGCCAGTGATAGCAGGGAAACTCGCAGATAACTGCTGCTTCTTTGCGAGCCGAGTCCAGCTGTCTTCTCTGTGCAGCACCAGGGTCCTAGAGCCCGCCTGCTGCCTGATGTAGCAGTGCTGAGATTGTTCTCAGTCTGCTCATTCCCTGTGTACAGACATGAATGTCTGTGCACAGAGATGATGTAGCAGTGCTGAGATTGTTCTCAGTCTGCTCATTCCCTGTGTACAGACATGAATGTCTGTGCACAGAGATGATGTAGCAGAGCTGAGATTGTTCTCAGTCTGCTTATTCCCTGTGCATAGACATCTATATTTATGCACAGGGGATGTAGCAGAGAGGACATCGCTTTTGGACTGCGTCGGACGGAAGAGGATTTTTTTAATTAAAGATGGAGTCCCTAATGGCTTTTTTTTTTATTTCTAATAAAAATTTTTCCTTGTGTTGTGTTTTTTTTAAAACAATTTAATAGAAATTCATGGTGGTCATGTCTAATATTGGCGTGACCGCCATAAATTTCGGGCTTAGGGCCAGCTGATAATACAAAGCTGGCCCTAACCTCTTTATTACCCAGCGTGCCACCGCTACCAGGGCCGCTGGAAGAGCGGGGTTCAGCGCCAGAGGATGGCGCTTCAATGAACGCGCCATTTTCTGGGGCGGCTGCGGGCTGCAATTTGCAGCGGGGGGTGCCCAGAAAGCTTGGGCATCCCTGCGCTGCGGATTCCAGCCCCCAGCTGCTTAGCTGTACCTGGCTAGACATAGAAATTGCGCGGAGCCCCACGCATTTTTTTTAAATTATTTCATGAATTTCAGAGTCAGAGTCTCAGAGTCAGAGTCTCAGAGTCAGAGTCTCAGAGTCAGAGTCAGAGTCTCAGAGTCAGAATCTCAGAATTTCATGAAATAATTAAAAAAAAATGCGTGGGGCTCCGCGCAATTTCTATGTCTAGCCAGGTACAGCTAAGCAGCTGGGGGCTGGAATCCGCAGCGCAGGGATGCCCAAGCTTTCTGGGCACCCCCCGCTGCAAATTGCAGCCCGCAGCCGTCCCAGAAGATGGCGCGTTCATTGAAGCGCCATCCTCTGGCGCTGAACCCCGCTCTTCCAGCGGCCCTGGTAGCGATGGCACGCTGGGTAATAAAGAGGTTAGGGCCAGCTTTGTATTATCAGCTGGCCCTAAGCCCGAAATTTATGGCGGTCACGCCAATATTAGACATGACCGCCATGAATTTCTATTAAATTGTTTTAAAAAAAACACAACACAAGGAAAATTTTTTATTAGAAATAAAAAAAAAAGCCATTAGGGACTCCATCTTTAATTAAAAAAATCCTCTTCCGTCCGACGCAGTCCAAAACGCGATGTCCTCTCTGCTACATCCCCTGTGCATAAATATAGATGTCTATGCACAGGGAATAAGCAGACTGAGAACAATCTCAGCTCTGCTACATCATCTCTGTGCACAGACATTCATGTCTGTACACAGGGAATGAGCAGACTGAGAACAATCTCAGCTCTGCTACATCATCTCTGTGCACAGACATTCATGTCTGTACACAGGGAATGAGCAGACTGAGAACAATCTCAGCTCTGCTACATCAGGCAGCAGGCAGGCTCTAGGACCCTGGAGCTGGGGCAGCCAGAACACAGAGAAGACAGGATCTTATCTGTGCGAGTCAGCGATTACTTACAAAGTAAACTAGCAATGCAAATAAATGACACAACTAGGATTGCTTCAGGCTGAAGCTTCCAAGACACATCTGCGATTTGTAAATCTCACACTACTCGCTATTACTCGCTTCCCCATTCATTAACATTGGACTCGCTAGACTCGCAACGAGTAGCGAGTCCTGGGCTCGGACTCGCTAGAGTCAAGCGATTCCGAGTAATTTAGGATTCGCCCATCACTAACAGAGACCAACCAGGCAGTGGCTCAACATGGAAGGAAACTAACCATGGCGAACACCGGATTGAATCCTGAGACTAAGGCATGGTTGTCTCAAGATGTTATAAATACAGTGTTAAGGCTAATAACTGCCCCCAATTTCTTCTTCCTAATAAAGATGAGCGGATTGCTAAACTCACCCCTGACCATGGTACAGGTCAGTGGTGTCAGGCCATGGACAGGAGCCTTGAGAATCTACTAAGTTTCCAGGTTCCTCAGCGAGATGATTGATTCACCAGCCTTGTGTCATGGCATCTGCTAATGATGTGCCAGCCCTGCAAATCATAAGCCAAGTCTGGGAACCTGGATGATAAACAAATCCATGCAGCTCCTGTCCACAGCCAGAAAGCAATGATCTGGACCAATAATCCAAGTATGAATCGATTTGCTCAACATACCTCCCACTCCACCCAATATGCCCTATTCCAAAACTCTCCTAGTCAGTAGTTTTTGCTGACATTGTCACCATACAGGCTGAGTGTACTGTAGGGGAGCAATGAGTCATATGATGAATTAATTTACCGTATTTTTCGCTTTATAAGACGCACCTGATTATAAGACGCACCCCCAAATTTAATGAAGGAAAAGAGAAAAAAATAATTTTTAATGTTAAATGGGGTCCGTCTTATAATGCCAGTGTCCGTCTTAAAAATCATATAGGGTATATGTCTCTATTAGCCCCCACTTCCTGGTACATGGTCCCTCATCCTGGGATATAGCCCCCTCATCCTAGATATGGCCCCCTTAATCGGTTTATGGCTGGCACATGTCCCCCAGTGTTGGCACACGTCCCCCAGTGCTGGCACACGTCCCCTATTGATGGCACAATTCTCCCAGTACTGGCACACATCCCCAACTGCTGGCACATGTCCCCCATTGATGGCACACGTCCCCCAGTGCTGGCCCAAGTCCGCCAGTGATGGCCCAAGTCCGCCAGTGATGGCACAAGTCCGCCAGTGATGGCACAAGTCCGCCAGTGATGGCACAAGTCCGCCATTGATGGCACACGTCCCCCACTGCTGGCACACGTCCCCCACTGCTGGCACACGTCCCCCACTGCTGGCACACGTCCTCCACTGCTGGCACACGTCCCCCACTGCTGGCACACGTCCGCCAGTGATGGCACACGTCCCCCATTGATGGCACACGTCCCCCATTGATGGCACACGTCCCCCACTGCTGGCACACGTCCCCCACTGCTGGCACACGTCCCCCAGTGCTGGCACACGTCCCCCACTGCTGGCACACGTCCCCCATTGAAGGCACACGTCCCCCACTGCTGGCACACGTCCCCCATTGAAGGCACACGTCCCCCACTGCTGGCACACGTCCCCCAGTGCTGGCACACGTCCCCCACTGCTGGCACACGACCCCTATTGATGGCACAAGTCTTCCACTGCTGGCACACGTCCCCCACTGCTGCCACACTTCCCCCATTGAAGGCACACGTCCCTCACTGCTGGCACATGTCTCCCAGTGCTGGCACACGTCCCCCACTGCTGGCACACATCCCCTATTGATGGCACAAGTCTCCCACTGCTGGCACACGTCCCTCACTACTGGCACACGACCCCCATTGAAGGCACACGTCCCCCACTGCTGGCACACGTCCCCCATTGAAGGCACACGTCCCCCACTGCTGGCACACGTCCCCCAGTGCTGGCACACGTCCCCCACTGCTGGCACACGTCCCCTATTAATGGCACAAGTCTCCCACTGCTGGCACACGTCCCTCACTGCTGGCACACGTTCCCCACTGCTGGCACACGTCCCCCACTGCTGGCACACGTCCCCCAGTGCTGGCACACGTCCCCCAGTGCTGGCACACGTCCCCCAGTGCTGGCACACGTCCCCCATTGAAGGCACACGTCCCCCAGTGCTGGCACACGTCCCCCAGTGCTGGATATGGCATCCTATGATTAAACATGTCTCCCCCCATGTTGCATATGGCCCACTATGATTACACATGCCTCCCCCCTTGCTGAATATGGCCCCCCCAATCTGCTGCCCATAATAAAATAACAAACGTTTTCCTCACTATTTCCAGTTATGAGCTGCCTGTCTTCCTGCTGTCTCCCTCTGTACAAGCTGCGTCCGAACTTCCTGCTTCTCTGCTTGTCATGTGATGAGCTGCTCAGCAGAGAGTCACATCACAGGCAGAGAAGCAGGAAGTTCGAACGCAGCTTGCACGGAGGGAGAGAGCAGGGAGACAGGCAGCTCATCACTGGAAATAGTGAGGAAAACGTTTGTTATTTTATTATGGGCAGCAGCTTGGGGGGCCATATGCAGCAAGGGGGGAGGCATGTGTAATCATAGTGGGCCATATGCAGCATGGGGGGAGGCATGTGTAATCACTGGGGGGCACAGGCAGTGTAATATGCCCTGCGCCCTCAGTCCCATCACCGCGGTGCGATTTCAGCACCACGGTGATGGACAGCAGCAGTGCATATTAAATGAGCGGGAGCAGGAGATCTCCCGCTCCCTCCTGCAGCCCCCAGCCAGCACACTGGACCCCCGGGCACACTCCAGAGCTGCCCCCACCATCCCCTATATAATATACTAGATGATCCGTATATTCGGATTATAAGACGCACCCCTCACTTTACCCCAAAGTTTGGGGGAACAAAAGTGCGTCTTATAATCCGAAAAATACGGTACTTTATTACAATCTAGTACTTAAGAAGTCCACCATCAAAGGCAATAATTACTAAGTGGCTTATGTGTCTGCTCTTCTTTCTTTACTTTAAAATTTGCAAATGATAATAGGCCATGTCTACCATGAAATCAGCATTTAACACATAGGCAGAGCAGCTGGTTGAGTCTCTAATGCTGCAGACAGCAATGTGCTTGATGGACAGGTAAGGTTCTGCAGGAAAACTCTGTGCTCTGTGGTTTGAATGGACTGTGGTACAAAGTAAGGAGCTGTGGGCCCCATCACCACATGTGACAGCTCAGAAACATTTTCCAGAGAGCAATTTATTAAGTTCCTTCATCTCTCATTGGCTTTACAATATTTTAATTATCTATGTGCCTGGAAAACCCCAAAAGTATACCCACTGTTGGAAGGAGTAGTTTCCTGAATTCACTCTGCTTGTAGACAGTTTGTCTTGTGCCAATGAACACCTAAAAATTTAGGCTGGTTTCACACTACCAATTTTTTTAATCGGATGAATCCGGCTGAAACAATGTGCAACCGCATGCAGTTTATCCCCCATTCATTTTCAGTGGGGACACAGGCTCATACAGCAGCACGCGGTTACATATGGTTCCAGCTGGATCGGCTGAGAATGGTTTTTAATAGAAACCAAAAAACACTGTTTGTAATATTTTTCGTGCTGTTTTAAAAACCTTAAACAACTGAGTATGGGGAAATGTAGCATAAAATAAAGTAATGCTCTATGGAACCCGGATCTGCATTTTTTGACTGAGCATGCCATGAAGCCAGTTTCATATGACACACCCTTTAGGGGTATGTCATTTTTTACCAGATCTGTCAAAAAAAGTACACAACCTGATGCAACTGGATGCTAGCACACCGGTATTGTGCAAGATCCGTCAGCCGGATCAGTAATAATACCAGAGCGAGAGCATCCAGTTGCATCAGGTTTTACAATTGCAGAGGATGAAGGTTTTCAACATATCCCTGCCGGATTAAATAAAATGTTAGTGTGAAACCAGCCTTAGCAATGATTTTTCTAACTTTCACTATCATAGTCACTATTATAGACCTTCTGAGGAAAAAATACATGTGAAACCTATGCTCTCAATATCATATCATTAAAAGGGATATCTGGGATGTATAAAAAGAAAAATTGTGCCTATGCACTAGCAGGCAGGTATTTGGCACCTACCTGCCTGTTGTGACAGGCTCCATTCAAAGCCAACTAGAGAGGTCACAGACTGCTCCTGTGGTCGATTTTGGCGGTTCCGCTGACATCACATCAACAGAGTGGAGGATTCCCCCCCTCTGTCAACGAGCATCAGAGCTGACGTCACACTGATTGACAGTCGGCGCCCCTAATCAGATAGCGGGGAGCCGACTGTTAATCAGCATGGTGCTGGCTGTCCTGCCCACTACCACAGAGCAGAGTGGAAAAGAAGCCTCTACTCTGTGTTTACCCCACCATATTGTCCCCAGCAGTAGTGGTCTGTGACCGCTTTGTGCCAGGGTTGAATAGAGGTGACTGGTGTCGAGCACAAGAGGCAGATAGGTGGCAGCTACCTGCCTGTTAGTGCTTGGGCATATACACTGTGTGCAGAATTATTAGGCAAGTTGTATTGTAGAGGATTATGCTCTCAATCAACCCAAAAGACTCAAATATCAAAGCTTAATATGTTTGGAAGTTGGAGTGGTATTTTTTAGATTTGGCTATCTTAGGAGGATATCTGTTTGTGCAGGTAACTATTACTGTGCAGAATTATTAGGCAACTTAATAAAAACCAAATATATTCCCATTTCACTTGTTTATTTTCACCAGGTAAACCAATATAACTGCACAAAATTTTGAAATAAACATTTCTGACATGCAAAAACAAAACCTCAAAAATGTAGTAACCAATATAGCCACCTTTCTTTATGATGACACTCAACAGCCTTCAATCCATAGATTCTGTCAGTTGCTTGATCTGTTTATGTAAACTAAATCAGTATTAGGTAGTTAAGAGGTTAAAACTTAACATTTAATCGATTATTCTAAAAGACAAGATTGTCCCACAAACTATACACATAAATTATAACAGTGCCCAAGTGTCACACTATTAAAAAAGCTCCGTTACCATGCTAGGAGCTGTTTCTCATTCGAAGGTGTTACCCATAGAGCTCAGTCTGCCCTTCAGCGTAGTTCACCTTCAAACCTTTATGCAAGTTATATATAGGCTAGTGTTATCTCTTACGCCCCACAATAACTTGCACTATTCCTGCATATGAAAATCAGACAAAGCCCACTTCCCCTTTGTATAGGAAAGATCTCACCGGCTTCTTTTCATCAGAGCAGGTTTCATTTAGAGTTGCTTCCTTCCAGGAGGTCCTTCTGCTAATGACAGCCTGGTTTGGAACCCTCAAGTATTCTATATATCACCACCATGTTCCACTCCCTACGCGTTTCGGACTTATAATCCTCATCAGGGGATATGTGGTTTGGTTTTCAGTGGGGTCCTAGTTACAGGTGCCCCCTATGATGGTACACGCCTCTGTGAAACAAGACATTAGATATTATTCCCTCTTAGTTATGCCATTTGGTGCAAAGCACCACGATCTATATATATAGTTCCAGTCCCCCTTTGGTGCTATCGCCCCCTGGGTACTTACCCAGCATAGCCTGGTGGTCTGAGTGTGGAGGACGCCGCCGCGGCCATTCCGCAGCTTTTATGGCCGTATTTCCCGGTCACCCGGCGTCCCCCGCCCCCGGAAATGACGCGCGTATCCTTCCGCGACGTCATTTCCGGTCCGGCGCTTCTGTGGAACGCAAGCATGCGTTCCACACCTCATTCCCGGTCCGTTTCCAGTAGTGGGTGGAATCTAGGGCTCATTGATTCCTCCCCCGGGCTATGAGGTCATCAAAAGAGGCAGGTTCTTTACCAGATCCTATTCCTCCTAGTAAAGGAGCATTTACCTCCATATAAACACTCCCTTTTATCCAAAGTAAGGCAAAAGTCTTAGTTTCCTACCATTTATGTTCTATCTGCATCTTTTGGAACAGAAATTAGTTACTTTGACAATCATTAAGCGTCCCCTCAGGACAGAGCTCGTTACATGTGACATTCTCATGATGGTTTTACTGCATGATCACACTAACCCAATAGGGGCAGATAAATATCACATATTATATATGGACACAGACTGGAAGATGATATTTCCTTTTTCACATGCTATAGGGGGGTCACGTTGCACCAAATGGCATAACTAAGAGGGAATAATATCTAATGTCTTGTTTCACAGAGGCATGTACCATTATAGGGGGCACCTGTAACTAGGACCCCACTGAAAACCAAACCACATATCCCCTGATGAGGATTATAAGTCCGAAACGCGTAGGGAGTGGAACATGGTGGTGATATATAGAATACTTGAGGGTTCGAAACCAGGCTGTCATTAGCAGAAGGACCTCCTGGAAGGAAGCAACTCTAAATGAAACCTGCCCCGATGAAAAGAAGCCGGTGAGATCTTTCCTATACAAAGGGGAAGTGGGCTTTGTCTGATTTTCATATACAGGAATAGTGCAAGTTATTGTGGGGCGTAAGAGATAACACTAGCCTATATATAACTTGCATAAAGGTTTGAAGGTGAACTACGCTGAAGGGCAGACTGAGCTCTATGGGTAACACCTTCGAATGAGAAACAGCTCCTAGCATGGTAACGGAGCTTTTTTAATAGTGTGACACTTGGGCACTGTTATAATTTATGTGTATAGTTTGTGGGACAATCTTGTCTTTTAGAATAATCGATTAAATGTTAAGTTTTAACCTCTTAACTACCTAATACTGATTTAGTTTACATGACGAAACCATCTCCCTAGGTGTGATATAAACAGTCACTGGGGAGAACTCATATCCTGCTATATAATTGATCTGTTTATGATCAACATTGCATGCAGCAGCCACCACAGCCTCCCAGACACTGTTCCGAGAGGTGTACTGTTTTCCCTCCCTGTAGATCTCACATTTTAGGAGGGACCACAGGTTCTCTATGGGGTTCAGATCAGGTGAACAAGGGGGCCATGTCATTATTTATTCTTCTTTTAGACCTTTACTGGCCAGCCACACTGTGGAGTAGTTGGATGCATTCTCCTGCATGAAAATCATGTTTTTCTTGAACGATACTGACTTTTTCCTGTACCACTGCTTGAAGAAGTTGTCTTCCAGAAACTGGCAATAGGTCTGGTATTGAGCTTCACTCCATCCTCAACCCTAAAAGGTCCCACAAGTTCATCTTTGATGATACCAGCCCATACCAGTACCCCTCCTCCACCTTGCTTGCATCTGAGTCGGAGTGGAGCTCTCTGCCCTTTACTGATCCAGCCTCTGGCCCATCCATCTGGCCCATCAAGAGTCACTCTCATTTCATCAGTCCATAAAACCTTTGAAAAATCAGTCTTAAGATATTTCTTGGCCCAGTCTTGAGGTTTTATCGTATGTTTCTTGTTCATAGGTGGTTGTTTGTTCAACCTTTCTTAATTTGGCCATGTCACTGAGTATAGCACACCTTGTGCTTTTTGATACTCCAGTAACGTTGCAGCTCTGAAATATAGCAAAACTGGTGGCAAATGGCATCTTGGCAGCTTCACGCTTGATTTTCCTCAATTCATGGGCAGTTATTTTGCGCCTTTTTTTGCCCAACACGCTTCTAGCAACCCTATTGGCTATTTGCCATGAAACGCTTGATTGTTCAGTGATCACGCTTCAAAAGTTTGGCAATTTCAAGACTGCTGCATCCCTCTGCAAGACATTCCACAATTTTGGACTTTTCAGAGCCTGTCAAATCTCTCTTCTGGCCCATTTTGCTTAAGGAAAGGCATTTGCCTAATAATTAAGCACACCTTGTATAGGGTGTTGATGTCATTACACCACACCCCTCCTCATTACAGAGATGCACATCACCTGATTTACTTAATTGGTAGCTGGCTCTCAAGCCTATACAGCTTGAAGTAGGACAACATGTATAAAAAGTATCATGTGCTCAAAATACTCATTTGCCTAATAATTCTGCACACAGTGTAAATATACATACCCCATTTATTAAAGAACTGTACTGTAGTTGTTGCTCTGTTACATATTAATGTTGCCTGCACTTATTATATATGGGTCTCAGACATTAATAGATAATAATATTTTTTTAGAAAAAAGGAAAGTAGGACTTACAAATGCTGTGCCATGTTGTATTGATTTCTTGATAATTGGGTATTACCAATTGTAAAGGGATTTTTGTTTCTCATATAAGCATTTGACTTAGCATGTATTAATGATCATACTATGACTAAGGTTGTGTGAAACATCAGAAACACATCAGTTGTGATGCATGCAATATGATCTGTACCATCTTTTAAAATTAAACAATAAAGCAAGTCTATTTTATCAAGCCAGTGATTGGGAGTGCTCTATTTTTCTTAAAAAGGTTTTAATAATAATTTTTATATATATAGTGCCAAACATATTTTGCAGAACTTTACAATTCAGAGGGGACATGTACCAAAAATATGAGACAATACAAAAATTCACCAGATACCAAGAGAAGAGGGCCCTGCTCGCACCTTTCAGTCTATGAGAAAAATAGGGGACGCACAAAAGGTAAATGGTAAAAAGTGCCATTATATATGGTCCAGCCATAAATATATTAATTAGGGGATTCATACAATGCCATATGAATGGTCACCAGCCAGGGTCTTTAAAAGTTCAGATAAAGTACTATTAAGTGCATGTAAGGTGCGGCTAGATGATACATGGGACCAGATTTGGAAGAAAATTCTGGTGAGGAGGGTTTGGATTCTGCTGGGACCCTTCTACATCAGTCCTCGGATCCAAATCCTAAATATTTCGGGCATCAATGCAGATGCTTTCCTCCTCTGGAGTATGTGAATCGTTAGAGCAGACTCTTAATGCCCATGCAAAAGAATGTGTGAACATTTCTGCCAAATCGCACATCTGTGTTTCCCCACAATCAGTTGTGCGGTTGGAGAGTTGTCACATGGGGTGACACATGGGTAATTGGGGCACTACTTCTGAGAAATCTACTGTATGTGATGTTGAGGTGAAGGAACAGGAGGACAGGCCATTTGATGCAGTGCTTGCCATAAACTGTAGCAAAAGCTCGTTCTGGGCCTCATCCACAACTTGTATCACTCCGCTGCTGGCAAGCAAAGAGACTGGAGCAGGCTGTACAGTAACAGAAGTTATCACTTCTCTTGGGATAAGACAAGCCGCAGTTACCGCGGTAACCGGTCATGTGACCCGATCATCTGATCGGGTTGCCACGCAATGCCAGGTCCTGTCCTGGTAGCTAGATGGAGGCATCAGGGGACTTGCCGGACAGGTGGGAATATAAATTTTTTATGTTTAACACTTGCTTTACTTAATTTTACTTCCGCAATATATGTAAAACAGTAATACATTGTAGAAGTTAAATTAGACGGTTAGGAGCAGTTTTAGTGTACTGAGCATGCTCGGTACACTAAAATTGGGCCTCATAAACGATCCAATGTTTTCTCGGACTCGTGCTCCATAGGGCCCCATGTTAATGGCCGCGGATAGGTCAGATCCGATTCAGTCCGATTTGGTCCGCTGTACCCAAAATTGGAGCAGTTTCCGATTTTGGGTACAGCAAAAAATCGGCCAGAATGGATCCGACACAAATCGAATGGCAATTAGGTCAAATCTGATCCGATCCGTCACCCATAGGGATACATGGGGGCCAAATCAGATCCGTGGCTGTCCATTTTACAACGAACAGCCACGGATCCCAGAAAATTGTAATGTGAAAGCAGCCTAAGGGGAGACTGAAGGATTTGGCAATCACTGATTAGAGGTCAAACACGGGGCCCCAACAGCCTTTTTAGGGGAAAGTGAAGGATTTTACAATCACTTTAAATTGCCTTTAAAGAACAAACTGAAGTATTTGGCAATTACTGTTTAGAGGCCAAACATGGCCTTTTTAGGGGAAACACTAAGGTTTGACAATCACTTATATGAAAATATGTGTCTTTTAAACACACAAATTTGGTAATCACACTTTTTCTCAGGAAAAATGCCTATGTCTGGATTGACCCTCTAGGTCTCCTAGCTATCTAAAAGGTAATTAAGTAGCTAGTTGTCTTTTTGTGTAGCACGGATAGAGCAGCATGTAGCTACCAGGAGTGGCTGCACCACTATCCCTAAGCCATAACACTCTGAAAATAGCAGCAACAACAAATGATCACTTCTTATATCCCGAAAGACATATTACTTGGGCAGAAAATTAACAAGCCACCCAATGACACAAGCCGTTGTGTCTTTAACTTGTGGATGTTTTATGTGCCCTGATTGGCTGCCGGCCCAGAACGTGAACACTGAAAGTGGCTTGAAAGAAAAAAAATTTCCAAAGGTACTCTTACCTCTCTCTACCCCTTAGCCCCCTCCCCTTATGAAACATGTCCTGTCTGCTATCCTACACAGTCACAAGTTAGAAGAAAAAAATCACTTAAATGAAGTAATGCTTTTGTTATCCGATCAGTTAGCAAACAAAGCCAAGTTTGGCAAATTTTTTGTAAATTGCTCGTGTTTCTGATCTCGAATTGAAACCGCAATGTTTATGCCGAACTTCAAATTGGCAAATATGTTCTGGGAAAGTTTGGCTGGGGTCACACTATGTTTTGGACCCACATTTCCAGGCAGAGCTAATACCGCGCAGTGTTAACGGTAAGCGCTGCAGGCAGCGTTTCCTGTGCACTGAGGAAAAGTGCTCCTCCTGCAGCTCTGTGTGCGGCTGTAAATAAAGTACACAACGGGTTTCTATGGGGCCCCGTTTCCAGGCAGTGCATGCCATTAACGCTGTCCAGTATTAGCTCTGCCTGGAAACATGGGTCTAAAACCAAGTGTGACCCCAGCCTTTGCTCACTTCTATCCAACACACAGCTCCATTGACCAAAAAATGAAAACAGTAGACTTGAAAAATGACGACACAACCCCCTTTTTTTTGCAAACTTCTGATTTTTTGGTTCTCGACTAAATCAAATCCGCAGATCCTGGGTTGGCGCCATGTAGTATGAGAAATTCTGGTCAATGAACAGTCCTACTTATATACCCCTGAACACTCACTTTAGACTATTGGAGGCTTCACAGTTGGTGGACTAAGACTGTGCTCTCATTGGCTAGATTTCAAGCCGATTGGATAATGTTCATTTAAATGATGTGGAAAGAAAGGGGCTAAGGCTAGTTACATTTAGCCTGCAATCCACAACATCATACAATGGTGGCTGAGGAAATTTACATATAATCAGCAATACATATCTTTGGACAATAGAAGGCTTGCATACTTAATTGTCTTTGATCAGACCATGTCCCTGACGGTCAGACACGGCCATTATACAGTACATAGCAGAGACAGATATATAAGATTATCTCAGCACAGGAGATGTGGTATGATCAGACCAAGTCACTGTATGGTCAGACACAAACATTACACAGTACATAGCAGGGGCACATATATAAGATTAACTCGTCGACTCCCTGGGGTGTGGGGTACTCGGAACCCTGCTTTGAGTTCTTGCTGAGGAAGTCACAGGGGTTGATACCCGGCTTCCGTGACCCCGGGGGAGTCAGTGCTCTGGCTGAGGGTGAATTGGGTTTAGGGAGTGTTGGATGGGTATAAAGGGTGTAGGGGAATTGTTTGTGATGCCACCTATGGTTTTCGGTCAGTATGGACCGACGCTGCGGGTCAGACGTCTGGGGTTGCTGGTATGGCAGCCTGATGTAGTCACTACCCGTAGGTGAAGCGGGAACCCCGTGGTGGATGTGTTGTGCTGCGATGACTTTGTCAGGCCGGTTTCACGCTAAGCCTCTTTACCTCATTTACAGTGGCAGTCAGTGGCTCCACAGGCGGGGAATAATGCAGTCTCACACAGTGAAGTAATTTTGTACCCGATTTACTCACTTCACTTGCAATTGGCCACCGGGCACTTCTCTCTACCAAATCTAGCCTGGCCTGTCCACAAGGAATTGGGATAGCTTGCCTCGGACCCCTTTTGTGTGCCTCTCCATTCTCTGCTCTCTGCTGCCAGCACTACTTCTTTGCCTCTCCTGTCAGCGCCTCCGCACGCAGTGCCCTGATCCAGCAGCCATGGGTTCTGTCGGGCGACCGACCATGTCCCCTAACCCTAGTCCAGCTACCTTCTCAACGGGTGCGCCGGGTTTCGGTCACCACTCCTGGAGACTGTGTGACCTCCAGTTTGGTGGTTCGGGTTTCAGCGTCAAAGGCCATGCTCAGGGCCTGTTCCCTGGTTCTTAACCGATCCCTCCGTCCAACTCTCTTAGTGTGCCCAGGCTGTTCTCTTCACCTGTGCCCATGGAGTTCTCTCTCTCTCTCTGTGCTCCTCTGCACACTTGGCTTCCACCTCCTCCTTCTCTCACCACTCTTCTCACTCACTTATTACTGAATGCCAACTAACTTCCCACTACCTGTTCTTCCCTTGTCCCCTTGTGACTGGGCCCTGTCCCAGGTTCGCCCATGGTCCCCTGGGTTTTAAGGTGTGTGAGTGTGCTTGGTGGGGCCTAGGTGCACTATCCCTTTTTCCTTTTGGACTGAGATACCAGACCCGGTTATTGAGTGCAGTACCCCTTTGCGGCAACCAGACTGGTGGGGCGCCACAAGATTATCTCAGCACAGGAAATGTGGTATGATCAGACCATGTCCCTGTATGGTCAGACACATCCAATACACAGTACATAGCAGGGACACATAGCTGGGGATAACTTCCAGTAGCTCCACGACCTACCATATGCAAGAAGCAATTCTGTGCTTCCTGCCTTATGCCTCCTCTATAAAGCCAGCAGTGAGATGATATTGAGGCAGCGCTACTTGGGATTTTCAGAAGGGGAGCAATTATTTTTTTAATTGCTATGCAGCAACTGATTGAACGAGCAGAGTGGTTAATGAATTGGGGGCTACAGACGGTAATTAATTTATATTCTTAATAGAGGGACAGATAGTGGCTAATTAATTTATATTTTTATTTTGGCGAGGGAAAAATGGCTAATTAACTTATAGTTAATAAGATGTGCCCACTGTGCTGGGTAATGAATTTATATTTTTAATGGGAGGTGCACAGTGGCTAATTATATATCAATGGTTTGGTGCATATTATTTTTTGTGGTGCACATACAGTATAGGTGTGTATATTTTATATATATATTTATATATATATATACCGGTATATATATATGCGCCCTGGCAATCAAAATTAGAGTACAATGTATGGTCACTTGATTTTTCAGACAGAATGTAATCTACATTGATGAACATTTGGCAGTTTTTGCGTAAGTGGTGCACCATGCCACTACAACAGTGTTTTCCAAATTAATCTAAGTTTATCAACTTGAAACCTTCATTTTATACAAAATGTGATGATCATAATTAGAGAACAGCAATGACTAGCACAAATGGTTACATTTTCAAATATCCCTTTTAGAGTTAGGGCCCTAAATTGGGCAGTCCCTAAGTTCCCACCAGACACCCCCAGCTGCGGAATATTGACCTCAGCGAGTGCCAGCTCCTCGCCATGTTCAACAAGTATACAATAGCGAAATCCATCAGACTCTGGCTGCGATGGGGCTTCTTTAATAATGAACCAGCTCTTTTCTGTGTAACTGGGAACCCCCACATTTTCCCACAATTCCCAGAATAAGGTAAAGTTCTGCCTTATTATAACGGGTGTAATAGGTCCTTGACCATGCTGACCTCATGGGATTTGGAACCACAGTTGGTTTCTATGACCACTCTGGAAACTGGGTAGTTTTTAGCCTCCTCATGGATACAGCAGATACCAACCAGCTTTCCAGGGATCAGCTGCTGAGTGAGTTTGGCCCTCACTAGGGTCACCAAACTGCCCTCTAGGGACCAGAATGAGTTTAGTCATTGGCATGCCACTTATTAACACGGGATAAGCCTGCAGTCAAAATTATCAACATCATATATATATAAACTTTTTCCTCAAATACATATAGCTAGTAGCTTATGTACATCATTGGTAGTAGCTGTGTGCTGCAAGGATCTTTTTCATATTATATAACCCTGCAGCTTTGCTAGCACCAGTTCACATTTGTCTTTGAGTGCTGTGCAGTTTTTTTTTTTTTTTTTTTCTTGTTATTTATCATATGGAGTTGCAGGATCCATGCTGCAATGTGCACCCTCATTACCTACAGGTGATGGAGGGTCTAAATGGTGTCTGCCCACTTAGTAGTGGGGAAGCGGACAAGGAGGATAGGGATATCAGCGTAGGACTCATCAGACCCTGAAGTCACTTTGTCGCAGTTGATGAGCAAACAGACATTGGCCAATGTATGTACCAAGAACTTCAGAATTAAATAAAAAATTGGAGATTTTTGAGTTTTTTGAAAAAAACGTAAGTTTTTAAACTTTTTCCTCAAATACATATAGCTAGTAGCTTATGTACATCATTGGTAGTAGCTGTGTGCTGCAAGGATCTTTTTCATATTATATAACCCTGCAGCTTTGCTAGCACCAGTTCACATTTGTCTTTGAGTGCTGTGCAGTTTTTTTTTTTTTTTTTTCTTGTTATTTATCATATGGAGTTGCAGGATCCATGCTGCAATGTGCACCCTCATTACCTACAGGTGATGGAGGGTCTAGATGGTGTCTGCCCACTTAGTAGTGGGGAAGCGGACAAGGAGGATAGGGATATCAGCGTAGGACTCATCAGACCCTGAAGTCACTTTGTCGCAGTTGATGAGCAAACAGACATTGGCCAATGTATGTACCAAGAACTTCAGAATTAAATAAAAAATTGGAGATTTTTGAGTTTTTTGAAAAAAACGTAAGTTTTTAAACTTTTTCCTCAAATACATATAGCTAGTAGCTTATGTACATCATTGGTAGTAGCTGTGTGCTGCAAGGATCTTTTTCATATTATATAACCCTGCAGCTTTGCTAGCACCAGTTCACATTTGTCTTTGAGTGCTGTGCAGTTTTTTTTTTTTTTTTCTTGTTATTTATCATATGGAGTTGCAGGATCCATGCTGCAATGTGCACCCTCATTACCTACAGGTGATGGAGGGTCTAGATGGTGTCTGCCCACTTAGTAGTGGGGAAGCGGACAAGGAGGATAGGGATATCAGCGTAGGACTCATCAGACCCTGAAGTCACTTTGTCGCAGTTGATGAGCAAACAGACATTGGCCAATGTATGTACCAAGAACTTCAGAATTAAATAAAAAATTGGAGATTTTTGAGTTTTTTGAAAAAAACGTAAGTTTTTAAACTTTTTCCTCAAATACATATAGCTAGTAGCTTATGTACATCATTGGTAGTAGCTGTGTGCTGCAAGGATCTTTTTCATATTATATAACCCTGCAGCTTTGCTAGCACCAGTTCACATTTGTCTTTGAGTGCTGTGCAGTTTTTTTTTTTTTCTTGTTATTTATCATATGGAGTTGCAGGATCCATGCTGCAATGTGCACCCTCATTACCTACAGGTGATGGAGGGTCTAGATGGTGTCTGCCCACTTAGTAGTGGGGAAGCGGACAAGGAGGATAGGGATATCAGCGTAGGACTCATCAGACCCTGAAGTCACTTTGTCGCAGTTGATGAGCAAACAGACATTGGCCAATGTATGTACCAAGAACTTCAGAATTAAATAAAAAATTGGAGATTTTTGAGTTTTTTGAAAAAAACGTAAGTTTTTAAACTTTTTCCTCAAATACATATAGCTAGTAGCTTATGTACATCATTGGTAGTAGCTGTGTGCTGCAAGGATCTTTTTCATATTATATAACCCTGCAGCTTTGCTAGCACCAGTTCACATTTGTCTTTGAGTGCTGTGCAGTTTTTTTTTTTTTTTTTCTTGTTATTTATCATATGGAGTTGCAGGATCCATGCTGCAATGTGCACCCTCATTACCTACAGGTGATGGAGGGTCTAGATGGTGTCTGCCCACTTAGTAGTGGGGAAGCGGACAAGGAGGATAGGGATATCAGCGTAGGACTCATCAGACCCTGAAGTCACTTTGTCGCAGTTGATGAGCAAACAGACATTGGCCAATGTATGTACCAAGAACTTCAGAATTAAATAAAAAATTGGAGATTTTTGAGTTTTTTGAAAAAAACGTAAGTTTTTAAACTTTTTCCTCAAATACATATAGCTAGTAGCTTATGTACATCATTGGTAGTAGCTGTGTGCTGCAAGGATCTTTTTCATATTATATATATATATATATATATATATATATATATATATATATATATATATATATATATATATATATAGTGCCTCCATTCCTTGAAAGCAGCAATAATCGACAACAGCTCCTTAACTCCCACATCATAATTCTTCTTTAGGCTGGGGTCACAGTACCATTTTTCACATGCATTTTTGGAGACCTGCGTTTTCAAAAACGCATGTAAAAAACGCACCCATAGGCCCCCATGTTAAAAAACGCATGCCCTAATAGCCAAAAAGCATGTGTGACTGTCCCATGCGTTTTTGGAGCATATACAAAAACGCATGCGTTTTTGTAGAAAACGCATGCGTTTTTATAACATGGGTTCCTATGGAAAACGCATGCAAAAACGCATGTACAGTTAGTACCTTTTAGTGCCATTCAAAAACGCATGCGTTTCCCATAGGAGCCCATGTTAAAAAAAACGCATGCGTTTTTCCGGAAACGCATGCGTTTTTTTAACATGGGCTCCTATGGGAAACGCATGCGTTTTTGAATGGCACTAAAAGGTACTAACTGTACATGCGTTTTTGCATGCGTTTTCCATAGGAACCCATGTTATAAAAACGCATGTGTTTTCTACAAAAACGCATGCGTTTTTCAAAACGCTCAAAAAAATACTACAAGCACTATTTTTAGGTGCAGATTCAAAAACGCACCCAAAAACGCAGGGAGCCATCACACACCTTACAAAACTCATGCTGACATGAAAAAAAGCATGAGTTTTGTTAAATCACTTAAAAAAAACGCATGGCAACTGTGACCCCAGCCTAATTTGGTGAAAATCTGAGCATGCCGTACTCTCTCAAGTAGTTCAGGCTTTACCGACAAAGGAAACCTGTTCTGAATGGTTACCTTGTTGAGCTCCCAAAAGTCAATACAGGGCCTAAGAGATCCATTCTTCTATACAAAAAAGATAGGTGCCCCTGCTTTGGAGGATGTGGTTAGAATAAATTGCTTGGCCAGATTATCATCAATGTATTGCTTCAGAGGCATCAGCTCCAGAAACAGCAGACAATAAACATTAACAAAAGGAATTGCAGCTCATGTTACCTGCACCTTAAAAACATTTCTAAAATTTGACCAATTCTCACCTTTGAAACTACAAAAACATTCATTGTCGCTCTCATTCAGTCTCTTCTGGACTATTGCAAAGCTATACTGATTGGTCTTACTCTAACCAAACTTTCTCCTCTCCAATCCATCCTTAATGCAACAGTCAGGGTTATTTTTTGTCCAGCCACTTCACCAAGCCTCCACCTCATGCCACACATTACTGTTGGCAGCGGATCATTCAGGATATACTGAAAGCAACAGAACTTAGCTTTAATTAGCAACAAACAGGTACAGATATGAAGGGCTTCAAGGACACAGGAATATACATCTTAATTGTCCCTTTGCAGCATCAGCAGGCTGCTGTGCTTCTCTTCACATGCACAGACACAGGAAACTGCTTACAGTCACATGGTACTTCCTATGTGTGAGCCTCTGGGAGTGTTCCTTAGTTTAAAAAAAAAATAAAAAATTCTACTGACAATGCACAAACCTAGCAATACAACACTTACACATACAGGATTGGAGTTGTTGCACTAAACATATTCCAACACCCCCACTCAACAACTCCTTATCCTGTTAGTCCCATTGCAGTTCTGATGTCCTCAAACTTGGCTCTTGGCAATGGTTTTGTCATACCATCTGCTAACATCTTGTCAGACTCACAATACACACACTTTAGTACATCATGTTCAACTAAGTCACGTAAGTGGTGATGCTTAACGTCGATGTTCTTACTCCTTGCACTGATCTTCTCACTGATGGCAAGTCCAATAAATCCCTGGTTGTCCTTCTATACAAGTCCAATACATCCCTGGTTGTCCCCCACTGCTTGGCTGTAACTCTCATTTCTGGAGTTTTGACTAATCTTTAGCTTCTGAGGGCTCTTTTTCATTGCCATGACTGTGGCTCTGATTCAGGAAGTGCTCTGACCCTATAAGAAAGGCATCTAGCTGGGATACGTTTGTTTGGTCTTGCTGATCTCCTAACTGGAGGTTGACTTGGTTCTTCTGTTTCTTCCTCACTGGCTTCAGAGCTTATCCAGACTTCACTGTATTCTTTTTCAGTGTCTAGGTTTGGTGACTGAGATTCTTCTTCTTGTTCCTCTGCTTGAATGACTGGTGTTAATGTGGCACCCCTACGGTTCAGTTGCCACAGGAACACCTGGAACAGGGAAGGATTTCTACATCAGGTAAACTTCCATGCAACACCTTCCACCCCAGACCTGAAGGGGAAGCTCTACTTGCTGACTTCAGGCAAGGTCCCCTATAAATTCAGGTTTGGAGGTGGAGTTAGACAGTGCAGTTCCAGAGAGAGGACTGTGAAGACACCTGGTGAATGGATCCACGCTAGGCCCACACTAGAGGGAAGCCTATCCAGTGTGAGGGACCCAAGAGTGAGGGTCAGAGGCATGACGCACCAGAGAAGGGAAGAGGGACCAGTCAGGTTCATCCTAAAAGAGAGAGAGAGGCAACCCGGACGCCGGAGTCCGAGTCTGCACAGGTCCAGTCTGCGCAGCAAAGAAGACCGGAGGGCCAAGGAGACTTCAGTCTCCTCATGCAGCACTTGTAGCACAGCTACCAGCAGAGCCAGGGACCGCGGTGGAGATAGCGGTGTCCAGCAGCAGGGCTCTCATCGCCTGCTATACAAGTGAGAGACACAGGGCAAGTTAGGGCCAGGTTTCAGACAGGCCAGGACTAGAGCACACTCACCATGAAAGGGATGCCTCACAACTCATTGGGTGTGGAAATCCTGAACTGCCACCCATAACCTGTCGGCAGCGGATCATTCAGTTTACACTGAAAGCGTGTTGACAAAAGAGCTTAGCTTTAATTAGCAACAAACAGGTATAGATTAGGGAAGGGCGAATTACTCGCTACTATTCGGGACTCGCCCGAATAGTAGCGGACTCGGGGGACTCGCTACTCGCCGAGTTTCCTTAGGAATTACTCGGGGGTAGCGAGTCCCTGTACTTTTGCAGTGTATCTATACAGATACACTACAAAAGTACCCTAAAAGTTAATCTAAGGGGTTAAAAACAATAAACATTAATACTCACCTCCTGTACTCCTGTACCTTATGGACCGGTACCGAAGACCTCTGGCTGTTACAGGACCTCAGAGACCACCGGGAGAAGATGGGGAAAAGGACCTTGCAGTTCAGCCAATCAGGATGCGGCTAGCGGTCACATGGGTTTGTCATGTGGCCGCAGTGCAGCCGCATCACAACCCATGTGACCGCTAGCCGCATCCTGATTGGCTGAACTGCAAGGTCCTTTTCCCCATCTTCTCCCGGTGGTCTCGGAGGTCCTGTAACAGCCAGAGGTCTTCGGTACCGGTCCCGGTACATAAGGTACAGGAGTACAGGAGGTGAGTATTAATGCATATTGTTTTTAACCCCTTAGATTAACTTTTAGGGTACTTTTGTAGTGTATCTGTATAGATACACTGCAAAAGTACAGGTTACTACTTGGACTCGCTGGACTCGCAACGAGTACCGAGTCTCGGACCCGGACTCGTTAGAGTCCAGCGAGTCCGAGTATTTCAGGATTCGCCCATCCCTAGTATAGATATGAAGGGCTTTGTGGAAACAGGAATATACATCTAATTGTCCTTTTGCGCATCAGCAAGCACCTGTGCAATATCACATGCACAGATACAGGAAACTGGTTACAGTCACATGGTATTTCCTGTGTGTGAGCCTCTGGGAGTGTTCCTTTTTTTTCTTAAACTAACTTTACTGACAATGCACAAATCTAGCAATACAACACTTACACATACAGGATTGGAGTTGTTTTGTCGCACACTAAGGACTGGGATACTCGATACTCACTATTATCTGATCAGACCACTTACCGTCATTTGTCAGCAGACCCCACTTCACAAATCCAGAGAGATCTTCTTAGGTTGCTAAGTGAGGGCGTTAGTCTGGGGGTTCTCACAGAAAAAATGAAGGATCATTTATATGTTGAGACCCCACAATGTCCATTGTTTCATGCCTTCCCTAAGGTTCACAAACAAACTTTTCCTCCACCAATGAGACCCATTGTGGCAGGCATTGTAGGGTTAAATGAGAACCTTTCCAGCTGGTTAGATTCCATGCTGCAGCCTTTATTGCACAGATCCATTGGATCTATTAAAGATACAAAGGAATTGTTGACTGAGATTTGTCATTTGGAGTGGAGGCGTGGGTACAGGTGGATCACCTGTGATGTGGTCTCTCTGTACTCATGCATCCCTCATGATAGAGCCATCAGTGTGCTTACACATATTCTATCGAGTCTGACATCTATACTGAGGATACAAAAATGTTTATGATCATGTGTTTAACACACCTCCTAAAAAGCAATTATTTCCAGTTTGACTCAGAGTATTATCTTCAGCTTTGCGGATGCCCTATGGGCGCTAGTTTCTCACCGTCATTAGCAAATATCTATATGATGGCGTGGGAACAACATTACATCCAGTGTGAAGACAATCCTTTCCTGGACTATGTAATTTGGTGGGGGAGGTACCTCGATGATGTCATCCTCATTTGGAAGGATGACAGTGATGTGCCTCCCCCCAATCTCCCACATTCATGAATTTCACAAAATACATCAATACAAATAGCAAGAACATCCACTTTACTGTTGATGTTCATGATGAATGTACCCCCTACTTGGATGTTCTGCTGCAGGGCTGTGCGGATTCAGACACTATTCAGACTGCGCTGTTCCGCAAGCCCATCAGCGGTAATACCATTTTACATGCCGCTAGTTGCCACTGTAACGGGTAACATACCAAAAGGTGAATTTATCAGAGCCAGGAGAGCCTGCTCAACTGAGCAGAGCTTCAATCATGAAGCTAATATAATGAGTGAACGACTGTGCAGCCGCGGCTATTCTCCGCATATGTGAGTCACGCTTTACAACAGGTTAGGCTCAGACCCCGTAGATCACTATTAAACACGGAGGATTCTCCTCGTAATACTGGGACACATAACACTGATATTGCAACATATAGCGGTTATATATCCCATAATAAATTTATTCCAACATTCTCTACACGCTACAGCAAAGATTATAACGAGATCATTAAAACTATCCATAAATACATTCCTATGTTATATGAAGATCCCACACTAAAAGAAATTCTATCTGAAGGATATAGATGTGTGCCGAGAAAATCATTAACTATCGGCAATATCTTGTCTCCATCCCAGTTCCCCCACACTACTACAATGCCCACCTGGCTGTCTACTAAGGGGAGCTATCCCTGCGGTGGGAACAGGTGCAGTCTCTGTCGATACATGCAGATATCCAAGCATTTTTCCAATCGGATTTCTGGACGAAGTTACACCATAAATAATTACATGAACTGTAACACCAGTCATCTGATATATATGGCATCATGTACTATTGTAATAAAGACTATGATCTAGATCTTTAAAAATACGCCTGGGAGAGCATATTACCGCGTCCAATCCAAACACCAGGGCCTCCACTAGAAATCTATCTGGGCTGTCCAGACACTTTAAAGACGTACACAATGGAGATATGTCCAGCCTGCGTGCTATGGGTATCGATAGAATCAGTAAAAACAAAAGGGGAGGGGACTGGGAGCGACAAGTTAGATGTAAAGAATTTTTCTGGATAATGACATTGAATGTGAGAGTTCCTAATGGACTCATCTACAAAACCGATGCAACTTATTTTTATTGATATCATATGATATGGAATAATGTAATATATGTAAATTTTACTGAATAAGTTGCATTGGTTATATATAGGTTGGTTTGCTATATTATACTTGCAGAATTGCTCCAAAAACCTGCATATCATGAGTTAACTAACTTCTTTAGCACTCAATTATGACAGCTGTGTCTGAGTGGCAGGGTTTTATCTGTATTTAAGGATTGCTTGCACTCATTTTTGTTATGCTGTAGATAAAGAACTGTTGTTCCAAACGTGTCCAGCCTATCTTGGGACTGCGTTCCCATATTTACATGCAACATTAATTTTATGCCTCGATGACGTAATTTAATAAAGAAGAAACTTTTATATGGAGTTCTGTCTGGTGCTGGATCCTTTACTTCAATATACTCGAGACCAAGTTGTACTGTCTCTTGGATGCCAAGGTGCCGGGCCCGTCCTGTTGTCCCAGATGCAACAAGTAAAGGGATTATTTACAGGGGATTTTGTCGTGATGCCACCCGAGGTATGTGGTCAGTGGGACCACCACTGCGTATTCCTGCTGAGGATGGTGACTCAGGGCAGCGTGGAAGTTAATCTCTTCCTCGGGAAGGTCTGAGTGTTCCCAGGGCAGGTGTAGTGTCGGGGGCTGTGTACTCTGGATGCTTCACTTACGTCTATGCTGCAAATTCTCCAGCCAGCGGGCAGGGACAACAGGCATGCCGCACCGCAGGTGGAGATCTCTTCAGTGGCGCTGGAAAGAACAGTCTCAGGCAGTGATGAGCTTACCGGGTACTTTACTGGTTCAAAGATCTTTAACATCAAGTTAAAGTCACGGTTTCCCTGACAATCAAAGTTCTTACAAGTTAACACTGCTCCAGGCACCCGGATTCTACTGCAGCTCAGACGGTTCCTCTGCGTTTCCTCGCTCAAAGTTCCTTTCAGGCCTTCCTTGTCTCTCTGTCCTCATTCACGGGTTTGGTCTGGCCATCACAGGCTTTTGTGTTATGATTCCTCTGTCTCAGGGTCACTAGCCCTAGTTCATCTCTGTGTTCCTAGACGTGGTGGTAGGTAGGCTGCAGTCATAGAGAACCTGCCCCACGGGGTGTGTCTCATGATTGGGGTCTTAGAGTTTCCCTGGTCACCTCTACAGAGCCGACTCTCTGGCTGTCCTTGGCCTAGCCCTCCAGTGACCCAGGTATAATGTGGGCTCACCAGGCTCCTTCTGTCTCACTGTGGGGTGTCGCTGCTGTGGCCTCCTTCCCCTCGCCTCTGGCTAAGGAGCGAGCTTTCTCCCCTGGGAAATCTTCCTCTAGGGTTCTGCGTCCTCCAGGGAACCTCTCCTCCTGGGAATGTCTGCTGTTCTTCCTCACTGTTCACTCACTTTCTTCTTGACTTCTTGTTCTGAGTGTCCCTGTGTTTTTATTTTTGGTCTCTCCACCCAGTTGTTCAGTTACTCCTTCTCTCCTCCCACACTGCTCTTAACCCTTGCTACCCCTTGCCTAACCTAGAGTCCTAAGTGTAGGGTCAGTGTGTGTCTGTGTGTGGGTGTACCTACGGTCAACCGTCTTCCTCGCCTGGCTGCAGTTCACCCTCTGGCCACCCTAGTCACAGGGGCGCCACAGTTGCACAAAACATATTCAACAATTACACTGGTTGACCACACCAATACAGAATTCTATACAGACTTATCTCTCTCACCTACAAATCTCTCCACAGTTCTGCACCCCCTGATATCTTATCCCTCATCTTTGTCTAACACCCTGCTGTGCCTTTCATTCTGCAACTGATCTGAGACTAACACCACCCATAATTTGAACCTCACACCTCTGTCTCTAAGATTTTCTCTCCTGCTGCACCAGTGCTCTGGAATGCACAACCCAAACTTTTGCGCCTAACATCTAGCCCCCATCCTTTTAAACACATCTCTTTAGACAAGCCTGATCTCCCCTGATCCATCTTTCTAAATGTTAATTACAACCTGCTCCTTCCTATTCATCTCTTTCCTTATCCTCCATAAAACAAATAGCACGTAAGTGCATATAGACTCTACTGGCTGACGACTCGAACATGTAGCCTTATATGAAAAACCCCTATTTATCAGAATGATGGCTAGACCAGACATCACAAGTACGTCCTACTCTATAAATTATGTCGCTTATCCATGTTATGTAAATAAAAACTTATAACCTGACATTAAATTCATCCATTGGTTGTATAAATTACTCTTTCGAAAGCTGAAACCCTCTGAAATGTGGTTTAGGTTAAGAAAATAAATTGGCATCAATGCTGAAATATTGATTATTTAATGAACACAGAATGGTCAGATTTTGGCAAGACAAAAGTTTTGTCTCCCACAGAAAGTAATGTGATATTCAAAGAAATGATTAACTTAAAATACAAATATTTGTTGCATAACATTGGTGAATGACGTTGTGTGCTATTAGAGTCATATTTAATATTTTGTGTGACTTCCATGAGCTTGAAGGACTGCATCCATTCGGTTCAACAATGATTCATGCAATTTATTAATGAAGTCATCAGAAATAGCAAAGAATAGTCATACATGCCTCCCAGAGTTCATCTAAATTGTTTGGTTTTGTCTTCCAAGCTTCCTCTTTCATCCTACCCCAAACATTATAATTATTATTATTATTATTTATTTATAAAGCGCCATTATATTCCATGGCGCTTTACATGCTAAATGATGTTCATGTCTGGTGCCTGGGCTGGCCAGTCCTTGAGCACCTTGATCTTTTTTGCCTGGAGGAACTTTGTTGTAGAGATGGATGTATGAGATGGAGCACCATCCTGATGCAGAATTTGACCCCTTTTATGATTTGGAATGTAAGGGGTAGCAATACTTCTTGATATTTTAGGCTGTGATATTGCCTTCCACCTTGCAAATGTTTCGCACACTCCCATACTGAATGTAAACCCAGACCATGATCTTTGCACCACTAAATTTAACTGTTTTCTGGGTGTATTTTGGATCCATACGGGCTCCAGTAGGTCTCCTGCATTATTTGTGGCGGCTGTGGTGTAATTCTACTGAAGATTCATCAGACAAATCCACCTTCTGCCACTTTTCCAGCATCCATCTGTTTAGCAGGCTTTGGGACTTTGCAAATGCCACACGGTTTTTTATTTGCCTTTTGTTTAGTGCTGGATTCTGGGCACTGATTCGACCATGGAGGCCATGTCGAGACAGAATCTTACAAACTGTTCTAGTTGACACAGGGTCTTGAGGTGACCAGGCCTGTTGGAGCTCTACTTCAGTGGAATGGAAGAGGGGCTTGCTTTGGATTTTCTAACCAACAAATGTTCCTCCTGAGCAGTTGTCTTGCGGGGTCTGCTGGACCTGGGTTTGTCAAACACATCTCCAGTCTCTTCAAAAATTTTTTTTAATTCTTTGTACTTGATGCTGAAACACATTAAAGGTGCCAGCCACCTCTGCAGTGGATCTGGTCTTCAGCCTCTTGATAATCAAGGTTTTGGTCGCAGGGTGGATTTTTGGCATGTTGTCAGAGCTCACGTTGCAGTTCAAGTGAAGGTCTTGGGTGCTAGGTGTCTTTCTATACACACCCACTAATTAACCAATCATTTACTGAGCACAGGTGAGGAGGTAAACTAGGATTAGGTACATTATATGACCAGGCGACAAAACCTTTGTCTTGCCAAAATCTGACTATTCTGTGTTGATTAAATGATCAATATTTCAGCATTGATGACAATTTATTTTCTTAACCTAAACCACATTTTGGAGGGTTTCAGCTTTCAAAAAAGCAATTTATACAACCAATGGATGAATTTAATGTCAGGTTATAAGCTTTTATTTACATAACATGGATAAGCGACATAACTTTTGTCAGGGACTGTATTTATTGTAAACTTTTGAGCAAGGCCCCCACCCCTCATGTAACTTGTGAACTATGTTTTTACTTTGTATTGTTGTTATTACCTGTACATTGTCCCTCACTTAATTGTAAAGTGCTGTGGAATATGTTGGTGTTATATAATTAAAAACTATTATTATTATTTATAAGAATAAATCTTTTCCTTTATAAAGATTTACTGTAACTGTAAATAGAACAAAACGCCAATATGATTTCTATATACATGATAAAAATAAAAGTACTGGTAAACAAATACATTTACTGTAAGTAACAGGTACTTTGCCAATCTACTATATTTTCCATATCATTTATTATCAGATTGAAGAAGGCAATTCTGTATTCCGATAGCTGATCTGTTGTTGGCAAGGTTGGTCAATTTAAGTATGAAATTCAATTGAATTTATTATATGATCCATAACATAAAAGCCTAATTCAGTGGGAAGAATAACATTACTTTTGCTGGATCAAAAGGCATGGCTTATTGGGATTAAGTATCAGTAGAGGGGAGGCATTTATGATTTACAGTTATGTAGTGTGATGTGTCATTGGAGTGGGTAGTGATAACAAAAGAATGAAATATTGTTTACTAGAATAAAAATTAAGCTGGAAATGATGAGCGTGATGCTGCTGTTAATCATGATGTGGGCATGAAGAAAGGCAGAGTACACCAATAATAAAAATGAATGTGTTCAACGTCTTTTCATATTATATACTGGTTTCCTATCACCACCTCTTCTTCACAATCTGCTATATCACTGCTGACATATGATATTGATGGTTAAAATATTTTAGGTAATGTTAAAATAGGGCAACACAGAGGCTCGGTGGTTTTCCTTGTATTTTTGCCATCCTCAGTTGCTGGGTTCAAGTCCCTCCATGGACAATATCTGCAAGGAATTTCTATGTTCTTCCCATGTTTGCTTGGATTTCCTGTATGATTTCTTCCTATAGATATGTGCCCGTACAACACACCTTGCTAGCTCATCCCTAACCATCCCTCTCTGAGCTAAAACTGTGCTATAAAGCTTTATAAAAATGGTTTAATAACTTACATATTCCTATGATAATAAGGGCTCCAGTCTACAGTGTAGACTGAGATGGGCGGTCTCCAGGTCTCCATTCCCCCTCCCCGCAGGCTCTTATCACGCCCCTCTGGGCATCATCATTCCTTCTCCTGTGCACCCCCTATTTTGAAATTCCCGCCTCCTTCTCATAGTATGATGCGGAGCCAGACGTCAGTTCCGGTGCTGCGCAGTGTGCGGGTGTATGGGCTGTACAATCCGGCTCCGGCGCAGGCGCAGTGCACATATTGAAGCCAGGCCGTGCACCTGATAAGCCCCCACAAGGCACCAGACTGGAACTGACGTCCGGCTCCACATCATACTATGGGGAGGAGGTGAAACTTTCATAATAGGGGGCGAGAAGAGAAGGAATGATGACGCCTAGCGGGGCGTGATAAGAGCCCTCTAGGGAGGGAGATTGGAGACCCGGAGACTGCTTATCTCAGTCTGCAGATGTGAACTGGAGGCCTCATTATCATAGGAATATGTAAGTTATTAAATCATTTGTCTAAAGCTTTATAGTGCAGTTTTAGCTCAGAGAGGGATTGTTAGGGATGTGATCGCAAGGTGCAGGGTGTGTCCCCTCTATAAGCATATTTAAAGGGAATGTCATTAAAAAATAATCTATTGTTTCCATCATATTTTTTAGATAATTTTTTGTTCATCTTTTCATTTCCCGTATGACTATGAACAATTGGTGAGCTTGGATTGGTGGATCCTATAGTATCAACTGTATGTAGAGGTGTCATCTCTTGTTATAATCCTGGTTCTGATCATAATGAGATGGCTTAAAAGTCTTTGAGAAATTTTCTCAGTGATCACTAATTTTGTATTTAAATGCAGACTATAACATAAAAAAATCAATTACCGTATATACTCGTGTATAAGCCGAGTTTTTCAGCACAAAAAATGTGCTGAAAAGTCCCCCCTCGGCTTATACACGGGGTATATACGGTAGCCCCAGCTGTATACAGCAGCCCCAGCTGTATACAGCCCCCCCCGTGGTATCCAGGGCCCCCCTTGCTGCAACCTGTAAAGGAAGATGTCCTTATACTTATCGCTGCCGCCGCCGCTCCGCTGCTCGGTCACCGCGATGCTCCGGGTCTTCATGCTTCCTGTTCCTTCTCCGGCGCTCAGGAAATGACGTCATTGTTCAAGCGCCGACGAAGGAACAGGAAGCATGAAGACCCGGAGCATCGCGGTGACCGAGCAGCGGAGCGGCGGCGGCAGCGATAAGTATAAGGACATCTTCTTTTACAGGTTGCAGCAAGGGGGGCCCTGGATACCACGGGGGGGCTGTATACAGCTGGGGCTGCTGTATACAGCTGGAGCCCCTGTATAATACCTCTGGGGCTGCTGCTGTGTATTACCCCCTGGGGCTGCTGCTGTGTATACCCCCTGGGGCTGCTGCTGTGTATACCCCCTGGGGCTGCTGCTCTGTATACCCCCTGGGACTGCTGCTCTGTATACCCCCTGGGGCTGCTGCTCTGTATACCCCCTGGGGCTGCTGCTCTGTATACCCCCTGGGGCTGCTGCTCTGTATACCCCCTGGGGCTGCTGCTCTGTATACCCCCTGGGGCTGCTGCTGTGTATACCCCCTGGGGCTGCTGCTGTGTATACCCCCTGGGGCTGCTGCTGTGTATTACCCCCTGGGGCTGCTGCTGTGTATACCCCCTGGGGCTGCTGCTGTGTATACCCCCTGGGGCTGCTGCTCTGTATACCCCTGGGGCTGCTGCTCTGTATACCCCCTGGGACTGCTGCTCTGTATACCCCCTGGGGCTGCTGCTCTGTATACCCCTGGGGCTGCTGCTCTGTATACCCCCTGGGGCTGCTGCTCTGTATACCCCCTGGGGCTGCTGCTCTGTATACCCCTGGGGCTGCTGCTGTATACTACTACTGGGGCTGCTGTATACTACCACTGGGGCTTCTGTATACTACTACTGGGGCTGCTGCTGTATACTACTACTGGGGCTGCTGCTGTATACTACCTCTGGGGCTTCTGTATACTACCTCTGGGGCTGCTGTATATACCTCTGGGGCTGCTGTATATATCTCTGGGGCTGCTGTATACTACCACTGGGGCTGCTGCTGTATATACCACTGGGGAGGCTGCTGTAACACTGCTGGGGCCTGTATGTACCACTGGGGAGGCTGCTGTATACCACACTTCTGGGGGCTGTATACTACCACTGGGGAGGCCTGTACACCACTGCGGGGGCCTGTATACCACACTGCTGGGGGCTGTATACCTGTGCTGGGGTCCCCCCTCGGCTTATACACGAGTCAATAGGTTTTCCCAGATTTTGGGGGCAAAAGTAGGGGGGTCGGCTTATACACGGGTCGGCTTATACACGAGTATATACGGTAATTTTTTTTCTTAAAATCATTTAATACAAACATTGATTTAAACTATAAGTTGCTTTCTAATTGCACTTACTTTAAAGTTTAACTAAACTTTTATAACATTTTTGAGTTGAGTTCCCTTCTACCTGGTGGTGATCTCTTGACTCTTCAGGTCATTTAAGTGGCTCCATTGCACTAAAAAAATGTATGAAGTATTGTTATACTTTGGATTTGCTCACACAAATGTATAAATCAAACGAGTGCAATCCTATAAAAAAAAGAGATTGCACTCGGACTAATGTTATTCATCGTGACCAGAAAAATGCCCAAAAGAAAAATGCCCACTGGGTTGGGGTTAGATATTAGGGTTAGGTGTTAGGGTTAGGGGTTAGGTTTAGGGTTAGGTGTTAGGGTTAGGGGTTAGGGATTAGGGTTAGGTGTTAGGGTTAGGGGTTAGGTTTAGGTGTTAGGGTTAGGATTAGGGGTTAGGTTTAGGTATTAGGGTTAGGGGATAGGTTTAGGGTTAGTTGTTAGGGGTTAGGTGTTAGGGTTAGGATTAGGGGTTAGGTTTAGGGTTATGTGTTAGGGTTTCCCTTCAGGGAACGGTTTTTCATAAGGCAGTGCAGATCTGCATTTTTTTCAGGTATATCCGGCATGAGAAAGAAATCACAGTTTGTTGCGATTTGTATAGCGCAAGAAAAAGATAGGATCTATCTGCCCTATCTGCATGGCATCTAATTTTTATGGATACATTACAATTCTGTAGGATGGGAGATCGTAAATGGCCCTGTAAATGATTAATAGGTGCTAAGTAAAAAAAATGGATATTAAACAGAAAGCATACTGATGAAAAGTGAGACAAAACTCTTCCCATTTTTCTGGTTGAGAATGGAGCCGATTTTGTATACGTTCATGTGACCCCAGCCTTTGTATGACAAATTTTTAGCTGCCTGTAGCCACCACTAGAGGGAACTTATGTATAGCATACGTTATATGCACTGAACAATAAGTCAGTATGCAATAACCTCCTTCGCCCTTTTTTCTAGTGGCTGCAGACAGGCAGAATTTTATTATTTATTTCTTTGTCTATTCAGGAAATTTGAAGCTTTGTTCCTGAAAAACAACTGCAATAACAGTAGTAGAAAGTTAATAAACATTGAATGTGGGCCCATCTAGATAATGAAGCGGCTGTAAATGGGACATATTGACTTTACACATTTTTAATTAAATGTTTTTTATTGCCTCTAAAAACAAAAAGCCTTGATTGCTGAAAATTATGCCACGTTTGGCATTGTAGCCTGGTTTTAACTACTGTAAATATTATAAGGATGTACACCACAGTTAAATCAATGGTAAATTAATTGTAAATGTAATTGTTTAGGGTTAAGACTGCAACTATTCATTAGCAGCCAAAATCTGTAAGGTTTTTCCATGCAAATGTAATTTACTCTACATTGGTATGAAGTGGAAACTATCCCTAAGAAATCCTTGCAAGTAATGATTAAAGTGTCACGGACACTTTTTTTTTCTTTTTTCACTGCTGGAGTGGTACTTTAATCTAAGGTCCCAGCTCCTAATCTTATACTTGAGGCCAGATCGAGGCTCCCATAGAGTTGCATTAAAGAGTGATATCTGGCTCAGTCCATGAAACTCTGGAGCATCTAACAGGTAACAAACTACTGAAGACCAGTGCGACAGAAGATTAAGACGATAGAGGGTGAGTATAAGACTAAGTGCATGGACCTTAGATTAGAAGCATCACACCAGTGATAAAATAAAAATAAAACACTGGCGCTATCCTTTAAAAAAA
Source organism: Allobates femoralis (assembly GCA_033576535.1). Lineage (NCBI taxonomy): Eukaryota > Metazoa > Chordata > Amphibia > Anura > Aromobatidae > Allobates > Allobates femoralis. Next base: position 95,872,379 of record JARQOC010000002.1, on the reverse strand, counting down.
ATCACTTGCCACTTGCTTGACTGGAGTTATTTTAAGTAAATTTTAGCAATCTATGAATAATAGCTATTTTTTTGTATATATTCTTTATTTAAGGTATTTCAAAACAGTACATGAAAGGGACAAAAGTAAGATATTTTGCACATTAGATCATTAACATTCAATTATTAACTAATGAATTAAAAGAGGGACAATGCAGGTGAGTGGTAAAACAAGGATAAATGGAACAAGGTATGGTTTGGCAAAGCGGGGTGGGTATAAAAGGAGTGGGGTAAAAGGGTCCTGTTCTGTTCTGAAAGGTATGTATATATTTTCTTTAGTGCGCTTTTACTAGGGGTACAAATAATCTTAGTGGAAAGAAGGAAAATTAAATGCAGTCCTTGAACATTATGTATCCTGGTACAGGAATTTCAGTTTAACCATTTATGCCATAACTCTACCGTTTCTTAATATTTGGGATGGGTCAATCTGCTTTTTTCATGAATTCCAATCTGATTAGTTTCATTTATCCATTCCCCAAATGTGGGACTGTCTGAGTCACTCCAATGTCTTGTGATTAAGATTTTTGCTGCGTTGAGTAGGTGGAGGATTATTGAGTGCATATAGATAAAACACTAACACAGACATCCCACTCACATCAAGATTTTTATTACTCACTTTGAACTCTCCCAATCATTACTTAAATAGCTATTTTTTATTTATATAGAATTTTTGTAATTTAGCCCATAAAGATTAATCCTTATCATACATATTAATAGCGGCCAGACTTTGTGTGACCGGTAAATGGAAGTCTAACTCTCCCCCTTCGATTGAAGAAGTAATAGATAAAACTAACCTAATCTTTCAACAAGAGTATTTCCTGGCTTTGGACCGCCCCTCCAGGTGTAAAACGTTAGATAGCTGGCGGCTTTGGACCTCTCACCCTTCCACGTTACCGTGCCCAACTAGGTGACCTCTGTAATCTCACCCCATTCAATAGATTTTCTTGTTTTCGGATTATCCTATATTACTGTAAGTTGGTGGTGTCGCTCTTCTGGCGGAGATGTTGATTTGTTGATTTGTTTCCTTTCCCTTCTTCCCTACTCCTTCCTTAGACTCTCCTCCCCCCTGTTTCCTCATCCCTGCCTCATCCCTGCCCTAACTCCCCCTATTCCTCCCTCAATGTCCATGATTGTATTTTCTTGTTAATACAAATTTCCAATAAAAGTTATTGTTGAAAAAAAAAAAAGATTAATCCTTGTGGCAAGCAACTGGTTTCTTATTGGGTCATTATCTAACAGGGCTTTGTCACATTTAGCCTGCGCTGCAGTCTTCTTCAACTGCTCTGCAGTGATTAAATGTGTTTAATTCCTGTTGGTACCTTTGGGGTTAATGTCCCTAGCTGCTGCAGTGTTGCTGTCTATGGTTTGTTGTTGCTCTAAATGTGAGATGTTGTGTGTGTCAGGATACGCAGTTGTTCACGCCCCTAGTCTTTAAATAATTCCCTTTGCCACCAACAGGTTTTGTGATAGACTTTAGTGACTGCTCTGACCTTGTGCTGTGAGGACACAGTGCTGCGTTAGAGAAGCTTTCCTGAGGCAAACTGCTTTGTGAGAACTATCTTGTGGAAGTTGTCTCGGTGGAGATGAAGAGGTGTTAGCACAGGGCTGGATAGGAGCAGGGCAAGGTTGATGGCCCAGACAACTTTAGGGGTAACTAGGATGAGCGAGTAGTGAAATATTTAGACTCACTATACTCGTAACGAGTAGATCCTAATACTCGGGTACTCGTTACGAGTAGTGAGTCCAATGTAAGTCAAGGCGAAATGTGAGTACTTTCGCAGTGTATCTATATACACTGCAAAAGTTAAATAAAAGGTGTTAAAAAAATAACATACTCACGTATCCGACGGCTATTCCAGGACCCGAAAAGAACACATCCGATGGCCTGCCAAGACCTTAATTCTGATGGCCAATCAGATGGCCGGTAGTGATCAGGTGGTGTGTGATGTCACACACCACCAGTCACTACCATCCATCTGATTGGCCATCAGACTTAACGTCCTGGCAGGCCATCGATGTTCTAACACACTACACATGATCGCTACTGGCCATCTGATTGGAAATCAGATGTTCTAACACATTGATGGCCTGCCAGGACCTTAAGTCTGATGGCCAATCAGATGGCCAGTAGCAATCAGGTGGTGTGTGACGTCACACACCACCTGATCGCTACCAGCCATCTGATTGCCCATCAGACTTAAGGTCCTTGCAGCCCATTGGGTGTGTTCTTTTCGGGTCGTAGGACAGCCGTCGGATCGGTGTGTATGTTATTTTTTTATTTTAACACCTTTTATTAACTTTTATTTCCCTTTCGCAGTGTATATAGATACACTGCAAAAGTGAATGTACTACTCGCTACTCCTAATGAGTAACTAAAAGGAAACTCGCGGAGTAGCGAGTAGCCCAAATACTATACTATTTGGTGAGTACCGAATACTTACTAGTATACTAGCTCATACCTAGGGGTGACTCTGGGATCAAGGACAGCTAGGGAACCCCAGTCTATCGGGCCAGACTAGCTTCCCTGATTCCCACAGCCCATCTCTGCCTTCCTGCTACTACTCCACTTATGCGCTATTAGCAGCCCGTGACAGGCTTGGATGCACATTATTGTTTAAAAAGTTGGGAAAAGTTGGGTTCACCATAGTGTCTCATGTATTCTAGACTTTAAAGGACATGCCTAACTAATTTATCTCAGTTAATGTTTGTATAGATCATCATTTGTGTTGTTTTTAGACACTTTAATTTTTTCATCTTGTGTTCATTGACATTTTTTGTGCCACATTTTTCAGAACGGCACACATTATTCTTGAATTTTGCACAAAGTCAAACCAGCGCTAAATTTTTGTCTTTAATCTTTACCACGACTCTTTAGCGCAAAAAAGGGGACACGTTTTACTAAAATGTCGCAACATTTTAGTGCAAATTTTAGGCATATATGAAATCATTCCAGGGGGGACTGAGGTACATTAGTACAAAAATGTAGTCACAATTAAAGAATCATCCAAAAACATCTGAACACCCCAAACCCTATCCACAATGCTGCACATAAAAAACAGGCAAACACATATAAAATAGACTTTAAAAAGGAACAAATTAAAATAAGTATAAGGCGCAAATGAAAAACAGGTGTAAAAACTTCAAAAAGTAGTCAAAAAAGGCACATAGGCAAAAATAATACAGGCCCAAAGACCCTATTCAGTATGGCTCAATGTTAATGTCTACATTGTCCGTTTAATGTTATAAAAACCTAGCTTATAGGTGTCATAAAGATTTTATGCATAAAAAGGACTACAGTTGGTTATGAAAGTCTACAAATGTCTTCTTTTTCATATTTTAATATACATAGGGGCAGTATAGCTTGTCCAGGTAAAGAATCTTCCCTTTTGAAAGTGAAAAAGGCTCACCTAAATAAAACAGTGATGAAGAAAGAGCGGCACTCACCGAAGTTGCGACATGCGGAGTCCTTTATTGGGATAGTTGTCACAAAGTGCAGGGAGGGGACCGGGTGACGACGGCACCGTTTCAGGCGTACTGCCCTTCAACGGGTCACTATCAACTGCAGATGCCTGCTCTCACCTAATATAGGCGGAGCAGGACCGCCTACATAACGTCATCAGCTGCTGATGACGTTATGTAGGCGGTCCTGCTCCGCCTATATAAGGTGAGAGCAGGCATCTGCAGTTGATAGTGACCCGTTGAAGGGCAGTACGCCTGAAACGGTGCCGTCGTCACCCGGTCCCCTCCCTGCACTTTGTGACAACTATCCAATAAAGGACTCCGCATGTCGCAACTTCGGTGAGTGCCGCTCTTTCTTCATCACTGTTTAATGGATTCTACTATGCTGGCACCCGAATATCTGTGTGACTCCAAACCCACTGTCTACACGTAGTAAAGTTACCTTATAGGTGGTGCCCTCCTTCTCTATGTTGCTGGTCACCTAAATAAAAACTTCCAAAGATAGCTTATAAAACACTTGCTATCTCTGTAAATTAAGTGTTCTTAGCACTTGTATATTGAAGTGGCTTCATTACAAAGTCCCTCACTGTGCATTCTGTTACTTCTTAATATTTGTAATGATCTATGCAACAGACAAAAATTACATTCTAATGCATTTTCCATAAAAACATTCCATCCTCCAAGCACTAGGACTGTGACTATACAGTCCGATGGGGACACAAAATCCTGACGCTTTTAGGATTTCTTTCATTAACATCCTCTTAATCAACTGGCCTTGCTGTGTATACCACTAAGCCTTAATTCATCAACTGCATCATAATCAAGTTATTCTAAACCGTTGTCATGAACAGATTCTCTCGGCGGATTGTCAGAACACGGCAGCTCTATAGCCTTGATATCTAAAAAATATTCTTAGCAAGTATTTTCTACAATCCAATATATTGTAGAAAAATATATTCTAGGTTACATAAAACAGGTTTCATTACTGTAAAGATTCAGCATTTTAGGCTGTATTGTCGGAGCATGTACCCCTCATTTTATCTTTTTTGGCCATAGGGAACTGAATTTAAATCACTAGAAGATAATAAGCCCCATAAAAAGCAGCATACAGACAGCAGCGTAACTTGAAGCTCACAGGCCTCAATGCGGAAATGCCAATGGGTCTCCAATTATTGCAAATATTTAATAGCAATAGTCTTTTTGTATAGGCTAAAGGGACTTCTGGGGCCCCAAGACTACAGGGCCCAGGTGCAACCCCTGCACCTATTGTGGTTACGCTCCTGCATAACCGGTGTATGAAACTGTTTTTAGTTGGCGGACATGTCATGGATTTAGTACATATTAAATTGTAGAACATAGTTGGTGTTAAGGGAATTTCTCGTAAATAAAATAAAATCTACATCTATGAGCTCTATTCATGTAATATTTTGATCATCCAATTAAATTAATTTTTCTCACAATGTTTTTAGTGTCACCATCTTACCTGTGCGTCTTGGGAGTTATAGGTGTTTGCTAAATAGGTGACTATAGATTCCAGGTGTGTTGAGCTGTCATTATGCTGATTGACAACTCAGTCGTCCATTCTGAGAATGAGAGGTTCTGGGTTTTCCAGGTGTGTTCTATTTGGTTTCATTGCCCTACTATTTAGCTGAGCAGTTAGTCCTAGAACACTGCCAGTCTTAGGCTACATTCACACACAGCGTTTTGGCTGTGTTTTTTGAGGATCTCTTTTTGGTGCAGAAACTGCACCAAGATCGGATCCTCACAGGACGCAGCCCTGTGTGTGTGAATGTGTTGCGTTATCTGCTGCTCTAGATACTCACCTCCATGATTACTCACTCAAGTCCCTGTTACAGTTTGAATTCGGTTTGGGGGTTGGGGGGGCTATGAAATGAAAGATAATAGTTATTAAATGGCAGCCTCATACTTACCGTGTCTGGTCACTGTACTTCCGGGGCTACTCATTAACATTAACTTCCTGGATATTCACTGCAGCGAGGCCCAACAGCCAATCACAGACAAAGTCACTGAGAGCAGGTGTCTGTGACTGGATGTTGGAGTAAATTGCAATTGGCCCACACATTCTAATATGGTAGATGTTAGAATGTAATGGCTGGTTTCAGGTTACTCCAACAGCAAATCAAAGTCAGGGCAGCCCGAGTCAAGAGCTGAAGCATAAGCTCTGAACTCGGGTAACCCTGTTCTCAACAGTGATCGCGGTGATGTCAGAGTTGGGTTCAACCAAGTTCACAGCTGATACACCTGACCCGATCAGCCGACATGTGCAGGAAAATATGCGGGCTTGACGTGCGAACCTGCGTCAGAGCAAAGGACACAAACTAGGACGTACCGATACATCCTGTGTTGTGACGGAAAGAACCTATACCAATTTGATATTGCCATGATCCTACTGAAAATAATAATTTACAGTCATTTTAGCAGAATATATGCCATAACAACAAAGCCCAAAAAACAATGATTGAGTTGCATTTTTTTTCCTCGATTTCTCCACACTTGTAATTTTTTCCCATTTTCCACTACATTGACTGTTAAAACGAATATCATCATTCAAAACTGTAGAAAGGAAGCCCTCCTACGGCTACATTGAATAAAAAATAAAACATTACGGAGGAAAGTAAAAACAAAAATTGGCTGCGGTGAACGGGATTAATGAAAAGTGTCTTATTGACATAGGATGTTGCGCAAAATTGAACAAATTACCAATGTGTATGATTTGTACCATTTTTATTGCCTTTTTATTCATAAGCATCCTGTTTTATCGTTATCAGGAAAATATCTTTAGAAAGGAATTTAGTCTTTTCCCCTGAGAATTGCGCTGTTCTATCACGTCCCCCTTGTGCCTACACAAGCAGTCGGTTTGTGAATACATTCAGTTAGGGAAATAATCGATTACTGAGAGGTTCTTGCATTTCACAAGAGAGTAACTTTTAATTTGAGGACACTAGCATTAACTCATTCCTGCCATCGGAGCTCAGTAGGCCATTGCAAAGTCATTTCGAAAGAGATTCAGGCATAATCTTTGCAGTCTGCGGAATAAATGATGTTCTTTTACGACTCTATGCATCATGTAACAACAACCAATCAGGGTATCACTTGCTTCCTGCAATGATGAAGCAAGCAATATAGTTCAAGTACACATATCAGCCACAATCCTCCCGCCTCCCCGCATCTCTTATCTCAGGGCACTGGAGCGTTAACGCACTACAAACAAGTTTCGCTAAATGATCAACTCTGACTTCCACCAGAGGAAAATATTCTTTGTGAGTTATTTTCCCTGTAACCTGAAGCTGGCACAGGAGGAGCATTAATATCCCCTGAGCTGCTGTGATTTTATCCCAGTGAGAAATGAAAGACCTGAAATTCCCCAGCAGGTTAAGCCACTGATGAATTATTATAGGTTATTCCTTCCCAGCCAAGATAACAAGCAAAATGTCTGAATGCAAGGCATAGTCCTGTGTGCGCGCAGAGATATGCCTGCCAGCCATATGCTTATGTGCGTTTGAATAAGGATGTGTAATTATGTTGTATGCCTGAGTAATGCAAAAGGGTTTAGTCTGCATTTAAAATATGAATTGTGCATAAGTAATACATTAGTGTGTATATGTGAATTGTTGAAAATGTCTGTAGACGCATTTCACACTTATATATTGGGGATTTCGGTGAATGCACCCCAGTACGCAATGAGTAAACGGAACCAACCATCAGCATTTTACCACCTGTAAATCAGTGCAGCAGGTGATTGACGTGGGCAGCATGACATCATTATTTGGGTTCTTTTTAATTCCTCCCCTGTGGGCTTGTCTTTCTGCTGAAAGCCGAACCCTTGCCTCCTCCCTCTCGTCCTGACTCATTCTGGCTTACGGCAGAAAGACAAGTCCACAGGGGAGGATTAAAAATAAAAACCCAAATAGTGATGTCATGCTGCACACGTCAATCACCTGCTGCACTGATTTACAGGTGGTTAAATCCTGATGGTTGGCTCCCTATAAATCACTTTGCTGATAGACATAATAGGGGGGATGGTTCCTGGCTTAAAAGTTCAGGACAAACAGCAAAAGCCATGTAACGGATAATCTTATTGCTTGATTACTTTCCTTTAGTTTACTGACTTACATGCCGACATGAAAGTCGTAGAAATTGTGTGATAAATTTCTACTGAAAAGAACAGTTACATTTGACGATTTAGAAATCAAAGACATCTTACTTCTGAAAAAAAATATCATTTTGCCAGAAAGTCAAACTCTTGATTTTTATCAACAAAAGACCACAAAAAAATAAATCTGCTCAGCTGTGATAAATCCGTGACAATGGCAGCATGTCAAGTAAGTTATTAATACCCAGAAGGTGCCGGATGATATTTATAAATGTCCAAAGCAATTTCATCAACATATATAGGGTGTAAACTGCTTAGAAAATAACAGGATTTCTTCACAGGTTCACAACACAGAAATGTTCAATGATGATTTTCAAAGTCTATGAGATGATCAACGCACCCATTTTTTTTCTATATGTGTAGAGTTTAAAGGGGTTGTCTGGTCTAAAATGCTAATTCTGCAGTCACTCTGTGTGACTGCAGACCTATCAATCCTCCCAGTACTCGCACTGTGCACTGCAAGGATTCACAGTTTCTAAACCAGGAACAATTATGCAGTCTGTATGTTCCTGGCCACTGCAGCCGGAGCTCCCATCTAGAGGGCACAGCCTCGCCCTATACAAGTGTATGGAGTAAAGCCGCGCCCACTTGATGGCTGCACGCACTAGTCGGTATGCCCGATCAATACACTTGTATTAAGCGAGGCTCAACCCACTAGTCTTGTTTTGTTGGGAACATGCAAACTGCATAATTATGGTCCGTTCCCTGGTTACAAAATGGTGAATCCTCGCAGCGCACAGTACAGGTGCTGGGAGGATTGGTAATTCTGTGGTCACATAGAGTGACTGCAAAATTATTATTTTAGACCAGACAACCCCTTTAAATTTAATTCTCAACCTGCGTTAATCAGTAGAGTGGTTATCTACAACCAACTGGCAGCACTTTTGCCTTCCAATGCCTACTAGGCAAGGTCCTACCCTAAAATTAGTAAACAAGGTGATTTGAGGTAAGGCCAAGATGTGCAGCCATTATTTTCAGTCATAAATTGTACTTTGGATGATATTGAAGGGTTGCTCTATAGGTGCTGTTACACGCTGCAATGTTGAAACGATATCACTAACGATCTCATGGGCACGCGGTCGTTAGGACATAATTTTGATATCGTTGGTGAGATGTCACGCGTCTAGATATCGTGGACGACGCACCAACAATTTAGCAAGCAGGTATCGTTCGCACAACCCAGCGATCAATATTTGTTCACAGATGTGAATTTGCGAAGTCGTGAACAACATTGTTATCGCGGTGTCACACAGAGTATGCAGCAGGTTGGCTGATCGTGGATCGTCTGATTTGAGAACATGTGCTCAAATCTGCGATCAGCGATCCAACGATTTAACATACTCGTATCTCGGTGTTACACGAAACGACACCCTAACAATGTCATTTGAATGACTCCAAACCTGTGACGTTTCAACAATATCACTCACGATATCATACCGTGTAACACTACCTTATTGCATTTCTGTCAATACTAGAGATGAGCGGATCGAATCGCAGGACTCCAGTCCTTTAGCTAGGTTAGTAGTCACTGGCTGTTAGACAGAGGCTTGCAAATCTCTTACCTTCCGAGACTTTTTATTATCCAGGCTGGTGTGACTTCATCTCTGCATCATGCTACAATGCTGAAGTTGCACCAGACCAGCTAATCAAAAGCTGCGCCTGGGACCTAAGATAAGAAGCTTGTGACCCTCCTGTTAAGCGGAGAGAGACTACTGACCTACCCAATGGACTGGAATCCCACAAATCAATCGACCCATCTCTAGTGATGACATATACTAGTGCATTTCAAATGGATTAGAATAAGATCAACAAGTTAATTTATTTCAGTAATTTAACAAATAAGTAAACACACATATATTTTATCAACTCATTAGAAACAGAGTGATCTATTTAAAGTGTTTTGTTAATGTTGATGATTATGGCTTACAGCTAATGAAAACCCAAAGGTCGTTATTTCAGAAAATTAAAGTAGGGAGGATGAAGGGTTAAAAACCATGCTGCCATATTCCATGATACATCAAAGGGTGAATTTAATATTAATTTATTAGTCAACGGTTGTTTCAGGACTCCCAGAAATGTCCTGAAACATGGCAATATCACGCATACCTATCCTCAGGGCCGTATTTGCCCTTAGGCACTTGAGGGCAAGTGCCTAGGGTGCCGGAATATGGGGAGGGCGGCGTCTGTGTGTGTGTGTTTTTTTATTTTGGGCTCCGGGCCAGCCGCCCCCCCGCTTTCCGTCATGGGGCCCGCCTCAGCACTGCTCACCCACCTCACCTCAGCCTGCTTCTGCAATCCGGATTCGGAAGGGACGAGGAGGAGGAGCCCGCCGAAGGGGAGATTTGAAGTTCCTGCTGCGGCGGCTCAGATTAGTCAACGGCAGTGCCGGTAATTTTCTGTGTGATTGTACCGCACTGATGACCGTGCTGTCTTTCAATTACTCCAGTGATCCAGTGATGTAGGGGAAGTCCATGGCTGCACTGTATATATTCCTCCGCCCGCTGTGCTATTTGTGGCTCCAGCACTGGCGGCTCCAGGCTCTGCGGCGGGGACATGCTCCGGGGCTGCATCACACGTGGACTCGGGAAGAAGCCGGGGCCCCGCGGATGGAGGATGGAGCTGCCCGGCCTGGGGGGAACCCGTGGCCGGCTGTGGATCTGGATGGGGGATGATGCTGGGGACACCTGAACCAACAACTGGACCGGAGCTCAGGGAGCAAGAGATGTGGCAGGGCCAGGAAGGCTGTGTGTATACAGTGCTGCACTGTATATAGGGGGTTTATATGTAGTGTGTATATATACAGGGAGCAGAGACACTGTATCTGTGAGAGCTACACATTTATATGTCTGATCCTAATAATCAGGTTATGTAGTGTCACTCAGTGTCCAATCATCAGTATTCTTTCCTTCTTTATCTATTTCTTTCTCCTTTCTCTCTATCTCCCTTTCCTCTGTATTTCTCCCTCTCTATCCCTTTTCTCTGTCTCCCTCTTTCACTCTTTTTCTCTATTTCTGTTTCTCCCTCTCTCTTTTTCACTTTCTTTTTTTTCTCTCATTCTCACTTTCTCCCTCTTTCTCTACCTTTTTTTCTCTTTCTCCCTCTCTTTTACCCTCTCTTTCTCTCTCCCTCTTTCTCTCTCTTCTTTCTCCCCTCTCTCTCCCCTCTTTCTCCTTTTATCTCTTTCTTCTCCTCTTTCTCCCCTCTTTCTCTGTCACTTTCCCTCTTGCTTTCTTTCTCTCACTCTCCTCTTTCTAGCTTTCATTCTATTATTTCTCTTCTTTTTTTCTCTTGCCCTCTTTTTCTCTTTCTTTTTTTCTCCTTTTTTCCTTTCTCCAATCTGCACATTGTGTCTCATTCATTCATTTAACCATTCATCTATATCATATCAATCAATTCTATAAAGTTAGTGTTTTCTTTCTCTATTTTTCTTTTTTCTCTCCCTGTAATCAGCACATTTTATCCATCCATCCATCCAAAAATGGACCGACTCCGACTCCTAAAATATATAACAAACTGGGTACAGTCATCCGTTTTTTGCTCCGTTTAGCATGCAAGTACTTTGCAAGTGTCTGACATTTTTCTCAGATCACATACGTGTGCAATCCATTTTTTTTCTCTGCAGCTTTTACTGTATAATCATTTACAGGAACCTTTTACAGTGTTCTGAGCTACAGAATGAAATGTATCAGTGAAAAAAATGGATGCCTCTCGGATGGTCCGTGTGCTGGCCATGATTTTGTCGGACTCATAGACTTGCATTGGTGAGTATTGTACGTGAATCGCATACTGTTGCAGCATGTTGCGATTTGTTTCTTGTCCGTGATCCGGATGAGAAAAAAGCGTCCGACACTCGCCAGTGCTCTCGGACATAGAATAACATTGGTCCGACTGCAACGATAAAATCACACATTGCACTCGTCCGAGTTTCACACAAGTGTGTCCGTACCCTAATAATAAAATGCACATAGTAATCCTACAATGTCTGCTGGACATGGTATGGGAGGGTTTATGGCTCAGTTAGTACACACCATACTTCTTATTATTAACCAGTTAATGCTCTCTTGTCCACCGCACTGCAGTATCAAAATAGGAAGACAGCGAGACAGTCAGCGACATCGCATCAGAGAGCCCCTGACCTCGAAATAGAAGATCCTCAGATCCTGGTATTGTGACATAATATAACAATAATATTTTTTGCATTTATATTACACTATGAACCCCACAGCACTTTACATACATCATCAACACTGTCCCCATTGGGGCTTACAATGTAAACATCCTATCAGTATGTCTCTGTAGTGTGGTTGGACAAACCTACAAACCTATTATATGAGCTACATGGAATGTGGGGGGAGAAGATCATGAAACTTGGGGGACGGCCGAGACGGGGGGTATTGTCGCTACGGGGGATATGCGTTGTGGGGCGGGGCTGTGACGAGAAGGGACCACAATGGCCTAGGGCAGCAGGAATTCCAAATACGGCCCTGCCTATCCTTAGTCAATGAGAATTCTGAAGTGTTGTGCACATGTTGATTATGTTTGCCTTCAAATTTGGTTGCAGATTAAATCTGCAGCATGTCAATTGTTGTTTACTGACGCTTTTCAGTCATTTACTAAAAATGAGGCAAAAGTACCATGTTTTTGGTGCGTTTTTCTGCCAAAAGACTGTAAAGCTCCTTTCACATCTATGCGCCCAGCGTTTGCCTGCCCTAAGCTAGCGCAATTGAAACACAGGTGCATTCACAAGCAAGCGCAGGCAAGCGCATTGGCACATACAGTTGTGGCCAAAAGTATTGACACCCCTGCATTCTGTCAGATAATACTCAGTTTCTCCTGAAAATGATTGCAATCACAAATTCTTTGGTATTATTATTTCATTTAATTTGTCTTCAATGAAAAAACACAAAAAAATTGTCCTAAAGCCAAATTGGATCTAATTCCACCCCAAACTATAAAAAGGGGGTGGACAAAAGTATTGGCACTGTTAGAAAAATCACATTACGCGTTTCTGGTGCGTCCAGTGACGCATGTGCTCTGACTCAGCCCCTCTGCAGACTTGCTCTTCCATGTTTCGCTCTATGTGCTCGCCATAGTAGGTAATGGTGGCAAGCATGGGAGCAAGTGCAAGGGCTCTGCACCTATGCGCCAATGCGCTTGCCTGCGCTTGCATATGAATGCACCTGCGTTTGCACTTGCGCCAGTGCAGGGCAGGCAAACAATGGGTGCATAATGTGAAAGGGGCCTAAATGTTGTTCTACATGTGACTCTAAAATTCATTGCATATGTAGTCAGTTAAACGGGAACTCCGGGAGAGAAAACTTTTTTGTACAGTCCCTGTCCTCCTACATGATGTAGCAGAGCTGTTCACTGCAGTTCTAGGATCTAGGATCACTTATTATTCAATAAAATCATACTGCTCCTTTGATCTCCCCCCTCCCTCATGGGAAAGAGAATTTGGCTACAGGGAGCAGTAGGTGTGTCAGGGGTATGGATGCTGGGAGCTGCAGGATCATCCTACATTCAATGTGGTTGCTTTCCTGATGAAGGAGCGGGAATACGCTCAGAAAATGTTGAGAATAAAGGCACCATTATCTTTCATCCACTGGAATTTTGATTTATTGTATGCAGTGTGCACAGATTAAATAGCACCCTCTATTTGGATTTATTTCTACAGCCACAAGTGATTACGTGGAGTGTGGGTCCAGCAGCAACTGCAACACACATATACACCCCTTGTGAGTCTCACAACTTGACAAGGTGAGCAGCAACATTTGCAACTTACAGTCATTGTAAAAAGGATAACATGCTATTGCGCTTCTGTTTCCTCCTTCTTCTGTTTAACTTGCTAGCGCAGAATTTGGGTCTGTGTTGACCGAGAAGACCTATTGAGCCTTGTTCTCAGAAAAGATTCCATAGGATTTCATGGGCGTCGTGTGATATTACACCATTGGATTAAGTTGGAACTTCAATATTTTTTTACATTATAAAATTGGTGAACAAGAGACTGCAGGTGAGTCATTATTCAAATAAAAAATTTTTTCCTGTGTGTGTGTGTATATGTCTTTTAACTCTACACTTACCGGGTTAATAATGGGATGTCTGATAGACCCCTCTCCATTATTAATACCTGGACTTGAGGCCAGCTGACATTACACGGCTGGCATCAACCCCATTAATCATTACTCCAAATTGCCACCGCATGAGAGCAATAAGGAAGAGACAAGCAAAGTACCAGCATTGGCACATCTAATGGATGTGCCACTTCTGGGGCAGCTGCTGGATGCATTTTAGGCTGGGAAGAGCCAAATAACCATGGGCCTTCCCACCCTAATAATATTAGCCCCCATTGTCTGCTTTACCTGCGCGGGTTATTAAAAAAGATGATCCCACGTGATTTTATTTTTCAATTTAATGTTCACTGGCAGTGTACAGGCATTTTCTGCATGCAGAAAAGCTTATGATTAACTGCTCTTCAGCCTTTCAACAAACTTTATTAGCATGCAAAAAACACCTGAACTTGGACACAGTAAGGACAAAGACATACTATGAGGGATGCTTGTGAGTGTCTCGCATGTATCTCGCGGGAGTCACCCAGTCCAGCTGCCGGCTCTCTGGACTGGAGCATGGAGCTCCATACAAACACAATCAGCTCCATGCTGCCATCTAGAGAGGCAGGGGCTGGGCCAAGTGACTTATGCGAGATGCATGTGAGACACTCACATGCAGCTTGCATAAGAGTGTCTCTGCCCTAAGCCTTGCCATTTCATCAGACTGAGTTCAATGTGTGGAGAACATTTTGTAAAACACTTTTAATAAACCTTAAAAAATGTGTTTTTTAGTGTCTATTTTGTCATGCAAAATTATCAATGTCTTTGACATGCTTGAAAAGAAATAGTAGTCCAAGTCTCTGCTGATGCTGTGATCACTGTGATTTTAATAAAGGGAACCTGTCAGCTCATTTATACCCCCAGCTATCACTGTCTGTACCTGTAGCATCATAGTACTATTCTAACCATTCCTGTCTGAGCTCATAGTGTAATGATAAAGGTGAAAAAAAAACATTCATACACTTACATTGTATTATGAAAATGAGGCAGTCAGTCCCCAGCTTGGAGGATGTAGTCTTTCTGGCAGGTTAATAGTTAACTCGCTATTAACTTCTCTGTCTAAAGGACCTGTGTGATGTAACTATCATGTGACCATAGTTGTCAGAGCTAAACAAGCTAAATCATTATGTGCTGTGAAGACTTAGCTCCGACTATTGTAGTCACATGATTGTGACATGACACAGATCCCGCAGCACCTTCTGACATTCGACTGAAATGTTAACTTTTAACTTGCCAGAAAGACTGCATCCTCCACGGTGTAGACTCACTGCCTCATTTACATAAGAAATGCTTTTTTTTTACCTTTACCATTACACTATGAGCTCAGACAGAGATGGTTACACTGGTATTATGAAGCTGCTGGTACAGATAGTGATAGCTGGGGGAACATAAACGGCCTGACAGGATCCCTTTAAAACTTGAAATCTTCTAACAGGGTCCTCACTCTGCCGATGAGAATCTGTTAGCAGCGCATTAATCAGCGTGATGTCCACAGCGAGCAACAGAGAATGTTCATTTATTCAGAATTAACAACATCCAACTTATAACATGAGAATAGGATCAATCTGGTTTCTGGAGAGAGAGAGAGAAATCTGCTGTGACTTTCAGCTTTCAGCTCCACACTAGAATGTGCAAGCAGGTAGCATGGGGAGGGATATCCTGTCTCTGACTGAGGACCCTTTTTTTTTTTTTTTTTAACTTTGTTGACATCTAAACAATATGCATGCAGACATAAAATCACATCATATTAAACAAACAATAGTTGTTGCAATACATACAGATCAATATGCATTAGGCCAACACCCCCACTCAACAACTACTTATTTTGTTAATCCCATAGTGGTTCTCAATCCTTGGAACCTAGGTCGTGGCAATGGCTTGGTCAAAATGTCAGCTACCATCTTATCAGTCTCACAATAAACAAACTCAATTATGCCACGATCTATCAAATCACGTAGATGATGGCATCGATGTGCTTGGTTCTAGCATTCATCTTTTCACTGCATGCAAGTTTAATGCATCCTTGGTTGTCCTCATATATCACCGTTGGCTGAGTTAACGGTTTACCAAGATCATCCATCAGTTGTCTTAGCCAAATGATCTCCTGACTTGCATAGGCTGCTGACACATACTCAGCTTCTGTGGATGACAAAGCAACAGATACTTGTTTTCTGCTAGACCAGGAGATTGAACTTTCTCCAAGTTTAAATCCACTTGTGGATTTACGATCATGCAAATCACCAGCCCAATCTGCGTCAGCATAGCTGGTGAGTTTTAGATTTCCTGCTGCAGATAATTTTAAATTTACCCCTTGTGTATCTTTTAAATATCGCAGAACTCTTTTAACGGCGTTCCAGTCCTTTTGGCGCGGTTTCTCCACATATCTGCACAATATTCCAACTGCTGTTGTAATATCTGGTCGAGTCATAGTCGATATGTATAGAAGTGCCCCCACTGCCTGTCGATATTTCTCATTGTTAGGCAACAGGTCATCTTCTTCCAGTTTCAGGTAGGATGATTCCATTGGCGTTGATACACCTTTGGCTTCTGTAATGAGCAGGTAGTTTTTGCATTCCATCCCATGACTGTGGCTCTGACTCAGGTAGTGTCTTGACAATGTAGGATAGACGTTTAGCTGGTATTCCTTTGTTTGATCTTGACGATCGTCTGATTTCAGGTTCACTTAGGCTTTTTGTTGTTCCTTTAGTGGTTGAAGAATCTAGCCAGACTTCTACATTCTCTCTTTCGTTGTCTTGTGATTGTGACTGAGATTGTTGTTGTTGCTTCATCTGGACTATTGGCATAATGTCACAAAACTTGGGTGACACAAAATTTTCATCAATCACTACATCTTTGCTTATTGTGACCTTGTTTGTCACAGGGTGTAAAATTCTATAACCTTTCTGGGTTTCACTGTAACCTACCAGAATGCCTTCCTTAGTGTGAGATTCCCACTTAGTTCGTTTTTCTTTGGGAATGTATGCAAATGCTTTGCCTCCGAAAATCCTTATGTGCTGTAGTTTTGGCTTTGCATTATTCCATTGCTCAAATGGAGTTTTCTCTGTCGCTTTACCTGGTAGTCTGTTCTGAAGATAGCATGCCGTCATAATAGCTTCGCCCCAATATTCTGTAGGCAGATTTGCATCAAATAACATACTCCTTCCGCTTTCACAGAGTGTTCGGTTCCTTCTTTCTGCTACACACCATTTTGCTCAGGGTTGTATGGTACAGTAGTCTGAAATATGATTCCATTTTTCTTTAAAATGCTCTGTGTCTCATTACTTGTATATTCAGTCCCATTATCTGCACGTAGAATTTTTGGCATTCTCCCAAACTTGTTATATACTTCAGCTAGATATACCGTATATACTCGTGTATAAGCCGACTTTTTCAGCCCAAAAATTGGGCTGAAAAGTCGCCCCCTCGGCTTATACACGAGTCATATACTTTTATACGAGGTGGGGGCTGTGTCCGGGAGCAGGAGGAGGCTGGAGGAGGTGAGGGAAGGCTATAATATGAGCGGCTCGTGACGTGGAGCCGCTCATAACTTATTCATGATATGCACTGCATCCCCCGCCCATCAGTGCATATCCCATTACAGGCTCCCCATAACAATATGGCGCCCCCACCACAGTAAATCCTCCCCATGCTACCACTGCTCAGTGTAAAATGTATAATGTTATTAGCTCTCACCCTCTCTCAGTGCATCCTCCCTCCTCCCTCCTCCCTCCTCCCTGCGTGTCATGTGACCGGCCGGTGACATCATCACGGTGAGCCCCGGTCACAGGACAAGCAGGAAGAGGGAAGATGCACAGCCAGGACCGAGGGTGAGAGCTAATAACACTATTAATTTTACAGTGAGCAGCAGCAGCAGCAGCAGCATGGGGAGGCTTTACTGTGAGGGGGGGGGGCAGCCTGTGTATCCCCTGTGCTTCTGGGGGGCAGCTTGTATACCCTGTGTGCTGCTGCTGGGAGCAGCCTGTGTATCCCCTGTGCTTCTGGGGGGCAGCCTGTATACCCTGGGTGCTGCTGCTGGGAGCAGCCTGTGTATCCCCTGTGCTTCTGGGGGGCAGCCTGTATACCCTGTGTGCTGCTGCTGGGAGCAGCCTGTGTATCCTCTGTGCTTCTGGGGGGCAGCCTGTGTACCCTGTGTGCTGCTGCTGGGAGCAGCCTGTGTATCCCCTGTGCTTCTGGGGGGCAGCCTGTGTACCCCGTGTGCTGCTGCTGGGAGCAGCCTGTGTATCCCCTGTGCTTCTGGGGGGCAGCTTGTGTACCCCTTGTGCTGCTGCTGCTGCTGGGGGCAGCCTGTGTACCCCCTGTGCTGCTGCTGGGGGCAGCCTGTGTACCCCCTGCGGCGCTGCTGCTGCTGCTGGGGTCAGCCTGTGTACCCCCTGCGGCGCTGCTGCTGCTAGGGGCAGCCTGTGTACCCCCTGTGCTGCTGCTGGGGGCAGCCTGTGTACCCCCTGTGCTGCTGCTGCTGGGGGCAGCCTGTGTACCCCCTGCGGCGCTGCTGCTGCTGCTGGGGGCAGCTTGTGTACCCCCTGCGGCGCTGCTGCTGCTGCTGGGGGCAGCCTGTGTACCCCCTGCGGCGCTGCTGCTGCTGGGGGCAGCTTGTGTACCCCCTGCGGCGCTGCTGCTGCTGGGGGCAGCCTGTGTACCCCTGCGGCGCTGCTGCTGCTGCTGGGGGCAGACTGTGTACCCCCTGCGGCGCTGCTGCTGGGGGCAGCCGTATACACTGTGCTGGAGTCCACTCTCGGCTTATACGCGAGTCAATAAGTTTTTCCCAGTTTTTGGGGGCAAAAGTAGGGGGTCGGCTTATACACGGGTCGGCTTATACACGAGTATATACGGTATTTCAAGTTTCTCTGGAACTTCATTTTTGCTGTGAAGTAGATAGACAACTGTGTATCTTGAATTGTCATCAATGAATGTAAGAAAATATCTCTTCTTTCCAGGGGTCTGAATATGCATTGGGCCACAGATGTCTGGGTGTATTAAATCTAGTGGCTGTTCTGTTCTTGTAGTACTTTTCTTAGGAAAGGCCTTTGTGGACATTTTCCCTTTGATACAGCTGGTACACCTCATTGTCTGGTTACATGGATCAATTGTAATATCATCAGCTAAGTGTTCTTGAAATAACTTTCTTATTTCTTCTGGGTCTCTATGCGCAAGCCGTCTGTGCCATACATGAATACAGTTCTTGTGCATTTCTTGCTTAGCTGTGCATACACACTCTTTACATTTCCACTGATACAGTTCATCTTTGATTTCTCCTTTTGCTAGTGTGTGACCCTCCTTTGAGATGATGCAGCTATCGTGCTTAAACGTAACTTCATTCCCTTGTTTTGTAAGCATTTTCACGGATAATAGATTACTTTCAAGACTAGGCACATATAGCACATCCTTCACAGGAATCCTTCTGCTTTGCGTTGCAGAGATGTTACAATCAATATAACCATCTCCTATGCCTTCTGAGTTCATACACTGACCATTCGCCATTATCACTTTCTCTGACTTGCTTTGGTTAAGCTTAGTAAAGAAGTCTCTATCATTGGTCATGTGACTGGTTGCACCAGAATCTATACACCACGCATGCTTTGATTTAAATGCATTGACTAATGTGAATGCAGCCTCAGTATTTACAGGATCATTATTTTCAAATACAGCACTCTTAACTCTTTGTTTACTGTTTTGCTTCTTCAGCTGATTCATTTTAGCTTTCCAGACTCTGCATTCAGCTTTTAAATGACCTGGCTTCTTGCATACAAAACATTCACGTGTTTCTTTAGGGTGGTTTCTGCTGGTGGGCATGTCCTGTGTTTGTAAAGCAGTTTCCTTGTTGCATACTTTCTGCCTTTCTTTTATATTCATCTACAAGCTTTCCTCTGACGTACTCCAATGTAAGCTCATAATCTGGGCGTGCATCTAGTGCAGTTACAAGCGTGTCATAGCTTTCTGGGAGACCACTAAGTAGTAGTGCTGCTACATGGAAGTCCTTCATATCTTCCCCAATGCCCTGCAGGCGCTCTACAGTCTCTAGAGTGCTTCTAATGTAGTCCTGCATGTCCTGGTCACTGTGTAGCTTAGACTGATATAGCTTTCTCATTAGATAGAGTTTGTTACTTAGATTTATCCTCTCATGTACTTTCTGCAGCTGCTCCCACATTTCCTTTGCAGATTCACACTTACACACATGCACGATCTGATCATCCTCTATGCTGAGTGATATGGTGCTCTGTGCTTTCTGATCCATCTCTAGCCAGTCCTGTGGTACTGGGTCAGGCTTGTTCTCCTGAGTGTATTTCCACGTACCTTCTCTTATCAGCAGCATCTTCACCTTGAATTTCCAGGATTGGTAGTTCTGGTTATTCAGGCTTGGCACTGTAAACTTTGCTGAGCTGCTGGTAGTGGCCATCTTTACTTCTTCTCAGTCTGCTGTTGCCTTTCAATCTCTGTGCTCTGGAGGTTTGGGACTTCTGTGATTCCTGGGCCCATAACCTGTTAGCAGCGCGTTAATCAGCGTGATGTCCACAGCGAGCAACTGAGAATGTTCATTTATTCAGAATTAACAACATCCAGCTTATAACATGAGAATAGGATCAATCTGGTTTCTGGAGAGAGAGAGAGAGAGAGAGAGATTCAGCTCCGCTCTAGAATGTGCATGCAGGGAGCAGGGGGAGGGACATCCTGTCTCTGACTGAGGACCCTTTTTTTATTTTTTTTTTAACTTTGTTGACATCTGAACATTATGCATGCAGACATAAAATCACATCATATTAAACAAACAATAGTTGTTGCAATACATACAGATCAATATGCATTAGGCCAACAGAATCTGTATATTTTCCAAGCTAAGTAAGTGATAGCATATATCTGAAAACAATGTAGAATATAAATATAATGTAATTCCAGGCAGAAAGCTGTTTTCTCCCATGTTTCTGTAATGTACAGACTGAATGTGACTTCACCTTTAACAGGTGGATAGGTTTCATGCATTTAAAATAATGGCAGGATCCTTTTATTAAAGACCTATATTCCGTCTCGTCTCTTCTAGATCTGATAAGCATTTCTGTCACGTACTGTGTGAATTGTAAGTTTGATTTATGACAGAATGGACACTAAAAAACTATACTAGTGTGCAGAGCTCCTGCCACAATCCTGGGTGTCATGTCTGGAGCAGCAGCAGACTGAGTGCTGTAAAGGGGACAGGTCAGCCCTGTCATGCACCTCATTTGTCTGTCAGACAACATTAAGGGAGACACAAGAAAAGGATCTTGTTGCAAAGCGCTCATTAAATGCTCTCTGCGTGCCATGCGGGCACGACTGCTGCAGATGCCGACTGATTGAAAGAGAAATAAGGGCAAAAAACAGCTTGATGAAAAATAGAAAGAGGTCAGCAGGGGAGAAACAGACAGAGAGAGGGAGTGACAGCAGACGGCTTAACAAATGGAGGAAGAATAAATAACGCAAGAAGGGGACATATTTACATTTCCCTTATTATTTGGGTTCAGAGCATAGGACATCTTGATTCCGGATGGTACATGTTTAAATATGAAGACAGAAGACCGGACAAAGAAAGGAAATGTGTTCGGAAGATAATGACATTATGGGGCCAAACACAAAGCAGTAAAGTCAAATAAAAATGAGTCATTAGTGGCAATTTATCCTGATGCCATGTTATTAAACCTCTTAGATTCTCTTTAACCTCACCACTGTAATGCCAAGAAATGACCTAAAATTTGAGGCATTACTGTGTACCACCTATTATCACATGGAAGTCCTCAATGTGGGGGATTTTTTTTCTATTTTTAATTTAAATTAAAAAAATCAATGTGAAATTATAAATCTTTGGTTTCTGTTAAAATGAAGGTTCTCAAAATGCATTTTAAAATGTTAGAATCGGAAGGGCCTCAGTGGTTGATACCTTTTAATGGCTAACTGAAAAGATGGTACTAAACAGCAGCTTTCAAGACAATTCAGGTCTCTTCTTCAGGTTTGTATAAGATATAATCTGATGTGCCACATATACTGTATATACAGAGTGTTCATAAAGTAGCTATGCAGTGGTTAATGTGGCACCACACATGGGGACATGTATACACACCACACGCACACAAAGAGTAACAGCAAGTGTATAGCCGCTAAGGTGGAGCCCCAATATTGGATACTCGCCACGACCCAAACACACACACACACACAAAGAGACACACACAAACAAGACACACACACACCACACAGACCCACACACAGGGACACACACACATACACACCCCACAGGAACACACAGACCCCACAGAGATGGACACATACCACAGGGACACCCCTCCCCCCACAAGGACACACACCACAGGGACACCCCTCCCCCCAACAAGAACACACACCACAGGGACACACACGCACACACCCCAGGGACACACACACCCCAGGGACGCACACACCACACAGACAGACACAGATGTGCACAAATCCTCTCACACAACTCGCCTCATGTGTGTGGTATCTTTAATTTCCAAAAATAAACATCTGATTAAAAACAGCCAATGTGCATCACATGTGCCATATAGGAATTAAGCAATGTCAGTCACATGAGCTTCTTTTATTTGTATGTGTGAGGTAATATATGCTGCCCGCCGGGGGGACGGTTTACTGTTGGCTAGAGATTTATCAGGCTGCCTATAGCAACCAATCACAGCTCAGCTTCTATTCTCCAACAGGTCATTAATATGATATATTCAAATCATAAGTTATTTATTAAGGCTAGGGTCACACTTGAATCTAGGATTGCGTTCACCGCATCCAGATCCGGATGCGGTGAACGCAATTGGATTCTGACATTCAGCAATCCGGGAACCGGATTGCTCAGGATGTGTAATCCTGAGCAATCCGGTTACTGGATAGTTTGCCGCAGGGATGAGCAAACTGTTCTGTGTATAGTAAAACTATTTTTATCCCGGCAGCCGGGATAAGCAAAGTATATGAGGTACCCGCATTGCTCAGGATTACACATCCTGAGCAATCCGGTTCCCGCATTGCGGATGCTAAAACGCTCCGAAAACTGCAGCCTGCATGATTTTTACCGCAGGCTGCAGAGTCGGAGACGGAAACCGGATTGCTTGTGAAGCAATCCGGTTTTTAGCATTGGCTCCTATTAGGAGCATTTCTTGATCCGGTTTTGAGCTTTTTGAAAGCTCAAAACCGGATCAGATTTAAAAAAAAATGCAGATGTGACCCTAGTCTAACCTGGGCGTAGCCGGGTAGTATAGGTAGTTTACTAATAAAACAGAATAGGTCAGTATTCATTTCTGAGCCCTTTCTTGCAGCCATAGCGCTCCTCAAAGGGATCCTGTCACCTCCAGAATGCCTCCTAAGCTACCAAAACATGTCCCTGCAGCATCCTATCACTAATCTCACACTCCTTTTGTCTCCTAAAAGCATCCTGTGAAAGTGGAGTAAAAACGTTTTATAACTTACTCATTAGTGATTATAATTAGCAGGGGCTATATTCTTTAGTCACCAGGGCGGACTGTTTTGCAGGCTCCAGGATCCACCTTCTCTCTGTCTGTGTGCTCTGCTTGTGCAGGCTTTACCCTCCCCCCTCTCTGTCACTCACAGAATGCAAATCATTTGTCCTGCCTTCAGCTCCACATCACAGCAGCACAGACAGAGAGAGGGTGGATCATTCAGGCTGCAAAACAAACACCCTTAGGGCTAAAGAATATAGCCCCTTTTAATTATAATCACTAATGAGTGAGTATAAAATCGTTTTTATGCACTTTCACAGGATGCTTTTGGGAGACAAATGGAGTGTGAGATTAGTGATGGGATGCTACAGGGACATGTTTTGGTAGCTTAGGAGGTGTTTTTGAGGTGACAGGATCCCTTTAAACACCGCATTATTCTTTTTCATTTTATCTACATTTATGAACACCCTCTAAATATACACAACATGACATGGAATAGTACAGTTCTCAAGACAAATGAGGTGGAGTAGAACAGGAATAATCAGTATGAGATGGGGTGAAACTGTTATAAAGATAAATATTGGAACAGTTCACTGATAAGAAGTGTGAACGTTTTATTAGGAACAAAACATATGAAGTCCAATGGAGCAACCTTATGTGCATTGTTAAAATTATTTTAAATCCACAGAAAGGTTCTTCTGCTGGACTTCATATGTGTTGTTCCTAAGTGACTGCAGGAGGGTGTCTCTCCCTCACTCCGAGCAGATCCCTGGCAGACGACCGGACCAAGGAGAAATCAGTACCTGGGTGAGCTGGCTATTACAAATTGTTTCTTATCTGAAAGTTTTATTGTCCTCTAATTGAGGTCTGTTCAGAGATATGATGCCCCCAAATGCCATTTCAATTAATGTACAGTTAGGGCCAGAAATATTTGGACAGTGACACAAGTTTTGTTATTTTAGCTGTTTACAAAAACATGTTCAGAAATACAATTATATATATAATATGGGCTGAAAGTGCACACTCCCAGCTGCAATATGAGAGTTTCCACATCCAAATCGGAGAAAGGGTTTAGGAATCATAGCTCTGTAATGCATAGCCTCCTCTTTTTCAAGGGACCAAAAGTAATTGGACAATGGACAATGGCTGCAATTAACTCTGAAGGCGTCTCCCTCGTTAACCTGTAATCAATGAAGTAGTTAAAAGGTCAGGGGTGGATTCCAGGTGTGTGGTTTTGCATTTGGAAGTTGTTGCTGTGACCAGACAACATGCGGTCAAAGGAACTCTCAATTGAGGTGAAGCAGAACATCCTGTGGCTGAAAAAAAAGAAAAAATCCATCAGAGAGATAGCAGACATGCTTGGTGTAGCAAAATCAACAGTTGGGTACATTCTGAGAAAAAAGGAATTGACTGGTGAGCTTGGGAACTGTAAAAGGCCTGGACGTCCACGGATGACAACAGTGGTGGATGATCGCCGCATACTTTATTTGGTGAAGAAGAACCCGTTCACAACATCAACTGAAGTCCAGAACACTCTCAGTGAAGTAGGTGTATCTGTCTCTAAGTCAACAGTAAAGAGAAGACTCCATGACAGTAAATACAAAGGGTTCACATCTAGATGCAAACCATTCATCAATTCCAAAAATAGACAGGCCAGAGTTAAATTTGCTGAAAAACACCTCAAGAAGCCAGCTCAGTTCTGGAAAAGTATTCTATGGACAGATGAGACAAAGATCAACCTGTACCAGAATGATGGGAAGAAAAAAGTTTGGAGAAGAAAGGGAACGGCACATGATCCAAGGCACACCACATCCTCTGTAAAACATGGTGGAGGCAACGTGATGGCATGGGCATGCATGGCTTTCAATGGCACTGGGTCACTTGTGTTTATTGATGACATAACAGCAGACAAGAGTAGCCGGATGAATTCTGAAGTGTACCGGGATATACTTTCAGCCCAGATTCAGCCAAATGCTGCAAAGTTGATTGGACGGCGCTTCATAGTACAGATGGACAATGACCCCAAGCATACAGCCAAAGCTACCCAGGAGTTCATGAGTGCAAAAAAGTGGAACATTCTGCAATGGCCAAGTCAATCACCAGATCTTAACCCAATTGAGCCTGCATTTCACTTGCTCAAATCCAGACTTAAGACGGAAAGACCCACAAACAAGCAAGACCTGAAGGCTGCGGCTGTAAAGGCCTGGCAAAGCATTAAGAAGGAGGAAACCCAGCGTTTGGTGATGTCCATGGGTTCCAGACTTAAGGCAGTGATTGCCTCCAAAGGATTCGCAACAAAATATTGAAAATAAAAATATTTTGTTTGGGTTATGTTTATTTGTCCAATTACTTTTGACCTCCTAAAATGTGTAGTGTTTGTAAAGAAATGTGTACAATTCCTACATTTTCTATCAGATATTTTTGTTCAACCCTTCAAATTAAACGTTACAATCTGCACTTGAATTCTGTTGTAGAGGTTTCATTTCAAATCCAATGTGGTGGCATGCAGAGCCCAACTCGAGAAAATTGTGTCACTGTCCAATTATTTCTGACCCTAACTGTACATAGACATGAATCCATATGAAATATTCATTCCAGGTGTCTTTACTCTGTAAAAAGTGATTATGGTTTGGTAAATTGCCTGGTGAGTGATTCCCATTAACCCCTTCACTGTACTTACAGTTCAAACCAGAAGTTTGCATACCCTTTATAAAATTATTTTTATGCCCTGATGAAGTGGCCAGAGGGCCACAAAATGCGTAAGATTAATAAAGTGTCCTGGAAAGAAAATAACACTGTTACCGTGTCATTGTCCTGCAGCGCACAGGGTGGATCCTTACTTTATTCTTTGATATCCATACCCTTTATAAAAAGACACATATGCATGTTTTTATCAATATCTGACATGAAATTAGGATAATTTTTCCCCGTTTTAGGTCATTTGGATTATCAAAATTATTTATATTTGCCAAATGGCAGAATAATGAGAAAGAGAATGTTTTAAGGCATTTTTATTACTTTTTGAAAAGTCACAAGTGTAAACTAGGATTACAATTCCTTTAAACAATTTGGGACAGCGCATATGATTATGTCATGTGTTTGGAGGAGTCTGATAGGTGTATTGGCAACATCTGAGCTAACTAGAGACACACCTGCAGAAGTATTTTAATGCACACCTGAAACATACTGCTTCTTTGTGTAGCATCATGGGAAAGTCTAGAGAAATCAGCCAAGATATCAGGAAGAGAATTGTAGACTTGCATAAGTCTGATTCATCCTTGGGTGCTATTTCCAGATATCTGAAGGTGCCTTGTTCATCTGTACAAACAATTATATGCAAGTACAAACAAGATGGGAATGTCCCACCATGATACCGCTCAGGGAGGAGACAGATTTTGTGTCCCAGAGATGAATGTGCTTTTGTCCAACACATGGGCACATCAAGAACAAAAGCAAAAGAGCTTGTGAAGATGTTGGCGGAAGCTGGTATGATTGTGTCATTATCCACAGTGAAATGAGCACTGTATCAACATGGGCTGAAAGGGCACCCTGCCAGGAAGAAGTATTACTTCAAAAGAAACATAAAAAAGCCAGATTAATTTTTGCAAATGCACACAGGAACAAAAACCTAAACTTTGGAGACATGTCCTGTGGTCTGACGAAACTAAAATTGAATTGTTTGGCCATAATGACCATTTTTACAATTGGATGAAAAAGGAAGAAGCTTGAAAGCCTAAGAACACCATCCCAACTGTGAAACACGAGGGTGGCAGCATCATTTAGTAGGGTTGCTTTACTGCAGCAGGGACTGGTGCACTTCACAAAATAGATGGTATGAGGAAAGAAGATCATGTGGCAATACTGAAGCAATATCTCAAGACATCAGCCAGGAAGTTAAAGCTTAAGCGGAAATAGGTCTTCAAATTGGATAAAGACCCGAAGCATACTGCCAAACTGGTTACAAGGTGGCTTAACCATAACAAAGTCAATGTTTTGAAGTAGCCATCACAAAGCCCTGATCTCAATCCTTTTGAATATTTATGGTCAAAGCTGAAAAGGCATGTGCGAGCAAGGTGACCTACAAACATGGATCAGTTATACCAGTTCTATCTGGAGGAATGGGCCAAAATTCCTACCAACTATTGTGAGAAGCTTGTCAAAGAATATCCAAAATGTTTGACCCAAGTCATAATGTTTAAGGCCAATGGTATGAAATGGTAATGAAATGTATTTAAACCTGTGAATTTGCAGAAAATAGTAAAAATGCCTTAAAACATTCTCTTTCTCTTATTATTCTGGCATTTGGCAAATATTAATAACTAGCTGTGAGCCCGATGCAAATGCATCGGGTGTCTAGAATATTTTTAATTTTTTTTGTAGATTTTAAAATAATAATCCAATTATTCCAATGACATCTTTACACCAACCTGCAAGTGTAGCGACTCGCAATGGCCTCGCGGCCATTGCTCGCGCTACACAGCGAGTCGCAATAGATCCCCATTGAAAGTATAGGGGGAGTTGCGACAACTGAGGTAGCGACTCGCAATGGCCTCGCGGCCATTGCTCGCGCTACCATTGAAAGTATAGGGGGAGTTGCGACAACTGAGGTAGCGACTCGCAATGGCCTCGCGGCCATTGCTCGCGCTACCTCAGCGGGAAATCGCTAGCTTTGTGGCCGAGCCTCTGGTTCTATTTTCGGCCAGCGGCTCGCAATGGCCGCTACGTGGCCAATGCTTCGCCGTGATGACGTCACAATAGTGACATAGCCACGGCGATTTCGGGGGCCGACACGATTTTGCCTACGGCAATTATATAGTAGATTATGGTAATCTTAATTGACATAAAACAAAAAAGATTTATTCTGGTTTCATGTCGGATAAGGAGAAAAACATATATATGTGTCTTTTTATATAGTGTATGTAAACCTCTGGTTTCAATTGTATATCACTAGGAATGTCTCTATTATAAAACTTTACTTCTGTAGTTAACCAGGTAAATGCCAATTAACCAATTGAATGCCTTAAACCTACAGGAAAGTTTCTATAATGTTCCCTTTGCTTCTCTACATTACCACAAATAATAACATTAAAGCACCAGCCTAGTGTTTGTCTTCAGCACTGGAGTGGCACTTTAAATGTTAGCCCCCCTGTCCCCAGTCATATACACTCATTTTGCTACCTTCAAAAAGTACAGACTCCGCTCGGGCCCCAAGGCACAATCTTCTCCTCATAGCTTCTGACTGGCTAGAAGTCAAAATCTACATCAGTAGTGCTCAATGCATCTCTACAAGAGCTAGAATGAGGCAGACGTAGAGACGCATTGAAAAGTGACTTCCGGTTCACTCCCGAGGAGCTGCTGGCTGGTTAGTTTTTAGGGCAGCCCAACAGGACCGCCGATGGAAAAGGATGAAGGTGGTGGAAGGTGAGTATATGACAGGGCTTAGGGGACTTACGATGTTAAAACTCCACTTCAGTGGTTGAATAAAATAAAAACGCTGAAGTTCAGACAACTTCTTACATGTCATTGTGACATGTCAAAGATTTTAATAGGTGGGGCCCTCTGCATTTTAATTTGCTTTACCAATATCTTTCTTTTAATGTTCTTAGTATTGATGAAAGAAATCAACATGAAACAGTATGAAACGCAAACTTGGTACCTAGAAATTACAGGTTAACATACATGTAGAGAAGAGAACAAGAAGATGAGAGGGAGATAGTAAACAGTAGGGGTCGTTGGAAGAGGGGTGTGCGGATGTTGGTGCTCTTTGGGGGAAGAGGGTGTGAGCTTATGGAGCCAAACGAGATGCGATACGGTCGCAGGGCCGTAGGATTGAGAATACACTGGTAGCCTTAGGGTTGTATGAGGTCTCTCAAGTAAGGGTAAGAGTTTTGGTGAACTCTGGGGTGGTGCCCATGTCTTTTCAAATAGGGGATAAGAGCTATAAGAGAGGGATGTAATTTCTGCTGTTCTATAAATCAAGTCTATTTCCTGGAGAGTGCGACCATGTCCCTGTATGGTCAGACACATTCATTACACAGTACATAGCAGGGACACATATATGGGTTTATCTCAGCACAGGAGATGTGGTATGATCAGACCATGTCCCTGTATGGTCAGACACATCCATTACACAGTACATAGCAGGGACACATATATAAGATTATCTCAGCACAGGAGATGTAGTATGATCAGGCCATGTTCCTGTGTGGTCAGACACATTCATTACACAGTACATAGCAGGGACACATAGATAAGAATATCTCAGGACAGGAACATTTTTTTAACACATCCAATTATGGAACGTAATAATATTCCAAGTTAATTTTCATTAAAATGTACTTTATGGATGGGACAACTTCTTTATGAAAAGCTCATAGTCACAAAAGGTTCAACTAAGGTTTGGGACATATTTTATGAGTTAAAGAAATTTGGTTCTACCAATTAGACTATCGGCATAGAGGTTTACCTTGTTAATATACAGTGGTATTCTGGAGTTGTTTCTGAGATAGCATCCGCTGATGGCTAAAAATAGATGGGCAGAGGACCTGGGTCATATATCAGAAGAGCAGTGGGAATCAATTATGTCCCTAAGATATCTATGAGTGAGGCTAGGAGTACACTTATGGTATATAGAGTATATAAGACTCCTGTGTAGATGCAAAAAGCAGGACTTAGGCTAGGGTCACACATAAGCCCTTGGTCCGTTTTTGGCTTCATTTTTGTCATTTTTTTTTTCTAAGTCCAAAAACTGACAGAAAAACGGATTGGATGTAATAAACACCCTGTCCATTTTTTTCTGGACCTCAAAACATTGCTCTGTCCGTTTTTGAGCCAAAAACGTTGCTATCAACGTTTTTGGCATCAGTTAAAAAACGCATGCGTTTTTTTAACATGGGGCCCTATGGGAAACGCATGCGTTAACGCATGGCACATATAGGCACCTGCGTTAACGCATGCATTAACGCATATGCGTTTTTAATGAAAAAAAATGACTAAGTCCAAAAACGTTCAGAGGTGCAGGAGGCTCAAAAAGCACCCCAAAAAAACGGATTGGTCATGGAAATCACTTCCAGAAACAGATTTCTATGTGTGACCCCAGCCTTACAGAGGACTCTAGATGTCCAAGGTGCACGTCAGAGGGGGTGAACATCTTACATATGTTATGGCCCTGTCCAAGCCTGCAAGCCTTCTGGATAACGTCATTAATCTGAATCAAAGGGTAATAGAGGTGAATATATGATGAAACCCGTTGACGTGTATATTGGGACGTGGAAGATATCAGAATTGATGAATGGGGGAAACTAGCAATTGCAAGATCGTTTTATGCTGCAAGGAAAATAAGTGCGTTACATTGGCTCAAAGAAAAAACACTGATTAGGAAAGAGTTTATAAATAAAGTTAATTTTATTATTATTATGGAAAGGAACATATATACAAAGAGAGGCAAATCTGTACTATTGAAAAAAATTGGGGGGTGGTTGGACTATCCTGGATTGGGGACATTTAATCTCATCAAAGACAGGATAGTGTGAGCTTGATACTACAGGGTATAGCTAAGTAGAGGTATATATGCTGAGAAGTGGATAAATGTTAATGATACGCATTTAAACGTGACTGTGGGGTAGGGTTGTTTTAACTGTTTACGTTGTTTTACGGTAACTGTTGAAAAATATAAAATGTACAATAATGTTCTTAAGGACATGTCTGTATAGGTTAATAAAAAATACTTGATTTAAAAAAATATATACATAAAACAAAAATTACAATATGGTTTACTTTTAGTACATGGGTTCACTTTTTGGGACTTGAATAAAGGATACCTTTTGTGCATTAAATCTCCATTTTAAAATCTAGGATTCTAGTCCTGTTAATGGTTAATTTTTTATCACTTATCAAATTGCAAAGTGTATTAACAGATGAGAAATCTAAATCAAATTACATTCCCTTTTTATCTTTTGTGTGTTTTGTTGCTCTAGTACAGTCCTTGACATACGTTATGTCACTTATCCATGTTATGTAAATAAAAGCTTATAACCTGATTTTAAGTTCATCCATTGGTTGTATAATTTACTCTTTTGAGAGCTGAACCCTCCCAAATTTGGTTTAGGTTAAGAAAATAAATTGGCATCAATGCTGAAATATTTATCATTTAATGAACACAGAAAGGTCAGATTTTGGCAAGACAAAATCTTTGTCGCCCACAGAAAGTAATGTGATTTTCAAACAAATAATTAACTTAAAGGGATCCTGTCACCCCCAAAACACCTATAAACCTATTAAAACCTGTCCCTACAGCATATTAACACTTTCCCTACACTCCTTTTACCTCCTAAATGCCCTTAGTCAAAGTGAAGAAAAACGTTATAATAGTACCTGCTTAGTGATGATAATGAGTGACTATGCTATTCATAGTCACTCATCAAGGCAGCCCCTCTTCTTCAGATCACGCCTGAATAGGCGTGATCTTCCTCATGGATTCAAATGTGCGCTCCCTGCGCGCCTCCCCGCGCTCCCATTACGTCCGTGCTTCAGGCTGGGGGCAGTATGACGCGATTCGCGTCATTTCCTGTCGCTGGGTGACGTCTCTACAACGGCGCAGCTTTCAGCTTCAAGTGCCGCATTGCGCATGCCTGCGGGAGCGCACTGCGCATGCGTGCGGGAGCCTACACGGCCGCTTTGTGTAGGCTCCCGCACGCATGCGCAGTGCGCTCCCGCAGGCATGCGCAGTGCGGCACTTGAAGCTGAAAGCTGCGCCGTTGTAGAGACGTCACCCGGCGACAGGAAATGACGCGAATCGCGTCATACTGCCCCCAGCCTGAAGCACGGACGTAATGGGAGCGCGGGGAGGCGCGCAGGGAGCGCACATTTGAATCCATGAGGAAGATCACGCCTATTCAGGCGTGATCTGAAGAAGAGGGGCTGCCTTGATGAGTGACTATGAATAGCATAGTCACTCATTATCATCACTAAGCAGGTACTATTATAACGTTTTTCTTCACTTTGACTAAGGGCATTTAGGAGGTAAAAGGAGTGTAGGGAAAGTGTTAATATGCTGTAGGGACAGGTTTTAATAGGTTTATAGGTGTTTTGGGGGTGACAGGATCCCTTTAAAATACATATATATGTTGCATAACATTGGTGAAGTTGTGGTGCTATTGTCTGGGGCCACAAAGAACTGGGTACTTACGTCTCGGGCAGTCGAGTGCAGGGATGTCACGGGTGGTCCGTGCCCAAGACTGTGCCTTTGGGTGACAATGAAAAGGGGAGTATTTACAGGGATTTAAGTTATTGTCAGTCGTGACGTCACCTGTAGGTCCGGTGATGGCACCGGCGCTGCTGGGACCTCCGGGGTGATGGGCGGCAGCAAGGTGTTGTAGCTCTCTACAGGAAGAGCGGGTTCCACGGGGGTGGTAAGGGTAGGATGGTGGAATAGGGTAGCGCAGTTATTGTGGTGTGGGACAGGTTGAAGAAGAGACACGGACACAAATAAGTCTTTTTCTGTACCTTTTACTGATTTTATTGCAGGTACCCTCTCCAGGTTGAAGGCTACACCTCAGGATTTCCACACCGAGTGGGGTGTAGGCCTCCTTGTTCTGTTCCTTGTCCCGAAGCCTGGCTGTCTTGAAACCAGACCTGACCTCATGTTTATCCACACCCGTGTTGCTGCACTGAGGGCTGTGGGCGTCCGGGAAGCTAAACCTCCATGGTGTACTGGATTCTCTGCTGGGCTGATCTCTTTCCCTTGAAGACTCGGACTCCAGCGTCCGGTGTTCTCCTGGGGTGAGCCGGGATGGCTCCTCTGCCCCCTCTGTAGTGTTCCTCGCCTCTGCCTTCAGCCCTCGCTCTCTGGACCTTCACACTGGCTCTGGCGTGCACTGGTGTCGGACCTAGCATGGCTCCGGCAACCAGTTTTAGCTCACAAAGCTCTATGCTGACTTCACAGTTCTTCTAGTGACTGCACACTCAGGCTAACTCCACCTCCAGACCCTGTATTTATAGGGCATCTGGCTTAACAGCAACCAGTGGAGCTCCCCCTACAGGCTTGGAGTGGAAGGTGTTGTGTGTATGTGAGGTACCAGATATATAAATCTCTTAGTGAACTAATTTGTTCTGTGGCTTACCTGTCACAGAGCACCACACTAGTAGAGTTATATTTAATATTTTGTGTGACTTCTATGAGCTTGAAGGACTGCATCCATGCGGTTCAACAATGATTCATACAATTTATTAATGAAGTCATAAGGAATAGCAAAGAATGCAGTCTTATATGCCTCCCAGAGTTCATCTAGATTCTTTGGTTTTGTCTTCCAAGCTTCTTCTGTCATCCTACCCCAAACATGCTCAATGATGTTCATGTGTGGTGACTGGACTGGCCAGTCCTTGAGCACCTTGATCTTTTTTGCCTGGAGGAACTTTGTTGTAGAGAAGGATATATGAGATGGACACCATCCTGCTGCATAATTTGACCCCTTTTATGATTTGGAATATAAGAGGTAGGTAATACTTCTTGATATTTTAGGCTAGTGATATTGCCTTGCACCTTGGAAATGTTTCGCACACCCCCACACTGAATGTAACCCCAGACCATGATCTTTCCACCACCAAATGTAACTGTTTTCTGGGTGTATTTTGGATCCACACGGGCGCCAGTAGGTCTCCTGCTGTATTTGCAGCGGCTGTGGTGTAATTCTACTGAAGATTCCTCACAGTAATCCACCTTCTGCCACTTCTCCAGCGTTTAGCAGGCTGTGGGACTTTGCAAATGCCGTATGTTTTTGTATTTGCCTTTTGTTTAGTGCTGGCTTCCGGGCACTGATTCGACCATGGAGGGCATTTTCGAGACAGAATCCTACAAACTGTTCTAGTTGACACAGGGATTTGAGGTGACCAGGCCTGTTTAAGCTCTGCTGCAGTTAAAGAGGGGCTTGCTTTGAATTTTCTAACCGACAAACGTTCCTCCTGAGCAGTTGTCTTGCGGGGTCTGCCGGACCAGGGCTTGTCAAACACATCTCCAGTCTCTTCAAATCTTTTTTTAACTCTTTGTACTTGACGCTGAGACACATTATAGGTGCCAGCCACCCTGCAGTGGATCTGGTCTTCAGCCTCTTGATAATCAAGGCTTTGGTTGCAGGGTGGATTTTTGGCATGTTGTCAGAGCTCAAGTTACCGTTCAAGTGAAGGTCTGGGGTGATGGAAATTTATTTTCTTAACCTAAACCTCATTTCGGAGGGTTTCAGCTTTCAAAAGAGTAATTTATACAACCAATGGATGAATTTAACGTCAGGTTATAAGCTTTTATTTACATAACATGGATAAGCGACATAACATTTGTCAGGGACTGTATTCCTTTAAAGTTATAAAAGCCAAATGAAATAAGGCCTAATTAAAACAATCTGGAGACGTTCTTCTTGCTGCACATGAAATCTCATATTCTATTAAATTCGAACATTTCTTTAAAGGATCTTCCAACACAAATGTTATTAATGTTATTTTACTTGAAGATGACAACAGTCTATTAATTTGCATTTACACCTTCCAAATAACTGTTGTCTGCATGAAAAATCTTCTTGACAGCATGTGAGGTTATGTGATCCATGCAAAGGTCATCTGTGCATGCGGCAATATTCCTGAATGCAACTTCAGATGTGTTTCTAAGAGTTATATGTGTATCCGGGCCGGCAGGGTGCTCTCATTACAGAGTAGTGCAAAGTCCAGATAATACTGAAATAGAGCTGAGTGAGTTTATTCGAGTGGAATTGATCTCTTCTTGAATTTGTACAAAAATACATATTCTCAGGAATTTTTTTAATTTGCTCCATGGGAATTTCGAAACATGGTGACTAGCAGTGCCATTTTTCTGAAACGTAGTATTGGCAAAGTTTAAGAAAAACAGGTACTTCCCTCACTGCTCACTCGTCCTGCCTCCCCTGCAGCTTGTCATCTGGTATTCAGGGTATCCTATTTTCTCCTTCCCTAGTCACATTCATCTTCTTAAGCCTTCTTCAGTCAATGCCAGGAGTTGTGTCTTGAACAGGCCTCTGATGCGACTGTGCACTGGGCCATAGTGGGACACTCTGACTAGATTTTAGGCGATGTACGTGACAATGTTGTGATGTAATGTGATGTTAGAGGTCTGGGAGGCTCAGAGTGAAAAAGATCAAAGATGTGTGTAATTTCAGGAGAAAAGAATCAGCGAGGAGGACCGGACAATGGACAGTGAGGGCAGAGCGACAGGTCAGGTGAGTATCATTTTGGTTCTTTCTTACATGCTTTGTTTAGAGAGACTCTAAAGCATCATAAGGAATGTTATAATTATGATTTATTTTGGCTACTTATGTAGGTGGGCCGGCGCAGGGGCTCGGTAGTCACTATTAGAGGAAACCCATAACTCCACCCTTACAGGGTGTACTATATTACAAGCTATTTAATCCTAGTTTTCCCAAAGTACCAGAGGGCAGTAGCACGAACATTATGCACATTAATCTGTAACATCTCACCATATATACACACAAGCCCACAAAACATCAATATGTGCAGAACAGCACGGTCTTCCCCAGGGCGGAAGTGACAGAGCCCTGCTCCCTCTCCCCTACGCTTATATGGTACCATTACTTCCACAGTGCTTTACAGACATCATCATCATCAATGTCCATATCCAGGCTCACAATTGAAATTTCTTATCAGTACAGTGTTCATTTTAGGACATGGTCATTTGTCGAAGTCAAAGTAAAAAAAGCTGTTCCTGATGCCTGATTTTGACTTTGACTTTGACAAATGACTTTCATAAATGACTTTGATTTTGATAAATGACTTTGACTATGATAAATGACTTTGACTATGACTTTGATAAATGTCTATGACTTTGATAAATGACTATGACTTTGATAAATGACTTTGACTTTGATAAATGACTTTGACTTTGATAAATGACTTTGACTATGATAAATGACTATGATAAATGACTTTGACTATGACTTTGATAAATGACTTTGACTTTGATAAATGACTTTGACTTTGATAAATGACTTTGACTTTGATAAATGACCTTGATAAATGACTTTGATAAATGACTTTGACTTTGATAAATGACTATGACTATGATAAATGACTATCACTTTGATAAATGACTTTAACAGATTAGCATAATTTATTTTAAAAATTCTACAGTGGGTCCACTATGGATTTGAACCGTGAATGCTGGCTTCCAAAGGCCAAAAACGTATCCACTAGACCATCCAGAAAGCTACTGTAAAAGCTCCCTTTTGGTATACTAACATAGATAACATGCACACAGTCTGTGTGCAGAAATCTGATGACCCTGATGTCTGAGAGCTTCTGATTTGTCATGCTCACACTCATGGTTATGACAAGTCACACATCACATTTATTTCTCATGGAGGTTAGCAGTGTAATGAAAGTACAAATCCCCAAGCAGTGCCAATGTTTCCTAGCTTCTTTTTCTGAAGGTATTATAGTTATTAATATAATTATTATCCTCTTAAACAAAACTAATGTTAAAAAAAAATTTTTTTGAAACACTAATTTTGTATATATATATTATATATACTGTATTTACCAGTTTCTGTAAATTTCTATAATTGTTTAAAAAATTGTTTAACAGCATATAATAGTAATATGTTTACCAGTGACTGTACATTTGTATCATTGTTTAGGAAATTGTTTAAGAAAATATAATAATAATAATTAATATTAGTAATAAATACATAATAATCCACTACCTCGATTTCAACAACAAAAATGCAGAACTGCAAACATCTTAATTTATTACTATATCTTATATCTATTAACTAGCATCATTTATTATACAAAAAGTATTCTACAGCAGGTTCAGCATGGATTTGAACCATGAACGCTGGCTTCCAAAGGCAAAATACTTCTCCACTAGACCACCAAACTAACTGTTAGGAGGTGGAGGTTTTGTTCTGCTAAGAAAATGAACATGCAGGCAGTCTGTTTGCAAAACTGTTCTGACCCTGATGGTTGACAAATCTCATTGTCATTTGTCGTGGTCAGAATCAGAATCAGACTCACGCACACTTCAAAGTGTCATGGAGACTTGCCAGTATGAAGTAGGTTCAAATCCCCAAGCAGTAGCAGGAGTTTATTTATTTTGTTAAGGTATTATTGTTTTTATTATTATAATCATTATTATTATTATTATAATCATTATTATTATTATTATTACACTTTCCAACCAAAATAATGTACAATTTAAAAGTTTTGACTTTGTGCTTCATTCTCATTCCTGAGTATGATAAATCACTTTCACAGATGACACTCACACATAAAAATGAAAATATTATTTCCATACACAAAAGCTTTAACCCCTTTTTTCAGTGAGGCCGGACACAATGGACCTTGCTTTATTTAAAACCCACATTTCAACAATTTTTATACATTGTTTTGTTTTCAAATAACAACAATAACTTAATGATAAACAATTTACATGCCCTGAACTGCGCATTTTAACCCCAAAATCTCCAACACAAAGCCTATGCGCACCCACCACTAAACTATAGGCATTTAATAGAGGCACAGACATCTTTTCATTGCTGATATGCCTTTCAATGCAGACATGATTACGCTCATTTAAACTGTGTGATCTTATTGTATGATTTTCATAGCTCACAATGATATCTGACTGACACACATAAAGATCAGCAGATTTTTGCACGTTTGGTCTCTTTAGCAAACAAAATCACTGATGGTCTCATCTGATTGAGTGGCCTAATGGTTAAGGCTCCAGTCTCTGGAGTGTTAGAGCTCTGTTGCACCCTGGTTCAAAACCCCCAGTAGGATAATTTTTTTTTTTTTTCCTTGTAAATTATGGTGTTTAATACACAATTTACAGTAATGTTTAATTTGTGATTTCTTACATTATGGTAATCATCATAACATACTAATAATTGGTTTCAGCCATGTTGTCCATTTATAGGCTAAATGAATGGAAGGCAGTCAGTCATTTACTACTTATCTATTTCCAAGTGTCTGTACATTTCAACAATTTATTATCAAAGGTTCTAAACCAATTATTTATTATTTATTTGACACAAAATGTTGTTTGCCATCTACCCAAAACTCGCTGCATTTTAATGAGCAGTACCGTAATGTAAGAAATCATAAATTAAACATTACTGTAAATTGTGTATTAAACACCATAACTTACAAGAAAAAAAAAAAAAAAAAAAAAAAATAATTATCCTACTGGGGGGTTTTGAACCAGGGTGCAAAAGAGCTGTAACACTCCAGAGACTGGAACCTTAACCATTAGGCCACTCAATCAGATGAGACCATCAGTGATTTTGTTTGCTAAAGAGACCAAACGTGCAAAAATCTGCTGATCTTTATGTGTGTCAGTCAGATATCATTGTGAGCTATGAAAATCATACATTAAGGTCACACAACAGTTTAAATGAGCTTAACGCATGTCTGCATTAAAAGGCATATCAGCAATGAAAAGATGTCTGTGCCTCTATTAAATGCCTATAGTTTAGTGGTGGATGGGGCATGGGCTTTGTGTTGGAGACTTTGGGGTTAAAATGCGCAGTTCAGGACATGTAATTTGCTTATCATTAAGTAATTGTTGTTATTTGAAAACAAAACAATGTATAAAAATTGTTGAAATGTGGGTTTTAAATAAAGCAAGGTCCATTGTGTCCGGCCACACTGAAAAAAGGGGGTAAAGCTTTTGTGTATGGAAAACTATTTTCATTTTTATGTGTGAGAAGTGAAGTGTCATCTGTGAAAGTGATTTATCATACTCAGGTATGAGAATGAAGCACAAAGTCAAAACTTTTTAATTGTACATTATTTTGGTTGGAAAGTGTAATAATAATAATAATAATGATTATAATAATAAAAACAATAATACCTTAACAAAATAAATAAATAAACTCCTGCTACTGCTTGGGGATTTGAACCTACTTCATACTGGCAAGTCTCCATGACACTTTGAAGTGTGCGTGAGTCTGATTCTGTTTCTGACCACGACAAATGACAATGAGATTTGTCAACCATCAGGGTCAGAACAGTTTTGCAAACAGACTGCCTGCATGTTCATTTTCTTAGCAGAACAAAACCTCCACCTCCTAACAGTTAGTTTGGTGGTCTAGTGGAGAAGTATTTTGCCTTTGAAAGCCAGCGTTCATGGTTCAAATCCATGCTGAACCTGCTGTAGAATACTTTTTGTATAATAAATGATGCTAGTTAATAGATATAAGATATAGTAATAAATTAAGATGTTTGCAGTTCTGCATTTTTGTTGTTGAAATCGAGGTAGTGGATTATTATGTATTTATTACTAATATTAATTATTATTATTATATTTTCTTAAACAATTTCCTAAACAATGATACAAATGTACAGTCACTGGTAAATATATTACTATTATATGCTGTTAAACAATTTCTTAAACAATTATAGAAATTTACAGAAACTGGTAAATACAGTATATATAATATATATATACAAAATTAGTGTTTCAAAAAAAATTTTTTTTAACATTAGTTTTGTTTAAGAGGATAATAATTATATTAATAATTATAATACCTTCAGAAAAAGAAGCTAGGAAACATTGGCACTGCTTGGGGATTTGTACTTTCATTACACTGCTAACCTCCATGAAAAATAAATGTGATGTGTGACTTGTCATAACCATGAGTGTGAGCATGACAAGTCAGAAGCTCTCAGACATCAGGGTCATCAGATTTCTGCACACAAACTGTGTGCATGTTATCTATGTTAGTATACCAAAAGGGAACTTTTACAGTAGCTTTCTGTATGGTCTAGTGGATAAGCTTTTGGCCTTTGGAAGCCAGCATTCATGGTTCAAATCCATAGTGGACCCACTGTAGAATTTTTAAAATAAATTATGCTAATCTGTTAAAGTCATTTATCAAAGTGATAGTCATTTATCATAGTCATAGTCATTTATCAAAGTCAAAGTCATTTATCAAAGTCATTTATCAAGGTCATTTATCAAAGTCAAAGTCATTTATCAAAGTCATAGTCATTTATCAAAGTCAAAGTCATTTATCAAAGTCAAAGTCATTTATCAAAGTCATAGTCATTTATCATAGTCAAAATCATTTATCAAAGTCATAGTCAAAGTCATTTATCATAGTCAAAGTCATTTATCAAAGTCAAAGTCATTTATCAAAGTCAAAGTCATTTATCAAAGTCATAGTCATTTATCATAGTCAAAGTCATTTATCAAAGTCATAGTCAAAGTCATTTATCATAGTCAAAGTGATTTATCATAGTCAAAGTCATTTATCAAAGTCAAAGTCATTTATCAAAGTCAAATTCATTTATCAAAGTCATAGTCATTTATCAAAGTCATAGTCATTTATCAAAGTCATAGTCAAAGTCATTTATCATAGTCAAAGTCATTTATCAAAGTCATTTGTCAAAGTCAAAATCAGGCATCAGGAACAGCTTTTTTTGACTTTGACTTCGACAAATGACCATGTCCTAAAATGAACACCGTATATCAGTATGTCTTTGCAATATGGGAGAAAAGTGGAGAACCTAGAGGAAGTCCTTGGTGGGAATTGAACCCAGGACCCAGTAAAGTACAGCCCTAAACACTGAGCTACCATGCTGAAAAATTTATTTACAGTGAATAACTTAGAAACAAAGGATATTTCCCTGTAAAATTCATGTGAATTGGACTCTTTGCAGATTCGGTCATCTCTAACTAGAAATGTTTCGCGTTTATAGTATGTTTTTCTGCTTCGAAAGCATGGTACACTGCAGTACTAGGCTAAAACCAAATATATTTTTCTAATTTGCATGAGCAAAAAAATCCTTATTAGTTATAAAATGTCTGTCTGACAGGCTCAAAGCAAAAATGTTCCATCAGTAAAGCAAGTTATGTCAACAGAGGCAGCTTTCTGGAGAGACTCACACGATCTCCTCCAAACCTTCACATGTATTATTCATCCGCACCAATCAAAAGCACTTTTTGTGTGTTCAAACGAAGAAGCAAAAATCTGGAGCTGAAATTGGAATTGGCTGGTTTCTCTCCACTGTGGTGTGAAAAAGAAAAGGGTTTAAAAACCAGTGTGTCAGTAAGAAAAAGACAAACAGTCAAGGGGAAATCGTAATGGCAGCCTCTGCCTCTGCAAATATTTTCCTTCTTCTTTTATCCCTTCCAGCTGCAGAGATGTGGGATGGATTTTTTTAACAGCATAAAAAGTGCTTTGGGAGCGTGATTTGTGAGAGTCTGTGTCAAGCAACAAATCAATCTCCAGCTGTTTTATGAAAGTCTGAATACATTTCTACAGTCGGTGTGTTTGTACGACAGCTTCTACTTGTAATGAGAATCATGGATGGCAGAAGATCAGGTGGGAAGTCTCTCTACATACATATGTGTATATTCTTCCCACAATTTTAAAAGTAAAATGCAATTATGGAAAATAAACATTTCTGGAGTTAGATACAAAGAGCAACTGGGAATTCACATCAATTACTTCTTAACATTTTTATTTTCCTTAAAGAAGATCTGTCAGCAGATTTTATACTTCAGAGAAATTAACTTTAGATGTGTGCCTAATGCAATTATACAGAACGCACCAATGTACAGTGGAACCTTGGATTACAAGTAACTTAGTTTGAAAGTGTTTTGCCACAAAAGCTATTAATTTTAATAAATTGTATCTTGGCAAAAAAGCAAGATTTGGAATAAGAGCAAAATGTGAGCTCTCCCGACCCCTCTACAGTACTGCACGTCCGTCCCTGTACAGATACAGTACAGTATGAGCTCTCCCCACCCCTCTACAGTACTGTACCTCCCTCCCTGCACAGATACAGTACAGTACGAGCTCTCCCCACCCCTCTACAGTACTGTACCTTCGTCCCTGCACAGATACAGTATGAGCTCTCCCAACCCCTCTACAGTACTGTACCTCCGTCCCTGCACAGATACAGTATGAACTCTCCCCACCCCTCTACAGTACTGTACCTCCGTCCCTGCACAGATACAGTATGAGCTCTCCCAACCCCTCTACAGTACTGTACCTCTGTCCCTGCACAGATACAGTACGAGCTCTCCCCACCCCTCTACAGTACTGTACCTCCCTCCCTGCACAGATACAGTACAGTACGAGCTCTCCCCACCCCTCTACAGTACTGTACCTCCGTCCCTGCACAGATACAGTATGAGCTCTCCCAACCCCTCTACAGTACTGCACCTCCGTCCCTGCACAGATACAGTACAGTATGAGCTCTCCCCACCCCTCTACAGTACTGTACCTCCCTCCCTGCACAGATACAGTACAGTACGAGCTCTCCCCACCCCTCTACAGTACTGTACCTCCGTCCCTGCACAGATACAGTATGAGCTCTCCAAACCCCTCTACAGTACTGTACCTCCGTCCCTGCACAGATACAGTACAGTATGAGCTCTCCCCACCCCTCTACAGTACTGTACCTCCCTCCCTTCACAGATACAGTACAGTACGAGCTCTCCCCACCCCTCTACAGTACTGTACCTCCGTCCCTGCACAGATACAGTATGAGCTCTCCCCACCCCTCTACAGTACTGTACCTCCCTACCTGCACAGATACAGTACAGTATGAGCTCTCCACACCCCTCTACAGTACTGTACCTCCCTTCCTGCACAGATACAGTACAATATGAGCTGTCCCCACCCCTCTACAGTACTGTACCTCCCTCCTTGTACAGATAGGGTAGAGTACAGTACCTCTTCTAGCGCATGAACATAAACCATCAATCTTGGCTTTTTCCTCACTTCCAGGTTCTGTCCTTTGAGTGTCCATTGCACTATGAACATACCTGCCACCGGAATAAGCAAAGTGCTCTGTTGTTAGTAAAACTATTTATTTTATTAATAAATACTTGTACAATGTCTCTAGGGGGTGCCCAGTTCCTCTAGAGACTCTACACCCACTCAGGTGGGCTTATACTGCTATAATGTGTTATGTACAACAGCTGATTCCTGTCAGCTGTTGTACAGTTTTATGAATGAAAGCGCCGGGCTCCTCAAAGCAGCGCGCATACTATAGCTAATGGTACAGTATGTGCGCCGCTGTCTGAGGTCCTGAAGCCACTTACAGTAGATCTGCAGGTGCTGTCAACAAAACAGCAATACTTATTAAGAATTTACATTAGAGTACCTTTATACGCCGCAACCGCAGCGAGAAATATTGTCAAAGATATTGCGACCTGGAAACATCGCTGCAACATTGCTTCCCAATTGCCTCCTTATTGCGGTGTGTATTTGGGGAATTTGGCGGTGATAAGACAAATGTCGCCTGGTTTGGATTTCACAGCAGTGCTGTGAAATCCAAACCAGGCGACATTGGTTTTATCGCCGCCAAATTCACGAAATGCACGCCGCAATAAGGAGGCAATTTGGCGGCGACAATTCCAGTGAGAAATATCGTCTCCAAAAATGTCTCCCCTGTTTGTGGCGTGTAAAGTTACCCTTACAGAACAAGAATTAAACATGAAAGTTTTGTCATTTATACGCTGTTCATATACTGAGATACCTTGCGAAAGCGGTCTTTTAAAGTGATCCTGAACCCACAAACTGACACGACCCTCTCAGCTTGATGCCTTGGTAAGAGCCTGGCCGTGTCATGAAACTGGGCGGGGCTAAATCGTGTCATGCCGGAGCCCCGCCCCCTTTCATGACGCGGCCAGGCTCTTGGAAGCAGAGAGGGGCGTGCATAATTACAAGGCAGCAGCAGACAGGCCTGCCTATTGCGGCTTCTTCAGAAACAGAGAACTCACACAGGACGAGGTAAATATAAACTTTTCTCTACTTTACATAATCGATTTTTTTCTGCAAAAGGGATGGCTAGAAATGATAAGAGGGGGTGCAGGGACAGGTCTAAAGATGCAGGGGGGGTCAGTTTGTGGGTTCAGGATCACTTTAAAGGTTTCTTGCAATGAGTCCGCCAGGGAAATCACTTTGAACAAACCAGCAGTAATCCGCCATCATGTAGGTATCCCAGTGTCCTCAGAAGCTTTCTTTTATAGTTCTTAAATCTTGGTGGAATCATTCATCACTTAGGTCACCAATGTTTTTTTTGGGAAACAATCCAAGTGGCTGTGGAGATAATGCACCTTGATACTAATTATATAGACAAGGTGACAGAAAGAAAATATCATTCTTTTCACCAGGTTAGTGGAATTATCTGCCTTATAGTTGCAAAGAAAATTCTTTACATCTGTAGTGAAAGAAGACCATGCATCTGCCTCAGCATCATTCAATTAATATTTGAAGTGCGGAAATTTCATGGCTCCTCTGATTTGAGGACCATCAAAAATGCTAACCTTTATCTTCTCCATGGTTAGCGCTAAAAATGCTTTGCTGATGAAGTCAAAGAATCATAACAGTTTGTTTAGAGCCTTTAAAAAAACTGCTTAATTAAAGGGGTTGTTTGGTCTTTTTTTTTTTATAAAAATCTGTGTGTGTATCTAGGCTGAAAAAATGCTGACAGTTTGTAATTTACACCCTATCCGCATTTTGTATGTTTACCTAGATATCACAATTCAGCGTGTGGAGGAGCTGCTCATTCCTCGACTAGAGACGTCTTGTTCTGGAGCCTGACTG
This sequence comes from Allobates femoralis, assembly GCA_033576535.1. NCBI lineage: Eukaryota > Metazoa > Chordata > Amphibia > Anura > Aromobatidae > Allobates > Allobates femoralis. The sequence goes on along the minus strand of JARQOC010000002.1, from coordinate 95,827,535 downwards.
TAACGTCATAACTGGATGTTTCCCTCCAGTCTCCAGCAGACCCACCCCAATCTCTAGCTTGCCCGCCCCAGTCTCCAGCAGGCCTACCTTAGTCTCCTGTGGTATAGATACGACACTTCCTGCTTAGGTAGGATCCAGTTCCAATTAGTCCCCTTTTACCCAACTTTGTACTCATGATGCATACCCTTTTATTCTTGGCATCACCTGACTGCTCTCATTAAGCTTATCCCAGATATGGTTAGAACTATTATATGAGATGAGCCTTTGTAAATATGTAAATTATGCTGATATAGTATTCACTTTATATGTGTAAATGCACAGTTTTTGTAAAACACTGTACATAATCTGTTCAAAACTTTTTACACCATTGTACTTTATTCTTCACCAGTGTTACTGAGGGAGGTCAGAGTTATGACTGAAACGTCTGTAATCACACTTTGCTGGTGTCAATAAATATCTTCATCACAAAATCATCTGTGAGTGCCTGGTTACATTGATTACTCTAGTCTCCAGCTTGCCCACCCCAATCTGCAGCTTGCTCGCTCCAGTCTCCGGCTTCCCTGCCCTGGTCCTCAGTAGACCCACCCCAATCTTCAGCTTGATCAACCCAGAGTACAGAGCAATGCTGATGCGGCGATGGGTGCTTTAGATTGCACTGTCCGTGTTTGACCTCGCGACCTAAGGGGTTAACAGAGGTGGACGGATCGCTGATCTGCCCGTACTTGTTAGTTACACATGTCAGCTGATCAGATCATCCGACATGTGCAGGGAATAATGCAAGCTCAGCACTTGAGCTTGCATCAAAGGGAGGGAAGCAACCTAGGATATACCGCTATGTCTTATATCAGTAAGGGGTTAACAACTCTGTAGAGGAAAAATATCCCAGAAAACATGTGTGGGCAATTGTACATTATTTCAGAAAGTAGAGCTTCTACAAAAAATGAATGACATTCTGATTCAGAGGACTAAATATACCTCAAATCAAGCCTAATACCTGAGGCACTAACATTTTTTCCATTTGTTGTTTGATGAAATACTTTTCAGCACTATATAGTGTATATATGTTTATCAGGTGTAGTAATAGTTAATGATTTGTACATTCCTGAAGGAGCTCAATATGCATAGTAACTTGAACACCCTCCTAGGCTAAATCATCTTACCTTCAGCAGCAAACTGGCTACAAAATAGTTTATTGGTGTATAAATTTCCATAAGAGCAGCAACCGGGTCTCGTGTCTGTGCTCCCTGATGACACACATCTTATTTATACAGAGAAGGAGCCTAAACAGTTGCTCATAAAGCTTTGTGAGGGGGAGCGACGACTTTACAGCAGGGGGTTGGGTGCAAAATTTATTGGAAACAATATTACATTACATTTCCACCTCCCACAACCTCTAATCATTCTTTTATTTCATTGCCACATTACTAGTTGTCGCCCTGCTGTCTGCAATCCTTCAATGTCTGAACGCTAGGTGTAATAATGTCATTAGAAAATTCCATAGTCCTCCGAACGTCTTCACTTGGTTGTCTTCTCTACTAGATATATACAAATTGAGGATGAGTAATGCTCACTCCATATTCCTAATACATGGCATTGAAGCCTCAGCCTTATATTTCTAATTTTCCAATATAGGCCATTGATTCTAACAGAATAGATGACAAGTTCTGCATGAGAATGGATATTTTAAGCCCAATTCTCAAGCTCTATGAAAAATCTCTTCAGAAGCTTGACAACGCCGTCCACTATTAATATGATTCTGTGCTGTAGATTAGTTCTAAAATATTGCACTGGAGCTAACTCACGCTCAATTGTCCATGAAAGCTATGTCAGAAAGTCTAGTTTCCCCAAGAAATGTTCATCAGCAGTTAGCCCTAAAAATACAGTTGTAGATCAACCACATGATGGACACCAATAGTACTCGATGAACCCTTTAAATACAATGGCTTTTGTTGGGTTTCCATCATGGAGTCCATTATACATCCTGCTTTACATTTTGTCTGCTTTTTTGACAGGCTCCGGGATTGAGGCTCCTGCAAATTGGAAGTTGGACCAGGAAAATGAAAGAATTAGGACTAGAATTTGTCCTGCGATAGACTACAATGTTGTAAAAAGAGAACAGTGAGGAATTTCCTGAATCAAACAAGTGTTATTCTGACTCCATAACTATGCTTCAAGTTTAGAGTGCTTGAGACACCATTTCTGCACTTTCTCTTTATACCACTACTCACATGTAGAGACTTCGTCAGATAGCTTGACTCAACTACAGAGGCACATATGAAAATTCCAGAAGAAGTGGTTGGTTTTATTTTCCAGCTGAATTCTTGGATTATACACAATTACATTAGGTAAATAATACAAATCTGAACCCGAGCTGCATGTAGATGATAGCATTATGAATGACATACACTAACTGGGGAAGAAGGGAGGGGTTACTAATATCACATCAGCTACAGGGAGACAAGAAGGACAAACGTCTGGAAAGACAAAACGTATTGCATAGCAAAATACCAGAAACAATAAAACTTTATATGACAATACTGTAAGATTCCCACGTCGTGGGGCATGACATTCCCTGTCTAAAATCTTTAGAGTTCACAACAATCTAATTTTGACTTGATGTCCTTCAGTGATGTCTGCTGCCTTTATTTTGGAACCTGACAATCAAAAAAATAAACACACAAACATGCATCAATTAAATTATGAACAGTCCTAAAGTCCAATATGTGACTGTAGTCAACAAAAGTAGAATAAGCCGACTGCAATAGGAAACCTACCTTCAGATTGGGAATGCCGCAACATGCAAACTCTTCATCCAACCCAATGATCCCAATGGTGAGTGTCCAAAATTCTAATCCAAAAGGTGGAGCCTTATAGGAATCTTACTGCAAACAAGAATCTGCGGTTAGGCTGTGGTCACAGTTTTTTTAGTGCCTTTTAAAAACGCATGCTTTTTTACATGCGTTTTTCATGTCAGCATGAGTTTTTTAAGGTCTCTGATGGCTCCCTGCGTTTTTGGCTGCGTTTTTGAATCTGCACATAAAAATAGTGCTTGTAGTATTTTTTTGTGCGTTTTGAAAAACGCATGCGTTTTTGTAGAAAACGCATGCGTTTTTTTAACATGGGTTCCTATGGGAAACGCATGCAAAAACGCATGTACACTTAGTACCTTTTAGTGCCATTCAAAAACGCATGCATTTCCCATAGGAACCCATGTTAAAAAAAACGCATGCGTTCCCGGAAACGCATGCGTTTTTTTAACATGGGCTCCTATGGGAAACGCATGCGTTTTTGAATGGCACTAATTGTACATGCGTTTTTGCATGCGTTTTCCATAAGGCCCCTTATTAAAAAACGCATGCGTTTTTGGAAAAGCTCCAAAAACGCATGGGACTGTGACACATGCTTTTTGGCTATTAGGACATGCGTTTTTTAACATGGGGGCCTATGGGTGCGTTTTTTACATGCGTTTTTGAAAACGCAGGTCTCCAAAAACGCATGTGAAAAATGGTACTGTGACCACAGCCTAATGGACGACATTCAGCAAATGTTTCATTGTCTTATTGTGAAGGAAGACAGTAGAAGCTACCTCAGGTTTCTATAGCACAAGGACCATGACATTCACGACGAAGGGATAGATTACCGGACATAGGTACATGTTTTTGGCAATAGCCACTCTTCTGCTTTCATATCATTGGCAAATGTAATTTTGCTGCAGATCCAGCAGATGTTGCCACACTTGCTGGATCTGCCACATAACAGCCGACTTGCGGCACCGATCCAGCAAGCCCCATTCACTCTCTATGGGGCTTGCGATCAGGTGCGGCAAGTGCAGTTTTGCCGTATCCGGCAGAATACTTGCAAAAACAGTTGTCCCCTGGCTCAAAGTAATTGTGTACATGAACAGAGGTGACCATGTCATTCGGTACTTATCTTATGCAGGGACACTCCATGCCTAGGAGCATAAGATAAGTACCGAATGACACGGTCACCACTGTTGTCTAAAGATAGGTGAATTTATTTGAGTGGGAATTAATTCTACTAGAAATCTGCATTTTTCAGAGTGCAAATTTTTGTACATTTTCATTGCACATATTCAACAAAATGGCACATTGCTGGCTGCTTTTTTGAGGAACGATAATGTAAAAGTTTTTTTTTAACTTCTATTCACCACTCAGCTGTCCGGACCAGAAGTTCAAGCTGTGACAAAGCCTCAGAGGTCACTGTGTCACACTTCAACTCACGAGGTGGGAAAGAAGAAGCAGCTCTGAGGGAGGGCAGTGGAGTGAGGGTTTTTTCTTCTTCAACTCAGTTACTATGTTTTAGGGTCTGAAAAAGAGAATAACAGGAAATCTTTAATGTCTGGAAAATAACTTTGCTACAAATCAGACTTGCCAAGCAAATCCATGCCATTTCGCAAATTCTTATTTTGTCAGATCTGCTGATCTCTAGACTTGGCTGTTTTATTTACACAAAAATAAAGGTGTTAAAATAGGCCCAACAGCAAAGTGCAGACAAGTTGCACAAAGGTTTTTGGTCTCACGGCTTGTCAGAAACATGTCACAAGTCACCATTTAGCCCCATCCTTAAAGGGAACCAACCATCAGGTTTTTCCCTATAAACTATAGTCATTGCCTTAATGGTGCTAGAATGCTGATTATAGTAACACCTTGAGTGCAGAAATATCAGGCTGGATTGCATAATTATTTTAGCCCAAACCTTCCAAAATGACATAATCTGTGCAAAAGCTTGAGCATCAGGACAGGTCTTTGTGGGTTGGGTCTTCTTTATCTATTACTCCCTTGGTTGCTTTCCTCCCTTTATTTAAATTTCTTGCTGTGGCCACTGCCATTATCCTTATGACTGGTGAATGTACCATGCAGTCCGTGCTATTTTCACATTGTAGTTAAATTCGTCAATAAAATGGTGCCAGAGGCAGCAAATGAGCAAACTGTGATTTCCAGCACTATTTTATTGAAGACATTGTCTCCTCAAATATCATCTGAATCAAAGTGGTGACTGTTGATATTCACAGAAACAATGTCTTTAATAAAATTGTGTCAATGTTTGCAGTATACACTTGTGCTGACTCCGATGCCGTTATTGAAGAATTCAGCTGTAACATGAACCTATGTTCACTGCACATGCACCAGCAATAGGGTTAATTGGAAATAATGCAGGTTATACCATGGAAGTCAGGAGTATAAGAAGAGATGATAAGATACTTGGGTGAAGGTGAGCTAAGGAAAGTAGTAGCAAACTCTCAACAAACTTAAGAAAATAGTGGAGAATGCTGCTTCATATCAGTGATGAGCGAGCATTAAAATACTCAGGTGCTCGTTACTCAAATCGAACACATCAAACTGATCAGGTGCTTGACTCAAGTAACGAGTCATCATTTTACTCATATTTTTAAGTGTACATAAAAGTGCGGTGAACCACAGTTTTGTGCACCTTTGGAAAGAAGGACACTGCTGAACAGACAGCAAATGGAGTCCAGAGTAACTCTGCTGCCTCATTAGTGAATGCATCTGTTGGGGGTTTCACCTGACTCACGTATTTCAGAAATGTAGCCAGAAACCCATATAAATGTAAGTGCTCAGCATAGAACACAGGATAAATGTGAACTGATCCAAAATGTTCTGTATTAAATTGCCACCAATAGCATTCAACTCAACCCACAAAAAATAAGTCCCCACTCAAATCCATTATCTCTTAACGGAAAAGTAGGAGGCTTCCACGTTACTGATAGCACAAAGACTCTTGAAAAGCGCTATGGCTCCATGACCCCCGGGGAGAAAACCAGTAAAACCTGCTCAGCCAAATCCAAACGCCCCCCCCCAAAAAAAATTAAAAGTTTGAAAATTGCAAAATGTTTAACATTTTTGTCACATTTCTGATTGCTTCACCAATAAATGCAAAATATATTGTCCTACATTTACCACTGGGGATCTAAGCTATAGTGTTTGTCCTTATGAAAAGATGACATGTCAGGTCTGGCTTGTCAGTATATGAGGAGACTTAAACGCCTTGCATGCTCTAGAGTTCAAGTCTCCTTTGAAAAAGCAATTTGCATATCAAATTTCCCAGAGCAGCATGCAAGGCGTTTAAGTCTCTAAATATACTGACAAGACCTGATTTGTCACTCTCCATAAGGAGAAACGTTATAGCTTAGATCCCCAGTCTTAGCCTCTTACCTAGCCAAATCAAAGCTCATACTTTGCACTGAGTTGAAAACACTCTGAAACACCGTATCTGCAAATGAGAATATGATTTGGCTAATATCCTGGGTCATATGATAAGGCACATTAAGGGGTCAAAATTGACTTTTAGGATTCCTATTACCAATAGGTGACGCTAGAGTTTGAGACCTCTTTGAAGAGGCAATTTGCATATTAAATTTGCCATGACATGACATGAAGTTCAAAATGTCATGAAAAAATATTCTTGGACTTACTTTGATTGATTAAAGCGCTCCAGAGTTATGATCTAATTAAGTGACACTGGTCAGAATTTAAAAAAATTACCTCGTCATTAAGGTGAAAACAGGCTGAGAGGTGAAGGGGATAAATTCCATGTTGCCTCTCATCTCCTCCACACTGCACACACTGGGGTGTCATTCACACTGTTGTGGGTGTATTCCCACAGTGGCATTGTGTCGAGGTCATGTGGACTGGGATACTTGGTAGCAGGGCAGGCAGCAGTAATGCCCGCTCTAAAAGTTCCACAGCATCACAAAGCGTACAATGTTTTACACAGTTCAAAAACAGTTCAGAAGCAGAAATTAGTTGCACAGCACTCTGCTTGGTGGCGGTTCTTTATTCTGTCATGACGCCCCTTTTTCACGGTTGAGAGGGCCAGGGTACTCGGTAGCTGAGCAGGCAGTTTGTCTGTATATCACGGTGGTGATTACTCAGCACTGTGGCCCTAGCCAGACAAGTAAAAGGGGGAAGTATTTACAGGGGACTAGGAGTCTATGGATGATCAGTAATGCCAACTGAGGTAACTGGCCAGGGATGGCCAGCACTGCTGACAGGGTCCCCAGGGGATAGATGGTGGAGCAACTGGATGGAACACTGCCCTCAGCAGGAGCGAGCCCCGAGTCAGTAAGGGTATAGGGTTGATCATGGAGTTTGTAGTGAGAGCCGCAGCAGACGGAGACACAGAGGCAGATAAATGCAGTCTTTACTTTTACTGATGGATGATGACAAGTTGAATGTACTGCCACCAGGTTCAGGCTCCTGTCTTTCCAGAAGCAACTGGAGTCCACTCTATTACGTGGGGAGAATGGGCCTTCTTTCTATGCCCGCCTGCTTGAGGATTCAGCAGCTTGTCAACTGATCGGTCCTCTCTGCTTCACTTTATATGTAACTGCTCCAACCAGCAGGCGTTGTAAGCTCTTGGCAAGTTGCTCTGGTAGTCATACCTCTGAGCTCTCTGTAGTGCTATGCTGCTGGTTCTAAGGGTTACCAGTAGGACTGCAGTCTCCTGGTCTCCAGATTCTGCATCCAGGGTTTGCAATCCCTAGACAGCCTAGGAATCTGGTGTCCTGCTCTCGGCATGATCCTGGAGTGAGCTTTCAGCAACTTCAACCCCAGGTATGCTCTGTCTCCTTCTTGCTCCTTCTTCCCTTTCTCACTCTCCTTCTCTAACCCCTCCCCCCAATTAGAAGAGTGAGTTACCTTAAAAACTAGGTGTTTGTGCTCCCCCTTCTGCTCAGGGATTAGGCTTGTGTATGGATGCGTGGGTTACTTAATGTAGGGTGCTCCAGTTACTTTCAGACATGATTCCACCACTGGTTAGGGAGGCAATACTATTGTGGAGACCAAACCACAGGGAGGTAGAATTGATAGACAGTAGTCCTGGACTAGTTTACTGACTACAGGCAGGGACAATTAAGCAATGATTTTTAAACACATACATTTAGCATTTAAGGCAGGAGTGGACACATCACATGTGCAGTAAGTATGGACTCTAGGGTCCAGTAGCCTGTGGAGGTCTCAGGCGGTAGGGTGGCCCAGTTGCACTAATGATTGCTCAGACACTGAGATTTTTCACTTTCTACCATGCAGATTCTCCTTCTAACATGTGTGAGGAAGGATTCCACGTGTGTGTCCTTCTCTGGTCAGGAGATGCAAGTTTCACAATAAATGTATCATATTATCACTGGATTTCCTACTCTCCTTTTTCAAGTTGCATAAATAAAAAGTATGGCTGTTATAGCTATAAATGATTATGCAAAAAAAATCATATAAATTTTCATTGTGCATGTTCATATTTTACATCCTTTTATGCATGTGTTTACTATGTACATGCGTTTGTAATGTGTAAATGGACATGTGTCATTTATATTATAATGTGCCTAATTTAAATATGGGAAAAGAACAGGATCCAATGGTAAAGAATCCCTTGTAGCAACCATTTAAAATTCCAGGTTTATTTTTTTCAATTAAAAATATGAATGAGGAAGTCCATGATAATAAACAGTGGGCACTTATAGAATGAGAGCTATAGGTCCTATGTGATAAGAACATTTGTATTTTTAATTGAAGAAAATAAATATGGAATTTTAAAATTTATATTGGATTTTAGTTTTTTCCTGTTGTTCATTGCATGAGGGTGTGCCTTAACCTGATCCGTGCGGACTCCAAACAGACACAAGGGATTCCTGAAAGCTACAAACTGGGTGAGCTGGCTTTACTTTTTTCTTATTATTTTTGCACAATCTAAATATATATGTAAATGTGCATGTGTTTATATGAATGGGACTTGACGGTGGGGGAACAGACACAAATCCTGCAAAAGGGTCCATCACTATTAGTGTAGGCGCATGGATTCCGGGTGTTGATGCAGCAGCAGAAAGGCACAAAGGAAGCAAAGAGTGAGCACAGGAAGCCACAGGCAGACAGGATACCGAGAACATGCATGGAGGAGGTTGTAGAAGCACTGGAGGTCGCAGGCAGACAGGATACCGGGAACATGCATAGAGGAGGTTGTAGAAGCACTGGAGGTCACAGGCAGATAAGATGCCGGAAACATGCATGAAGGAGGTTGTAGAAGCACTGAAGGTCGCAGGCAGGCAGGATACCGTCAACATGCATGGAGGAGGTTGTAGAAGCACTGAAGGTCGCAGGCAGACAGGATACCGGGAACATGCATGGAGGAGGTTGTAGAAGCACTGAAGGTCGCAGGCAGACAGGATACCGGGAACATGCATGGAGGAGGTTGTAGAAGCACTGGAGGTCACAGGAACACAAGATGCCGGGAACATGCATGAAGGAGGTTGTAGAAGCACTGAAGGTCGCAGGCAGGCAGGATACCGTGAACATGCATGGAGGAGGTTGTAGAAGCACTGAAGGTCGCAGGCAGACAGGATACCGGGAACATGCATGGAGGAGGTTGTAGAAGCACTGAAGGTCGCAGGCAGAAAGGATACCGGGAACATGCATGGAGGAGGTTGTAAAAGCACTGAAGATCACAGGCCGACAGGATACTGGGAACATGCATGGAGGAGGTTGTAGAAGCACTGGAGGTCACAGGCAGACAGGATACTGGGAACATGCATGGAGGAGGTTGTAGAAGCACTGGAGGTCACAGACAGGATACTGGGAACATGCATGGAGAAGGTTGTAGAAGCACTGAAGGTCACAGGCAGACAGGATACTGGGAACATGCATGGAGAAGGTTGTAGAAGCACTGGAGGTCACAGGCAGGCAGGATACTGGGAACATGCATGGAGGAGGTTGTAGAAGCACTGAAGATCACAGGCCGACAGGATACTGGGAACATGCATGGAGGAGGTTGTAGAAGCACTGAAGGTCACAGGCAGACAGGATACTGGGAACATGCATGGAGAAGGTTGTAGAAGCACTGGAGGTCACAGGCAGGATACTGGGAACATGCATGGAGAAGGTTGTAGAAGCACTGAAGGTCACAGGCAGACAGGATACTGGGAACATGCATGGAGAAGGTTGTAGAAGCACTGGAGGTCACAGGCAGGCAGGATACTGGGAACATGCGTGGATGAGGTTGTAGAAGCACTGGAGGTCACAGGCAGACAAGATACCGGGAACATGCATGGATGAGGTTGTAGAAGCACTGAAGGTCACAGGCAGGCAGGTCACTGGAAAGATGGTAACTAAAGAAATAAACGCCTCGAGCAGAAAAGAAGCAGAGAAAGAGAAATGGAGCAGGTAGAGGTGCACAGGTAAAATAAGAGTCTTAAAACCAAGACAGAGCTGTTGGGCCTTATATAGAGATTAATGAAAACCACAGTAAATTGTTTTGCATTGTGTATACATGCATATTAAATGCAACAAAGGAAATAGTAGAAATTGTACAATGCTGTAAATGAAGAATTTAAAGGATCTATACAGGACAAATCGCAAAGATTTAGGGAAAAAGGAGAAAAATACACATTCACGAGTCCAAGGTATTATATAAGCCTAATCAGATGATCACATGGTAGCATGGCTGAGTTACATGAAAAGTGCAACATGGAGCTCAACAGAGTTCAGCAGACCGGGCCGATGGAAGCAAATTCTGAACCTAGGACAGATGTGAACATTTTAACATTTTTTGTGCAATCCAACTAATTTTGATTGCATGTAGAGATAATGATGTAAATACCCAGTAGTGTTTGACAATGTAACTTATCTACCATTTTAAAGGAATTTTTTATTGTTTTCATCTTTGTTTCAATATACATATATATGAAACTGGGTATTACGATCTTCAGCATGCAGTGCTCCTCTTTTAAAGAGTCAATTTAATGTATTCTTTAAATCCAGTAAGATATTCGCTTTTACACTATCCAAGATTGTGTTGGATAATTTCAGAAACAGGTCTAAAAAATTATCATTCCTTGTATGCAATCCATATTTGTAAAACGATATATTATGGAGTACAAATTAGAGGCTCTGGGCATATGACATACAGTAAAACCTTGTGCTACATGAAATTGAGAATGTAAAATGATCATATAGCTTCATTCTTTAAAGTAGGATCATCTTAAGGAAATGTGAATGACATATTTCTTGCAGATACACAGTCTGGAACAAGTAGACATGACATGCAGAACATCACTAATAATTATACTAATGGCCAATAGCCCTATGGCAGAAATATAATTGTAAGAAGGGTGACAGGCTTGTGGAGTGTGTTATAGCTTTCACACATGTGAATAGTAACGTCTCAGTTATTTCAGCAGTAGACATAACAGGATAACTTTTCTACAGATAATATTGCCCTTTTTCCTTATTATTGCATCACCTTCAAATTAGCTAGTGCACAGTGTACATATATTGCCTGCAAGAAAATAGACCATACATTTTCTTCTATAATTTTTCATGTCTGATCAAATACCTAATTACGCTTACAATTAAAATCATTATGAAATTAAGATGAAATCAGCTGAAAATCAGGACTGATCCCTATTAAGTAAAGAAAATGGAATATGTCCCTCAAAACCTGTTTATTCATCAGTCATCAGCTACAAAGAGTATAAGCTCAGACACATAGACGTTAAAATCGTATGAGTGCAATGCAAGAAAATCTCGCACTGCACTCTGACAAAGTTGTCAAATGAGTCAGAACAGATGAACGTGTGTCTTCAGCTAATTTCTTATCCACATTCTGGATGAGAAAAAAGTAGCAACAGGCTGCATGTGGATGCGAGTCTCCTGCGAGTCTCTTCAATGCAAGTCAATGTGTGTGATAACAAATCGCACACCACGATAGATAGATAGATAGATAGATAGATAGATAGATAGATAGATAGATAGATAGATAGATAGATAGATAGTAGGAATGGCTAGATCATTTTACCAGTCTCCTGCTGCTTGCTTTCAGGGCCACTCATTAAGCTTCATGCATATTCACTGCACTGACCAGCAACAGCCAATCACAAAAGCAATCAGACTGCATTTCCACAATGTGGACGGTGATTTTGCTTGGTTGCCATAAACATTAGTGTATAGTCATAGTGTTTTAAATAAATATATAATTTAAAAAACACATTGGGATTTGCTGTATTTTTCAGTGTAGCACAGATAAAGCAGACATCTGTGAGCTGCCACCCTCAGGTACCTAATTGTACCTTCGCTGGCAGAAAAAAATGCATAGGGCTCAGCGCTATTTTTGCTTGCCAGCCAAGGTAAAACTAGGCAGCTGAGGGCTGGTATTCTCAGCAAGGTGAGGCCCCATCACACTAAAGAATAGCAGCTGCCTTTGAAAGTGGTATATTCATTGTAGCACCATTTCCAGGGGCTTTATCCATCTCTTCCAGTGACCCTGATGGCGGTGGCATGCTGGGTAATAATCAGTTAATGTCAGTTTTGTATTGCCAGCTGGCATTAAGCCCGAGATTCTTAATGTCAGGCCAGAATTAGACCCGCCATTAAGAATCTCAAGTAGATAGTCAAGAAGACAAAACACAAATTAAAAAAACATTTTTATTAGAAATAAAAACCCAAACACATATGTGGACTCCATCTTTATTTTCCCCTCGACCCTCATACCCATCCTCGATCCTCTGCACATCTTCTCAAAACTGGCACACTCTCAGCTCTGCTTCATCGGAGGCCGCGATGAAGAACAAAATGTTCTATCCCCGCGGCGTCTGAACACTGAATGATTGAGCTGAGAGCTGCGGCCGGGTAAGCGGGGAGTCACTGGGGTCACCCGAAAACACACTTGCCATGGTAACCACTAGCTAGCGGTTACTATGGCACTGGTGTCCTTGGGTGACCTCTGAAAGAGGTGCTTCAACCAACATCAGGCCAGGATCTCTATAGACATTGTACATGGACTCTCAGGTGCCAATCAGAGCAGGGGCATGTCAGACAATATAGCACAAGCCAGCTAGCCACAGCAATGATAAGAGCCTGCATCTAAAATAGTCATTGCAAATAAACAGCACCATATAACTTAACAGAAGAGCCATTGCTGAACTCTGTGTTAATCTTTAGGGTGCCGTCACACGGGGCGACGGGTCTGGAGATGTCGCCGGCAAATGCTCTTGCCGCCCCCGCCAGCATCGCCGCCACCCCCTCCCCCGTTTAGACAGGGCGACACCTACAGCCCCGCGCCGGCGATGTCAGGCGTCTGGAAACCCCAGCCTATGGCTCCCATCGCCTGACAGGTCGCCAGCGCCTGGTTACATGGGGCGATGTGTGCACATCGCCCCATGATGGTCGCCTTGTTTCAGAGCACTGCTCTGAAACCAGGCGACCTCCAGGCACCGGCGACATCGCCCATTCACATGAGGCGACGTAGGGGCGATGATGTCGGTGATAGGCCACGCCCTCACGTCGCCTCTGTTATGGGAGGCGATGTTGCCCTGTGTAACGGGGCCCTTACAGCATGTTGTCATCAGATTACATAGCAAAAACCTGCTGACAGATTCCCTTTAGTACATTTAATTCCAAAAATAATGTTATTACAATACAATTCCGAGACTGAATTTAAGAGTGAAATATTGAAGCAATTTACATATCTTGGATTTTATTATATCATTCATAATAAATGCCATTGTAATGTTGATATTATTCAATCTCAGTCTGCTAGAAAAATTCAAGTTATATTTATTTTTTCTATCTTTCATTTTGTAATGTCACAGTTTAAATAATTCACTCCTGACCATTGTTTCTGGCCATTTAGGAAATTGTCCATATTAAAAAATCAAGAACGCTGACACCTCATGCTACCATGTGGATTTTATTTGTCAGACTATTTTACAGCTCTGAAAATGAAAACCATTCACCTCATGTCAATATTTCATAGCTTAGCTTTGTCATTGACGTACATTAAACCATCATTATGCTGAAAAAGAAAAGCATCAGAGACATTGCAGGAATGGCCAAATCAACAATTTGGTGCACACTGCAGAAAAACGAGCGCACTTGTGAGCCTGGGGGCTCAAAAAGGCACATGTCGAGCCCCAGGCCCGGGGGTACTCGGGTATCAGGCTCAGAGGGGTTCACGGGGATGTCACGGGTGGTGGTGCCTGAGCCCGTGGCCTGGGTGACACTTCAATGAAGGGTTATGTACATGGGATAAGAGTTTGTAGTCTCATGACGCCACCTGTAGTACCTGGTGAGAATTACCAGCGCCGCCACAGTCCTCCGGAGGGTGATGGTATTGCGGCAAGAATGGCAAAGCTCCCTACAGGTGGAGCTGGTCCTCTGGGGCAGCACAGCTGTAAGCAAAAAGGTTGAATTTTGGTAGCACGAAGACACGGAGTCAAAGTCACTCTCCCGGGTACTTTTCCTGGAACAGTTCAGGTAAGAAGCACAGTTTACAGTACAACATAGTCTGTAAGCATAGGCAGCTGGCCTAAGTAGTGGCAAGTGAACGGGGTGTCTCCACGTGGCTTTGTTGGATGTCCCTCCTTCACTACTCTTCCAGTCTGTGTGAAGCCTGAAACCTGGCCTGGCCTCCTGTGCTCTCTCACCTTTGCTATCTGCGGGATAACCCTCTATGGCCTGCCGCTATCTCTCGTCATGCGGTGCCTGGCTCCCTTGATATGGACTGTGCAGGTGCCCGGGAGCCTGTAGTCTCCACGGTGATCCGGATTTTCTGCTGGGCCTGGAGCTCTCCAGCAGGTGCGGAGTCCGGTGTCTGGTGTACTGTTTGGGATGAACCTTCGTCGGCCCCTCAGTTCCCAAACAGCTTCTCTTCCCTGGAAGACCCCTTCTTCTCCTCTTCTCTGTCTCTCCCTCAGACGTTCTCTGTCTCTAACTTCCTCCCACCCTCACGCTGCTTGCCCTGAACTCCTCCCACTTGGGCTGGGTCTCCTAGTAAGGATTTAATCCTGTAGTCCCCTGAGCTAAAGGTGTGTGTGGATGCGAGGATTAAGCCACATATTAACCTCCCCATTCACTTACCACAGGGATACCGCTGGTCTGGGTGCAGTACCCTTAGTGGTGCTCCGACCAGTGGGGCGCCACACACATCAATGAAAGACAAGGTGGATGATCACAGAATCCTTTCCATGGTGTAGAATAACCCCTTCACAATATCCACTCAAGTGAAGAACACTCTCCAAAAAGTAGGTTTTTCAGTATCTAAGTCTATCATAAAGAGAAGACTTCATGAGAGCAAATGCAGAGGGTTCATCACAAGGTTCAAACCATTAATCGGCCATAAATATAGAAAGACCAAATTAGATTTAGCCAAACAACATCTAAAGAAGCCGCCCATTTCTGACCATTGAAACTAAGACCAACCTGTACCAGAATGATGGGAAGAACAAAGCATGGAAAAGGCTTGGAATGGTTCATGATCCGAAGCAAAACACATCCTCTGTAATACATGGTGGAAGCAGTGTGATGGTCGGCCATGCATGGCTTCTAATGGCCCTGGGTCACTAGTATTTATCGATGATATAACTGAAGACAATAGCAATTGGATGAATTCTGCAGTGTACAGGGTGATACTTTTTGCTCAGATTCAACCAATTGCAGCAATGTTTATTGGATGTCGCTTCACAGTACAGAGGGACAATGGCCCAAAACATACTGCAAAAGCAACCCATGGTTTTTTTAAGGCAAAGAAGTGGAATATTCTGCAATGGACAAGTCAGTCACCAGATCTAAACCCCATCAAACTGCATTTCTCATGCTTAAGACACAACTTAAAGGGAACCAACCACCCCCAATGACCCCCCCGGACTATTAATATTGGGCCCTACACACAGCACATACATGTGCTGCAATGATTTTTGCTAAAAAAAACCGGTTTTTAAAACTTGAGATAATGCTTTTTAAAGTTTAAAACGAATGGACGGATGGGCGGTACTTATCTGTTTGAAAAGCCGGGTTGCATCTGTCAGTCATCCCCCCCGTGTCCCGCAGCAGCAGTAACGTCCAGCCCTTTGCAGCGTCACAGCCCTGTGCACGGGCTCGCATGCCCGTGCACACGTCATCATCTACAGCCGGGAAGCGAGCGCGCGCTCTGACTTCCACAGCCGAGCGCAGGAAGTCAGAGCGCGCGCTCGCTTCCCGGCTGTAGATGATGACGTGTGCACGGGCATGCGAGCCCGTGCACAGGGCTGTGACGCTGCAAAGGGCTGGACGTTACTGCTGCTGCGGGACACGGGGGGGATGACTGACAGATGCAACCCGGCTTTTCAAACAGATAAGTACCGCCCATCCGTCCATTCGTTTTAAACTTTAAAAAGCATTATCTCAAGTTTTAAAAACCGGTTTTTTTAGCAAAAATCATTGCAGCACATGTATGTGCTGTGTGTAGGGCCCAATATTAATAGTCCGGGGGGGTCATTGGGGGTGGTTGGTTCCCTTTAAGGCAGAAAGATCCACAAACAAGCAACAACTGAAGTAAGCTGCTGTAGAGGCTGGCAAAGCATCACAAAGGAGGAAAAACAGTGTTTGGGGACATCCATGGCTTCCAAACTTCATGCAAAGGATTCTGTACAAAATACTAAATTTGAACAATTTATTTATAGTAAAGTAAATTTGTCTAATTATTGTTAAGCCTCTGAAATGAGGAGGTTTTGTAGAACAATAGTTGCAATTCCTAAACGTTTTGTTGAGGAGAGCCATAGGATCAAATGCTTAATTAACTTTAAGACATAAGGGCATGGGAGAAACGATCCATAGAGTGTAATATTTTACATTGCATAAGCTTAATTGTGACATAAACATGGCTGCCATTTCCTGTTCAACAAGGAAGTTCCTGGAAGAAGCTGAATTCCATAGAAGGACTGACCAATCACAGAATGGACATATCATCTGGACATACTCGATCAAGACCACACCCCCTGATGACTTCAAGGATCCACCCATGGACTAGCCCATTATCCAACCCACTGACCAATGAATACATCTGAGTAGGGCTTGCCGAGCCCCTTGCTGAGGAAAAGCTCATGCCTCTTAAAATAAAGGTCACTTGGAGCTTGGAACTGACCAAGGAAGAGTGTACATCTGCCTCTGTGTGTCTGGTGTCATACTTTTCATGCCGGTACTTGGTCTATATCAATTTGGTCAGGAGCAGGCAACTTATTAATATTATAAAATATTAATCTGTGGCGCCCCTGCGGCTAGGTGCCACAGGGTAGTATTACACTTGAATATAAAAATGTGTTTTTCCTTGTAAGTTGCTAGTTTAGGATTTCAATCTTATGGAGTCTATTTTTACACTCACTTAGGACCGCACCACTTAGAGTAGGGGGAACTGGTAATATAGTAGGTTCCACAGGTGGGGGCGGAACTTAGGATAGAGTAAGAGTGACAGTTGACAGTTTTACCTCAGTCGGTGCTGGGAAGGCAGACAGAGTGGTCAGGCCTGGCAGCTCAGCTGAGTGGAGGGTACCCCATCGTTATGTGGGGACCCAGGACCGATGGTAACGGGCCAGGGCTGGTAGGAGCCAGCTAGTCATGTTGAGGGGACACCGGTGACACGGACAACCTAGGCAGCCAGGAGTTCAGCCCTGACTAAAAAACGACGCGCTGTAGGCCCAACAGAAATGGGTTGCTGACAGCGCCACAAGGTACCTCTGCCCTCAGGACTGAAAAATCGGTTCAGGACACAAGAAGAAACTAAAAGGGACAGACATATACTGCGGTGCTGGAAGGGAGCCTTCTGTTTCCCATTTTTAGGTTGCCTTATCCAGGCCGAGTAGTGGACAGACCTTATCTTCTAGGCACAGACCGTAGGACTGGCGGGGGAGCTCTTCAAAGGTGGTAAAGACTGAAAGATCTAGAAAGAAAGTAGTAAACCCTGAAAGACAGAGAGAGGACATCTATAGACTCCATAAGAGAAACCATGAGTTGGCAGCAACACCCTAAAGCCAAACTGTACCGTATCTTGTTATGTCATCAGTCAGTACCAAGTAAAGCAGAGTTAAATGGAACTGTTTCTGTTATTCTTCCTTCCGCAGCCTGGAGGGTTCAACATCATCATGAACATCTTCAAAGCAGAGGGGTAAGAACTGCACCACCATTACCATCACTGTCCTCCCTCACCGTCTCATCACTATAGCTGCCCTCAGGTAAAGCTCCACCTGTGGGGAGCTGTACCACACTTTGCTGCCTCATCCATCACCTCAGTGGCCGGCTGGCAGCGCCGGTACCATCTTACCGGACTCTACAGGTGGCGTCACGTTGCCCTGTAAATAACCCCTTTAACCCCCACCGTTTACCATCAACATCTGGTAGGTTGATCACCAGGGCACGGCACCGGGGTCCTGACCATCCGTGACTCCCCACACAGTAGCCCCGGTGTCCGAGTCCCTCATCCACCCTAGCTCTGGTTGAATCAAATCCATAACAAAATTGGCACCTACTGTGGGACCGTGCATATGCGAATCCCCAAGCCTTGAATGACCAATGAATTCGACGGCAGGACGCACTGAGTACCCCAAACCAGGAGACTGATCACCTCCCTTACAAAACACAGTAAGTCTACTGATTTTATTGTAATCTGTAATCTTACCTGTGTTGTCTCGGGGTATCCTCTACAGATTGCCTGACTGTGTCCGGTTTTTCAGGGTATCTGAGACGGCAGAGGGGTTTTCTCCACTATTGGCCATTTGATTGCGGAAGAACTGTCATGCTTAGTTGCCTGTGCCCAGTTATGTGTTGTGTGGAGGGGAGATGACTGATAGTGAGTTTTTGAGCAGTAGTCTGGAGAAGTAAAGGATATTGTTTGTGGTACAGTTCACTGTTGCCTCTGATACCAATTTTCAGTTCTGGAGGAGAAAATAGGCATTGAGTGAGGGACTCTGCCTAGTAGAAAGTAGGGGTATTTTGCTTGGAGTAAAAGGACTCTGCATGGTCTGGAGTAATTGAGACTCGACCTGATATTGGCACGTAACTTAGAGTAATTTGACTTAGTACGGGGCCTGATAATTGTATAAATAGTAAATTGATGTTTGCCACGTGACCTTGAGTAAGAGACTCGGTATGCCTGGTACTTGATTAATACAAGGTGTTTTTGTAAACTACGAAACATGGAAATCAGACAGGGATGGATAGAAAGTGTGTGCTGCAGACCCAGTTGTTTTTAGAGTTTTAGGTTTAAGTCATCTCCCCAGTCTTATTGTTTGTTTTGTGCCCATTATCTTAGTCTATATAGAGAAAGATGGAGAAATTAAGGCAGTTGTGTCGCATTGGCATCAAGACAAATGCACATGGTAAATCGTACCCGTATACATTAATTGTGACTCATTAAGGGAAAAGACATGATAAATGATGCAAATAGCTTATGGAGTTGTGTGGAATGGCAGAAGTGCAGTGGAAGATTGTGTTAAAAGAGAGAAAATGTGTTCTGGAATATAATGAATTGTTATCTACTGCTAGGGCATGGGAAAATCTCTTAAAGTTTGTATAGAGAAAATTGGGTAAAAGAGGAAGAAAAGGAAGAAAAAGGATGGAGTTTTGAGTAATGTGTGTTCCAAAAATGTATTGTGTTCACGGTTGGTGATGGTGGCATAAGGCCATGTGCTCTCAGGTGTCAGCCATCTTGTAAATGGGCCGTGTGGTCACCGGTGTTGGCCATTTTGTGGTGTTTTAAATCAGCATATTTTTGGTATAAAAATTATAGTTTCTTTATGGTTTATGTGGTTCTCTGTGCTAAACCAGCCCCCTTCTTTCTATGGCTACAGGTATAGGACAAATTGCATTTTTACCCTTGTAGGGATCTTTATTTAAAAATGATAAAAATGGTTTTACTTTCTATATAGCATTTCGCTATTTGTGTTTCCCTTTAAGAGATGATGGATGGTTTCACTGGCCTTTCAGGTCATCTGTTTCAGCCTACTGTTTAGGCTGGTTTAGTTCTGATAATCCTGATTGATTTTGTGATCTTATCTTGGTGTGGTCATTCTTGTATGTAGCCCTTTTTTCAGTTTCTCATTTATGGTTCCTATTATGGAACAAATAGGGAGGTGATTATTGTTGTTGTTTGACTGTTATGATGCCACTTTATATAGTTTTTGCTTTGCACCTGCTGGTGATGCTTGAATGGTTTCAGAGGATCCTTGGTTTTCTAGATGGGTCTTTTTGTTGCACAGTCCCTCTGTCCTTTATCACTATAGTGATAATGATTATTGGTGCCTAATGACATTTAATTTAGTGTGCTGTTGTATAAATCATATGTACTGATTCTGGTACATGTAGTGTCTTAGCTTGAGGACCTTCTTTTTATGGGAATGGTTGTGGCTGTGATGTTTTTTTCTATAAGCTCCTTCCTGGACCTATCGGGTATAAATTGCTATAAGCGCTGCTTGTTTGTCTAATTACATATGTTATGCTGTGACCACTTCTCCCTATACTGAGATTATTTGCTGTTAATGTAATGCTATCATTAATAATTGTAAGGTACATTCATTTGCTGCATATATTATGGTGTGACCACCTCCACCTCTATCTACACTGTGAGTGCTTTCCTGTTACATGATGCTGACATTAGTTAATATGATTCTAACAACAGTACTCACCCACTTCCATGTGCTATGCTAAATCCACCTCCACCTCTGTCTATACTGTGAATGCTTTACTGTTTAAAAAATACTGACTTTTAACCCCTTCACCCCCCGGCCTATTTTGACCTTAATGACCAGGCCATTTTTGTCAATTCTGACCAGTGTCCCTTTATGAGGTATATCTCTGGAACGCTTCAACCGATCCTAGCGATTCTGAGATTGTTTTTTCGTGACATATTGGGCTTCATGTTAGTATTAAATTTAGGTTGATAATTTTTGCGATTATTTGTGAAAAAATTAAAAATTTGGCAAAATTTTTGAAAATTTAGCAATTTTCAAATTATGAATTTTTATTCTGCTAAACCAGAGAGGTATGTGACACAAAATAGTTAATAAATAACATTTCCCACATGTTTACTTTACATCAGCACAATTTTGGAAAAAAAAAAAATTTTGTTCGGACGTTATAAGGGTTCAAAGTTCATCAACAATTTTTCATTTTTCCAGCAAAATTTACAAAGCCATTTTTTTTAGTGACCACATCACAATTGAAGTCCCTTTGAGGGGTGTACATGACAGAAAACACCCAAAAGTGACACCATTCCAAAAACTGCACCCCTCAAGCTACTCAAAACTACCTTCAAGAAGATTATTAACCCTTCAGGTGCTTCACGGGAACTAAAGCAAAGTGCAAGGAAAAAATGGTCATTTTAATTTTTCCAACAAAAATGTTCTTTTAGCCTCAATTCTTTCATTTTCACATGGGGAACAGGATAAAATGGATCCTAAAAATTGTTGGGCAATTTCTCCTGAGTACATCGATATCTCATATGTGGTCATAAACCACTCTTTGGGCGCACGGCAGGGCGCACGGCAGGGCTCAGAAGGGAAGGAGCGCAATTTGACTTTTGGAGCTAATTTTCCATTCAAAAAGTGAAATGGCGCTCCTTCCCTTCTGAGCCCTGCCGTGCGCCCAAAGAGTGGTTTATGACCACATATGAGATATCGATGTACTCAGGAGAAATTGCCCAACAATTTTTAGGATTCATTTTATCCTGTTCCCCATGTGAAAATGAAATAATGTAGGCTAAAAGAAAATTTTTGTAGAAAAAAAAGTACTTTTTCATTTTACGGATGAATTTGTGAAGCACCTGGGGGTTCAAAATGCTGACCACCCATCTAGATAAATTCCCTGGGGGGTCTAGTTTCCAAAATGGGGTCACTTGTGGGGGAGCTCCAATGTGTAGGCACACAGGGGCTCTCCAAACGTGACATGGTGTCCGCTAACAATTTGAGCTGATTTTTCAGTCAAATTGTTAGCGGACACCATGTTGCATTTGGAGAGCCCCTGTGTGCCTAAACATTGGAGCTCCCCCACAAGTGACCCCATTTTGGAAACTAGACCCCCCAGGGAACTTATCTAGATGGGTGGTGAGCATTTTGGATACCCCAGTGCTTCACAAATTAATCTGTAAAAATGAAGAAAGAAAATTTTTATGGAAATAAAAGTACTTTTTCATTTTTACGGATGAATTTTTGAAGCACCTGGGGGTTTAAAATGCTCACCACCCATCTAGATAAGTTCCCTGGGGGTCTAGTTTCCAAAATGGGGTCACGTGTGGGGGAGCTCCAATGTGTAGGCACACAGGGGCTCTCCAAACGCGACATGGTGTCCGCTAACAATTTGAGCTGATTTTTCAGTTAAATTGTTAGCGGACACCATGTTGCGCTTGGAGAGCCCCTGTGTGCCTAAACATTGGAGCTCCCCCACAAGTCACCCCATTTTGGAAACTAGACCCCCCAGGGAACTTATCTAGATGGGTGGTGAGCATTTTGAATGCCCCAGCGCTTCACAAATTAATCTGTAAAAATGAAAAAAGAAAATTTTTATGGAAAAAAAAGTGTTTTTTCATTTTTACGGATGAATTTGTCAAGTACCTGGGGCTTCAAAATGCTCACCACCTATCTAGATAAGTTCCCTGGGGGTCTAGTTTCCAAAATGGGGTCACTTGTGAGGGAGCTCCAATGTTTAGGCACACAGGGGCTCTCCAAACGCGACATGGTGTCCGCTAACAATTTGACTGAAAAATTAGATTCAATTGTTAGCGGACACTATGTCGCGTTTGGAGAGCCCCTGTGTGCCTAAACATTGGAGCTCCCCCACAAGTGACCCCATTTTGGAAACTAAACCCCCCAGGGAACTTATCTAGGTGGGTGGTGAGCATTTTGAATGCCCAAGTGCTTCACTAATTAATCTGTGAAAATGAAAAAGAAAATTTTTATGGAAAAAAAAAGTACTTATTCAATTTTACAGATGAATTTGTGAAGCACATGGGGGTTCAAAATGTTCACAACCCATCTAGATACGTTCCCTGGGAGGTCTAGTTTCCAAAATGAGGTCACTTGTGGGGGAGCTCCAATGTTTAGGCACACAGGGGCTCTCCATACGCGACATGGTGTCCGCTAACTATTGGAATCGTTAGCGGACACCATGTCGTGTATGGAGAGCTCCTGTGTGCCTAAACATTAGAGCTCCCCCACAAGTGACCCCATTTTGGAAACTAGACCCCCCAGGGAACTTATCTAGATGGGTGGTGAGCATTTTGAATGCCCCAGTGCTTCACAAATTAATCTGTAAAAATGAAAGAAGAAAATTTTTATGGAAAAAAAAGTGTTTTTTCATTTTTACGGATGAATTTGTCAAGCACCTGGGGGTTCAAAATGCTCACCACCTATCTAGATAAGTTCCCTGGGGGGTCTAGTTTCCAAAATGGGGTCACGTGTGAGGGAGCTCTAATGTTTAGGCACACAGGGGCTCTCCAAACGCGACATGGTGTTCGCTAACAATTTGAAAAATTAGCTTCAATTGTTAGCGGACACCATGTCGCGTTTGGAGAGCCCCTGTGTGCCTAAACATTGGAGCTCCCCACAAGTGACCCCATTTTGGAAACTAAACCCCCCAGGGAACTTATCTAGGTGGGTGGTGAGCATTTTGAATGCCCAAGTGCTTCACTAATTAATCTGTGAAAATGAAAAAGAAAATTTTTATGGAAAAAAAAAAGTACTTATTCAATTTTACAGATGAATTTGTGGAAGCACATGGGGGTTCAAAATGTTCACAACCCATCTAGATACGTTCCCTGGGAGGTCTAGTTTCCAAAATGAGGTCACTTGTGGGGGAGCTCCAATGTTTAGGCACACAGGGGCTCTCCATACGCGACATGGTGTCCGCTAACTATTGGAATCGTTAGCGGACACCATGTCGTGTATGGAGAGCTCCTGTGTGCCTAAACATTAGAGCTCCCCCACAAGTGACCCCATTTTGGAAACTAGACCCCCCAAGGAATGCATCTAGATGCATAGTGAGCACTTTGAACCCCCAGGTGCTTCACAAATTGATCCGTAAGTAGGAAAAAGTACATTTGTTTTCACACAAATTTTCTTTTTTCATTATTACGGATCAATTTGTGAAGCACCTGGGGGTTCAAAGTGCTCACTATGCATCTAGATATGTTCCTTGGGGGGTCTAGTTTCCAAAATGGGGTCACTTGTGGGGGAGCTCCAATGTTTAGGCACACAGGGGCTCTCCATACGCAACATGGTGTCCGCTAACTATTGGAATCGTTAGTGGACACCATGTCGTGTATGGAGAGCCCCTGTGTGCCTAAACATTGGAGCTCCCGCACAAGTGACCCCATTTTGGAAACTAGACCCCCCAAGGAATGCATCTAGATGCATAGTGAGCACTTTGAACCCCCAGGTGCTTCACAAATTGATCCGTAAGAAGGAAAAAGTACATTTGTTTTCACACAAATTTTTTTTCATTATTACGGATCAATTTGTGAAGCACCTGGGGGTTCAAAGTGCTCACTATGCATCTAGATATGTTCCTTGGGGGGTCTAGTTTCCAAAATGGGGTCACTTGTGGGGGAGCTCCAATGTTTAGGCACACAGGGGCTCTCCATACGCAACATGGTGTCCGCTAACTATTGGAATCGTTAGTGGACACCATGTCGTGTATGGAGAGCCCCTGTGTGCCTAAACATTGGAGCTCCCGCACAAGTGACCCCATTTTGGAAACTAGACCCCCCCAAGGAATGCATCTAGATGCATAGTGAACACTTTGAACCCCAAGGTGCTTCACAAATTGATTCGTAATAAGGAAAAAGTACATTTGTTTTCACACAAATTTTCTTTTTTCATTTTTACGGATCAATTTGTGAAGCACCTGGGGGTTCAAAGTGTTCACTATGCATCTAAATACAGCGACGCCCATTTTTATTTTTTTTCTAGGACTAATTCCAGAAAAAAAATGGCGTAGGGCTCCGCCATATTTTTGGTCCAGCCAGGTACAACTTGGCAGCTACGGACTGCCAGCAACCCCCAGCTGCCTCATTGTACCTGGCTGGCAACCAAAAATAGAGCAAAGCCCATTTTTATTTTTTTTTCCAGGACTAATTCTAGAAAAAATGGCGTGGGGCTCCGCCATATTTTTGGTCCAGCCAGGTACAACTTGGCAGCTACAGACTGCCACCAACCCCCAGCTGCCTCGTTGTACCTGGCTAGCCACCAAAAATACAGCAAAGCCCTTTTTTTTTCTTCTAGAACTAATTCTAGAAAAAAAAATGACATGGGGCTCCGCCATATTTTTGGTCCAGCCAGGTACAACTAGGCAGCTGGGGGCTGGAATCCGCAGCATGGAGAGGCCCAAGCGTTCTGGGCCCCCCATGCTGCGAATTGCAGCCCGCAGCCGCCCCAGAAAATGGCGCATTCATTGAAGCGCCATTTTCTGGCGCTGTACCCATGCTCTTCCAGTTGCCCTGGTGCCGGTGGCAAACTGGGTAATAAAGGGGTTAATGCCAGCTTTTTATTGTCAGCTGGCACTAAGCCTGAGATTCATAATATAGGGCCAATGTTAGACCCGCCATTAGGAATCTCTGGTAAATAGTCAGAAAATACACACAGAGAAAATCTTTTTATTTGAAAAAAAAACACAAACAAAATTCGGACTCCATCTTTATTATAAAGATCCGACGTAGTCCACAACGAAGGTCCCACGACGCTCGATCGCCTCCGAAGTAGTCCACAACGAAGGTCCCACGACGCTCGATCGCCTCTGGTCAATCTAGAGACTGCAGCAAGGGATGAAGTGTCCTCTTCCTACAGTCTCTGGGGTCAGAGTTATGGTGCACTGTATGACAATGACCTGTCATACAGTGCACCATGACTATGATCCCAGAGACTACAACAAGAGGACACCTGATCCCTTGTTGCACCCAGCCATCCACCTATGCACCCATCATCCACGCACGCACACGTCTATGCACACACACATCTATGCACGCACACGTCCACACACATGTCCACACACGCACACGTCTACGCACACATCCATCTATGCACACATCCACGCACGCACACGTCTATGCACACACACATCTATGCACGCACACGTCCACACACATGTCCACACACGCACACGTCTACGCACGCACACGTCTACGTACACTCACGTCCACGCACGCTCATGTACGCTCACGTCCACGCATGCACCCCCTATCCATTCACCCACCATCAATTCATTCATTCATTCATACATACATACATAGATACATACACATACATACATACATACATACACATACATACATACAAATACACATACATACATACATACATACATACATACACATACATACATACATACACACATACATACATACATACACATAGATACATACACATACATACATACATACACATACATACATACATATACATACATACATAGACACATACATACATACATAGACACATACACATACATAGATACATACACATACATACATACACACATACATACATAGATACATACACACACATACATACATAGATACATACATGCATACATACATACATGCATAGATACATACATGCATACATACATACATACATGCATACATACACACACACACACATACATACATACTTACCTCCCTCATTCCACCGATGAGCAGGAGGAGGCCGGGAGAGGAGGCGGGGCCACAGACCGGCGGGCCGGGCAGAGAAGGAGGAGCTGCAGCAGTGGCGGCAGCGGCAGCAGCGGCGGGTGCACCGATGTGTGCAGCCCGCCGCAGGAGGTGAGGGGGGGCCAGGCACAGGGCCCGGAGGTGGGGGCAGCCTGGGGGGAGCACTGGAGCAGGGAAGCAGGCAGTGTTGCCGGCGGGCGCACGCTGGTGCAGCCCGCCGGCAGATACATTATAATAGAGGGGGGCACGGGGGGGCCCCCTGGACAGTCCTGGAGCTGGAGGGGGCTGAGGAGGGGTAGGCACTTGCCGATCCGCCCCTCCAGATCTGATTGGAGAGCTCCAATCAGATCTGGAGGGGTGAATCCCTATGATTTCCTCCGATCGGCAGTTTCACTTTTACACTGCCGATCGGAGGGGGTCCTGGGCATGGGGGGGTTAATCCACCCCCTGTGGGGTCATCTACAGGTTGTCACAGAGCAGCAGCATCTGTGACACCTAAGCGACCCCACTCACAGGAGCTGCAGCAGCTCTAATCTGCCAGGACGTTGTGCAACGTCCTGGGTCTTTAACAGGCAGAAACACAGGACGTTGTACAGCGTCCTAGGTCGTTAAGGGGTTAATAGTTGTAGGGTACACTACCTTTGTATTGCTGTGGCTTTGCTGTTTATAGATCCCATGCAAGGCTGCTCTCCCGTCCTGTCTCTGCTGTGTTTCGGCAGTTCTGTCACACTGAGACCTTGTCGTTTGGTCTGGTGTATTCCGGGGTGCGAGCTTCATCAGTCAGCTGCTCCTTACATCATCCCGCACTGCGTGTCATGTCAAACGATCTACGTCACTGTCAGGTCGGGGATTGGGAGTAGCGGCGTCTGATTGAGAGCGTTAGAATTGTATGTCAGTCTATCCAACTAGTTTCAAAGGCAGTATGCGGCATTTTCATCAGGGACCCAGATTCAAGTGGGTGAGTACTGTTGTTAGTATAGTATTAACTAATGTCAGCATCATGTAACAAGAAAGCGCTCACAATATTTTATATTTTATGTCGCTTTACTGTATAGATACATTTTTAAAACAGCAGCCTAAATTATTTTAAGAACATGATTTACAGCAGTTAGAGACCTTCACCTGGAGAGGGTCCCATCAATTGAAAGGTTGAGGGTTGAAAAGCCCACAGAATGAGTCTTAATTCAAGTTACACATAACATTATATTTGGGCTTTGTGCACATAGTGAGTTAATTTTTTTGTTCTGTAACTTTGTTACAAATCTTGACATCTATTCTGACACCAGCGAAGTTGCTGAGACTTCAGAAGTGTTGCACATGTTATCTAATTTTTTTATTGTTCTTTCAGATTTCGTGTGTTTTCTTTGTGTCGGGAGATGCAGATTTGATGCAGAAAATTTACACATCACATGTTCATCATGTGCACATAGCCTTATTTTATCCACAGTTATGTATAATCTAGGGAGTGGAACATTTTCAGGCTTCAAATATGAAACTTGGGTAACAACATAGTTTTTGAATCCAGACATGTTTTAGGTATAGGATTCAAAAGGGGGGAAAGAGATGGTAAGTTAGTGCCTGTTTTTAAAAGTTTTAATAATTTACTTTTTACGTCGTCTTTAAATGTAAGTGTTTTCTTTATATTTGTGTCTTAAATAATGGACAGAGCAAACACATACATACACCTCGGGATCGCAGAGTGTGAACATGTCCCAGATGAGCTCATTAATAATGCAGATTTTGAGTTATTTTATAGATGGTGGATTCTACACTGGATGTGCTGTGATTACACAACAGGAGGTAATAAAAAAGAACCGCTCCCTCCTCACCTATTGGCACAGGAGGTAGATGAAGATCTCAATCACTGAAATATGTTGAGTGTAAAGGGTAAGATGGCCGTATGTGTATATAGACTGCAGATCTTTCCTAAAGTCACATAATAACCTATAGAGACCGCAGAGAGTGTATGAGCCTGTATGGAGGCTCTCCTGTTATCAGATAAACCTGGCAGAGTGCAGGTGCAGCTCACATCTGAGCTGGCGCTCGAGCCAGAGGAAATGCTCGCACAGGTGCAGCTGCCAGAAGCTGTGAAGAGGCCTAGAGTCAAGAGTCTAAGACCCTGACACCAGTGCAGACCCAGGCACCAGTGCAGACCCAGGCACCAGGGGCCCCTGTCACTCCTGATGTTCTTATTCCCACAGAAATAGGTGATCGAATGGAAAAGAGTGCAACACGCAGGGAGCCAGCTGACTGAGGAAGGTCTATAGACACCAGGCAGTAATCTCTTTCACAATTCTCTGATGGCTCAATTAATCCAAGAACTAACTTATTTGTCATTAACTGCTACATGTGTTTTAGTGGATAAGGTTTGGGTGGCACCAGGGTTCAGTACCCAGGTGGCCAGGTACACCCACTCTTATATCATGTGTGACTGATACAATGGAGGAGAATCTGTAACGACCCCACAGAAACATGAACGCACCCCTCGTCCATTCTACCTTTCCAGTGATTGCAGATAGACCATACAAAGACTGCTGCACACTAGGTGTATGTGGGTATACTTGTTGTGCTAATTTCTTTTCAGGATCCGGTGCAGAAACTACGTTACAGCTGAGAAACTGGCGATGACGTTGGTATGTAAAAAAGAGGCCTGTGAAGAGGTAAAGGTACATATGTTATAGTGGAGGTCATTAAGGGTATTTTACAGTATCTGGGAGTCAGCAGGGTTCTAAAATCCTTACCATACACAAAGCAGTGGACAAGCTGAATGGGAGATTAACATTAATAATTACGGGCAAGACATAAATCAAATGTTTTTGTTTCATTTTCCTCCTTAGTAAATAAGTCGATATAACATAATGCTCAACTTAACACCTAGAACAGGATTGTATTTTCTATAAAGCAAATGTGGATACAAATGTAAAAGGGTTTAATCTGACATTACAGGGTCCCCGCTCCCTTTCAGGATAAATTGAGGCGCTTTATCAATAGGGAAAACCACTGGATTTTTAAAATGGGTTGTTTACATCCAGAAGGTCTAAATCTAAAACTTGAGAACGTTGTCTAGGGGAAAGAATCAATTATCTGGTTTACACAAAAAATGAAAGTGAAAAAGAGAAAAAAGTCTTGTTGGAAATAAAAAAAATTGATATAATTTTTTATAGATTTTTTAGATAATTTTTAAATTTTTCTTTATTATTAATTTTTTAATAAATAAATTGTGATATAACTTTTTGAAAAAATAATTTTTAAAAGGAAATTTTTTTTTTATATTTCTAATAAATTTTTATAAATAGTATTCCTAGAATGAAATGTTCTTGACCCCTTGACATATGATGATATTAAGATTTGATGAATTGGAAAGTACAATTGAATCCTCTATTCTTCCTGGTGGTTAACCTGTGAGGAAAGAGTTAATTCTGAATTGATGATGTCACCTTGTGAATAGCCTATAAATATCCATATGCTGTACTAGAGGTCATAACCTTATGAAGGCAAAGATTACCGCCAAAACGCGTTGTGAGGACCTGTGATTAGAAGATAAAGTAAGGACTGCTTTTTAAAAAACCTGTCTCCTGCCTCC
Source organism: Allobates femoralis (assembly GCA_033576535.1). Lineage (NCBI taxonomy): Eukaryota > Metazoa > Chordata > Amphibia > Anura > Aromobatidae > Allobates > Allobates femoralis. The sequence goes on along the minus strand of JARQOC010000002.1, from coordinate 95,797,483 downwards.
TCTTTAGAGCGCCCCAACAACCGCTGAATCTTCTCTTATCTTCCCTGCACACACGCCCTTGTGGCGAGCGGTGGGTGCAGCACAGAGAGAAAGCAATGGAGACATTATAAATAGGGATGAGCGAGTATGCTCTGCGCTACTCGTTACTCGCACGAGTATCCCGGTACTCGGGATGCTCGGCGAGCACGGAGTACAGCCGAGATGCTCGGACTGCTCGGCAATAATAAGCGATCTGACACACGTACACAGCTCCCTTCAGTGCACACAGTGAGCTGGCACCTCACAGAGAGCAGATTCATTTTTAGGATCCCTCTGGGGGCCACAGCAAGGTGTTGTATGCTGCAGCGATTTCAAAAAGCCCCTCCTCCTGCCCTTTCCCAGCAATACTCGTTTTATAACCGGAAGTCTGTGGGCGGAGCCTGTCACTCATTGACTTACATTGGGCTCGGTGCTCGGCCGAGTACACGAGTATCTTGAGATGCTCGGCCAGAGCATCGAGTACCCGAGCATTTTAGTGCTCGCTCATCACTAACTATAAAGATAACAGGACCTGTCGGCGCTGGAGACTGAAGGACCTGTGGTGACGTCACGCTCATGTGAGCAACCACGTGACCGCCAGCCGAATCCCGAAAGCCTAGCTCCGGCATTTGGTGCGCATGAAGCACAAGAAGCAACACCACTGGTTTCTGCTAGGCGCATAACCTTTTCAGGTTAGTGCCCATTCACTTCATCACCCCTCCATTTAACCACCAGAGTTTCACTAGGAGCACCCCTCCTGTCCTTCTCTTTTTGTCTAATCTGACATTACATGAATAAGACACGATGAGCCTCTCGCCTATTGGGGTTATGGAGATAAACACACTAAGAGTTGCAGGTCAATAGATAGCTGCTGCAGTATCACCATTAGTGAGATGTGTATTCAGGCAGGAAAGGGTTAAACACTGCGTTGCTATCTCCAAGTAAGAGAATTAAAGTCAATATTCTTCAGGACTTGTGCTTTATTTCCCACAGATGAAATCCCGACCAGCAATGCACAAGCCTTAAATGATTGATTAAATAGTGTGATAAACAGATGTATTCTTCAATTCCAGATCCTAAATCAGTGTCAGGAGCGCATGGTCTCATGTCAGTAGACCGGGTGATCCTGAAAAGATGTGAGAAAGATCCCTGAGTTGTGATTAGATGGCCGATCCAGCTACTCCAAATTACTGCAACTTCAGTGGAGATTGAGGGAAAACCCATCTGGACGCGGCAACTGTTGGAGACTCCCCACCAGCAGAATGATGGTCTCCGATAATGATAGTTACTCACCTACACCCTATAGTGATAGACTGTCCCATATATGACCTTATAACTCCACATTATGTCTGATCTATAGGAAATATCCAAACTAAGGCAGAAATGGTGACAGGAACATGATATAAACGAGGACTCAGAGTGGGAGAAACATTCACTTTCCTGAGCAAACCGTTAGTTCAAGGGTAGATAACACTGTGTATAACTGACATTACTCTAATAACTTATAAAGGTAGCTGTAAAAGTGCTATTTTACGTTATTTTATGTTCTTTTCAAGGTAATCGATTCATGTGTAAAGGGAAATGTTATCAAATAATCTCTGGTGGTAGAATATGGCCTTGAGACAGGAGGATCCATCCATGAGTGTTGTGATACAATTCTGGGTATCCAGGTAGGAACTAAGGAGAAGCAGGTAGGAAAGGCCCGAGGACACGGATAGCATGATCCTATATACCTCCTGATGTACCTAGAATTGTTCATAATAGGAGAGTACTGCATGAATTTTAAGCCAAAGATCAAGTCAAAGCGGGTTTTGAATCATTTGTCTCACCCCTAAAGCCATAAATAAGAATATAGTCTAGATCAATTACATCTATTATGATTAACAGAGATTTGTCAATTATACTACAGAAGCTCTTCAAGGTTTAGCATACCAACTAGGCCCTACATCAATAATAGCGTTCCAAAATAGAATGGACCTGAACATGTTATTAGCAAAGCAAGGAGGGGTTTGCAAACTTGTACGTACTGTATATTCCAAATAATACAGGTCCCACCGGGAAGGTTACAGTAGCCATACAGAAACTGAATTCTCTACAATAAGAATTAACAAGGAATTCAGGTGTAGAAGATCCCCGGGACCAATACTTTCCGTAGATGAAGGGATGGCAGAGATGGCTGGTTTAGATAGTCATTGTTATCCTTGTCATCTTAATTATTGCAGGTATTTTTGTTTGTTGTGTCCTTCCCTGTGTAAGGAAGATGATTGAAAAAAGAGTAGAAACATCAGTTCTCACTTTGCTAGCTCAAGAGTTTAATTATTCTGTAGACATAGAACAGCTAGGCCCTCTTCAGTCTTTTATAGTCTCCAACTAGGCGGTACCCCATTCCTCTAAGTTATGATAGGTAGAGTAGACACATCAAATAGTTGATATATATATGAAGTCTGTACCAATGGGGGGTCTAATGGTTCTTATATGCAGAATTCGTAGCAAGGGGGGGTCAAATGGTCAGCATTTCTTGTCTAATTGGCAGGACAAAAGAGTTGGAGGCACATTGGGCAGATAAGATAGGCTCTAGTAGGGACAGGTTAATAAAGTATTTATGGGGGACTGTTGAGGAGAGCCATAGGATCAAATACTTGTGTCAAGGCAAAACACCTGATTCTTATCTTGTTAATGGACGGAGGAATAACAGACACCAAGTTTTAGATTGCAATATCAGAACATTCCTAAAGGGGAGGTGCCCCAACAGGTTTATTATATAGACAGATGCTAATACATAAGTTAATCAAGCTTCAAAGTTATTTGTTACATTTTCATTCTTTACAATCATTGGTTCCCCAACAATATCTGCTTCATGGTGATTGGCTCCTCATGATGTAAAGAGTTGGCAGAGTATATGGGGATTTTCCATGTCCCTCAATAACCCTTGGCAGGGTGTGTAGCTCTACCCCCTTATCTTATCTTGACCAGATGGGAGCCATGTAGACATGTCAGAGACATGTCTCTACATGTTCTTACTCAAAAACAACTTATATAAGAGCTCTGGACGCCATCTTAGGAGTCCAACACATATTTAAGTATATATGTATATTTTTCAGTAAATCAAACAATTACTTATGAAAATAATTACTCAGCAATGTCAGGTAATTGCCCTGACACTTTATTAACCTTAAGACATGAGGGCATGGGAGAAACGATCCATAGAGTGTAATATTTTACATTGCATAAGCTTAATTGTGACTTAAACATGGCTGCCATTTCCTGTTTAATCACACCATGCCCATTTATGCAAGATGGTGACTGGATCTATGAATACATCCTGTTCAAAAAGGAAGTTCCTGGAAGAAGCTGAATTCCGTAGAAGGACTGACCAATCATAGAATGGACACATCATCTGAACATACTCGATCAAGACTTCAACCCCTGATGACTTTATGGATCCACCTATGGATTAGCACATTGTCCAACCCACTGACCAGTAAATACATCTGAGTAGGGCTGGCCGAGCCCCTTACTGAGAAAAACCTAATGCATCTTAAAATAAAGGTCACTTGGAGCTTGGAACTGACCAAGGAAGAGTATACATCTGACTCTGTGTGTCTGGTGTCATACTTTTCACGCCAGTACTTGGTCTATATCAATTTGGTCAGGAGCAGGCAACTTATTAAAATTATAAAATATTAACCCATAACAGTTTCACAGGATATTTTTTGTTCAACCTCTTTAAAGGGACTCTGTCAGGTCATTTTTCAGTATGATACTAATAGGACCCTTGAATAGTGCCTGGACAGACCTTTCAGAATATGTAAAAATCATTATTGTACCCTCTGTGTAACTCTTGCAATAAGCATCTTCACACCCTGCAGGCAGCTGCTTCACTAGTCCGGCCCATTACTTTCACTGCTGAATAGTCCCAGTATGTAAATGTTCATTTATTATTCACTCCTTCCCAGGCAGCTATTCCCTCCCTCCCCCCTATGCCCTGTATCTCACACCTGCTTTCATTTTCACTTTGGTTGTGTGCTTGCAGAAAAGGGCAGTGCAGTGTTGTTCCTACATGGATATTCATCCCTGGGGAGTGTGCATCAGAGAATTAAGTGATCACTCACTGTGATTGACAGATAGAATAAATCTATTTGCAGTTTACAGAGGATAGGGGGTGAATACAAATAAAATAAATACCTGAATAGACAGAGCTTCACGAAAGGAATTAGAAAATGATAGCAGTTACATATAGATTTTTGACCTGACAGATTCACTTTAATTAAACCAGAAAGTTTACACTTCAATTGCATCTCAGTTGTTTCACTTTAAATAAAAAATAGTGACATGAAGAAGGCAAATCACCAAGATTCGGTCACTGTACAAAACGTTCTGTAGATCACCATATCTGCTCTATGCCCAATGGCATTTGCTAAAGTTTTCTTGTTGACATAATATTTGAAGGGCAGACATGTAGCTTATGTAGCTGTGCGGGGGCCAACAGGAAAGGGGGATCTTCCCAATTATATTTTTTGCAAATAAAATAGCTTTCAACAGGACCCCAAAGAATGAAATATTCGCTTGTCAATGTGATGTTTTCTTTATGTACTGTATGTGCTGAGCTAGTATGATATGTGCTGCATATGTACTGTATAATATGAATTTGTTGCATGATGTGTCACTTAATGAGGGGTAGCGCAATCACAATTTTTGCTTATGTGCCTTAATCATTCTATATATAAGTGGATTGTATCTACTACCTTTATGTAGCCTCCAATTATAATATTTAGCACTGTATCTTAAAACGTAATCGCCGTTTAAATGATTGTTATTAATAATAATAATAATAATAATAATAATAATATGATAATGTAGAGCAAGTGATTTTAATAAACTTTCTAATATACTTCATTAGAAAATTCTGGTTGGTTACCATTCATAAACCTTCCAGAAGCTGTCCCCAACTAGACTGTTTGTGAAGCAGACATTGTTTATTATCAGTCAGATCCATCTTCAGTGAATACGGGACATGTATCCATATAAGGGAAAAGGGGCGTGGCCTACACTCCTGACTGCAGCAGGTGAGGAAGCAATCTATTAGATTACAGCACATAGCTGAGCATTGTCAGAATGTAAAAATAGAGAAAAAACACTTCTGTAGATGAGGTGCACAACTGTATAGATGCAAGAAACAAACAGTTTATTGAGCAATACACAGTACAGGATGCCAAGACAAAAAGGTTAAAATCACTTAAAAACAATGTGTGTCAAAGGCACTTGTTCTTCACACATGTAAAAACAAGTAAATCACAAAGGGCACTTGGCATATCCCATACGCGGTTCACATGTGGGTGTTTGTATGTGCGGGTTAAAGCAGGATATCATACAGACAGGGTAGTCATGAATCTAATAACATCAGTTGTTGAAATAATCATATAAATGCACTTAAGTGAGTCAAAGCAGGATATCAGTTAGACAAGGTAATCATGAATCCAGTAGCAATGGTTGTTGTAATCCCCATATATATGCACTTAAGTGAGTTATACTCACTTGTAATCACAATTGTTGAAATAACCATGAGATTGTATAACAGTATACAACAGTAAAACCTTGAAACCTGCGAGTAGGAAAGGTGTACCGTCAGCACGATCAAAGATCCATTAAATTATGTCAAAAGATCCACCAAAAACTGAATCTATATCTGACCCAACCAATCCTATGGGAGAGCCACCCAAGAGTTAGGGGGGTATCCCAAAAATATCCCAAAGCAATACAGTACCAACTGTGCCTTAGCTGGGCCTGTAAATCAGCCCCCCGGCGTGTGGAGAAGCAAGAAGAAGGACCCACGCATATCGCCACTTGTGTAGCTTCGTCAGGATGTAAACTCATCTTTACAAGCTTTTCTGTTCTGTATCTGGCTCCACACAACTCAGTCGCAAGCTCTGCTAACCCCTTGTCTGCTGGCTCCCCACACAGCTCACAATCTCTGATCTTGCCCTTTCTCTGCTATCACATTGCATGCTCCCTATCAATCTGCTAAAAAACGTTTTTATACTTACTAATTAGAATGATAATGAAGTGGGGGCTATATCAATAGTCCCCCTGGCCGTGTTAGTTTGAAGCCTGAATGATCCTTTATCACGCCCCCACGCGTGATCTTGAAATTAGAAATTAAATTTCACACCCTTCAGACCTAGGGCTCCCTCCACTCTGCTATGCAGGCACACTGCTGCTAAGATAAATATCAGGTTGTCCATGGAGCCCCGCATAGCAGCGCTATGTGCTGCTAAGATAAATATCGGGATGCTAAGGGGCCCGCGGTTCCGGAAATGACATGTTCAGCGTCATTACCATAGGAAGCTGCATAGCAGAGTGGAGAGAGCCAAGCTGGGGGCACGAAATTCAATATCACACCCATGAGGGCATATAAAGGATCATTCAGGCTGCAAACCACATGCCCAGACGGACTATTGCATATAGCCCCCACTTCATTATCATCCTAATTAGTAAGTATAAAAACATTTTTTAGCAGATTGAAAACAAGCATTTAGCAGAGAGAGGGATAGTTATAATGGTAATAGGACGGTGCAGGGACATGTATTGATAGGTTAGGGGGCTTTTCGGAGGTGACAGGTTCCCTTTTAAACAGCACAGAACAATGTGAGAAAATAAGTCATAAGAAACAAGAAAGCATTATCTTAGCGGCTATGTGACCCATCATTAACAACCAGTGCAGTATTATTTTTTTTTTTCAATGAAATTACATTTACATTTTAAACGACATTGCTAAAAGACAATGTACAGTTATTTTATTAGAAGTTATTCCATTGATTGAATCTATACTTTAAATTATTTTTTTTATATATAGTTTACATACAGTATATAGTCACTGGAATAATAAAAAAGTTTCTTTCCTGTAAAATTGTAAAATTCCCGTATACAGTAATACAATTCTATGTCAGAGGGAGAGACTGGATGGAGCCTCCAGACTGTGATTACTGTTCTGAATGTTAAATGGGAGCAAATCTATTTGCAAGGGAAATCTGAATCTGTGCTGTAACTGAGAGAACATCTCCGGATGTTTACCCTTACACATTTCTATCAGCATTGCAGTCACTCCTGTTGGTAATACGGCCGGCTTACAATGCAACAATTAGAAATCACAAGAAAAATCTCATCAAAGTCTTTCCAACTTGTCTTTCTATCCAGGAGAAAGTGTTCATATTCTCATTATTCTGGTCCTCATGTCAAGTCTGAGCCAAGGTTTTAAAATGAGGATTTTAATCACAAATTGGACTAGATGAAATATGCTAGCCAGTTTAATATCTATTGGTATTCTAAATGGGAAATTAAAACAGTTAGAAGTGTTTGGTATTAAGAACAAAGTCAATCCATTCTAATGCATTCTGAAATCCAAAAGGTAATATAAATTAATGTGCCACCCCCTGGACACACAAGCCACTTGAAGACTCTTTAGTTCTATTACACCATGTACAATTATGCCGTTCCAAAGTTGCCTTTAGAAGCAATAAAATAAATGACCAGCCAATCCCTCTTAGCCTGAAAACAGCGCTATGGCTAACTAAACTCTAAATAAGTGACGCCAATAATAATCCTTCCTGTTCCGATGCAATATTTGGCCCCTAAACCGAATGTGAATGTTGAAATGAATATTAGAATAATCCCTTGTACAATTGCTTTAGTTTCTTCTCTCATTTATATTGAGGCAACAAGGAATTTGGTTGTTAGCATATGACCGTATGTATGCAAATCACATGAGCGGTCAGGTGAAACAAAGCAAAATCCTGGCATCATGAAGAAAGAAGATTACATGGCAATAACTGAAGCAACATCTCAAGACATCAGCCAGGAAGTAAAAGCTTGGGCGCAAATGGGTCTTCCAAATGGACAATGACCCAAAGCATACTGCCAAACTGGTTACAAAGTGGCTTTAGGATAACAAAGTCAGAATTTCATATCTGGGGGTGGGCAGACAAAAGATGTTTGTTGACTGTGGGTTGGATTTGGTTTAAAGAAAATTTAAAAAAACCTACTCTCCTGCTATAACCATACTAGATCTAATGCAGTCCACTCTATGGTCTGCACGAGCACTGGAGGCAAATCAGACCAAGGAATGGTGGATAGATGACTTGTTATAGGTTGCAGCAGTTGGGTGGCTTTAACTACAGGTCATTAAAAAAATCCAATTAAAAATATACAGTTCTTTCCGCAATTCCACCCCACATTTTTGGCCGTTTCATTAAAAGCCAGGTCTTCTGGTAGTGTCGAGGCCTTAGAGGTTACTGAATATTGTAAGGTCATGACTCTGTGACATTAAGATGTGCGCTGCAAATCTTATGGAATGCATTAGCCTCTGAGGTCTCTATGCTGCCAGAAATCCTGGTTTCTAGTAAAGAGGCTGGAGATGTGATACCAGAAAAAAGATGATCAGACAACAAGCAGCGAGGTGGCCAGAGTAGTATTAGGTTTTTTTTTTGTTTGTTTTTTTTAACAAATACTCACCTTATCATTTACCTCTCTGACCACCTCACTGCCCCAATATAGTCTAAGTATTTCCATCATCACATGCTGCATCTATGACCTCTTCACTACCGGCCAGTAAATCTAGTTGCATAGAGGACCTCAGAGGTCACTGTATGAGGTGGTGGATGGCAGTGTCAGTCTCTGTCCACCATTGTTTTTTGTTGTTAAGACTGGCGAGAAGTCTCTTTGGTAGGTCTGATGGTGTAGGTTAGTTCACTGGAAGGACTCAAGGAGTGCAGAACTGATTCCTTGTGTGGCACCCCTAGGGTCAAATTGCCACAATTATTTTGCCTCCTTCACCCGGGGTGATGTCATGCTTGGAAGCAGGAGGAGATCCCCACGCAAGGTAACAAACCGCAGGCATACACCAGTCCTGAATCCGTGCCATCAGGGGAAGCTCTACACCCAACTTCAGGGGAGATTCCCTGTTTTCGGCAAGGAGGAGGGGTTAGAGTTAGTCTGTAAGGGAGAGGGAGAGGAGAAGACGTAGGAGAGAGAGCTCTGGGGAGCGAAGCTGAGAGAGAGATCACCCCATAGAACCGCTACAGAGGACAGCAGAGTCCTGGGTCAGATGGGAACTGCAGGTCCCACTGATCAATTCTGGAGGACAGGAGGCTGCAAGTTTCCTGGCCACACGTAGAGGTCCGGCGGCACAACAGCATTATTATTATTATTTATTTATATAGCGCCATTGGTTCCATGGCGCTTTACATGTGTAAGTGCAGAACAAGGACGAGAACATAAATAACAACAAATAAATCATACAGCTACATTAGGGCAGAGATCCTGTCCACAAGAGCTCACAGTCTATAGGGGATGGGTGGGAGACAGTAGGAGGGGGAGAGGTGAGATGGTGCAGCGGATTAGGTCTCAGTGTGGGTTATAGGCTTGAAGGAAGAGGTGGGTCTTCAGGTTCTTCTTGAAGGTTCCCAGGGTAGGGGAGTGTTTGATGTGGTGTGGAAGAGAGTTCCAGAGTATGGCGGATGCTCGAAAGAAGTCTTGTATGCGGTTGTGGGAGGTGGAGATGTGGGGGGAGAAGAGAAGGCGTTCTTGAGAGGAGTGCAAATTGCGTGAGGGGTGGTATCGGGAGACCAGGTCAGAGATGTAAGGGGACAGGTTGTGGATGGCCTTGTATGTCAGGGCTAGGGTTTTGAACTGAGATCTCAGGGAAGTAGGGAGCCAGTGGAGGGCTTGGCAGAGGGTGGAGACGGGGGAGTAACGGGGCGACAGGTGGATGAGTCGGGCAGCGGAATTGAGGATGGTTTGGAGGGGTGCAAGGGAAGAAGCGGGGAGGCCGGTGAACAGGAGATTGCAGTAGTCGAGGCGGGAGATATTGAGGGCGTGGACAAGCATTTTGGCAGTGTCATGGTCAAGGAAGGAGTGGATCTGTGAGATGTTTTTAAGCTGGAGGTGGCGAGGTCCTGCATGTGTGGCTTGAAGGAGAGGGCAGAGTCGAGGATTACACCGAGGCACTATGCGTGGGGGACGGGTGAGAGTGTGCAGTCGTTGACAGTGATGGTTAGGTCGGGTAGGGGGGAAGAGTGACTTGGGGGGGAAGACGATGAACTCGGTTTTATCCATGTTGTGTTTGAGGAAACGAGCAGAGAAGAAGGATGAGATGGCGGACAGGCAGTGTGGGATTTTGGATAGCAGGGAGGTGATGTCAGGGCCGGAGAGGTAGAGATGGGTGTCAACCGTGTAGAGGTGGTATTGAAGGCCGTGGGACTCGATGAGTTGGCCTAGGCCGAGGGTGTAGATGGAGAAGAGTAAGGGTCCCAGGACTGAACCTTGGGGAACTCCAAAAGATAGGGGGTAGTGTGAGGAGGAGGTGTGGGAGTGGGTGACGCTAAAGGTCCGGTCTGTTAGGTACGAGGAGATCCAGGAGAGGGCTAGGTCAGTGATGCCAAGGCATTCTAGAATTTGAAGCAGGAGGGAGTGGTCAACTGTGTCGAAGGCAGCAGAGAGGTCGAGGAGGAGAAGGATGGAGTAGTGTCGCTTGCTCTTTGCGGTCAGTAGGTCGTCGGTGACTTTGGTTAGGGCTGTTTTGGTGGAGTGGTGGGCTCAGAAACCGGATTGCAGGCGGTCAAAGAGGGAGCACGAGGAGAGATGGGAGGACAGTTCGGAGTAGACATGTTGCTCAAGCAATTTTGAGGTGAAGGGGAGGAGAGATATGGGACGATAGTTGGAGACTGTTGCGGGGTCGAGAGAGGGTTTTTTGAGGATGGGTGTGACGAGGGCATGTTTGAAGGATGAGGGGAAGACGCCGGTGGTAAGTGATATGTTGAAGAGATGGGTTAGGGCGAGGATAAGGACAGGGGTGAGGAGGTTAGGGATGAGATGGGAGGGGAGAGGGTCGAAGGCATAAGTGGTGAGGTGTGATCATGCTAGAAGGAAGGAGAGGCGCACTTCAGTCATGGAGAGGAAGTTACTTTTGGTCGAGGGGGGTTGAGTGATAGAGAGGGAGGGCCGAGGGGATTGGGAATCGAAGCTTTCTCTGATTTTGTCGATCTTCTGTTTAACACTAGAAGTCCCAGAGACGGGTCATTTGACCTTTTTAACATTGAAAACCAAGGATCCGTTAAATTCCCGGGACTTCTAGTGTTAAAAAAGCTGGCAAAGTCGTCGGCGGTGATGAGGGGAGAGGGAGGGAGTGCGGGGGGACGTAGTAGGGCATTAAAGGTTATGAGACGTTGCTTGGGATTGTGGGAGAGGGAGCTAATGAGAGACGAGAAGAAAGCTTGTTTTGCGGTGGTCATTGCTGTCTTGAAGTTGATGAGGGACTGTTTGTACAAAGCGAGGTGCGTTGCGGAGCTGGATTTGTTCCATCAACAGTTCAGCTACCCTGGACGTCCGTCGAAGTTTTTTGGTGCTGGCGGTGAGCCAGGGTTGTCTGTGTGCACAGGTTTTGTTGTACGAGAGAAGGGCGACCTGGTCGAGTGCTGTGGTGAGAGTGGTGTAGTAGAGGGTGGCGGCAGCACCGGCGTCATGAGAGGAGGCTAAGTCAGAAAGAGGGAGGAGGGATTCGGCAAGTGATTGGAAGTTACATAACGAATAGCATAACGAGAGCCCAGAGCTGCAATCAACACAGCAGTGTCCGTTACATGTTTGTGATGTCTGCTATATTGGAGCGAGACCAAGAAGGCAGGAAGAGGTTGCAGAATAGCTGACAGGCAGTTGGGACCCAAAACGGAAAGGCGCAGCAGGCAGGCCTCCAAACTCACCTGGTGAGGTGGAATCCGAATGCTTCCAGGCTTTCTGGACCCTCCTGGAACCAGTAACCAGGATCCCCGGACTTCACCATGTTCCATCAGTAACAGTAAAAGAACTGCACCCTTTGTGTCCTCCTGCGCCCTCCTTGCCACCTCACGCACCATAACTACCACCACCATCATCCCCAAAGACTCTTGCATTACATACCAGGGGCCCTCTCCACCTGTGGGGAGTGTTGCCATCTCGGCTGCCACAATACCTATCCTCTGGTGCTCGTCCAAGCAGCGCTGGCCATCCCTGGTAAGGTACCACAGGTGGTGTTACGTAAAGACTCAATATCCCCTGTAAATAACCCACTTAACTTGCACGGCCAGGGCCACAGAGCTGGGTCGCGGCCACTGCGACCTCCCTGAAAGATCGCCGGCCCGGCTATTGAGTATCCCAGGCCCTTGCGGCCATGGCACTTGCAGTAGCCCATCCGAATGGTCGTAATTAACTAGCTAGGAGATCTTTTTTTAAAGGAACAAGATAAAGTATACGGCCCTTCAATAAATACAGTGAAAATTCCCTTTTGTAAGTCCTGAGCTCAGGCCTTGCTTCAGGCATCTTTTCTTTTCAAAATTCTTTTTATTAATGAATTTTCATTGCAAGGTAATACAGAAAGATTAACAAGGTAAGGTAGTCAAGAACTTAATATACAGCCAAGAAAGTACATTAATTCGAGTCCTGTACATCTACGTCTTTGGCGTAGTTAATAGCGTAAACTTCAGGTTGGGGTCCTTGACCCAATATTACAATAAGGGAGTGTAAGTAGGCAAAATAATATGATAGGGAGGTAGAGAAGGGGGAGGAGGGGCGGAAGGCAAAAACACGAAGGAGAGGTGGAGAAGGCGGGAGAAAGAGGTTGGGGTAGGGGGGGAGGGGGAGTAGGTATCGTCCATCCACAACTGATCAGGATCTATCTCGCAGCCTTTTAGTGACTTCTAATATTTTCAAGATGGCGGTAATCCAACCAAGGTTGCCAGGTTAATAAGTGGGTAGCTTTATTATTATTTACCAAAGCCGCAATTTCAGCAACTTGATAGAGAGAGTGGGTTTTTTCCATCAGCTGGGGTAGTGTAGGTATGTTCGGGGTTTTCCAGTGTAGCTGTATCAATAGCTTCGCCGCTGTAAGTATGTATTGAGCTAGTAGTGACCCCATTTTAATGTTCGGCCAGGTTGGAATGTGTAATAGTGCCATTTCCGGTGTCAGGTGAAGAGGTCTTCCTATTACAGTTTGAATAAGTCTCTCAACCGTCACCCAAAATATCTGCAAGTCCGGACAGTCCCACCATATATGGAAATAGTCGGCTGTCTCTGCTCCACATCTCCAGCAGCCACTCGTAAGATCTGTGTTCCATAGCCGAACTCGATCCGGGGCAATGTGCCACCTCGTGACTATTTTGAAAGAGGCCTCCTGAGCTCTCACACATTGAGAGGGGCCATGTGAGTATCTATAAATATGTCGTGTCTGCGATGGTGAGAACCTGTACCCCAGGTCGCGTTCCCAATGGGCTATGTAAGCTCTGGTCGTGCTGGTTTCGGCAGTCACCAACGATTGGTATATTTTTGAGAAGATCTGTCGCGGTTTCATGACTGAAGCACAAAGTTTCTCAAATGCCGTCAGCTCTCTCATTAGGTCTGAATTTTTTAGAAGCGGCAGGAGAATGTGGCACATGACATTCTAATGGACAAAGTTTAGGCGTGAAAGGCCGGGTCTAGCTCTAAGGTCAGACAATGTGAGGATGGTACCTTCACGGTGCAGCTGGTCTACGGGGAAATCAAAGAATTTGTCTTCTAAGCGTTGCTCCATTGGGGCTCCACCTCCCAAGTGGGCAAGTAGATCTCTGACAGTGGTCAGGGGGGTGAGGGGGGGCATAAGGTTCCCCCCCACCTCCCGCCAAATTTTCATAGTAGCTCTAGTGTGTGGCTGAAGCTGGGAAATAAGTTTCCTCTCTGAGGAGTGGAGTAACATAATTGAGCGGAGGCTATACGGCACCAGTGATTCCTCTATCTTCAACCACTGTTTGTCTCTAGGTTGGCGCATAAAGTCCACTGTCCGGGATAGCTGCGCTTTTTTTATAATACGTTTTGATATCCGGAGCTCCCATACCCCCCAGAAGTTTAGGGAGGGACAGTGTGCGATGGGAAATGCGGGGCTTCCTACCCTTCCACATATAAGTGACAAACAGGGAGTTAATTTTAGAGAGAAAGGAAGATGGGACTGTTATGGGCAACATTTGAAACATATAGTTGAATCTGGGCAGAATCAGGCTCTTCAAGATATTCTTTCTCCCCATCCATGAAAGATAACTATCTTTCCATGTTCGCATAATTGCTGTCGTGGATGTCAGCTTCAGGCATCTTTGACAAGAAGCATGAATGTAAAGTTAGTGTTTGGCACCAAACTAAGTTAGATAGACTGCAGCATTTATAAAGAGGACTAAACACCTAAATACAGTGTCTACGTTTGCTGCCCTGGCATCTTATTTCTTTGTTCGGGCCCAGGAGGGAGATATCAAGACTTGTATAAGTTTGTGAACTGCTGTGCTGTCCCATTGACAAGCTATTTCTTACAACCAGTAATTTATACTGCGTCATATTAATTTGCGAGCTTCTGTACTAGGCAGGGTGTACCATAGGTAAATTGCCGCATAGTCCTTGTAATATCCTGAGTCAATGTCACTTGGGCAGCACGATGGTCCCTGTCAATTCTGACTGGGGTATGTTGTATCGTTTTGGTGGTTTTTCTTGTTGATTCCTGTCCAAATCCCTTTAGTCCGAGGACTGGACATAGCTGGAAAACATGGTCTGTAGTAAAGAGGACAGAGATGTGATGGCGGAAAGAAGTGGACTGGATAGCTAGTAGCAGTGCAGCCAGAGAGGTAAGCAATGAGGTATTAGTTTTTTTTGAGTATTTGACATCTTATATTTGTAAGTATGAGTCATAAATAAGATGATAAATGGTTGGAGACTGCCTGTATGGTAAAATAAATGGTGTCTTAGAAAACTGCAAATCGTCCCGCAAAAATCAAGCCTCATAAATATATTGTTGATGGGAACATAGAAAATCTATGGCTTTTTGAAAAGAGAGAACTAAAAATGAAAATGTGAAAAAGCATGTCATAAACAAACTTTCATTTTTTGCATCCATGGTGGTTGTCTACATTAATAGCACAAAAAACACCCACTTTAGGACAAAAAGTCCAAAATAAATGAGTGATAATAATCCCAAATAAATAAAAAATGTAGATAATTATTCATGAATTTTAAAAAATAACAAATATAAACATGATTTCTCAATAGGGTAAACACACACAAATAATAACCTCACGTTATAGATAGAATTTTCAGTAAATAATTGGTCTGTATATGAAGGGTCCCTCTCATAGCTGATCTCTTATAACAGCACCTGATATAATTAGCTATCCAGATATATTTGGACATACAATAATGCAATAATGGGCTATAAATTATTTAAAGTCAAAAGATGAAGTGCCAAGTGTCTAAATAAATAGCATGGCAATAAAATAGTATTAATTTATTTTAGGGTTAGACCATTAGAAGCTGCACTGCCAAGTGCATAAATTTGTAGAGACACATATACTGTATTGTATATCCCTATGGTAGGAAAAAAGGTATAAACATAATGACAATAATAAGAATAGTATTGAAACAATAATCAGAACTTGTGCTGGATCCAGGTTAGTGTGCTGTACACCCCAACACGTGTTTCGCCCTTTCTTCATCAGTTATTAACACAGTAAACACTTATAACATCTCCCATGATTCATTTGATTATTTCCAATTCAACACGAAATACCTATGCTATTTGCACAGTGCACTAATCATTACAATTTTATGAGAATATCCCAGCTATCCAAATAACATATACCGCCAGTGTTTCATGAAGTGCACCAGAGGTTAAAACTCAGTGCACTCCATGAGAGCCTCATTCTGACCTCATTCTGGGTCTCATTTAGGAAATATTTGTAGCTTGTGACATACCTTCTGGCTTATGGCCAGTTAAACAAGTAAAGATCAGTCATTTGCGACCAATTAGGTATGATAGTATGTATTAACCATCGTTGTCTATTATTACCAGGAAAGAGAAAAAGGGTATTTATACAGGGTAAATAGTTGAAGGGACAGAGACGAAGTAATGATATTGCTATATTTGAATAGTGCCCAGGATATGACAAAGCGGTATCAATTATTAGGCAACTTTCTTTCCTTTGGCAAAATGGATCAGAAGAGAGATTTGACGGGCTTTGAAAAGTCCAAAATTGTGAGATGTCTTGCAGAGGGATGCAGCAGTCTTGAAATTGCCAAACTTTTGAAGCGTGATCACTGAACAATCTAGCGTTTCATGGCAAATAGCCAACAGGGTCACAAGAAGTGTGTTGGGCAAAAATGGCGCAAAATAACTGCTAATGAATTGAGGAAAATCAAGCGTGAAGCTGCCAAGATGCCATTTGCCACCAGTTTTGCAATATTTCAGAGCTGCTACGTTACTGGAGTATCAAAAAGCACAAGGTATGCCATACTCAGGGACATGGCCAAGGAAAGGAAGGCTGAAAAACGACCACCTTTGAACAAGAAACATAAGCTAAAATGTCAAGACTGGGCCAAGAAATATCTTAAGACTGATTTTGCAACGGTTTTATGGACTGATGAAATGAGAGTGACTCTTGATGGGCCAGAGGCTGGATCAGTAAAGGGCAGAGAGCTCCACTCCAACTCAGACGCCAACAAGGTGGAGGTGGGGTACTGGTATGGGCTGGTATCATCAAAGATGAACTTGTGGGACCTTTTCGGATTGAGGATGGAGTGAAGCTCAACTGCCAGTTTCTGGAAGACAACTTCTTCAAGCAGTGGTACAGGAAGAAGTCAGTATCGTTCAAGAAAAACATGATTTTCAAGCAGGACAATGCTCCATCACATGCATCCAACTCCTCCACAGCATGGCTGGCCAGTAAAGGTCTAAAAGAAGAAAAAATAATTGCATGACCCCCTTGTTCACCTGATCTGAACCCCATAGAGAACCTGTGGTCCTTCCTAAAATGTGAGATCTACAGGGTGGAAAAACGGTACACCTCTCGGAACAGTGTCTGGGAGGCTGTGGTGGCTGCTGCACGCAATGTTGATCGTAAACAGATCAAGCAACTGACAGAATCTATGGATGGAAGGCTGTTGAGTGTCAACATAAAGAAAGGGGGCTATATTGGGCACTAATCTTTTTTGTGTTTTGTTTTTGCATGTCAGAAATGTTTATTTCTAAATTTTGTGCAGTTATATTAGTTTACCTGGTGAAAATAAACAAGTGAGATGGGAATATATTTGGTTTTTATTAAGTTGCCTAATAATTCTGCACAGTAATAGTTATCTGCACAAACAGATATCCTCCTAAGATAGCCAAATCTAAAAAAAACCCACTCCAACTTCCAAAATTATTAAGCTTTGATATTTATGTGTCTTTTGGGTTGATTGAGAACAAAGTTGTTGATCAATCTACTGTATAATCAGCTAAGGTCACATGATATGTGTCACACGCTTCTGGGCTTATGTCAATATTCCGACATGCACTGCACCGCCCAGGAAGTGCGCTGCCGCCATATTGGGACTTCCGCCCGCATGTCACTTCAGCCCGCCTATCACATGACCACTCATTATCTGCTATAGCTTCCGGCGGACATGTAAACACTGGTGCGGGTGAGACCGGAGCGGCGGGGAGGGGGGTGAATGACATGTGCTGACCACTCTGTCCTCCATCCTCTGCTGACCACTCTGCCCAGTCTGCCCTCCATCCTGTGCTGACCACTCTGCCCTCCATCCTGTGCTGACCACTCTGCCCTCCATCCTGTGCTGACCACTCTACCCTCCATCTTCTGCTGACCACTCTGCTCTCCATCCTCTGTTGACCACTATGCCCGCCATCCTCTGCTGACCACTCTGCCCTCCATCCTCTGTTGACCACTCTGCCCGCCATCCTCTGCTGACCACTCTGCCCGCCATCCTCTGCTGACCACTCTGCCCTCCATCCTCTGCTGACCATTCTGCCCTCCATCCTCTGCTGACCACTCTGCCCTCCATCCTCTGCTGACCACTCTGCCCTCCATCCTCTGCTGACCACTCTGCCCTCCATCCTCTGCTGACCACTCTGCCATCCTCTGCTGACCACTCTGCCTTCCATCCTGCACTGACCACTCTGTCCTCCATCCTCTGTTGACCACTCTGCCCTCCATTCTGCGCTGACCACTCTGGCCTCCATCCTGCACTGAGCACTCTGGCCTCCATCCTGCGTTGACCACTCTTGCCTTCATCCTGCGCTGACCACTCTGGCCTCCATCCTGCGCTGACCACTCTGGCCTCCATCCTGCGCTGACCACTGTAGCCTCCATCCTGCGCTGACCACTCTGCCTCTATCCTGCGCTGACCACTCTGCCTCCATCCTGCGCTGACCACTCTGCCTCCATCCTGCGCTGACCACTGAGCCACTCTACAGTGCTAACCACTAAGCCACCATATACACTGCTAACCACTGAGCCACCATAAAGTGCTAACCACTGACTCAACGTATACAGTGCTAACCACTGAGTCACCATATACAGTGCAAACCACTGAGCCACATACTGTGCTAACCACTGAGCCACCATATACAGTGCCAAACACAGAGCCACCATACTGAGGTAACCACAGAGCCACGATACTGTGCTAACCGCTGAGCCACCGTGCAATGCTAACCATTCAGCCACCATACAGAGGTAACCACTGAGCGACCATATACAGTGCTAACCACTGAGCTACCGTACAGTGCTAACCACTGAGCCACCGTACAGTGCTAACCACTGAGCCACCGTACAGTGCTAACCACTGAGCCACCGTACAGTGCTAACCACTGAGCCACCATATACAGTGCTAACCACTGAGCCACTGTATACAGTGCAATGACATATAATGGGTATGTTGGAAAGCACAAACTGTGTGACACATGTCCACTGCTCCTGCTAGCACCACTAAGGATACACACAATTCATTTTACTGCACTCCCGATGCAATAGCATCGGGCCTATTTCTAGTAATAAAAATAATCCTCTAAAATACAACTTGCCTAATAATTCTGCACACAGTGTATGTAAGTATATATACTGTGTAAGTCTCTATCTTGGTGTATAGGACAGTTCCACTTTAGACTTCTGAAAAAAATGTTTCTAAAGTTCTCAGATTCTTCAGTATCATATAAAGGAATGTGGTGTTGCATACCAGTGACATTTAATATGCCTCCACGCTTGATTGAGGTTTAGGGCATACGTAATACTGCAATCAGTGCTATGTTAACTGCAAAGGAGAGATGAAAATTCACCAACTATGCAGTCTAATGATTGAAATGCTCCTCATACACTCTTCAATGCCAAATGATTTAGGCAGAAATGCTCAAAAGGACACCAAAGGAAATAGAAATAGAAATCTGTCTATTAACCCTAAGCCTACTCCAAAAATCCCAGTAGATAGCATAGAAATATAGAAAACATCCAACCATGACCCATGTGACATTATATCTCGGTGCTATGAAAGTTTCATGGTTATCGTTGGCAGATGAAGCATCGCTTTGCATTTATAAGATTTTACAAGTGCCGCTAAGACAACATGTCATACATGAAGACTGTTCTAAATATTTCTGTGGATTCTTCAAAGCATCTGGAGACTAAACAGTATGAATTATTAGTCACAGCACCAGGGGTTCTCTCCATCTTCTATCCACTAATCATCTCCTGGAACTGAATCTTTCTCCAGCTATAGCGCATAGGGAAGTGAATATTTAATGGAATAGTTATTAAATAATGCTACATTGAGGGACTCACTTTTAGGGATGAAAGAGAATGAACACTTTCCTGGCAGTATGGTTGACATTAATCTCCTCTGAATTTGGCAAATGTGGCACCACAGTGCTGACATACGCTAAAAAGATAAACCTGGGCCTATGGAAACATTTATTCCACTTATTGTCATTCTCAACTAAATGTAACGTTTTGATTATTTTCATTATTGCTGTTCTATAAATTAAAGGGGATGCCCAGTAATCAACTGTAATCCATGGGGAGGTGTGACAACAAGTGTTCATTCAGTTCTATTGCAAATACCACCACAAGCAAAATGAAGCGTTACGGAAATACCATTGTACATTGACTATTCAAAGAGGAAAAGGACATGAACTCTAGTTGCCACCTATTAGAAGCAGCAATCCTAAAAGTCAATATTGACCCTTTAAAGAGCCTTACTAGAATTTAGCATAAAAGCCACACCTGATAATCTATTTGCATACTTCAAGGTTTTTGACCCTCCACAGTGGAAAGGCTGGTTTCACATTGCGGGTCATTCCATGTCAAGTGATCCAAAAATGAATATTTTTTTTCCCTGACGTCCTCAGATTTTTTAAATTTTTTTTCTATATGAAGAACAACTTTAGTTAATTACAAAAAAAAAGTTTTTAATTTTTTTCTTTATCAGTTAATTTTTTACAGATTTTTAAAGTTTTAAAAAAGTGCGAATTTTGACCTGGCATGGCTTTACATTTTCTATCATATCTCGGGCTAGAAATAAGATAGAGAAACAAAATAAACACCAATCTACTCAGAACTATACAGGCTTTCATCAGATATGTCACAAGAGTATCTTTGTTAATATTTTACCCATGTGATCGCAAGCGCAAAACTTTAAAAGCATTTCCAAAAAATCGTCGCGCTTTAAATATTTCAAAAACTGCCCATGTGTCTGCTTTGCTCTTAGCCACATCTATACCAAATTTCAAGTTGGGATCGCGATGGGATCATATTTTACAATATTTTAATATTAATAGCGTCAATGGGTCATTCTATATCAAGTGATCTAAATATGAATATTTTTTTTTACCTGACGTCTTTAGATTTTTTAATTTTTTTCTTTATGAAGTACAACTTTAGTTAATTACAAATTAAAAGTTTAGAATTTTTTTCTTCATCAGTTAATTTTTTACAGATTTTTAAAGTTTAAAAAAAAGGGTGAAATTTTGGCCTGGTATGATTTTACATTTTTTTTATCTCAGGCTAGAAATAAGATAATGAAGTGGGAGAGGCATCATTTTACTCAGAACGGTAACAGCTTTCATTTGATATGTTACAAGACTATGTTTCTTTATATCAAATTCAAACTATTGACGGCAATTGTGAAAAAATGACTGATTGTGTTCTTGGTTATATTTGTGCAGGATTCAACTTGGGACCTGTCAAATTTATATATTTTTTATTTTATGGTTGTATGAGTTATCACAACTTATTGAATAAAACATTTATATGCAACAAAAAAGAAACACAAAAAACAAATCCCATAAGTGCCAGGATAAATACATCTTATCATCAGAACACAACGCTCAGCATTTTCAACTTGAATGTATTGAACAAACCAAAAGAAGAAAGGTGATCATATCCTCAAGTTTGATTAAACAAGATTAAAAGAACCAAAAATGTTAACCCTATTTATACATATAAATTTATTTTCTATTCTATCACTAAACATGTGATTTATGAAGTGTTTAATAAGAATAGTACAGTAGTTAAATTATCGTTCTATAAATTATGAACTAATCAAACAATTAATAGTATGTTTTTAAAGTGGCATTTTATCAATTTGTCCCTTCTAGTGGGTGAAATGTAATCTTGTCCATAAACGCTTACTAGCAATCGCCATTTCCTTGTATGTCAAAGAGTATGTCCGGCCTGTCACGGTGTTAGGCTCCGCCTGAGTTAATATCTGATTTTTGTGCACTTTTAAAATGTCTGGCTTTCTTGGATACACAAAGGATGGCGCTGGACCAGAAGGATGCAATAAAGTCAATTCTACTTCTTCATTTTCACAATCTTTGGAGAGTACAGTAGCCGCCACCAGCGCAATCATATTCATATTTTTTCAAAAGGATTGCAACAGTGTCTATGATAAAATGCTGTTTCTTGAGAAGTAGCAGCCATTGCTGTGTGGGAAAAATACAGTTAATATTAAGTAAGGAAGATAGGTAATAAAAATAAAGATTTACAGTACACTTGAGATAGAACTGTATTACTATAAAGTGAGTTTTAGGGCTAGCGCGCACAGTTTTTTCTGTCTGCAGATACACGCTGCAGTTTTGGCAGCTTCATGGGGATCCTACTTTTTGCAGGACCCCACGGACAGGAAAAGGATCGCATTGGAGGTGACATCCGGATGCCATTTCTGTGTCCGGGTCTGTGATTTTCACAGATCCCTGGACACAGAAAGCCTGAGCTTGTAAAGTGCTAGCAAGCCGGGCACTTTCAATCCCGCAATGTATATATACATTGCGGAAGTGAACTTAAGTAAAATCAAGTGTTAAAATAAAAAATATATATGCTCACCTCTCCAATGAGTGCCCCGATGTGCTCCATCTAGCTCCCGAGGGTTGAAGGACCTGGGGAGGTGGGGCTACCCGATCAGCTGATCGGTCACATGACCACAGTTACCACAGTAACAGGTCATGTGCCCAATCAGCTGATTGGTTAGCCCCGCCCAGCTAGGTCCTCAAACCATGGAAGATAGATGCTGACATCGGGGGACACGCCGGAGAGGTGAGTGCATCGCCCTCAGGGCTGTGGGTTACTTGGGACCGGTCACTGCTGTCTGTTCACAGGGGGATGTCATGGTAGATGCCGTGGACTGGTTCCGTGGCCCTGGAGGGACAACAAATAAAAAGGGGAAAAATAAATAAAAATGAATGTCACTGTGACACCACCTGTGGTATGTGGCCAGATGTGACCTCCGCTGCTTGCTTCAGCTCCAGGGGATGATTATGGGATGCAGCAAGGTGATAAGCCCTCCACAGGTAGGGCTAGGTTGATCCCTGGGCCAGTGGTAAATAGTTGTTTCTGGTGAAGTTGTTGTGAGGTGATGATGGGGATGCAGGATATAACTCAAAGAATGATATATGGACACGAGAGTAACAGTCTTTCTTTTACCTTTAATGAAGGAATTTAGGTAGTATCAGGTACTGTTTGCTAAAGTTCACGGGGTCCGGAGCTTCGAGGCAATTTTTAGGCTTTCCACGCCAGGCAAGTCCTGAGGCTTTCCCTTTATGTCGTGTCCGGTGGGCCCTGGCTGCATAAAGCGGTGCTGTGACCCTCTCTATTCTGTATTAGCCATGTGACAGGCAGCATGAACCCTTCTTCTAGCTGTTTCTTTACTTAGCTCCCCTGGGCTTTTTAGTGCGGTTATGTCTCCTTGGCTCTGTAGTGAACGGGATGGTATATAACTATCTGCTCTCCGGATTTGGCCGCTGAGTATACAATCCCTGATGACCTCGTTCTCTTGTGACCATACTATACTTAATTCTGGGCGTACTGGGACTGCTACCACTCCCAGATCTTTTTTCTCTCCTCTTCAGGCCCTCGCTATGGGCTCTACAAACCGTCAGTTCCCTAGGACAGGCCTAACACAGCTCCTGGCCCTAAGGTAACTCCACTCTCCTCTCTCCACTCTGCTCAATTGTCACCTGAGCTCTCCTGACAGGAACTGACTAGCTCTACCCCTGCACCTACATTCATAGGGGACCTCTACTGACATCAGCAACTAACCTGACATCAGCTGTTAGAGCTCCCCCTACAGGCCCAGGTTGGGATATGTTATATGCATGCTTGACGTGGTGGATGCCTTGCCTCCACCAAGCTTGTAATGTGATTACCGGAACCCGGGGCGCCACATGAGCATATATATTTTTTATGTTTAACACTTCCTTTTACCTAATTTCACTTCCGCAATGTATTTATATACATTGCGGAAGTAAAATTAGATGGTAAAAAGCAGTTTTAGTGTACTGAGCATCGGGTCCGAAAAATTATCAGTTGTTTTCTCAGACTCGTGCTCCATAGGCCCCCATGTTAATGGCCGCGGATCGAATCGGATCCGATTCGGTCCGATTTGGTCCGCTGTTCCCAAAATTGGAGCAGTCTCAGATTTTGGGTACAGCAAAAAATCTGACACAATCGGATCCACACAAATTGGATGGCAATAAGGCCAAATCTGATCCGATCCGTCGCCCATAGGGATACATGGGGGCCAAATCGGATCCGTGGCTGTCAGTTTTACAAAGGACAGCCACGAATCTTAGAGAATCGCAATGTGAAAGCAGCCAAAGAAAAAAGTCTTTCTTTGGCTGATCTGAGAGGCCTTGTAACGGTGGTGTAAGGGTAAGGTTAATTAGCCATTAGAACTCTATCACATTTCCCTTTGCAAACAGTAGATTGTCAATGTGATCAGAGCTAATTCTAGCTTTTCTGCTACGGAAGCTGATATGAAAATGGCGCCCCTCCACACACTGGATAAACACAATTCCGCCATTGTTGTTTGGGTTTTGCCATTTACATTGTAAAAATGACCTGGCATTGAAAAACATCCATTACCTTTCTGCACCTAAGTTCTGTCAGTACCATATTTTTTTCTTTGTGAAGGTGTAAGTAATGAGCCCAGGGCTGGTGTACTCGGATACCGGGCCTGGGTTTGATAGATTTAACTGGGGAAATCATGTGTGGTCGGGTTCCCGGATCCATGCTCTGGCTGTCATTTGTTAGATGGGGGACATATTTACAAGGATAAAGAGTACATGACGCCACCTGTGGATCCTGGTAATTTGGATACCGGCACTGCAGGCCGGCCGCTGAGGTGATGATGGGTGCAGTTCAGGGTGGTCCAGCTCCCCACAGGTGGAGCTTTTAACTCAGGGCAGCGGTGATGGAGGATGAGGGGATGAGGGGAGTAGTTGTTTTTACCCCTCCGGTGAGATGATGATGATGCTGAGGCCCTCTGGGCGCCGGCGGGAAGGAAGACAGAGACCGATTCAACTTCAACTCCACTTTACTGGTACCGGCTGATGTTATTGAGAACACGGTACGTCTGGTTTAACGGGTACTAGTTGTCGGTTCAGGGTACCCCTATGGAGTCTCCAGATGTTCCTTTCTGATAGTCTCTCGGGGTCTAATTCTGTCCTTCTCTCTATTTAACCACCCTTGCAGAGCTCTCCTGCCAGTCCCCTGGTCTCATACGGTGGAGCACGGGTTTTCCTTTACCGTACAGACGGGAGTAGCAGAAGTGCACTATCTCTCCCCCCACCGGAATCCGGACCGTTATTCCTGTAATTTTGGACCAATTTTGGGCCTGAGGAAGAGGTACCTTCTTGTGGCACCTATGGCTACCCGGTGATTAAGGGCCCGTGGCTAGTTGGTTTACAACTAGGGATGAACTGCTGACCGCCTCGGCTTCCGTGTTGCCAGTGTTCCCCAGACGTTACCAGCTGGCTCCAATCGGTGTTGGTCCGTCCCCTTCTATCCAGGGACACCCTCCTGAAGATGGATGATCCCTTCTGTCACAGAGCTGTCAGGCGCGTCCTGACTGA
Source organism: Allobates femoralis (assembly GCA_033576535.1). Lineage (NCBI taxonomy): Eukaryota > Metazoa > Chordata > Amphibia > Anura > Aromobatidae > Allobates > Allobates femoralis. The sequence goes on along the minus strand of JARQOC010000002.1, from coordinate 95,772,258 downwards.
CTGCTTTCCCAGCACTAACTGAACTAACTCTCTAACTGTCACTTAAGTCTCCTGCTAACCTAGGCTCCACCCCCTTTTGGACCTACTGAATAATCAGTCCCTTTCTCTAAGGTGGCCTAGTGTTGTGTGTAAATTCAGACTCCATAGGTTAAACCCTAAACTCACAGCTTAGAGGCACTACATAAATTTGCAAAGTGTAATACCTCCCTGTGGCGCCTAGCCATAGGGGCGCCACATAAGACATGGGGCTATACTCATCTAAGGTTTATGCCTGTATTCTATCAGCAAAAGAAAAGAAAGAGGGTAAGAAGAATTATTTGTTTTTTTTTGTTTGTTTTTTAATGTGAGGAAGTGTGAAAGGGCCAATAATGGGCCATATTAACCCATGAGGGGAACCCGATGGGGCACATTAAACCATGAAGGAAACCAGGATGGGGCACATTAACCTATGAATTGGACCAGGATGGGGTACAATAACCCATGAAGGGGGGCCCATGGTGAGGCAAAACAACCCATAAAGGGGACTAGGATGGGATGTGTTAACCCATGAAAAGGAGCAGGATGGGCACATTAACCTATAAAGGGGACCAGGATAGAGCAAAATAATCCATGAAGGGAACCGGGATGTGCACATTAAGCCATGAAGGGGCCGAGGATGGGTAACATTAACCAATGAAGGACACTGGATGTGGCATAATAACTCATGAAGTGGACCAGGATGGAGCACATTAACCCTTGATGGGGACTATTATGGGGCACATTAACCCATACAAGAGACCTTCCGGAATGGGGCATATTAAATCATGAAGGGAAACAGGATGGGGCACATTAACCCATGAAGGGAACAGGGATGAGACACATTAACCAATGCAAGGGACTAGCCGGGATGGTGCATATTAAACCATGAAAGAAAACAGGATTAGGCACATTACCTCATGAAGATGACCAGGAAGCAGCACATTATATCATGAAGGGGACCAGGATAGGGACACATTATAACTCGATTGGGGACATTATACTAAGAAGGCTAAGAAGGAGCACAGGTTGGAAGACATCCTTGAAATGGACTCAGTATGGGTGATATTATACCAGAAAGGGGACAAGTTTGAAGCAAATTATACCAGGAAGGGGACAAAGAGGAAGACATTATACCAAGGAGGATCTAGAATGCTACAAAGGCTTTCACATCAACCAAATGACCAACATGCGGGTGGGGCCCAGATCCAAATTTCGACAAGTATCTGATATCATCTTGTCCCACCCATTTAATTATAAGACCCTGATAATGTTTTCTCTGCTGCAAATCCTAATGTGTTGGCAGGACAAATGCTGAGTAAGGCTGGGGTCACACCTGAGTTTCTATTTTTGAAACCTGATCCGGTTTTGAGCTTTCAAAAAGCTCAAAACCGGATCAGGAACCACTCCCCATAGGAGCCCATTATGGTAACCGGATTGCACTACATGCAATCCGGTTACCGGCTCCGGATCTACAGCCTGCGCTAAAAATCATGCAGGCTGCAGTTTTTGGAGCGGTTCTGTGACTCGCAATGCGGTAAACGCATTGCTCAGGATGTGTAATCCTGAGCAATGCGGTTACCGTCTACTTTGTTCATCCCTGCTGCTGCAGGGATGAACAAAGTGTTAACTGTTTAATAAAACATTAAATATTAATATTAGTTGTGGGCAACATGTCTGTAGGGGGTGCCCACCCTCCCTAGAGACATGCTGCCCACTCCTGTGGGCATGTCAGGGGTTAATATCCCTTTTACAGTATAGACGGCTATTGTCGGCTTTCTACAATTTTATCAATGAAGCCGCGGCTCCTGACAGTTGCGCAGATACTGTACGTAATGTACGTATAGTATCTGCCGCTGTCCAGGGTCCTGTAGGCATTAACATTAGCTCTATGGCGGTTCGCTGCCAATAGATCTAATGTAAATGCCTACAGGACCTTGGACAGCGGCAGATACTATACGTACATTACGTACAGTATCTGCGCAACTGTCAGGAGCCGCGGCTTCATTCATAAATTAGTACAAAGTCGACAATGGCCGGTTTACTCTAAATGGGTTATTAACCCCTGACATGCCCACAGGAGTGGGCAGCATGTCTCTAGGGAGGGTGGGCACCCCCTACAGACATGTTGCCCACAACTAATATTAATATTTAATGTTTTATTAAACAGTTAACACTTTGTTCATCCCTGCAGCAGCAGGGATGAACAAAGTAGATGGTAACCGCATTGCTCCGGATTACACATCCAGAGCAATCCGGTTACCAGATTGCGGTTTGCACCACACATTTTAGCTTAAAAATGTGTGTGAAGCGAATTGCGTTCACTGCATCCGGATCTGGATGCGTTGAACGCAATTGGCTGGCCAAATGTGACCCCAGCCTTAGATAGCATGTGGATCAATATGGGCAATTTTGGTATTACCAGGTAATGTGAAACCTTTATGTTACATAGGCTGGGATTACACATAGAAATCCGTTTTTGGAAGTCCTTTTCATCACCAGTCCGTTTTTTATAGGGTGCTTTTTGAGCCTCCTGCACTTCTGAACGTTTTTGGGACTTAGTCATTTTTTCATGAAAAACGCATATGCGTTAACGCATGCGTTAACGCAGATGCCTATATGTGCTATGCGTTAACGCATGCGTTTCCCATAGGGCCCCATGTTAAAAAAACGCATGCGTTAACGCATGCGTTTTTTAACTGATGCCAAAAACGCTGTTTACTGCGTTTTTGGCTCAAAAACGGACAGGGCAATGTTTTGAGCTCCAGAGAAAAACGCACAGGGTGTTTATTACACCCAATGCGTTTTTCTGTCAGTTTTTGGACTTAGAAAAAAAAATTAACAAAACTGAAGCCAAAAACGGACTGAGGGCTTATGTGTGACCCCAGCCATATACTGGCATGTAATTTATATCCATTTGCTTTCTGTTTAAGGGAACAATAGTTGCCTCTTTTTGACTGTGTACATGTGTACAATTGTGACAGCTACTTATACAGCAGTCGGTGCTGGTGATTCATGCCACTATTATTTTTGTTCTCCACCAAGGTGTCCACCTTTCATAATGTTTTGTTTTATGCACCCATCCTTGACCTGTTAGGTTGTGTTATTTAATACACGACTTTTTCATAGCACATATGGACATTTGATTGTATTTCTCTTGTACATTTACTGTTGCCTTATGGTGCATTTCCATTCATACAGTATTGCTCATCCTTCTATTTGTACTTTTTAGTATAGGGTGGTCTAACTAATTGAATTTAGACATGCAATATTCATTACTCAAATCTTCTTAGATTCACTTAGTCACTGTGGGCGATTTTTTATTCATGAGACAAATGTGTATATATACGATATTTGTGACCCTGTAATTTTTCAGGGCCACAGTTATCAAGGCAGCAAGACGAGTCGTGTGTGGATGATGCCAACAGGAAGGTGTGACCAGATAAGAAACAGAAACCTAATCAGAGGAGAAAATAGTATTCTACCTCTCCATGTCTAGATCTCCCTTATTACATAGCATCATCTCTTGATATGTATAGCACCGTCCCTTTCATGCTGTATTCTCACTATTTTTGTTATTCACAAGCCTTCTCTATTACATAGTCTTCTCTTGTTAGATATAAAATAAAGCCAGCTGATAAAGCAGCAGCTGACCAGAAAACCAATCCACCAGCTCCTCCATCAGCAGTAATTTCATTAGAGGGGATTTATTACAAAAAAAGTTAATTTTAAACTAAGGCTAGGGTCACATTTATTACTGAAATTGCGTTCACCGCATCCAGATCCGGATGCGGTGAACGCAATTGGCTTCAGACAAGCCGCAATCTAGTAACTGGATTGCTCTGGGTGTGTAATCCGGAGCAATCCGGTTACCAGATAGTTTGCTCATCCCTGCTGCCACAGGCATGATTAAACAGTAAAATCTATGAATAAAGCTTTATTAATGATAATAATTATACCCTTCATGACTCTAGGGGGTGCCCACCCCCACTAGAGACATGCTACCTACTTAGGTTGGCTTGTAATAGGTTAATATGTTATGTACAGTAAAGCCGACTCCTGTCGGCTCTGTACATTCTTATTAATGAAGCCGCAGCTCCCCTGTGAGCAGCGCTCATACAATACCTAATGTACGTATAGTATGTGCGCTGTCCAGGGTCCTGAAGGCTTATACAGTAGATCTATGGCGCTGCGCTCCCCATAGATCTGCTGGTGGGCACACAGGGGAGCTGCGGCTTCATTCATAAAAATGTACAGAGCCGACAGGAGTCGGCTTACTGTACATAACATATTAACCTATTGCAAGCCAACCTAAGTAGGTAGCATGTCTCTAGGGGAGGTGGGCACCCCCTAGAGACATGAAGGGCATAATTATTATCATTAATAAAGGTTTATTTTACAGTTAAACACTTTGCTTATCCCGGCAGCAGCCGGGATAAGCAAAGTATATGGTAACCGCATTGCTCAGGATTACACATCCTGAGCAATCCAGTTACCACATTGAGGAGGCTAGAACCGCTCCGAAAACTGAAGCCTGCAGAATTTTTCACACAGGCTGCAGAGCCGGAGGCGGTAACCGGATTGCTTATAAAGCAATCCGGTTTTTATAATAGGCTCCTATGTAGAGCGTTTCCGGCTCTGGTTTTGAGCTTTTTAAAAAAAAAAAAAAAAAACAGAAGTGTGACCCTAGCCTAAATTTTAATCAATAGATCTTGGAATAATAAGAATTTCCACAATTAGATGTGTTTAAAAAGATGTCCATGTGCTGAGATAATCTTATATATATGTCCCTGCTATGTACTGTGTAATGGATGTGTCTGACCATACAGGGACATGGTCTAATCATAACACATCTCCTGGGCTGAGATAATCTTATATATGTGTCCCTGCTACGTACTGTGTAATGGATATGTCTGACTGTACAGGGACATGGTCTGATCGTCATGGAAACAAAAGGAAGCATCGGCAGCACTCACCAGTCAGAGGAATTCTCTTTATTATCTTCACTCTTTTCAGATCGTGTTACATGGTGATTACAGCAGTAGTGCAGGGTGTTTCGGGGGGAGGATGGGGGGTCCTCACAACAACGAACCGTTTCACGCGTCCTCACAGCGCTTCAACAGGTTACAGCCGACATGTGGTGATTACAAGCTGATTCAGCGTCTCCCAGAGCTGCAGAGCCCTAGATAGGGCCGTGGATGTTGACGGTGCCTGGCTCTCATTTAAAGTAAATTGTCTGATCGTACCACATCTCCTGTGCTGAGATAATCTTATATATGTGTCCCTGCTATGTACTGTGTAATGGATGTGTCTGATCGTACACAAACATGGTCTGATCATGTCAAGCCCCAGGCCCGGGGGGTATTCAGGTATCAGGCTCAGAGGGGTTCACGAGGATGTCACAGGTGGCAGTGCCTGAGCCCGTGGCCTGGGAGACACTTCAAAAAGGAGTTATGTACAAGGGATAAGAGTTGTTGTCTCGTCACGCCACCTGTAGTACCTGGTGAGGGATCATAGTCCTCCGGAGGATGATGGTATTGCGGCAAGGATGGCAAAGCTTTCTACAGGTGGAGCTGGACCTCCGGGACAGCATAGAGTAAAGGGGCAGCTTGGAGTGGGACTTGAGGCCAAGGTAAGAAGCAGTGGGGCAGTCTATATGGAAACTGGGGATGGAGAGGAATATTGCACACACACTGAAGAAAGTCTCTTTTACCTTTTTACTGGTGGTATTTGCAGGTAAAGATGTCCAGAGCACTGTCGGGTGACCAGGTGCACAGTCAGTCTCCACAGCAAGTGGGTATAAAGCCTCCTCAGGTTCCCTGCTGTCGCTGAAGCCCTGTCTGTATGCAACATGACCAGCCTTCTCACTTTCTCTGGTCCTCTCTCTCTCCTCCTGCGCGGTCCACGGGTTACCCTCTCTAATCATTGCGGTGTTATTTCACACTACGTTGTCTGGCTCCCTTTTGCTGGGTACGCAGGGGGACCGGATGACTAAAGTCTCGACGGTGTGCCGGGGTTCTCTGCAGTCTTAGAGTGATCCTGCAGATGCGGATCCACGGGGTCCGGTAAGTCTTGGGCAAACTTCCACTAGTTTCTCTACTCCCTTGGCTAGGCTCCGTGCCTTCTGTCCCCACTCCTAGGCTTGGCTTAATGTAGAAGGGCTACTCCGGGTCACTGGTTCGGGCCTACTTGCGGCACCGAGCACCAGGACATCTTCGCAGCTCTCCTACCGTCTGCACACTCTAACTAACTCCTCCCCCAGCAGCAGTATTTATAGGGGATCTCACCTAAAGTCAGTGAGTCTAGTTCCCCCTACTGTGCTGGGGGGAAAGTGTTCCATGTAGTAGGTACCTGCTGTGGAAACCTAGCTGTGCAGTAGGGAAGGCTGTGGCTACCTGCGTGAGCAGGACGCCAAAATCATACCACATCTCCTGTGCTGAGATAATTTTATATATGTGTCCCTGCTGTATACTGTGTAATGGATGAGTCTGACTGTACAGGGACATGGTCTGATCATACCACATCTCCTGTGCTGATATAATCTTAGGCTAGGGTCACACTTGGCATGCAGTTTTTCTGCATTTCCAAAACCTGATTCCGTTTTTGGAAAATGCAATTTTGTCATCTAAAAAACGCTATGCGTTAATGCATGCGTTAACGCATGGTACCTATATGTACCATTCGTTAACGGAGGCATTTCACATAGGGTATCCTGCTAAAAAAACACAGCATTTTTTAGCAGTGCATTTTGACACTGCGTTTTTTGCATGGGAGCCTACGGATCCGTTAAAACCATTAGTTTTTCAAGAATTCTAAGTTGAAAAACTGATGCTTTTAACGGATCCAGTGCTCAACTGTGACCCTAGCCATATATATGTGTCCCTGCTATGTACTGTGTATGGTACATTCAGACATGCGTTTTTGCTATTGGGGCATGCGTTTTTTGAATGGGGGCCTATGGATGCGTTTTTGCATGCGTTTTCAGAAAACGCAAGTCTCAAAAATGCATGTAAAATCTCCAAGTGTGACCCTAGCCTTAGGGAGCGCCGTATTGCACTGGATCTGGGAGAATCCGGGTGGATTCGAGAGACAGCAATTTGGGGAGATTTTTCTCCCCGGATACAAAAACATTGCAAGCACCGTTTTTTTGTCCTGGAGAAAAATCCGAGTTCTCCCGGATTCTTCCGGAGAGATAGAAACTGGATGGGAGATAGCTGCCATCTGGTTCCATCCGGCCCCATAGGACGCTATGGGGCCAAAATCCGGTCCAGGACTGTCTGGTTTACAATGGACAGCCCCGGATCGGATTAAAACGTGGTGTGAAGCCAGCCCAACAAGAGATGAGCCTATGAAGTAAAGACAGGGAGCAAAATGAATAACAAGAGAATCCAGTTCATAAGGGACATTGTGTACATAACAAGAGAGGGCACTATGTTATAAACAATAGTAATATTCATAATAAGAGGAGACTATGTAATTTATTTATAGATAGATAGAAATTAAGAAAGTCACCAATTTTCTAAAAAATAAAATGTTTCTGAAGGTGCTTTTGACATGCTTTTCCAAGCAGATGTCAGGAAGAACCTATCAAATCCACACAGGCAAAGTAATCAAACCATAGATGTCCATAAATGTTTGCTATGTATAATAATAAGAAATGACAGGGAAAAAAAGTGATGAACAAATGAAGAAAGAGATATGAAAAAAGCCATGAAAATGCATGACACAAGTTGAAATCCATCAATAATTAGAAAGCAATCCTACCAATTAGGTAAAAATAATATAAGGTGGTTCAACTGATGGCCTATAAAATGGTGTCACATTACCAAGGGGCCACACAAGAAACATGTCATGATGAGTAAAACCAGTGAGCTGTCTCAAGACCTTTGCAAAACATACTGATGACATTGGTTACAGAAGAATTTCTAAACTATTAAAGGTTCCAGTGAGGCTTTTTGGGGCCATAATTCGGAAGTGGAAAGAGCATAATTTCACCATACAATGGCCATGACTAGGTGCTCCCTACAAGATTTCAGACATAGCAGTGAAAGAATTATCATAAGAGTTGTCCAACCACTTGTGGAGATGTACAGAAAGACCAGGAATCAGCAGGTACAATTGTTTCAAAGAAAGCAATAAGTAAAGCATTCAACCTCCATGGCCTGAATGCTTGCTCCTGTGTGCAAGTGCACCACGCAAGACTCCATTGCTGAACAAAAACATGTTCAAACATGTTTAAACTTTGCTCAACATTATTTACAAGCCAATGAAATACTGAGAGAATATTTTTTCATGCCATAATACACACCATGTTTGGAGGCTGAAAAGCACCGCTTATCACCCAAAAACACCATGCAAACTGTGAAATTGTTAAGAGGGAGCATCATGGTGTGGGGCTGTTTTTCAGCATACAGCACTGACAAACTTCATATTGAAGGGGGAATGCATGGACAAATGTACCGATACATTTTTGATAAAAAATCTGCAGTCATCCAGAAGGATGACGAAGATGAAACGAGGGTGGACATTTCAGGAATAAAATAATCCCAAACACACAGCCAAGGAAACTTCTAGAAAAGAGAACTGTTTATTTAATTTATCTCCTGGAATATGCCATCCCGGACATTGAGGAAAAAGAGCTACGGAGGCCGTGAGGGGAGGAGAAAGGAAGTCGGGATATAGCCCTGACGTGTCGGGTCCTCAGGACCGAGCCCTCAAATCGGGGACAGCCCCACTGAATCTAGGATGGCTAGGAGCTATGCAGTTTCTACTGTTAGAAATAGAGCCGAACTAAAGAACGCAACATCGTTAGTTTTTGGATCCACCTCCTCAATGTGCCTATCACAGCGACTGATGTGTATAGTGATGGGAACAATCCTATAACTATGGGATTAGTTTCTTACTTCAGTTTTCAGTATGGTGGTGACTTTCCACATATAAAAAATGGTTGAGAGTTTATGAGCCCTAAGTCAGGGTGCCTTGCAAAAGTGACCCCAGAATGCTGCCTCAACCCAGAGATCTTACCAAGAATCCAGCTCACATCCATGTCCTGAAATCTATCCACATATGATGTCAGCAAGTCACCTATATCTGACAGATGGACTGCATTTGCATGTAAGTGGGTTCAAAATGGAGTTTGTCACCCTTATGCAAAAAAGGGACTGGATTTCTGTTCACCCTGTCCTGCTGGAAATAACAGTTATCTAAACTAGCTTGTCACTACACATACCGTATGCCATTCTATTGCCATATTTATGACTTTAGATTCTTGGAGTCTTTTTACTATACTTAAAATATGGTCACATAATTGTTGCCTTTTTTACAACACAATCATAACAAAAACTATGCATGTTGATTTCAGCATTTATTAAATGTCTGCACTGGCAATGACATGTAAGACACTCCAGTAGATAAACGCCATCCAGATACCATGTATATATACCGCCCTACTATTCATGAAGTCGCTTAGCAGAGACTTGACCAATTATCATAACTCACTAACTGCCTTCCTAGTTAAAAGCTGCTGCTCCTACAGTTTGACTTTTATTAGAACCATATTTATTTACAACTCCTCTGCTAATACGGTTTATTCTGACGAGGGGATTTTTACTACACAGGGCGGTATAATAAACGGACTGTTTAATTGCACGCCCTATGTGGTGTTATAGAATCTAAGTGACCACTTCATGCACTCATTTGCATGGCACAACTCCCTCTATAGAAGTGCAGGTTGTACAGTTGTACAGTATGTTCATCCAGCAAACCATTAGAATCTGATAGAAAAAAAGCAAAACAGGTAAACTGCCAAGATCTCATTTTAGGCTGTGGCATAAATCCTTGGTTCTCCTCCATCGTTTATGACATATCTTGTGTTCTGATGGTATCAGATCTATAAATCAGGGATATATGCTGTTTATCTGTTATGGTCACTGTGTTTTCTGTTGCCCGCTTTCGAGCCACGGAAGGAGCCATGCTCTGACTTTTATAAATGCTGTTGAAACATCAGTAGCTTAGGTTATAAATCATCCAGGGATGTTTATAGCGCTGTGTTCCCAGCTCATTAAAAAAAAGGCCTTTTATGAACTAATAATTTATATCCCTTTTACCACAAACTCTAGAATACTTTGTCTTCCTCCAAAAGTGACTTATTTACAGACTAGTTCAGGGTGTGATTTCTTGCCTCCCTGTTTCTTCCACAGTCTCTCCCTCAATTCCATCAAGGAACTTTAGAGGATTATACCACTTTTTAATGTGTACACCGGGGGTGCACAATTTTTGGGGGTCTCAGGGCCATATTGTCAGATCAAACCAACTCCATTTGCTGCAATATTATTAAAGTATTACCTTCTGACACATTTATAGCATAGTACTAAAAGTATAGGCCATAAATACCCAATGCTAGTTCTACTGATTGTGCTGGTTTCATTTACGGTCTCCCATCTATGATGAGGGTCGAGGTGTCCTTCTCATAGGCTTACAGTCCAGTATGATAAAGGCCATACATTGATCACACTAAATTGTAGTATATACCAGATACAGAAACATTTAAAGGGGTTGTCGAGGCTTTTTGCATAATGTATGTTTGGATCTAGACTGCAGAACGCTGACAGTTTGTAGTTTACTCACTGTCAACATTCTGTCAACATTCTGCACCATTGCCTACATACCAAACATGGCATGAGACCAGCTCACTGCTGATTTTGGAGGAGCTGGTGACAACTCAACTAGAGTTTTCCTCTCTTGAGTCTGGTTGTAATATCACAACTGATGATACGCCCATCCCATTTCTCCTGTTGCCATTGTGTAAGAGGGTAAACTAATAAGCTGCTAAAACCAAGCAGACTGCCATTTTGTAGTGGCCCAGGAAAGAGAAAACAGTCTCTGGTTGCCATGGTGACTGCTCTGTGTCTAGGAAAGTGAAAGCACGATCGCTGGTTGCCGGGTGACGGTTCTGTCAGTTGCTCCTGTTGTGGTTGATCGCTCTCTGCGGTGGCCATTACTAGTGTAAGGATTACAGCAAAGCCAGTGCAAGCTATATGGGCCTTTAAAGTTGTTTGCAAGCCCTGTTGTGTGGACTAAAGACTTTATCTTAAACTGAGCAAGTGTCCAGCATCTGAGGAGAGGCTGAGGAGATGTTCCCCCTGATGGAGTGAGTGATTGGCGTCCAGGAAGGCCGTGAGTGACTGCGAAAGGAGAGTCAGCGTCTGGTGCCATCCACATTGGGAGGATCCTGACAAGGAGGCTGAGGAGATGTTCCCCCTGATGGAGCGAGTCATTGGAGTCCAGGAAGGCCGTGAGTGACTGCGAAAGGAGAGTCGGTGTCCGGTGCCATCCACATTGGGAGGATCCAGACAAGGTCCTGGAAAAGATTGCTCCACAGATTGCACCCCAAGCTTACAGAACTAAAGTACTGGACATGTGAATCTGACATTGGCTGGTAAGCTGCCAAATTCTGCTGTTTTACAAAGGTTTTTTTTCTTTCTTTTTACTTTTTCTGGACTTGCTGCAGCCCACGTGGAATATACACCGGTGTAAAGCTACATTTGAGGTTGATGGTACCATAGTTTTGAGATACCCGGGTATCCTGTGCTAAGTGTATAGCCAGCATTGATATAGTGTAATGTATTGTTATTAGTTGTGATAAGTTATACTCAGTGTGCCATCTCAGAGGTCCCATCAGACCGCCCACAGTTGATGTACATAGCCTTTAGTTAAGTTAAATCCTTGATAAGTCTAACGTGTAGGTAAATTTGCTCCTGGTTCTGAGTGTGATTTACATACCCTGGGAACTCTGAGATCGGTGCATTGATGTCGGCTAACGCTGAGTGTGTGAAACTGTTATTGGTAATATTTTAAGGGGATTTTGAGATTTTTACATTCCTTACTGAACCATACCTTGATCCCCATATCAGTAAAAATACTGTTGTTTATTTCTGCCTCTGTCTCAGTCTGTGACTCACTGGATCTTAATAGGACCTCCGGTCATTACAATTGCACTATGTAAATACCAAGCAGTGCTGAGCTAGGGAGTGCATGGGAACGTTGATTGGACTGAGCTGAGGAAATATTCAAGTGTAATTGCAGTGCTGGCTCCTATGAGGAAGTCATACTGGAGTAAAGCATTTGATGCAAGGGCATTGGATGCTAAATACTGACACTGTATGTCATGCTACCATGATCCGATTCTCTTGCATATGACAATGGGACCATAGGTGCGGAGAAGGACAGGTTAATTTCTCCATTGCTTGTCTCTTCATATATTGGAATGTAGTCAGATAACATACTCACACTAAATATATCAACATAATATATTGGACTTTATACATAATATAAGGTTTTATATACATGTATATGTATGTGTCATGTATAAGGTATCAGGTGGGGAAATATATATTACACCCAATCTCATGCATGACACACCCTTCTCTATCTCTATATTACATCCTATACATAGTATAGGGTAAAATATAAATAAATATATATATGTAATATAGGAATGCTGCCTGCAGCCTGTGTGCTCTGCGGCTGTTATCCTCTGATAGGCAGGTGCCTGTAGAGTAACGGGCTTGTTCAGATGTCAACCTTTTCTTGTAATAGTGTTGTCTGTGGTTTTCACAGATAGCATGCGCACCAATGATGGTCTATGAGGCTGTGCACATCTGATTTTATTTTTCAGATCAATAGGCCATTTAAAAAAATAGAAACAAGTCCAATTTTGATCTGAGGGTGGGATCAAAATTGGCAATGCAAGTCTATCTATCCGTGAAAAAAATCGGACAGAATTTCCATGGACTGACAGGAGAAGGTAGATAATCTGTTTTTTCTAATGTAAAAAAAACTGATGCCACTCAGACCAAAGTTTGATGCAACTCTGATGAAAATAATCAGTCCTTTTGTTACGATACTGGTGGAACACGACTGGAATCCAATGACCTGAGGGACATGAGCGGGGAACAGCAGGCAATGTAGAAGTCCTTGGATGCAGAAATAGGAGTAGAAGAAACAATCTAGAGATAGGTGGGAACCGGCTTGGTAAGACAGTTCTGGAGCTGGAGACTGGAGCTACACAAACAGCTAGACACAATAAGAAATGAATGAAGGTTCCATGGGGTTTAGGTAGGTCCAAACAGGAAACAAGATGGATTTCACAGGTTTAGCATCGGCCATCTTACTAAAGGGTGATTACAGAACACAATAACAGCCTCCAATGGTAAAGTGTGGAATTGCAGCACAATTTACCAAAGTGAATAATAGCAGCCACAAGTGGTCAATCGACAGAAAGACAATAGAATCCTGACATTAATTGCCCCATTCAACAATGGCCTCTGGACACGGCTTGACCTGGTTTTTCTGGATATCTCTGGTGAAATACTTTAAGCAGATGGGGACCCTGATGTAGGTGCACGGGAATTATGCTCATGGCGATGCCCTTATAACTTTATTAAGTGCTGCAATCTGTTTTTGAAAAGTTTAAAGTCCAGGATACTTTTAACAGTATAATATCCATCCACTTCAACAGTATCAGGAGGAGGTAGGTGATACCCTGGGAAAGGATTTAGAACAAATAGCTTCAGTAAGGAAACATGGAACACTTAATGTATCTTCATAGTTATGGGAAATTGAAGGCGGAAAGCTACTGAGCTACTTGTCCAATAATTTTGAATGGACTGATACATTTTTGACCCAGTTTTGCTGAGGGTATATGAAGTTTCAAATTCTTGGTACAAAGCCACACTTCATCTCCTGCTTGGAAGCTTGGAGAAGGTCTGCGAGATTTGTCTGCTGCTTCCTTATATCTCTCCATTGTGATTCTTAAGGTGTCTTTTAGCCTTTCTAGATTCTGTTGGAGAGCCTATATTCTGTCAGTGACTGGTGGAATAGAAGTCTCGTTGAGTAGAATACTTGGATAGTAACCTAAATTTGAAAGGAATAGTGTCTGCTTCGTTGAAGTATTTTGAGAATTGTATGAACATTCTGCCATAGGAAACAAATGAACAATGTCATCCTGAAGATGGCAAATGTAGCATCGGAGATATTGCTCCATGGTTTTGTTTGTACATTCAGTCTGACCGTTAGATTGGGGATGTAATGTAGAGGATAAGCTGACATCCACATCCAGTGCTGCACAAAAATTCTTGCAAAATCTTAATATATATTGTACCCCAAGATCAGAGATGATTTTATCTAGACTTCTACGAAGACAAAACACATTCTGATTTAGGAGATCGGAAATCTCCTTAGCAGAAGGCAAACCCATGCACAGAACAAAATGTGCTGCTTTGTTGAGTCAGTCAATCACGACTAGGATGGATTTTTTTCCCCTTGAAAATGGTAAATCAACAATAAAGTCCATAGATATAGAGGACGAGAAGGAACTGACAGAGGCTATAATAATCCCAATGGCGATGAGCAGAATGGTTTAGACATGGGACAGGTGTTACTGGACAAAATATATTCTTTAACATCCTTTAGGTAGTCGGGCCCCCAATTGAAGCAAGACAGGAATTCCTGTGCTTTCTGAATTTCCTTGTGCCTTGCTAAGGGTGCACTCACATCTGCGTATCTTTTCTCGCCATGCATGCGTCATGCGTTTTGACATCCTGTGACATGCAGACGTCATTTGTATGACACGCCATTGTGCAGTTTCCCCGCACCTAGCATCCGCATGGCATGCGCATGTCATAAGTATGATATGCATATGACATGCATTTTTAACATGGTCTTTCCCATGCTGTTAAAAGATTGAATCGATAGACAGATAGAGAGATAAATAGAAAATCAGATATATAAATAGATCGATAGGATAGATAGATGCTAACATAGCTAGATCAGACTTACCAGTATCTCACTGCTGCTTCCTGGGCTGCCCATTAAGCTTCATGCATATTCGCTGCACTGATCAGCAACAGCCAATCACAGATGGAATCTCTCTGTGAGAGCATCTGTGATTGGCTGTTGCAATCAGACTGCATTTCGACAGTCTTGAAATTAGTGTATGTCAACTAACCTGCCATGATATTATGTAAAATAAATAAATAACACAAAAAAATTATGTAGGGCTCTGCTGTATTTATAAGTTTAGCACAGACAAAGATAAAGCCGACAGCTGCGAGCTGCCAACCTCAGCTGCCTAATTTTACCTTGGCTGGCAAAAAAAATGCATAGGGCTATGCACTATTTTTAATTGCCAGCCAAGGTAAAAATAGGCAGCTGAGGGTTGGTATTCTCAGCAGGGCGAGGGCCCATTGTTTTAGGGCCCCCATGATAAAGAATAGGAGTTCGCAGCTACACCTGAAAATTACGCATTCATCATAGCGCCATTTCCAGGCACTTTACCTGGCTCATCCAGCGGCCCTGGTGGCAAGCTGGGTAACAATGAGTTAATGTTTGCTTTGTATTCTCAGCTGGAATTAAGCCCAAGATTCTTAATGTTGGACCAATATTAGACCCTGCCATTAAGAATCTTTAGTAAATAGTAAAGACGGCACCACACACATAGAAAGAAACATTTCATTAGGAATAAAAAACAAAGACATCTAGTGACTCCATCTTTATTTACCCCTCAACCCTCATACCCCTTATCTGCAGCAATTTATTCTCTTTGCTTGACACGTCGCACTCTCAGATCAGCTTCATTCCCATTCATAGGTCAAGGTATCTGGATAGCTAGACCCGGCCATCTCTCCAGCTGTCAGTAAACCATGCTCTTGAATGCCTTAAAAAACTTGTGGCACTACATGTCCCAGAGTAGCCATTCCAGATTTATATCCCAGAGGACAACCACCTCTGTTATACATACCGGCCATTCACAATGCAGCCAGTCGCCATCTTCCAGAAGTGCTATACTGTGTGGGAAACTTTTGAGACTATCATACTGTGGCTAGGGTCACACATAAGCCCTTGGTCCGTTTTTGGCTTCATTTTTGTCTTTTTTTTTTCTAAGTCCAAAAACTGACAGAAAAACGGATTGGATGTAATAAACACCCTATCCGTTTTTTTCTGGACCTAAAAACATTGCTATGTCCGTTTTTGAGCCAAAAACGTTGCTAGCAACGTTTTTGGCATCAGTTAACGCATGGCACATATAGGCACCTGCGTTAACGCATATCCGTTTTTAATGAAAAGAAATGAAAAAATGACTAAGTCCAAAAACGTACAGAGGTGCAGGAGGCTCAAAAAGCACCCAAAAAAAAAACCGGATTGGTCATGGAAATCACTTCCAAAAACGGATTTCTATGTGTGACCCCAGCCTGTGTGGGATGCTGTGAGGGATATCATGCTTTGTAGAGGGGCTGCTTTGCCATCATACTGTGTGAGGCTGGGGTCACACATAGAAGTCCGTTTTTGGAAGTGATTTTCATCACCAATCCGTTTTTTATAGGGTGCTTTTTGAGCCTCCTGCACCCCTGAACGTTTTTGGACTTTTTCATTAAAAACGCATGTGCATTAACGCATGCGTTAACGCAAGTGCCTATATGTGTCATGCGTTAACGCATGCGTTTCCCATAGGGCCCCATGTTAAAAAAACGCATGCGTTTTTTAACTGATGCCAAAAACGTTGCTTGCAACGTTTTTGGCTCAAAACCGGACAGAGCAATGTTTTGAGGTCCAGAAAAAAACGGACAGGGTGTTTATTACATCCAATCCATTTTTCTGTCAGTTTTTGAAAAATGAAGCCAAAAACGGACCAAGGGCTTATGTGTGACTCCAGCCTGACCCCAGCCTGAGAGGGTTGTGAGTGTATCATATTGTGGCAGTCACAGTGAGCATCATAAAGTGTGGGGTGGGGCTATTGAGGCATCAGGCTGTGTCAGGAGTGTCACAGTTAAACTGCAATTTTTCTACCTAAAAGTGAATGTTGTAGAAACAGATGTCAAAAAAAAGTAGCAGAATGTTTTTTCTTATTATTCCATTCAAGAACAATTTTGCTCCAATTATTTATGTTCACTATAAGTAAACGGAGTGGTGTCATATTATTCAATTTTAGTTGCCCAGAGAACAAGCACTTGTAATGCTATTTTGTTGAAAAAGAGAAAAAAGGCTCTTTGAAAGAGAGGATAGAGTAAAAGTAACAAAAAATGTAAAAGGAAGTCTAAACCAATTTACCGTTGGAGGCGGTCGTGGTAGAATATGGCACTGGTACATTTACTTCTAATTACGTATTCTGCTTCATTCGCAAAAAATCTTTATCCATGTTTACATGATGCTGACAACATACATCCCAGCTTAAAAATGTTCACTTGCTTTGAGTCAGTGTTTGTGCAGTATTCATCAAAATGTTGTAAGAAACTTTCAGAAGACTATCTCTCGTTTGATCTACTATCCCTTCCACATTATAAATGTATTGCACTTCTTGACCTGGCTAAAAATAAAAGTTGAAGCCAACTGTATATGTTTCATAAAAGGGTTTTCCTTTAATCATAAGCTTGTCACATGAAAGGCATGTCTGGTGTAATGTCCCTACCTGCGGGACCCATCTCCAGGGGACAGAAAGATTGGGCCCCATCATGCCGCAGGCATCCCCTGCTCTCTTACTCACCCGGTCCGTGCTCCTACTATATAAACACTTACCAATAGATCAGCTGCACACCACATTATGTCCTTAAAGGGAATGCCAAAATGGCTGTGTGAATTTATTGCATCATATCATGAATAAAGGAAATATTTATACAGCTAATTAAAGCTGGCCCTAGTTCTAAAGAATCAATGTGAAAGCATTAGTTGATATCATAGCCATGAAATTATTAGCCCAGTAACTGTTTACAGAGTTCTTTCACTAATACTGGGTCCTATTCTCACCCTCAATGTCTGCAACCTGGAAATGTGGATGGGAAAATGCCCTGTGCAGTTAAAAACATGGTCTTAAAGGGAAAGTCTCAAGACTATGTGTGAAACCCTGTCTTTAAAGGGAGTGTGTAACACATGTGTGAATGTTCTCACATTAGTCACTGGGCGGGGTGCAGCTCCAAATATAATAACTAAATGTATATCAATATGGGCGCACACCTCTTTTAAGTGGGTGCAAGCATGAAGAAATATATATATAAACACTTACCAATAGATCAGCTGCACACCACATTATGTCCTTAAAGGGAATGCCAAAATGGCTGTGAATTTATTGCATCATATCATGAATAAAGGAAATATTTATACAGCTAATTAAAGCTGGCCCTAGTTCTAAAGAATCAATGTGAAAGCATTAGTTGATATCATAGCCATGAAATCATAAGCCCAGTAACTGTTTACAGAGTTCTTTCACTAATACTGGGTCCTATTCTCACCCTCAATGTCTGCAACCTGGAAATGTGGATGGGAAAATGCCCTGTGCAGTTAAAAACATGGTCTTAAAGGGAAAGTCTCAAGACTATGTGTGAAACCCTGTCTTTAAAGGGAGTGTGTAACACATGTGTGAATGTTCTCACATTAGTCACTGGGCGGGGTGCAGCTCCAAATATAATAACTAAATGTATATCAATATGGGCGCACACCTCTTTTAAGTGGGTGCAAGCATGAAAAAATATATATATAAACACTTACCAATAGATCAGCTGCACACCACATTATGTCCTTAAAGTGAGAATAGGACCCAGTATTAGTGAAAGAACTCTGTAAACAGTTACTGGGCTTATGATTTCATGGCTATGATATCAACTAATGCTTTCACATTGATTCTTTAGAACTAGGGCCAGCTTTAATTAGCTGTATAAATATTTCCTTTATTCATGATATGATGCAATAAATTCACACAGCCATTTTGGCATTCCCTTTAAGGACATAATGTGGTGTGCAGCTGATCTATTGGTAAGTGTTTATATATATATTTTTTCATGCTTGCACCCACTTAAAAGAGGTGTGCGCCCATATTGATATACATTTAGTTATTATATTTGGAGCTGCACCCCGCCCAGTGACTAATGTGAGAACATTCACACATGTGTTACACACTCCCTTTAAAGACAGGGTTTCACACATAGTCTTGAGACTTTCCCTTTAAGACCATGTTTTTAACTGCACAGGGCATTTTCCCATCCACATTTCCAGGTTGCAGACATTGAGGGTGAGAATAGGACCCAGTATTAGTGAAAGAACTCTGTAAACAGTTACTGGGCTTATGATTTCATGGCTATGATATCAACTAATGCTTTCACATTGATTCTTTAGAACTAGGGCCAGCTTTAATTAGCTGTATAAATATTTCCTTTATTCATGATATGATGCAATAAATTCACACAGCCATTTTGGCATTCCCTTTAAGGACATAATGTGGTTGTGCAGCTGATCTATTGGTAAGTGTTTATATATATATATTTTTTCATGCTTGCACCCACTTAAAAGAGGTGTGCGCCCATATTGATATACATTTAGTTATTATATTTGGAGCTGCACCCCGCCCAGTGACTAATGTGAGAACATTCACACATGTGTTACACACTCCCTTTAAAGACAGGGTTTCACACATAGTCTTGAGACTTTCCCTTTAAGACCATGTTTTTAACTGCACAGGGCATTTTCCCATCCACATTTCCAGGTTGCAGACATTGAGGGTGAGAATAGGACCCAGTATTAGTGAAAGAACTCTGTAAACAGTTACTGGGCTTATGATTTCATGGCTATGATATCAACTAATGCTTTCACATTGATTCTTTAGAACTAGGGCCAGCTTTAATTAGCTGTATAAATATTTCCTTTATTCATGATATGATGCAATAAATTCACACAGCCATTTTGGCATTCCCTTTAAGGACATAATGTGGTGTGCAGCTGATCTATTGGTACGTGCTCCTACTATGTCCCTCCATGCTGTTGCACTATCCTGTCGCATATCTTTTGCTTCCCCTCACTTCTGGGTTGCAGGGGAACACGTGCACACCGCAGATTCATCTAATCTAAAGGGCCAGCAAACCCTTTTACAGAAATCAGCTCTCATCCAATCGCTGAGAGGTTTTTGGGCATGTAAGGCCTTCACTTCTGAGAGAGAGGTGCCTGTGCAACTTTGTACTGGGGTTCAAAAGTTGCTGTGCATAGGTCCTTGGATCAGCGCTGGCTCACTATTGTCTTGCCATTGTTTGCAATTAATGCTTGGTGTTTCCTTTCAGTGCTGGTGTTTCCTTCCTGGTCTTATGGGTGCCTGGAGTCTCACCATTCTTGTCTTCATCCCTGTGGGCTCAGTTGGTACCCTCCAGACCCCTCTGGACCATCCCTCAGTGACACAGCTTTGTACCTCCTCCAGATCCTCCTGGTTTTCCCGATTCCTCACTGGTTTATCCCATCAGGTGCCCTGGATCTCTCGCTTCCCCTTATAGACTCTGTTCCCCCTGGGTCCCTCATCTGATCTTTGAGTCGTTGCACCCAGAGCCTCCAAGGCTGTGCTGGCTAAGCCCCTGAGGTTCGCTCGCTGGTGCTCCCTTGCAGGAGTTTGGTGCCTTGTCCCAGGGGTCTTCTCTTGTGGGTTCTCCCATTTATCTTCAATAAAATGTTTGCATTTCTCTGACATTCTTATCTGGCTTGTTCTTTGGGTTCAGCTTCCACAGAGGTTATGTGGTCTAACCTAACATTTCACCAAATTCTGAGCAAATGGATGAGATTCCCACATTCAGGAATGTGAAAAAGCTACAATGAACACATCTTGCTCTTCAAAGGAGAAGACATGTTCTTGCATTATACAAATAATTGAGTATCACAAAACAAACCAAGAATAAACGGCCATGATGGTAATATGAAAACAAAGCTTCTTGAAATAAATCCAAAAAAACAAGTAAAAAGCATGATGAGCTAGCATGTTGAAACAAAGAAAGGGCATGACAATGAAAGGAATCACAAACATGTGGGGCAGGTAATCTACTATATAATTGCCTATTCTTCTCTGTCACGGAAATCGCGCGCTAGCGCTCATTGGTCGCCAGCAGCTGCAGCGACCAATAAGCACTGCATATGCAAAAGAGCCGCTCACATTCAAAATTGTCGCCGCGGCTCATGTACTGCCGCACAGAGGACCAGCCGGGAGATGACCGCTCCTCCTGTCACCGCTCCTCCTGTCCCTGCTTCTCCATCTCGCCTCCTGTCCCGGCTCCTCCATCTCTCCTCCTGTCAGCGCTCCTCCTGTTCCCGCTCCTCCATCTCTGCTCCTGTGCCCGCACCTCCTGTCACCGCTCCTCCTGTCCCCGCTCCTCCATCTCTCCTTCTGTCCTTGCTCCTTCATCTCTCCTCCTGTCACCGCTCCTTATGTCCCCGCTCCTCCATCTCTCCTCCTGTCCCCGCTCCTCCTGTCGCTGCTCCTCCTGTCCCCGCTCCTCCGACCAATCAGCGGCGCAGGATTCAAATCCCCCGCCAAGCCGCGATACTTCTCTGATTGGTCGCCGCTGCCGGCTGATTGGTCGGAAGTGCGGTGACAGGAGGAGAGATGGAGGAGTGGGTACAAGAGGAGCGGTGACAGGAGGAGAGTTGAAGGAGCGGGGACAGGGGGAGAGATGGAGGAGTGGGGACAGGAGGAGCCATGACAGGAGGTGCGCGGACAGGAGGAGAGATGGAGGAGCGGAGACAGGAGGAGTGCTGACAGGAGGAGAGATGGAGGAGCAGTGACAGGAGGAGAGATGGAGTAGCGGGGACAGGAGGAGCGGTGACAGGAGGAGAGACGGAGGAGCGGTGAAAGGAGAAGCGGTGACAGGAGGAGCGTGACAGGAGGAGCGATGGACGAGCGATGACAGGAGGAGCGGTAACAGGAGGAGCGGTGACAGGAGGAGCGGTGACAGGAGGAGAGACGGAGGAGTGGGGAAAGTTGGAGTGGTGAAAGGAGAGATGGAGGAGTGGTGACAGGAAGAGAGGTGTAGTTCACTCACGTTAACTGAACAAGTTCTGTCAGTCACAGTATTTAAGCTACATACATATTCTAGAATATCCGATGCGTTAGAATCGGGCCACCATCTAGTATACACATAAATAGTCAAAAAATACTGTAGGTAAAAAAACCAAAAAATATATACATTCATAATAACAACATAAATGTATGTACAAAAAAAGTATATGGTTGCAAAAAATAATCATATATACTGTATAAATAAATAAAAAAGAGGGTAAATTAATAAATGCCATAAATATAAAGCTGTATGTCAGGAAGAAACAAAGTAATAATACTAATACAAAGAATGGGATCCGGTCATAATAGAAAAATATACTGTATAAAGAAATTGGCAAGGAAAAGTATTACCTAGAGTGAGTTTACCATATAAGCAACCCCCACCCCTACGTGCGTTACGGCCTACCTTCGTCAGGGATTTATACAAATAGTCAAAGATTACACAGATAATTGTGTGCTACAACACCTTTACGCTATTGTGCTGCAGAGCAGAAACTTAATATTTGCTGTCATCACCCCCCACCCCCACATTATATCTGCTCAGTAAGCATCTAAGCTGTAGGATATATACCTTTTATATGCTTTCAGGGGTTCCTTCAACAGATAACGCTATCAACTAATGCCAATGCATTGGTACATGTGCCTAAAGTGAATCTGTCAGTAAGATTACCTCCCCCTGCCACCAAATACATGTGTATGGAGGGGCAGGGAAAGGTGATCTTACTGACAGATTCCACTGCCAATCCGCATATATAGGCGTGCAGATGGATTATTTACAATTCTATCTTTGACTGTATTTGTATTCCTAAAAAAAATAGCATTTTTTATTCAGGGCGAGACAGGGCACTTAAAAAGCTTTTACCTCCCAATGTTGCTTTGCCGTTAAGTACTAGCCCCTGTAGCTTGACTAGTAGCTTACTCTCTGATACTTGTTTGGTGCCTAATGTCAAACAGACAGTGAGCTGGGGTTGGGGTTTTACTAGGCAGCATGCATCGGTGTGTTTGACAGGGACAGCGACCAACAACCTCAATACTACAGGTCTGAGAACAGGGTCCCAATGACCTTCGTATCATTCCGGATTGTTGTTGCGTCGCTGGTGAGATCTGACTGTTTGACATCTCACCAGCGACCACATAGCAACACACCAGAGATCCCTACCAGGTCGTATCGTTGTCGGTATCACTGGTGCATCACCACGTGAGACGATACCCTCAGAGGCTATTGAAGTGCTCTATCACACCCAGAGCTCTTAATGCCTCATTTGCATATGAATGAAAACACAAATGTATCCGGAAATGATGTTATTAATTGACGTTATTAATGACGTTATTAATTGATTTACATTTTCAAAGACCCGCCTGTCCACATACGCGCCTTGGGGGGCACAGGAGGGGTTTGGTCTACCTGACAGATTCCCTTTACACACAAAGAGGATATAAACATAGTACATTAATAATAACTAATGGCTTTAAATACAAGGTACAGCACATCGTGCCACATCAGTTAATATCAACCGAATCATTATCCACCTGCAAAATTATTAATCCACACATTATAAAGAAATATTACAAGAAGAAGAATATTACACTTGAGCACAAAGTGTTCATTACCATCTGTAAGTCAAATAGTTGACATTTTGCAACACTTAACGAAAAAGGATTTTCAGTACATAGATCATTTTTATAGTATATCTGCCCCATCAGCAACATCTACAGTTCCCAACATGGGTGACATTTTCTGGTGTTAGATAAGTGAGACAATTCTGAAAGATAAGACACCTCGGTCCGCAGATATAATGTGTTGGGTTTGGTAATAAGACTCTAGTAAGCGTGCAGCAGATCTCCTCCAGACAACTAATTACATCCCACAGGATGCTCCTCTCTCCGGGGTGCTGAATCTGCTCTACCTGTTCCCAGTTTCAGCTGCATCTGTTCCATGACTTTATAACATGGAGATGAGTGAGAATACGTGTATCTTTGTAGAAATGATGTGTATAGTGTATGAAAGCAGACAAGCACTACAATCTACTGTAGACATTATACCATACTTTATGTGCCATCTTGTAGTTTTCAACTACTACATATAACATTTTCTAATACATACAGGTTATAAGGTGTATTTGTCACCAGTACATGGTCCAATAAAATGACAATTGACCATAAAATATTCTACTATCATATTTCTGAACACTTTAGATGTATTAAAATCATAAAGAGTTTTATCAAAAAAGTCCTTTTTGACTACAGGAAGATTGAAGATCTAGTCCATTATCTCACCCACTAACATGATAGTAAACCCCAAGTATAAAAAGACTCATGAGTAGAGATAAGCAAATCGATTTGCAAGACACTGGGCGACGTGATTGCAGCATGATGTACAAATGATGTTCCGCCATACTATTCAAGACAGGCACTAGTGATGCCAGTGGGTATGTGGTGTAACGCAGGGCTCCTGGCCGGCAGACATGGAATACTAATGTGGCCTCTGGACCAAAGTTCTGCACAATGATTTGCTCACCTCTACCTACAACATCTAACAGACTTTACAATACACCTGCTCACAGTAGATGGAGGTAGAACCCAGTTCATCTCTTCATTTTGGGCCATGAGGAGGCAGGCTGCAGGACCCTGGTGTTCTCTCCGAACTCCCCCCATCCCGAAAAACCCACCCTATTAGTGGAAAAATCTTCTGTGATGATCCCTCTGCAGAGTGTGTCTAGGACACTATGGAGATTATACTGTGACTGGTACCTGGATGTGCTGGACTGGCAATATGCTTATTTTCAGTGCAGTCCTCTATTCTGGTTCTGGGAGGTGCTTGGTTGCTCAGGTGTTCAATCTTTCCAGTGATTGCTCAACTACTTTAATGAGCAACCCCTACCAGAACTCTGCCAGTCGTACATTCTATGTCAGTGATGGCGAACTCCAGGCCTCGAGTGCCACACACAGTCCAGGTTTTCAGGATTTCCTTAGAGTTTGACAGTTGGTAATTTGATTGCCAACTGTCAAATGCAATGGAAATCCTGAAAACCTGGACTGTGTGTGGCACTCGAGGCCTGGAGTTCGCCATCACTGTTCTATGTGAATGGTGCTGTTAGTCTGCATTCCTGTGTGTGTCTAGTTCTGATAATTTTCTGATGATCCTGGACTGTTACCTAACTACCCCTCTGCTTTTTCCCTATATTTGATGTAATTTCCTGGTATTTTGAACCTAGATCATTACCTAACCTGTCTCAGTTACTCCCTTGATTCCACATGCCTTCCTGGAAACCAGACAATGGATTGTTACCTGACTATGCATCTGTAAACTCTTGGAATCTACTATGAGTCGTCCTGGTACCTGACTTTGGCTTATCTAACTACTCTGCCTCCTGAAATACCATAAGTAGTGACTAGCGTTACATTTTCATTTCTCATTAGCTTTTGAGGTATGATATGTCTGAACACATCTGGTGAATTAGCTTGTTCTTATAGCCCTATAAAGCTTGCACTTATACTAGTATATTCAATGTTTTGAAACATATTGCCAAAATCTTGACACCATATCCCCAGAAGCAGCATGAAGAACATTTTCGAAATCCATTACCATGTTTCATTTGTAAAAGCTGTATTGGTGCCCTCAGTTATGTCATGTGTGAAATAAGTCTTTACTTTCCATGCTTTCTAATTACTTGACAAAGACTCGAGAGTTGAACTTTGCAAAAACGGGTGACACAAAGCGTAGGTGTAGTTTGAATACTAGATTTGTAATTCATTGTATTGCTAGCAAATTTCTAGATAATGTATAATTCTAGCAGACCAGGCCTCCCTCCAGTCTAGGACACATGAAATATGCATGGAGCACGGCTGTGCAGAATACATTTTTCATAAGCATCCTACATTAAACAGAAGGTCTGGTCACTTTAGGCATGCTTGACCAAGTGCTGCATTTAACTCCTGTAGCATTTGTTCTCATAAGTAAAGCCTTGCAAATCGTTGCAACACCGGCACTTTGTACAGTATAGTAGAAATTAATATGGTGACATAATTGCTGATTTACACAATTTTTTTTTTATTTAGTCTGCTACACTCATCTTTATGTACTCTTTACAAAGATGGCACTTGCATTGACTCTGGTAATCAAAGGGTTAACAAGCTAGGAGTATAGAATTCTGCTAATTGCAGCCACCTTCCTGCTATTAATGATTTGGGGACCGGTGCTCTGTCCAACAGAAATCATACGGTTACCATGCATAGTATGGTATAGAAGGAGTTAAAGGTACATGTAGGGAACATTTCATGTAATGGTAGCGATGGGGCAAGAAGATAAACCATTAAAGTGACCCTGTCACGTCAGGTAATGCAATGCAGCATGCAAGAGAAAATGCATTTTATTTATCCCAGGAGCAGCCATATAGGCATACCGGCATGGCTATCATCAGCACTCCTGTGAGCGGTGGTTATAAGCAAGCCCCAGCACTGATTGACAGGCAGCTCAACAGTACAGCTATGTAAAGCCAGCTTTCAGTCAAAGTTCTTGGGCGTGCTTACATCCGCAGGTCAAAGCACCTATGACTGAAAGCCAGTGGCTCACAGGAGAAATAAAGTTAATTTTCTCTTTTCTAAAGTTATTAACCTGCAAATTTACCTAATATCTACAGATTGATAGTGTTATACAACCAGACAGATCCTACAGCACTACTACAGTGCAAGCGTGGTCCTTTAAATGTAAGTCCCTTGCCCCTAGTCTAATACTCACCCTCTGGCATTTTCATCCTTTTTTGGTGCCAATCTGGTCTTGTGTCTGTAACTTCAGACTGAGTGCAAGTCAGAAGATACATCACAAGTACTCAATGCATCTCTTTGAGGGCCAGAATGATGCTCCCATAGATATATTGAAAAGTGACTTCCAGTGTGCTCCATGTAATACTTGTGCTGCCAGCTAGCCACTTTTTCCTACAGACCGACCGGAGCGCTGCTGGAAAAAGGATAAAGGCGGCAGAAGGAGAGTATAAGGCCTAATACCCAAACTGCGTATTTTGATGCATTTTTTGACAAACCTATATTCAAATCTGCAAGCCTATCCTGAATCCAGCAAAGTCTATGACATTTCAGAAGTACTGTGCCTATGTTGCATTTTTTTTTCCTTGCGTATGAGGAGCAGAAAAAATCTGCAGCTAATGTCAATTTTTGGTGCATTTTTTAGCACCTACAGCAACCAACTTTTTCATATCGATGCGTTTCGTCTCAAAACTCATTAGGGGATCAATATTGACAAGCACAAGTGGAGCTGTATCCACACATCACCAAAGCTTTAACTTCCTGACTGATGTCTTGAGATGTTGCTTAGTATTGCCACATAATCTTTTTTCTTCATGATGCCACCTATTTTGTGAAGTGCACCAGTCCCTCATGCAACAAAACAACCCCACAACATGATGCTGCCACCCCCGTTTTTCACAGTTGGGATGGTGTTCTTAGGCTTTGAAGCTTCTCCCTTTTTCCTCCAAATGTAACAATGGTCATTATGGCCAAACAGTTCAATTTCAGTTTCGTCAGCCTGCAGGACATGCCTACAAAAATGTAAGTCTTTGTACCTGTGTGCATTTGCAAAACATTAATCTGGCTTTTTTATGTTTCTTTTGAAGTAATGGCTTCTTCCTGGCAGTCCATGTTGCTACAGTACTCTTTTCCCTGTGGATAATGACACAATCTTACCAGCTTCTACCATCATCTTCCCAAGGTTATTTATTCTAGGGTTGATATGCACATGTCGGACCAAAGTCCATTCATCTCTGGGATACAGAACCTAACTCCTTCCTGAGCAGTATGATGGCTGGTAGGGATTGGCGAATCTACTCGCTAGGACTCGTTACTCGGCGAGTAGTAAGGGACTTGCAGGACTCGGTACTTTGCGAGTTTCCCAGCGTTTACTCGCACGAGTCCAATGCAAATCAATGGCAAACGCTGACAAAACTAGGATTGCCATTGTCTTGCATTAGACTCGGCTACTGTGCCAGTGATAGCAGGGAAACTCGCAAAGTAACTGCTGTTACTTTGCGAGTCGAGTCCAGCTGTCTTTTCTGTGCAGCTCCAGGGTCATAGAGCCCGCCTGCTCACAGAGATGATGTAGCAGTGCTGAGATTGTTCTCAGTCTGCTCATTCCCTGTGCATAGACATCTATATCTATGCACAGGGGATGTAGCAGAGAGGACATCGCGTTTTGGACTGCGTCGGATGGAAGAGGATTTTTTTAATTAAAGATGGAGTCCCTAATGGCTTTTTTTTTATTTCTAATAAAAATTTTTCTCTGTGTTGTGTTTTTTTTAAAACAATTTAATAGAAATTCATGGCGGTCATGTCTAATATTGGCGTGACCGCCATAAATTTCAGGCTTAGGGCCAGCTGATAATACAAAGCTGGCCCTAACCTCTTTATTACCCAGTGTGCCACCGCCACCAGGGCCGCTGGAAGAGCGGGGTTCAGCGCCAGAGGATGGCGCTTCAATGAACGCGCCATCTTCTGGGGCGGCTGCGGGCTGCAATTTGCAGCGGGGGTGCCCAGAAAGCTTGGGCATCCCTGCGCTGCGGATTCCAGCCCCCAGCTGCTTAGCTGTACTTGGCTAGACATAGAAATTGCGCGGAGCCCCACGCATTTTTTTTTTATTATTTCATGAAATTCATGAAATAATTAAAAAAAGGGCTCCCCTATATTCTTGTGTCCGGCCAGGTACAAATAGGCACCTGGGGGTTGGGGGCAGACCGTTGCTGCCTGCTGGATCCGGCTGGTTCCAGAAATACGGCGAAGCCCACGTGAAAATTTTTTTCTGACAAATCCATAAAACAATGTAAATAAAAGGGACTGCATCTTTATTAACCCCTGGACCATGGGCGAGGGGTTAATAAAGATGCAGTCCCTTTTTTAGGATTGTTTTATTAATTTTTCAGAAAAAAAATTACATGGGCTTCACCGTATTTCTGGAACCAGCCGGATCCAGCAGGCAGCGACGGGCTGCCCCCAACCCCCAGGTGCCTATTTGTACCTGGCCAGACACAAGAATATAGGGGAGCCCTTCTTTTTTATTATTTCATGAATTTCATGAAATAATTTAAAAAAAATGCTTGGGGCTCCGCGCAATTTCTATGTCTAGCCAGGTACAGCTAAGCAGCTGGGGGCTGGAATCCGCAGCGCAGGGATGCCCAAGCTTTCTGGGAACCCCCTGCTGCAAATTGCAGCCCGCAGCCGCCCCAGAAGATGGCGCGTTCATTGAAGCGCCATCCTCTGGCGCTGAACCCCGCTCTTCCAGCGGCCCTGGTGGCGGTGGCACGCTGGGTAATAAAGAGGTTAGGGCCAGCTTTGTATTATCAGCTGGCCCTAAGCCCGAAATTTATGGCGGTCACGCCAATATTAGACATGACTGCCATAAATTTCTATTAAATTGTTTTAAAAAAAACACAACACAGAGAAAAAATTTTATTAGAAATAAAAAAAAAGCCATTAGGGACTCCATCTTTAATTAAAAAAATCCTCTTTTGTCCGACGCAGTCCAAAACGTGATGTCCTCTCTGCTCATCCCCTGTGCATAGATATAGATGTCTATGCACAGGGAATGAGCAGACTGAGAACAATCTCAGCTCTGCTACATCAGGCAGCAGGCGGGCTCTAGGACCCTGGAGCTGCGGCAGCCAGCACACAGAGCAGACAGGACTCTTATCTGTGCGAGTTTCCCAGCGATTACTTACAAAGTAAATGAGTCCAATGCAAATCAATGGCAAAACTAGGATTGCTTCAGGCTGAAGCTTCCGAGACACATCTGTGATTTGTAAATCGCACACTACTCGCTATTACTCGCTTCCCCATTCATTAACATTGGACTCGCTAGACTCACAACGAGTAGCGAGTCCCGGGCTCGGACTCGCTAGAGTCAAGCGATTCCGAGTAATTTAGGATTCGCCCATCACTAATGGCTGGACATTCCCATCTTGTTTGTACTTGCATATAAATGTTTGCACAGATGAACAAAGAATTAGTGTGTTTCATGTGTGCATTAAAATATATTTACAGGTGTGTCTCTAATTAATTCAGATGTTGGCAAAAAACCTATTAGAAGCTTCCAAACACATGACATCATCATATGGGCTGTCCCTTATTGTTTAAAGGCGTAGTAATCTTAGTGTATGTAAACTTGTGACTTTGCAGAAAGTAATAAAAGTGCTTCAAAACATTTTCTCTCTGTTATTATTCTGGCATTTGGTAAATATTAATAATTATGGTAATCCTCATTGAGCTAAAATGGGAAAGGTTTATTCTGATTTTATCTCAGATAGTGAGAAATGCATATGTGTGTTATTATATAGTGTATGGAAATGTCTGGTTTCAACTCTATGCTGTTTTGAAGCGGTTGTAGTCATGGGTTTCTTAATAAAAATATTTCTGAAAATATGTGAACTATGACAGCATTTGCATATATACTAACACAGGTTTCAGAAGTGGAGGAAACCATGGCTCTTGACGCCTAGGAAATACCCTCTTCCAACCAAACTACCGTATCGCACAATGTTGATTTTAATGAATGACCTGCAGTATTGCTACATGGAACAGCTAGACGTACATAGTTATAATTAGCAACGCTGGTCATAGTAGTAAAGCAATGATGTCTTGCACCCCTCAACCCCATAATCAGTTATTCTGAGATGGGAAAGCAATAAAAAATTGGAAAATCCAAATGAGTCCACCTCAGTTTTAAATGCCTTAGAATTTCATGACTGAGTAACGTTATATAGCATCTAGACATCTGCGAATTAGTCAGAAGGTCAGAATGAACTGAAGGAAATGATTTTACTTTTTCATGCACTTAATGAATACTGATTACATTGTTAGATATCTGAGTTATGCATTATGTATGGGATAATGTATATCCTACTATAAATTATAAAAAGCTCCAAGTTGCTGAGGATTCTGTGATTATATGAATGCAGAAGAGCAGGAAAGTGCTGATGATTATTTTTGTCATGTAAAATGTTAAAGTAGGATTGCAATCCACCTTTGCAAGCAAATAGCATTATAATATAATAATTACATACAGGGGAATACACAGAATGGAGCGTCCATAGCTAATATTCAAAATAAGGATCAGTCTGGTTCACGCCATACACTTCAACATCTTAGGGTACTTTCACATCAGCGTTTTTTTGAAATCGCGGCAGATGCGGTGAAAAAAACGTATCTGCCGCGATTACCGCATAACCACGGCACTTGCGGCACACTTGCGGCACAGCTGCGGCAAGCCCCATACAATGTATATGCAGGCTTGCGGCAGGTGAGTCAAGTGCGGTTTTGGCACTTGCGGCAGGTGCGACCGCGAAAAAAAAACGCGGTCAATTTAGTGTGTCTTTGGAGTATGGGAGGAAACAGATTGAGTATCACCACTCAAGCACACAGGGACATTGAAACTTCTTCCAGATGTTGACTTTGGTGAGATTTGAACCCAAAGACTGGGTGCCTTATCAACAAGGGAACCGATAGCAGATAGTGTATAAATAAGTATATCAAAAATAATAGCAGCACACTGGTTAAGTCAATGCATGCTAACACTGATGTTTATAAATGTTATTTGGTGTTATATTTGAGAAAAAAAATAAAAACTAAAAGTGTTTTAAAAAAAACTCAGATGTAAAATGTATTTTTTTTTTCCATTTTTTTGTTTAGTTTTGTATGGTTCTTTTTTGCGCATGCATTGGCCAATGGATGCCACGTCTCGGTGACCATAACTCTGCTGCTAGACTTGCCCTCCTGCCTCCCTACCATTGGGTGGTAGTAGGAGACATACTTCTTCAGTATTCAGTAGTTGGCCAATGCATGCGCAAAGAACCATAAAAAACTAAAAAAAAAAAAAATACATTTCACATCTGAGTTTTTTTAAAATAACTTTTAGTTTTTATTTTTTTTCTCAAAAATAACACCAAATAACATTTATAAACATCAGTGTTAGCATGCATTGACTTAACCAGTGTGCTGCTATTATTTTTGATACACGTATAACACAGCTATATAGATTTGCACCTGGGCTGAAAAGCTTAAAGGAGGGGCTGCCTGTTTTTTTCTATTCATTTAGTGTATAAATAATGTATACAGATATATTTATATTAGAGATGAGTCTATATTTTGAAATTTGAATTTTCCGGTTCTGCCAAATTTTTGTGCAAATCTCAATACTGGAAATCTAAAATTGCTCAGAAAATGAATGTGGGGAGAACAGACAGAGACAGTTATATTGACCAAAATAAATTACACTCTACAGGAGAGAGAAAGGACTCCCTGAAAGACCTTTCTCTCTACAGAAGAGAGAAATAACCCCTCAAAAGAGATTACACTTTACAGGAGATAGAAAGGACTCTCCAAAACACCTTACATTCTACAGGAGAGAGAATGGACCCTACTGACAAAAACAGATTACTCTCTACAGTAGAGAAAAAGGACCCCCAAAAGAACCTACACTCTACAGGAGAGAGAAAGGAACATCCAAAAGTCCTTTCACTCTACAGGAGAGAGAAAGGACCCTCCAAAACACCTTTTACTCTACTGATGAGAGAAAGGACCCCGAGCTTACAATCTAAAGGAGAGAGAAAGGTCCCTCTAAAAGATCTTACACTCTACAAGAGAAAGAAAGGACCCTACTGATCAAAAGAGATTATATTCTACAGAAGAGAGAAATGACCCCTCCAAAAGAGCTTACACTCTACAGGAGAGATAAAGGACTCCCCAAAAGAATAATAAGTGCCAGTGTTCGAGAGCCATGTAGCTTGAAATGCATATGGATTGATTCCTGTTATACACACCACCCCTCTTTGTTGCTTTGCTGTCTGAGATGCCCAATTTTTCATCACTTTTATTTTTAAAGGATTTCCAATAAAGATTTTGTGAATTTTTAATTACTCTGGTGTATTGAGCTGGTACCAACTCTAATTTCCTCACTCCCAAAAAGAACTTACACTCTATAGGAGAGAGAAGGGACCCTCCAAAATAGCTTACACTCTACAGGAGAAAGAGCCTACACTCTACAGGAGAAAGAAAGGCCCATCTAAAAGACTTTTCACTCTACAGGAGAGAGAAAGGACTCCCCAAAAGAGCTTACACTTTACAGGAGAGAAAGGACCCTCCAAAAGACCTTTTAAAAGGACTCTCTAAAAGAGCTTACACTCTATAAGAGAGCAATACTGACCATAAAAACTTAAACTCTACCAAAGAGAGGTCATGACCCAGTGATGCCGGAGAATAAAAAAACTCTGTTATACAAACCGTGCTCTACTGTGGAACGCTGATCTGTGATGGCCCAAGTACTGACCACCACTGTACATGGTGGGATAATCTGTAAAATGTCATTCTGCTCTTTGATTCTTCAGTAGTGTGAGAAATGGTGCCAGGTAAGGATTTTTTTTTCTTATCAAATCTCAAATTGTTCAAATTTACGTGGAACCAGGGCTTTTTTTGTACCGGAACGGGCCGGTACGCCGTATCGTAAAATCCGGGAAAACCCGGTGCGATCCGGTACGGCGTACCGGAATATCTGCTGCCTGCCGCCGCCCCCCTATCTGTGCAGCCCAGTAATCCCTCTCCTCTGTGGGAGAAATGCGCTGTGGAGTTAGCAGCAGCCAGCCAGGAACTGGCTGCTGTCTGTGTGTCTCCACCGTGGGCGTTGCCGGCCAAGCACTTCCGGCCCGGCGAACACCGCTGATGACAGCAGTGAGGTTTCTGCCGGCCAGGGCCAGGACCTCTTAGGGAGTTATAGGAGCAGCACTGTCTGCCGGCCGAATGAGGAGTCAGACTCAGTGCTGAGAGCGGACTCCCGAGGAGCGGGCAGGAGCCAGTGGCACAGCACTGTCAGGTGAACAGACGGCAGAGGAGATGAAGAGAGGACAGCAGAAGAGAGCAGGTGGTGAGTGGCCCGGTGGAAAGAAGGTGCAGTGTGCTGTGCAGCCAGGTTTGGTGTGCAATGTGTGTGTGCAATGTGTGTGGCTGTATGTGCAGTGTGTGTGGCTGTGTGTGCAGAGACAGAGCAGCGGGAGGATCACAGTGAGTGTAAAATAAATGTAATGTAAATAAAGATAACGTTGGCTGCACTGTGCTTGTGATCGGGGCCTCCAGCCTCTGTCCTCCTGCCCTCACCTCTCCAGCCGCGTCCTCCTGCCCTCACCCTTCCAGCCTCTGTCCTTCCTGCCCTCACCCCTCCAGCCTCCGTCCTCCTGCAATACCTCTGTCCCCCTGCGCTCACCCCTCCAGCCTCTGTCCTCCTGCCCTCACCCACCAGCCTCTGTCAGCCTGCGCTCACCCTCCAGCCTTCGTCCTCCTGCCCTCACCCCTCCAGCCTCTGTCCTCCTGCCCTCACCCCACCAGCCTCCGTCATCCTGCGCTCACCCTCCAGCCTCCGTCCTCCTGTGCTCACCCCCCCAGCCTTCATCCTGGTCTAACCGCCTGCCCACCATATACTGTGCTGCTAACCACTGAGCCATCATACTTTGCTAACCACAGAGACATTGCGCAGTGCTAACCACTGAGCCATCGTACAATGCTAACCACTGAGCCACTGTACAGTGCAGACCACTGAGCCACCATACAATGCTAACCACTGAGCCACCATATACTGTGCTAACCACTGAGCCACCGTAAAATGCTAACCACTGAGCCACCATATACAGTGCTAACCACTGAGCCACCATATCCAGTGCTAACCACTGAGCCACCATATACAGTGCTAACCACTGAGCCACCATACAGTGCTTACCACTGAGCCACCATATACAGTGCTAACCACTGAACCACCATACAGTGCTAACCACTGAGCCACCATACAGTGCTAACCACCGAGACACCACACAGTGCTAACCACTGAGCCACCATATACAGTGCCCGCCACTGAGCAACCATATACAGTGCTAACCACTGAGCCACCATATACAGTGCCAGCCACTGAGCCACCATATATAGTGCTAACACTGAGCCACCATATACAGTGCTAACAGTGAGCCACCATATACAGTGCTAACCACTGAGTCACCATATACAGTGCTAACTACTGAGCCACCATACAGTGCTAATCACTGAGCCACCATATACAGTGCTAACCACTGAGCCACCATATACAGTGCTGACCTGAGCCCCTATACAGTGCTAACCACTGAGCCACCGTTGTGAGTGTATGCCCCTGTGAGTGTACGCCCCTGTGTGTGTATGCCTCCCCCCTGAAAATAAGACCGGGTGCAACGTTCGGAGCAAATATATTAATATATTAAATATATTAATCTCGCCCGGCCCCTGACGGCAGCCCGCCTCCAACCTCGTCCCCAGGCCCAGCCCCCCCTCGGCTCCGAGAGGCGTACAGGAAACATTTTTTTACAAAAAAAGCATTGTGTGGAACCACAAATTGCAGAAAATTCCACTCATACTCGATCTTCCTTGGATCAAACCACTCATTTCTAATTTATATATATTTGTAGAGCGTAGTGTTAAAGACTCATCTTTTTATGTAATTAATATCAATGCCTTTCATAGAGCAGATGTCTAGCAGAACATTTTTAGTCAGATTTACTATATTTGGGAAGAAGCATATTGGTAAATTATCTATTCTGATCCCCCCTCGGAGTGCGGCATTGAAGATGATCTTGGGCGGCTCATGGCACAAGTGATTGCCTCATTATAAATACAAATCCCTAATCTCTTCCTCTGTAAATGTGTCATGTTTAGGAATCCACAAATGCTCCTTTGAAGACATACCAGCGGGAGAGCTGCCTGTCCAAACTTATTCTTTCAAACACAAATGAGACGCGCGTCCGATGACAATGCAGGTGAAGTCCTCCTTTCAGATGGGTTCCAACAAGCTGTCATTAATGTCCGCACATAGACGGAACACACAAGAAGCACAATAAAATATTCCATAGAAAAAATAAATGATGTGACAATACCAAATATTAACAATAACAGAATAAAATCAGAGACTGCTATTCATGTCATGTAATCGACCATCTGTGGGAAATTACTGCATCATATCAAGGATCAATTTTAATGTGAAATCAAAAGTAAGCCAATAAATTATTAGCAACTCACCAAAAAGGATGTTAAAAAGAAGAAATGGATGCAGCAGAACCCCATGATAAATGTGG
This sequence comes from Allobates femoralis, assembly GCA_033576535.1. Classification (NCBI taxonomy): domain Eukaryota; kingdom Metazoa; phylum Chordata; class Amphibia; order Anura; family Aromobatidae; genus Allobates; species Allobates femoralis. The sequence continues at coordinate 95,736,255 of JARQOC010000002.1, read as the reverse complement.
GTGCAGCACAGAATACTGATGAATCAACCAGTCACCCATCTACCAATCATTTGGGGTATGGTTGCCTAGTATTATAAATACACACAGACGTGGGATTCACAGGGCACCGCTCACACAGATACATGTGATGCACAGTATATAGCATACAGCCTTTTGGTGACACCCTTACCATTAGATCAGGTGGGCGAGAGAAAGGTCCCTCTAAAAGATCTTACACTCTACAAGAGAAAGAAAGGACCCTACTGATCAAAAGAGATTATATTCTACAGAAGAGAGAAATGACCCCCCAAAACAGCTTACACTCTACAGGAGAGATAACGGACTCCCCAAAAGAATAATAAGTGCCAGTGTTCGAGAGCCATGTGGCTCGAAACGCATATGGATTGATTCCTGTTATACATACCACCCCTCTTTGTTGCTTTGCTGTCCGAGATGCCCAATTTTTCATCACTTTTATTTTTAAAGGATTTCCAATAAAGATTGTGTGAATTTTTAATTACTCTGGTGTATTGAGCTGGTACCAATTCTAATTTCCTCACTCCCAAAAAGAACTTACACTCTATAGGAGAGAGAAGGGACCCTCCAAAATAGCTTACACTCTACAGGAGAAAGAGCCTACACTCTACAGGAGAAAGAAAGACCCATCTAAAAGAATTTTCACTCAAAGGAGAGAGAAAGGACTCCCTAAAAAAGCTTACACTCTACAGGAGAGAGAAAGGACCCTCCAAAAGAGCTTACACTCTACAGGAGAGAGAAAGGACCCTCCAAAAGACCTTTTAATCTACAGAACAGAGAAAGGACTCCCTTAAAGAGCTTAAACTACAGGAGAGAGGAAGGACCCTACTGAACAAAACTGATTATACTCTACAGGAGAGAGAATGACCCTCCACTAGATCTTACACTCTACAGGAGAGAAAAAGACCTTCCAAAAGACCTTTCACTCTACAGGAGAGAAAAGGAATCTCCAAAAGAGCTTACACTCTACAGGAGAGAGAAAGGACTCTCCAAAAGAGATTAATCTCTACAGGAGAGAGAAAGGACTCTCCAAAAGAGCCTACACTCTACAGGAGAGAAAAAGGACTCTCCAAAAGAGCTTACACTCTATATGAGAGAGAAAGGACTCTCCAAAAGAGCTTACACTCTATAAGAGAGCAATGCTGACCATAAAAACTTAAACTCTACAAAAGAGAGGTCATGACCCAGTGATGCCGGGAAATGAAAAAACTCTGTTATAACAAACTGTGCTCTACTGTGGAACGCTGATCTGTGATGGCCCAAGTACTGACCACCACTGTACATGGTGGGATAATCTGTAAAATGTCAACCTGCTCTTTGATTCTTCAGTAGTGTGAGAAATGGTGCCAGGAAAGGTGGTAAGGCCCCTCCTTCAGCAGTATCCCCACCCTGTAAATAAGATAGGGACTAAATTTGGCAATAGGTAAAAATTCAGATGAACCTTCCATTTGAAGCAGCAATACAAGTCAGATGTATACTCTGAGATATTAGGTTAACTGCAATCATATGTGTATATTACATTGCAATCATACGAGTACAAAAGAGTGTGTGTCCTATGTTTAAATTAAAGGCTATGTACACTTAAATATGATTTTTCTTTATTGTTCATTTGCTTCCTAAATATAAATTAAGCATTTTTCCAAATAGTCTTCATTCTTCACTGTGCATGCATCACAGAACCTAATGACTGTGGCCTCAGAATGGCAAGTTAGTGCGCAGAATAGGGGAGACGGCTGTTCTGTGCCCACCTAACATCAGATGTACTGCACATCAGATGTCGAATAGCAGAGAGAAGGACCCAAAAAATATTAATATCCTGAGGAGGCAGAGTTTTGTTTAATGCGTTCTCCCATCCAAATCATTTTCATTCCAATAAAAAAGTGAATTTCTAAAGATTCAGGCAAAGGTTTGATAATAAAAAGGTACCAAGAGTTTATCTTTCACTCGGATACATATACATTAAATGGTTTAAAATGAACTGACAAATTCCCTTTAATTTTCTTTGAACAAATTCACTCTGAATTTAAAGTAGTTATGGCATATGTTGGAGTGGTCCTGATTCCTCGGTGCAGTGCGTCACAGACTCAATGAGAGTTACTGCTGTGTTTGATATCTGGTGTGCTGAGCTGTCAGTAGTTGATTGACAGCACAGCCTTCCATTCTGGTTCTGGGAAATTCTGAGGTTGCTTAGGTGTTCCATCTTCCCTTTGATTGCTCTGCTTCTTTACTGAGCAATCTCCCCCAGACTCCCGCCACTTGTACATTCATTTTGAAGTGGTGTTCAGCCTGCACTCCTGTGTTTGTCTTGTTCTAACCTTTCTTATCAGACCCCGTACTGTTGCTGGATTTCCCTTTTTTCTGCTCCCTGCACATGATGTTATCTCTTGGTATTTTGTCTCCTGGATGGTGACCTGAACTGTCACGGGTGGCACGGATGACAGGGTAGAGGCCACGCGCAGACGGTCCCAGCGTTTGGCCAATCAGCCATAAGGTTTGAGGACGGTCCGTCTTTCAGGGGCATTTACCTTCTGTGTAGATAGAGAGAAGGTATGATAAGATCTCCCTATCATGGGGAGACGGCTGGGAAGGTCTTGTGCTCGGTCTGGTTTCTACACCAGTATTCTGGGTCTCTAGGACCCAGCAGGTTCTTCCCACCTTTATAAGGAGTTTCATTGCCCTCCCTCGGTGCAGGTGATATTTCCTTGTGGACTCATTATCCTTGCCCCAGCAGAAGCTGAGGTTGTGGAAGTTGCTGTGCTCTGCTGCAAGATAAGTGTTTTCTTTCCCCATTGTCTGTTTTTTCCTTGTGTTTGTCTTTAGTTGTTAGTGGAGGGGTCTAGTGAACCTCTCCATCTGATCCTTAGATAAGGTAGTGCAAGGATCAGAGAGGGACGAGGTTCGTGGTCGGCGACAGTTGAGGAAACTGTATAGGGACGTTAGGGCAGACAGGGGCAGCCCTAGTAAGACTAGGGGTCACCCTCTCCCTCTTGTGCCCATAGCTTTAGGGACTCCTTATTCCCCCCCCCCGTCGTGGTCCTACGCTGAGTGCCTCTCCCGCTCTCAGCGTGACATGAACATGTTTCAGTTGGCTCCCTGAATCCTCTTCATGCTCATCTGCAAACCTGGCCCTGGACCATTGCCTGACTACATCTCGGTCTACTACCTGAATACTATCAGCTCACCTGGAGCGTGACCCCAGATTACCTGATTTATCTGCTTCCTGCACTACATGTAAGTAGTCACACCCTAGCTATAAGTAGAGACTAGCATCACAGGAGATATATATAAAAAAAGATTCTTATCATTATCAAATTATTGTTGTTAGTAGTAGTAGTAATAAAAAAGTATATGTAATAATAATCATTTTTATTTCTATAGCACCGATATAGTCTGCGGCACTTTACAATTCAGAGGGGACATGTACATCAATATTAGACATTACAGAGTAACGCAATTCAACAGATACCATGAGGACTGAGGAACCTGTTCACAGCTTACAATCTATGAGACTGCTGTAGGGTTCTTGGAGATGGTTTCTTGTCTTAGTTTGCCCATTGCCTTTGCTATTAGTTGAAGGAAACATCCTGTATAAAGAAATAATAATAATATAATATTTATTCACTTATTAATTCTCTATTAATTCCACAGCGCTTTATATACATTTACTTTCCAAGGAACTAATTGGCTCAGCAGTAATAGAAAAGGGGTGAAAGGAGAAACACAAAACCGTTCCAGTCTGGGTGGCAAAATCTGGCATTTAATAAGGGGCTTAGTTTATTCTCTGCTATGGGACTCGTTATATGCAGGTCACTGACCCTTTTTCGCCATTCTCAGCCATGACTTTTATATTTTGCAATTTTATGTAAGTGACCTTTTGTGTACTATATTTTACAACATATCATTGCAAATTGAGCAGAAGTAATATGTTGTCATTTTATGAAACAAATGAGAAACTGATCTGTCCAACTTTCCTAAAAATAATAATACAATGGAGAATTCGCCCTAGACGCGCAGCTATTAAAGCCCATTATTTAGTGAACAGTAGATAATTCAAATATTTGCAAGGAAAAATTCTACATGCTGGTACAACCCGCAGCTGTATATTAGAGTGTCTATTAAAATGTGCTCAGTAACTCGCCCATAAAACATGTCTTAAGATATTTATGGTGACAAAATATTTTGTGGCAATTGCAATAAATTATAAACATTCTGCGGAGTTTTCATTTGTTATTTTTACAGTTTCTTGACTAGTTATTTCTTCCAAGATGAATTATGATCGAGCTATTTACTGCAATGTGCCATAATGTATCTATTCTATAGACGTAACGGTCATAGAGGTGAGATGGTGCCACCAGTGAGTGCTCAATCCATAAATCCAATCTATTATATCATTGCAATTTGAAGGAATCATAGGGATTCCTTCATGATTGTAAGCACTTAATAGTCTCAGTACATAGTATATGTAGCAGTTCTTTATATTTTATGCAAATAATATGCAAAATGCAAATGAGTATTGCTGTACATTGCGCAAGCAGATCAATTGGCATATGTGCCTCTGCAATCTTTTACGTCTACACATGCTGTCGTGTAAGGGATGATTGCTCATGTACTTATTTGTGGGTACAAACCATTTGTACAATAAAATCTTGCACAGCATATGTACATTTTTGCATTGTGATAAAATGTTTGTTTGAACATGAACAACTGAAGCGCTCTAAGATTCTTCAATGATGAAATAGAAATTATTATTAGAATAATAGAATCATAGAATGGTAGAGAACGGCTGAGAACAGGTTTACCTAAATCACCCACGCTGTATATTCATCTAGCTTCCACTTGAAGATTTCCATTATGGAGAGAGAGCTCACCACCTCCGGTTGCCACCAGTTCCACTCTCTGACTGCCCTTACTGTCAGGAAGTTTTTCCTAATGGCTAATCTATATCGTCTTCCTTTTAGTTTCATCCCATTGCTTCTTGTACTTCCTTGTGCTAAGAAAATCAGATAGTGATGATACTTAAGATTTGTAGTGTAATGGGAGCCCTCCACACCTTTCGGGTGGGCTGTCGTCTTAAGTGTCTGCCGCCAAATTGATGCTTTGTCTAAGTGTGTGCACGCCACCGGTAAGGACCACGCTGACAACAAGTCAAAGTAGAGCTTAATGGCAAAGACCTTTATTAAGGGAGGGGTAGCCAGTTTTATTCTGAAGAGAACATTCAATCATATTCTGTGTGTTAGTATTTAAATTCAGCCTTGGATTAGTACAGTACATTCGGTCCGGGGACATTCTGATAAGAACTGCTAAGTCTAAATCAAAACAATAAGACAGAAGAATTCAAGAGGAGGGGAGGAGGAAGGAGACACAAGAATTAACTAGAGGAAAGGAGTAAGGCCTTTTTTACAAACAGGCCGCTAGCCTGCACGCTGGAAGATTTCTGGGTGTCTGCAATAATTTATTAACTATTCATTAATGCATTCATTGCCATGACAGTAGACTGCTATTAAGCTCCTCTCAGCCTCCCTTTTTGCAAACTCAACATTGTTTGCAGACCTTCTACCATCTTGATTGATCTTCTCTGGACTTGCTCGCAGGGGTGTAACTACAACAGGTGCTGGGGTTGCAATCGAACCCAGGCCCTAGAACCTAGGGGGGCCCCAAAAGTCCCTTTTGGCCTATGAAAAAATACAAATGCTATTAAACATTTGCAATAATTGGGGGCCCCGTTGGAGCTTTTGCATCGTGGTCCATGAACTTCAAGTTACAAAACTGCTTGCTCCAATATTACGATGTCTTTCTTAAATTGGTGCGCACAATTCTATGGGTATACCAGTAGACCAATCACATACATTGTGTGACATTTTGATATAAGGGTGATATACTCCTAGAATAACACAGTATAACATAACAAAGCTTGGCATCAATTAAACAGTAAAGGTTCGTATTCAAGCACAAACCAGGCAGAGGTTTAGTGCATTGATTGTACTATACATCTTTTGATAGCAGCCTGTATACACATCAGCAAGAATATAATGTAAAACTCCTCAGGAGGTCATGTTAATCTGTGTCTACATTGAATTGACAGGATATACTGTACTTTCTATACATGGGACTTGCATCCTGCTGATAGGTCCCCGCAGGGCAACATTGGGAAATATGAGTTATCAGATTGTTGTAGGTTGTAAAAGGACTGACCCAAATTTTATATCAATTTACTCCAAGAGTTAAGTCACAAATCACAGTTTACAACGTGTATTAATATGTGCAACTTTTCTTTACACTTGCTATATTAAAAAAGCTAACAAATGGTTAAAGGTCATTTTAAATGGGTGTGGTCTTCAGTATTGCATGGGATCTGTACGCTCAAGGGATTTCCATGAATGAATAGTGCAAGTGAATACAAGAATAGTTGTAAATATATCAGAAAAATCTTATTCTTTCTCCATTTATGTGCAACTTCTCCTCATCTCCTCACTGCATGCTGAACCCACTATTCACTCTAAAAAAGAGCTCTAGTCAATCTAGCTTAAGGGAAGACAGGCTGCCAGCACAGTGAAGCGTCATGTTACACAATTTATGTCTTAGCCTCTCATACAGTCAGATCAGATCCCATACTTGGCACTCGTGAGGGGCAATCACCCCAAAACGCAGCATCTGCAAATTGGGGTTCTGATCTGGCATAATCCTAAATCATATTGGAAGGTTCAGTAAAGTGTCCATTTTAACTTTTAGGATTGCTACTTTCAATAGGTGGCACTAGAGTTTGTCAACTTCCTCCTTAAACAGACAATTAGCATATTTTCCAGAGCTATAAGTCTCCTCACTGCTGGCATGCCAGATTGTTGTGTCAATCTCCACAAGGAGAAAAACTTTCCCCTTAGACCCAGTCTTAGCCCTTCTTAAAGCCAGATCAGATCCCATACATTGCACTGATGAGGAACAATCACCCTGAGGCATAAATCCTACGTCATATTTCAATATTCAGTAAAGGGTCAATTTTGACTTTTAAGATTGCTACTTCCAATAGGTGACACTGAAGTTTGTCTACTTCCTCAATGAAGAGACAATTTGCATATTTTATTTCCCAGAGAAGTATTGCGGGTATTAAGGCCCGGTCAGACGTAACGACCGCAGTAGCGATCCCGATAACGACATGGCTCCCGGGATCGCTGATGAGTCATTATCGGTATCGCTACTTGGTATTCAAACACGCCGATCTATACAACGATATGTCCACCCTAGCGATTTCTTCAACGATATTGTTCAGTCGTTGTATTTCCTTCTCACATGACGATTTACCTCCACAGGACTATATTACGTCATCAAAGGCGTACATAAACATTACCATTATACACGCCCCTTCTTTGCCATTGGTTGCCACTACGTGCGCAACTACGCTCTGATTGGACGGCGTTCGGCGGGTCATTTTAAAAGAAGGCAACGTAGCAGCCATTACATCCTTTGTTCCTGACCCTCGTGGTGCTTGGAGATCTCAGCTGAGTTCTCGTGGCTATTTCGTGTAGGACTCATTTTGGATCCTATTAGTGTTCTCCGGCTAGAGAGTTCTGCCGTGATCTGCAGCCAGCATGGTCAGGAACAAAGGAACGGAAGTGCCACGTAGTGCTTCATTATAAGTTCAACGAGACCGCAGTAGTGGCCAATTGGAGAGATGCGGGGCGTGTAAAGAGGCAATTGCGTGCACGCCTACGTATCTCATTATGTGTTGCCAACGATATCGTCGGTAAGGTGTCAAACACAGCGATACAGCGTTCCCAGCGGGAGCGCAACGACCAAAAAATGAACCAGGAGGCTGTGTAACGATTGCCGATCTCGCAGCAGGGGACCAGATCGTTACACCCTGTCGCACGTAGCGATGTCGTTGCTGAGATCGCTATTGCGTCACAAAAGTAACGATCTCGTTAGCGATCTCGGTATGTGAGACATACCCTTAAGTCTACTCACTGCTGACATGCTTGATTGGTGTGTCAATCACACAAGGAGAAAAGCTTTGCCTTTAGACCCCGTCTTAATCTCTCATACAGCCAGATCAGATCCTACACTTTGTAATGATGAGGGGCAATCATGCCAACAAGCAGCATTTGCAGATTGGGGTTCTGATCTGGCATAAATCCTGTCATATTGCAAGTGTCGGGATTTTGGGTTTTCCATGGAACTTTCTGTGTCACTTTGCCTTCAATCAAGATGGTGTGTGATGCTTCATTATTATCTTAAACATCCTGTCTGTCTGCCTATTTAAGTCCCAGTCCTGGACTAATTTGAGTGTTGGTATTATCTATAAAACATACATACAGATGCATCTCAATGAATTAGAATATTATCAAAAAGTTAATTTATTTCAGTAATTCAATACATAAAGTGAAACACATATATTATATAGAGTCATTACAGAGGGATCTATTTCAAGTCTTTATTTATGTTAATGTTGATGATTATGGCTTACAGCCCATGAAAACCCAAAGGTCATTATCTCAGAAAATTAAAGTAGTAAGGATGAAGAGTCTGAGAGATAAAATATAACCTAAATAGGTATCAGAGGCTTCACCTTGTGTGGATGTGAGGGTCACAACCACTATAAAAGCAGATCACGGCTGCTGCAGTCCCCAGCGTGGTGCATATAGAGTAGGGAGGATGAAGGGTTAAAAACCGCACTGCCGTATTCCACAAGACATTAAAGGGTGAATATAATATTGATTCATTAGTCAATGTGTTTCAGGGCTCCCTGACCCCTTCCTCAGGACAAATCAATATCATACTGCCATGTTTCAGGGAATTTCAGGGAGCCCTGAAACGCGTTGACTAATAAATCAACATTATATTCACCCTTTGATGTCTCGTGGAATACAACAGCGCGGTATTTAACCTTTCATTCAATATTTACAAAAATAAGCACTTGAAACAGATCACTCTGTTTATAATGACTCTATATAATATGTGTTTCACTTTTTGTATTGACTTATTTGAAAAAAATTTACTTTTTAATGATATTCTAATTCATTGAGATGCACCTGTATGTTATGCAAAAGTGCCTGCTGCACTCCTTGCCTCAGCTTTTATATGGTCAATGAAAGTCTCTGCTCATTTTTTGCAGTATACCATTTAATGTGATAGCTGTAAGGCCTTATGGGAAATCCTAGGGGTGACACCTAATGACATGTGATCCTTCTGTAGCGAATGCACTGTACTGCAAGTGTAAAATGGTTGCTGTATTACTGTAGATTACTTGTGAGGATCAAATTGCAAATATTTTGAACTCAGCCAATGAAATGTAATAAAACGTCATGCTCATTCGAGTTGCTCATCCTTACTCATCTCTACTCATATGCTGATATCAATCCCCTCTCTGAAGAGCCCTCCACTGGCTCCCCATCCCCCAGCGATCTCGCTTCAAAATCCTAACCCTGACATACAAGGCCATACACAGCCTGTCACCTCCCTACATCTCCGACCTAGTCTCCTGCTTCCTCCCCTCACGCAACTTGCGCTCCTCTCAGGAACTCCTTCTCTCAGCCCCTCGCATTTCCACCACCCACAACTCACACACAAGACTTCTCTCGTGCTTCTGCCAGACTCTGGAACTCTCTCCCCAACCACATCAGACACTCCCCTACCCTGGGAACCTTCAAGAAAAACCTGAAGACCCACCTCTTCCTACAAGCCTACAACACACACTGAGACCCAATCCACTGCACCATCTCACCTCTCACCCTCCTACTGTCTCCCTCCACAACCCCTCTAGACTGTGAGCCCTCGCGGACAGGATCCACGGCCCTATTGTACCCGTATGATTGATTTGTCGATGTGTCGTCGTTTTTTCGACCATTGTCTTTGTCTACCCTCTAACTTGTAAAGCGCCAAGTATCCTAATAGCGCTATATAAATACCTAATAATAATAATATATAATAATAATAGAAAAATAAAGAAGTAACGGCTCTGGAACAAAGGGATGAAAAACAAACACCCAATAATAAAATATATTTTGATTATTAAAGGGTTAAAGGTGTCTGTAAGGACCAACATGGAGCTTGTTTTCCAATATGGTGCCATCATCTATCAATGAAATATATTTATTAATACCTAAAAGCATTATCAAACCTGGAATAATTATTGTGCCGTAGTCTATGTTTCAGATTTGTGCATTAACAGTTTCCTTCCAACACGACAAAGTCTCAGCTGTTCTCCCTTTCACACATTTGTTTCCCGTCTGTGCTGTTTACATTGCAACTGATGATTGCTGCGTGCCACAACACCCACACAAACACGAAACGCTACAACACTACATTATTTCCTGCCCAGCTGCAGAACCCAGCAAAATGGCTTACTTCATGAATGCGCTAAGTTTGTGCACATTGAATGAAGTATATTACGTGTCACTCATTGATCGGATGGGTAAAGAATACTTTCCCTATCTCTTTTCTGGGAAAACTGGAGTGAAGAAGAGCTACGTAAGGGAAATCGAGAGGGAGATAAAAGGGAACAAGATCACCCAGGAGGGGTAACATCTGAGGGGAGATATTGGAACTACTTAACATAGAAATATACATGAAATATTGCTCAGTGGAAGAGTTGAAGGCAGTAAGGGATCTTCAAAGACCAACTCTGTTCTCCCTCTTTGCAGTTGGAGTTGTTTCATCTTGGTTGGTCTATGTTTGTAAATCCTCTTAGATTACTCCTTTATTCTTCTTTAAAAGTGCTTTAGAAATCCCATAATGCCCAGAAATTCTAGGACGGATGTAGAAGTCCCTTAGGTTCTTTCCTTACCACCAGCAGTAAGATACAGAGAAATGTCTACAAATATTATGTTATCATATCAACATATCAAAGTATTTTTTACTGATACCGTATTTAAACAACTGAGCGCAATTTACAAAACAGTTTACTCAGAAACAAGTATTCACCCACATCCCCAGCATTATACATTTCTTATAAAAAGGTAAATTAAATATTACTTCTACTGTAAAGTATATTCTTTTCACTTTTTCTAGAATTTAAGTTTTAAGTCATCCTGGATCTGAAGTTATAGTAAATAAGATTGAACTCACAAATGTGCCCATACAAATAAATAAGTTAAGCAGTAGATGCCATTTGTCCAAAGACAGTGCAAATTTGCACTTCATTAAGCAAGTGGAGAAACTCCAGTGCCACATTTAAGCAGCTCCTCCAAGTCATAATCGCTTTCCAACAAGCTTTTAATATGACTAAGGGATATGTGCCAGATCAGAACCCCAAACTACAGACGCTGTGTTTCAGGGTACCGGCCCCTCATCAGTGTAGTGTGTGGGATATTCCGATCTGGCTGTGTGAGTGGGCTAAGACAAGGTCTGTGAACTTGCTATCTACCTTATTGAGACAGCTAAGTAGGTGAGGAGATTGTAGCCACTTCCCTCCTCTCAGATATATGCAAATTTGCACTTCTTTAAGGAAGTGGAGAAACTCCAGTGCCACAATTAAGCAGCTCCTCAAAGTCATAATCGCTTTCCAACAAGCTTTTAATATAACTAAGGGATATGTGCCAGATCAGAACCCCAAACTACAGACGCTGCATTTCTCGGTAACTGCCCCTCATCAGTGTAGTGTGTGTGATATTCTGATCTGGCTGTGTGATTGGGCTAAGACAAGGTCTTGAAACTTACTATCTACCTTATGGAGACAGCGAAGTAGGTGAGGAGATTGTAGCCACTTCCCTCCTCTCAGATATATGCAAATTTGCACTTCATTAAGGAAGTGGAGAAACTCCAGTGCCACATTTAAGCAGCTCCTCAAAGTCATAATCGCTTTCCAACAAGCTTTTAATATGACTAAGGGATGCCGCAACTTGGAGGCAATCTGACGGCGATAGTTCCTGGGCGACATATTGCCGTCAAGATTCGAAACCACGGTTGCGGCGTGTAAAGGTACCTTAAGGCCCTTTTCACATCAGCGGTAATCACTGATCGCGGCAGTTGCAGTGAAAAAAACGCAACTGGCGCGATTACCGCATAACGGCCGCACTTGCGGTTCACCTGTGGCAAGCCCCATGCAATGTCTATGGGGCTTGTGGTAAGTGTACGGCAGGTGCGGCAGGTACGGTTTCGGCACTTGCGGCAGATGTGGCCGTGAGGAAACCGGTGCTGACCGTGCTTTTTCCGCGTCCGCATTTGCCGCAAGTGCCGAAACCGCAACTGTACTGCACTTGCCGCACCTGCCGCCAGCCCCATAGACATTGCATGGGGCTTGCCGCAGGTGAACCACAAGTGCGGCCATTATGTGGTAATCGCGGCAGTTGCGGTTTTTTTTCACCGCAACTGCCGAGATCAGCGATTACCGCTGATGTGAAGGCAGCATTAGAAGGTCATATTTTGCGCAGAGAGCACAGTGAGAACAATAATATTTTCAGGGGCATATATTTTTATTGATGGGCTTTAAAATGATGTTGCAATTTTTAAGAGCACCATGTTGGATTGTGCTACAGAAGACCAGAGAACAGATTAGTCTGCAGAGACAAACTGTGAATGAGAAAAGTTATCATTGCAACTTGACAAAGGGGGAAAAAAACAGCTCCAGTCAGAGAAGATGTTACCTGTAAAGTATCTGAATGTAAATTTTTATTTGTGATACTGACTACATCTCAACAGTATTTTGGTTCGTGTATGGTGTGCAGTCTGATGATGAATCATAACTCCCAACAGTGGCGTAACTACCGGCATAGCAGCCGTAGCAGTCGCTTTGGGGCCCGGGCCGCCCGGCGCTTGTGGGGGGCCCGGACCCAGCTCGCAGCCGCTGCTATGCCGGTAGCTGCGTCTGGCTGCGATATATACCTAACCTCTGTCTGGTCATTGTGTGGCCGTCAGGTGTGGGGGTGGGGGCCCGGCCGGGGGCGGCCGCGCCCGACGGGCCCCCCTGGCGAGGTGGATGCCTATTCAAAGCGGCCGCAGGCGCCGCACAGAGAGATCAAGGGGCTGCCGCCGCTGTAGCCTGCTGCTGCCTCCTGCCTGACGCGCTGTGTGTTTGTTCTTTTGCAGATCCCCGCCCCCTGGCCGCCCTGTGACCTCGCTCGGAGTCCTTCCTGTTCCCTCACTTGTCCGACTCCTCCTCCTAACTTAGTGACCGAGTGACTGGTGGTCACTTAGCACACAGAGCAGCCAGAGAACAAGCAGGGTTGGAAGGAGCAGCAGGAGGCAGGAGCTACTGAGGCCGGAGGTGAGAGGCACCGCACCGCTAATAACAATATAATATTTATTGAATGACACTAGTGTGTTAGTGAGCAGCCGGCAGCATGGGGGGGCCCCGGGCCTGTATATACCCTGTCCCTGTGTGTGTGGTGCTGGCTGGGACACTGTGAGGGGGGGGCCTGTATATACCCTAACCCTGTCCCTGTGTGTGTGCTGCTGCCAGGGACACTGTGAGGGGGGGGCCTGTATATACCCTAACCCTGTCCCTGTGTGTGTGCTGCTGCCAGGGACACTGTGAGGGGGGAGCCTGTATATACCCACCAGGGGCCTGTATACCACCACCAGGGGCTCTGTATACTACCACCAGGGGCCTGTATATACCCACCAGGGGCTCTGTATATACCCACCAGGGGCCTGTATACCACCACCAGGGGCTCTGTATACTACCACCAGGGGCCTGTATATACCACCACCAGGGACCTGTATACCCTAACCCTGTCCCTGTGTGTGTGCTGCTGCCAGGGACACTGTGAGGGGGGGGCCTGTATATACCCTAACCCTGTCCCTGTGTGTGTGCTGCTGCCAGGGACACTGTGAGGGGGGAGCCTGTATATACCCACCAGGGGCCTGTATACCACCACCAGGGGCTCTGTATACTACCACCAGGGGCCTGTATATACCCACCAGGGGCTCTGTATATACCCACCAGGGGCCTGTATACCACCACCAGGGGCTCTGTATACTACCACCAGGGGCCTGTATATACCCACCAGGGGCTCTGTATACTACCACCAGGGGCCTGTATATACCCACCAGGGGCTCTGTATACTACCACCAGGGGCCTGTATATACCCACCAGGGGCTCTGTATACTACCACCAGGGGCTCTGTATACTACCACCAGGGGCCTGTATATACCCACCAGGGGCTCTGTATACTACCACCAGGGGCTCTGTATACTACCACCAGGGGCCTGTATATACCCACCAGGGGCTCTGTATACTACCACCAGGGGCCTGTATATACCCACCAGGGGCTCTGTATACTACCACCAGGGGCCTGAATATACCACCACCAGGGGCTCTGTATACTACCACCAGGGGCTCTGTATACTACCACCACCAGGGGCCTGTATATACCACCACCAGGGGCCTGTATACCACCACCAGGGGCCTGTATATAACACCACCAGGGGCTCTGTATACTACCACCAGGGGCTCTGTATATACCACCACCAGGGGCCTGTATATACCACCACCAGGGGCCTGTATACCACCACCAGGGGCCTGTATATACCACCACCAGGGGCCTGTATATACCACCACCAGGGGCCTGTATATACCACCACCAGGGGCCCTGTATACCACCACCAGGGGCCCTGTATACCACCACTGGGGCCTGTATATACCACCACTGCGGAGGCTGCTGTAATACTGCTGGGGCCTGTATATACCACTGAGGAGGCTGCTGTATACCACTGGGGCTGCTGTAATACTGCTGGGGCCTGTATATACCACTGGAGAGGCTGCGGTATACCACTGGGGCTGCTGTATATACTGCTGGGGCCTGTAAGGGGATGTGTCTTGAAGGGGCGTGTCTTGGAGGGGGCGTGTCTTGGAGGGGGCGTGTCATTGGGGGGCATGTCTTAGAGAGGGCCCCGTTCAAAAGTTTGCTATGGGGCCCTGCCAGTTCTAGTTACGCCCCTGACTCCCAATACTCCTTAGGGCCACGTCACACACAGATATTTGTGCAGATATTGATCGCAGATCTCTGGTTGCAGTGAAATCATGGACACATTGTACCATTTGTACACAGCCACAAAATGGAACATTGTGTCCATGATTTCACTGCAACCAGAGATCTGCAAACAATATCTGCACAATTATCTGTGTGTGACGTGGCCCTTATGATTATTTTTTTTAAACAATGATTTTTATTGAAATATTTTGCAAAGATTAAGAAACAGACGTAACAGTGTCGGTTCTCTGTCGGATACATATCCGGGTGAACAAACAGAAAAATAACAGAAAAATAACATAAAGTGCCAATATTACACCAAATAAAGTCATAAGGGAGGAAATGAAGATAAGAAGAGAGAAGAGAAAAAGGGGAGGGGAGAAGGAGGGAGTCTTTGGCGACAAGGGGGGGGATAACTCGCACCGACTGCCGCACAAGCCGAACAAAGCTCAACCCTCTATTTGACTAGAATATGCAGTGAGCCGATTAAATGAAATCCTCAGTTGTGGCAATGTTCTCTAAGCAATCATTCACAGGGAAGACCCCTGCAATCAGGTGGGCCTACGGGGCAAGAGGGCGGGAGGAGGCCCCTTGGGATTGGTGCAGCTCCTGGGTGGGATGCCCAAACACTCCATCTGTCGTGAACCAACCGTCTGGCCGACCCGTTTAGTGCAAGATAATATTCCTGATGAAAGATCCAGTTGATCTTATGGAACAGCTCAGATAAGGTAGGAGAGGAGGAGGCCTTCCATCTTGCTGTAAGGCACAGGCGAGCAGCAACAAGGATATATGACACTGTTCCCCTTAGTGGGGTAGGGAAGTCTTGAATACCGATGTTCAGAACTGTCAGTTGAGATGTCAAATCTCGTCTGATGCCAGTGACTGAATGAATTAAACTCTGGACTAAGGTCCAAAAGGGGCGTATATTCGGACAAGACCACCACATGTGTGCTAGATTGCCCCTCTCTCCGCACAGTCTCCAACACTGCGGGGACTGTCCCTTAGTGAAGTGAGCAATGCGAACAGGAGAGAGGTACCATCTGAGATGAATTTTCTTTATGTTTTCAAGATGATTTACACACCTGGTGGACCTGCTCACCTCCCTAGATGCTGCGTGCCATTCCTCTACATCTGCAACAAAACCAAGGTCCCCCTTCCATTTTCTCATGTAAGGGAGTTTCACCTCACGTTCTGCAGACACCATCCCTCTATAAATCCTGGACATTGTTCTTGGTTTGGGGGGATCTGCCTGAACAGCACCAAGTAAAATCGATGCGGGGGGGAGACACAGGTAGCGGGACGTACGAAGCCCCACGCAGAAGATGGTCTAGTTGAGAAAATTGCAAGAATGCCAAACGGCACTCAGGAAACCATCTGCAAAGGGACTCAAATGTGGGCCACGACCCCTCCCGACAAAAATCTCCCAAGGACGTCAATCCTATATCCTCCCATGTTTTTGTCCGGATCGACGGGACAAGGAGTCGCAGCGCCCGAACAGGCACATCCTCCGGTGGAGCACGGGTCCAGGTACGCGGTAGCGACCTCCAACAATGTAGGAGAGTTTGGGAAGTCTCGAGTTGGGGGGTCCGTGCAGCTGGTCGAACCGACTCAGCCGCCAGGAGATCCCCCAGAGTGCCACCCCCTAAGTGGGAAGTCTCAATAGAGATCCACCTGAGATGGTCTGGGCTACGCCACCAAGACCCGGCCTCCTCCAAGACGATAGCTCTATAGTATTCAAAAATGTTTGGCAAATGTTTGGCAATCCCATACCACCCTCCCCTATTGGAGCATACATTGTCTCTCTGGCTACACGCGGGAACTTATTAGCCCAAATGAATAAATTTACTGCGCTCTGTAGTTTAGTTAAAAGAACTTTAGGTATCTTAAGAGGGACACACCTAAATATGTATATTATCTTTGGTAAAGTCATAATTTTAAAGGCGTGTAAGCGAGCAATCCAAGATAGGGTTTTAGCACCAAAGGCAGCTACATCGCTAGCAGTGACTTATAATTAAGTCGCATAAGTTGGTCGAAGGGCGCCAGTGTAATCCCAAGATAGGGTATGCCGCCCCTGGACCAACAAAATGGCAAGACCTCCGAGAGAGCGGCCACCTCCTAGTCTGGGATTCCCAGGGGGAGAAGGTTTGATTTAGCCACATTCAAATTATAGTACGAAACCAACGAGTAGTCCTCCAAGATACGCATGACCGCTGGGAGAAACCGAGACACCTCCGTGCAAGTGATGATAATATCATCCGTATACAGACCAATGGTATGGACATCCCCACCTACCCGAACACCCGACACGTCCTGGGCAGATCTAATTTTTTCAGCTAAGGGCTCCACTGCCAGGGTGAAAATCACCGGCGACAGTGGACAACCCTGTCGAGTTCCGTTCGTGATCTGGAAGACAGTCGAAAGAAAGCCAGAAGTGAAAACCCTGGCATTAGGGTTGGAGTAGAGGGACAAGATGGCCTTCAGGAAGGAGCCCACAATGCCAAATCTTCAAAGGACCGCCTCTAGGTAACCCCAGTGCACCCTGTCAAATGCTTTCTCTGCATCTAAGGACAGGAATGCACCGGGGGTCCCCTTCAGCTCCATGGACCCGACGAGATCTACCATTCTTCTCGTCTCGTCTTTCGCCTGTCTCCCAGCCACGAAACCAACTTGGTCCGGATTAATCAGTTTGGGCACCACTCCCCTTAGTCTGTAAGCAAGGACTGCAGCAAAAACTTTAAGGGAAATGGAGATGGGTCGGTAACTCCCAGGGAGGTCAGGGGATTGCCTGGTTTAGGGATCGTGATTATCGTAGCTTGAAGTTGGAGCGGGGCGATCGTGCCCGTCTCCCTCTACTGCTGAAAAGTTTGTAGGAGGTAAGGAGCCAATGCCTCTCTAAAAGTCTGCAGATCTCCTTATGATTATTAAGAACATACTGGGAGTTATAGTTTCATTTAGTACAAATGTATATGGATCTGACCTGACATTTTAATTGATGTACCATATACTGATAGTGGTTATAGTGGTGGATTCATGTTACAAATGGTAGTCCTGGTTATGTATTACTGTGCTGGTGGGGTTCTGGTGAAGTATTCATTTACTGATGGTAATTGTGGTGTTGTTAACATGTACAAATGGTGGTCTTGCTGATGTATCACTGTGCTGATGGTGGTTGTGGTGATTCATTTACTGATGTAATTGTGGTGTTGTATTCATGTACTGCTTGTGATTTGTTCATGTACTGATGGGGCTGTGATTCTGGACTGATAATTTTCTGATGATATATTTCTGTACTGCTGGTGATTCTGGTGATGTGTTTCTGCTATGATGTGGGTTTTGGTTATGTATACCTTTGCTGTTATTGGTTATGATCATGTACACATGTAACAATCCATAACTGGTAAAATCACATGATACATGGCTATGTTAATAAAATGTGCCAATATCTGACTGGTAAGCTCCTTACATAAATGCCACAGTGCATTGCTCTTGTCAAGTGTTGAATGCTGTGCAGTATATGTGAAAGTTCTGCAGTAGTTTAAATGGGATTAAAATTTATTTGGCACAATCAGATTACTTTGCTCTCCATGCTCCTAGCCTTTGAATAGGTTCCTCTTCCACCAGCAGGTGTCGCTGATAGAGTTTTAGTCTCTGCAATATTGTGAGCAGAAAAGACGTGCATGCACTTTGTGCTAAAGGCTTCTTGGAATTTTACTTGTGCTTTGCCTCCCGGTCTGTGGGTGGAGGTAAGGGGTATTAGCCTAGGGTTGGTCTTGAACAGAGAGCAAGCATGGCGGCCTGAGCCTCCTCACCTTCAGAGGTAATTCTGGGAACAGGGAGAGCCAGGGAACCACAGACCTGTTTCACCTGATCGCCTTTGGCTCATCTTACCATCCTGCTTCCTTATCTGCATTATAGTTATACCACTTTGTAACATTTTCAGCGATCCTTACTGGCTACCTTTTGTGTCATCATGACTCAGGCTACTGGAGCTGGTGTCTTCGCATGCCTCATGCAGACCATCTTTTGTGAGGTTACTGGCACGTGTTCTCAGGTTTTGCAGCAGCTGCAGCAAGTTGTTGGGTATCTGGCCTCAGTTCACGCACAAGCTGTGTTGCAGCCCAAGATATCTCTCCCTGACAGTTTTTCAGAAGGTGGTAGAGATATGTTTTTTATAAGTGTTGCACCATCTGACAAGTTAAGGGTAACTACGTTTTTATTTATGTTAGGAACATTAAAAGAGTTGTCCAAGATTGTGATGAATGTCTGTAGTCTTTCTCACAGCGCACACTGCATACTGTCTAGTGCTATCGGTGAGAATGGAAGGTCACAAAACCTCTTGTGTGTCACTTGCATATATGCAGTCACCTGTCCTGCCTCGCTCAATACAAGTGACTTGAGCGAGGTTAGACAGACCTAGTTAAAATGTTCCAGGAGGTGTGCAAATCACATACTTTCACTCATATGGACCATCCATCCTGAAAATGTGCAATGCACACACTGTGAGAATTCAGAAGTCCTTAGTTATGACAGCAAATATTCATCACAAACCTGGACAACTCCCAAAATTTAACTTTACACATTGTAGCATGCCAATCCTAATAACGTACAATACACTGTGAAGATTAAGCTTTGCTTGCTGATTCCAGCACTGATCACATGACCACTCATATGTGATTTTCATACGGTCACGTGACAACTACGGTAGCTTCTCTTCCAGCTGAAGCAAGAGTTGCAGTATTTCACTTAATACTCAGAGAATTAGGAAAAGCAGCTCCTTGGTACATGACTGTAAGTGTGAAAATTGCATACGACTGGTCACATGATGACTTCTCAATCCACTTCAGCAGAGGGGGAGCAAACCTGAACTCTTTCCCTGGGTGCTAGAAAACCAAGATCCGCTTCTGATTCTATTCCACTACTTGTACCAACGGGAGGCCAAGGAAGTATACCTTATGTCTATACCAAGGAATTGGAGTTCTCTATTAAGGTACCGTCACACCTTCCAACATCAGCTGTGATGCCGGATGCGATGCCGTGGGTGCGCGCTCGCTTCCGACATCGCAGCCTAGCTATCACATGGCAAGATGTTGCCGGTGACGGCGCTGCGATGTTGGCACCGCGATCGCCTGCTGGGCTGGGATCAACCCAGCGAGCAATCCGCTGCACTGCAGCAAATAGGCGGCATTAGCCATGACATCACTATTGCGGTGTCACACCAAACGATGCCGCAGGTTGTGTAAGTTGAAGTTGACAGATTTTCCTGCATGCAGGAAAACCTGTCAGCTCCGACTTGAACAACTACGGTTGTGGAATCGTGCGTTTACATGAAACAGCGCAACAACGATGTCGTTTCAACATCGTTCCTGACATCACTTTTGAACGACATCAGAAACGATGTTGAAAGGTGTGACGGTACCTTTAGAAAAACAAATGGACTGATTACTATGAATATACATTAAAGATGATAAAAGGTAGAAATTCGCTCTAAGCTTTACAACCTATGGAAAATAAATATATTTCAATGAAAGTTATTACGTGTGTCTGGTACAACAATTTAATAGTTTGTTTGGTTATTTGTCTATATTTGTGAAA
This sequence comes from Allobates femoralis, assembly GCA_033576535.1. NCBI lineage: Eukaryota > Metazoa > Chordata > Amphibia > Anura > Aromobatidae > Allobates > Allobates femoralis. The sequence continues at coordinate 95,715,745 of JARQOC010000002.1, read as the reverse complement.
TGTTTAGAACTAAGCCAAATTTTAACAAGCCATAGTTGCTTTCATAACAAAATTCGGTTGTTTCTCTGCAGCGCAATGAAAATTTACATATTTATTCAACTGAACACAAATGTAATTTTATTTAGAAGAATAGAAAAAAGCAAAAAAAAATCATAATGACACTTAGTACAATTTTGTAGCACAAACAAAATGTTTTATAATGGAAAGAATTCAGGATAAATTGTAATATAATATAGAAAGAGCTATTTAAGGAATTAAAAAAGATTGAGACATGATTATAAAAACAGACAGACGGTTGGGTTTTTTTTTTGCATACTTAAGATATGAAGTTAAAACTAGTGCTTACCTACATTATATTTATAGACTGACTGTATTCCTTTGTGTGTTCTAATTGTTCAGCTTATGGTGTGACTTAATTTGTCAACTATGCGTCAAATTTATAGAATTTTCACATAAATGATTATAAACCGCACAATCCATTTTCTGCCTGCAGTAATTATCGGTTTGGCATCATAATTGACACATTGTGTATTTATTTTAAGGCTGTACATAATTCAAAGGACAAATGAGTGGTAAATTAGGCAGTACTTTTAATTTGGCATGAACCTCCACCGCGCATGGCAAGGTCAACCCAACACTATGGTTAGTCGGGTCAGTAGAAAAACTTTGAGAATCCCTGTTTTAAAGGACGTAATAAACAGGTAACACTCTCTTATATTACTTTTTGCTCCAAAAACGCAGTATGTCTTATTTTCAGGGGATGTCTTATTTTTCCAACATCCCCCTTCAAGCCCCAATACTCCCATGCAGCCTCCAATATCCCCATCATGCCCTTGCAGCCCCCAATATTCCCATGCAATATCCCCCCCATCTTATTTTAGGGGAAACAGGGAAGGAGTATATGGGTGTTAGTGGCTTAGTGGTTAGCACTGTATGGTGGCTCAGTGGTTAGCACTGCAGCCTTGCAGCACTGGGGTCCTGGGTTCAAATCCCACTTCCCACATCTTAAATAAAGTTTTTTCACTTATGGTAAATTTGGGCTGTTTTGGATCGTTTCTTTTTTCCTGGGTTTCTTTGTAATATAACGATTAGCCCTATATATATGTATGAGTCCATTAATTACAGTATGACGGATATGTTTTTATCATATCAAAAATGAGGTCTATGTGTAAAATTTCATTGTGTGTGTTTCTGATGGGAGATGGTGTAGTGTGCAATATAATATACGAGGACTACGAAGGTACTTCATAGTATATGGAAGGCTATGTGGTTCTTTATAGTATATGGGGGTGCTTTATAGTATATGGAGGGTTCATTATAGCATATGGGTGGCTATTGGGGTTTATTATACTATATGGAAGACTATGGGGTGCAATATACTATTGGAGGATTATGGGGGTGCCTTATAATATATGGAGAACCATGGATGGTGCATTATAATACATGGAGGACTATGGGGAGTGCTTTGTACTATATGGAGGACTTTGGGGGTGCAATATACTATATGAAAGACTATTGGGTGCATTATACTATTGGAGGATTATAAGGGTGCATTATACTATATGGAGGACTATGGATGCTACATTTTAGTATATGGAGGATTATGGATGGTACTTTATACTAGTATATCAAGGGTTATAAATGGTGCATTATATTATAAGGAGGACTTTGGGGGTGTAATATACTATATGGAGGACTATGGGTGTGCATTAGACTATATGAAGGACTATGGGGATGCATTGTGCTATATAAAGGCCTATGGGGTGCATCATAAAATATGATGGATAATGGGATGCATTATGGTATGTGGAGGGCTATGGTGGTGCATTATAATATATGGTCGACTATGGATGATGTAATATATGGAGGACTAAATAGAGCCAAGTATACTATATGAAAGCCATAATAATATTTGGAGGTTTCTGTGGGGCATGATAAAACTTGTAGGGCTATGAGGGAGCCCTTGTACTTTATGGAGGGCTATTTGAGGGCTGTGCTGGGGCTATTATACAGTATGAAGAGGTGTAGGGGACATCATATTGTATGTACGTCCATTATACCACATGGAAGGCTGTGGGAGGGTCACAGTTTGGGATCATACTGTGCAGGGGTAGTTGAGGGGGTTAAAGTAGGGTAATCATAATGTACATGTGGAGGAGTTCACTGTGGGGATATCATACAGTGTATGTGGAGCACTTTTGTTGGCATCATACTTAATGGGGGCAATGAAAGAGATGTCTAGGGGCTTCACTAGGAGGAAAATTACAAAGTTGTGAGAAATATACCTACCTAACCCAGCCACATATATTTTTTTGGTGGTGGGGGGGCAATTAGAACTTCTGCTATGGGGCTCCATGATTTCTATGTTCCCTTGAGCAGGATGCATTGTCCATATGCCTCTGCTGCAGGACTTATTGGCCATAACTTACACACTATGTCCAATGCCACACCACAGTGCATACAGACATCCAGGCATATTTCTCCCAAGCAGCAGTTGGACGGTGGAGCTCTACCCCTTCCCACTCCTACATCCCTGGCTCAACCCTATTGGAAGGCCGCTGTTGTTAGCTCCGGACAGCCCAGTGCGGCACTTGTGATTGTCTAGGTGTTTTGGGAGAAGAAGGCATAGGTTTCACACTGCAGTTTTTCCCTGATCAGGTTCGATCAGGTTTGTGTGCCAAAACCAGGAGAGGAACTTGCAGAGAAAAATTATAATTGAAAGATTGACACCTGCTCTGAGTTTTGGAGACACTCCTGATTTTGGCACACAAACCGGATGGAACCTGATAAGGGAGAAAACTGCAGTGTGAAACCAGCCATAGTCTGATGGGGGAGATGTGCCATTGTACCAGCTTAGTGCTGTGGCTGCTTGTTGATGCCTTTTTGGACTCTTTTTGCGATATTTCAGACTGCAGGTCATTGCACATGGTGTTTGGACAGTGCTCCATGGTGGACGTCTGACTAGTTAGTGCCAGGCAGTGGCTAAATTGGAGCTGCCCAGAGTTTTGTAGGCATGTGCCAGAGATAATAACTTGCAATCAGTGCTGCCTCCTGTGTGTATGCTCTAAGGATGCAGGACTGTGACTGCCTACAGAACCATGGCGCTGCCAGCCATCATTTTGTATCTATATGCTTGTGCCAAGCTTGCCATTGCCATCAATGATCCTTGTTCTGGATTCTTGTGTGTGGTTCCTGTATGTGCGTGTGAAGACATCCTTGTTTCTGGGCATCTTTATTTCTATTTCTCTAAATTAAAATGTCTACTATTGTACTCATTTTCACAGGATAGATATAAATCTGCATGGACCAGATTTATTTCTACAGATTTAAAAAATTTACTATGGGAAATGGGGTGCGCCATTTTGCAGATCGCCTGCATCTAGCTGCTCATTTTGTGAGCCAGTAAGGCAGTTTTCACACTTGCATATTTCGCCATCCGTGTATATACAGCTTAAACTGGATGCACACGCATCAGTTTTCAATGGGGCAAGAGACACTTGCGTGTGCATCCAGTTGGGTCCAGTTTGCCCTGGATCTGGGTGGATGCAGGTGTTCACATATTTTTCACAGAGACAAAATCTGCATCACGGTGTGATTTTGGTCTTCATGAAAAAAAAGTGAATCTGCGGATCCACACAGATCCAGGGCACCATGAGTGAAATCACAATTGGGGCCTATGGATCATGGAATTAACCAGACAATGAAATCCCGGTGGATCCGTACATCCAGTCCGTGTTGCATAAACTGTGCAACACAGTTCTAAGTGACACCACCCCTAGGGGGTGGGTGTCACATGCTGTCTAGAGCTGATTATCTGCGGTCTATTCTTAATGATGCTTAAACTTAAATTGTGTGAAATTCCCTCTAGTACTGCGTGAGGTAATGCCAGTTCTATTGCTGTGTGCTGCGTTCAGTCCAGGTAGAGGTGAATGTAATGTGTGAGTTTCCATCCCATGGCCTTTAAATAGCCTCTCCTTCGACCAGGTGATGCTGCTGATAGAGAATCTGTGCTGTGCAGACCTGTTTATTTGTGCTGCTGAAGACTTTGCCTTAGAAGTTGGTTCAATGGAGGGAGGTGAGAGGGAATAGCTCAGGGCCGGTGGAGGAGTTAGTGATAGGCTGGAGACCCAAACCTTTTCACCATCAAAGATACCTTCAGGTTCAGGGATATTCAGGGTTCCCAGTCTAAGGTCAGACTAGTTTCCCTGGTCACCCTGCCCACAACTGCAATTCCTTCACCAGCATTTCCACTAAACCATGACAGCATGCCATTTAGCATCCTACGGATCCCGGTAAAATATGCAAAGAGATGCACCCGCATGGGGTGCGGATGCATCCAGTTTGTCATTGCGTGGAAATCCGGGAGCATGCAAGCTGTATGTCCCCAGATTCAAAAATATGCTGGTGTGATACCAGCCATAGGTGAGCTTAATTTTTGTGTTATTGAAAATAGGAGCATCATGAATTGAAGCCATGGAAAAGGAAATTTGTGGGGAGGTCGCATTTCATATTAGCCACTCTCTTTGTCTTCAGCAATATGTAAAATAGTGCAGAGCATTTTTTTTTCCTCTTATGTGATCCTTGTGTGGCACCTCGCCAATGCAGGTGTCACAGAGGAGTATTACACCGGTAAAAGAGGTGTAAATGCTCCAGCTGCAGGTGGACCCTAGGATGGTGGGTGGGACCCATTTCCAGCACTCCCACATTAGTTTAGGGTGGGAGGTTACCCGGGAGGGAATAAATTCACCTCTAGGGGGAACAAAGAGGTCTTTGCCTCCAAGTCTTGAGCTTAAGGTCTCTCGGCTGAGGGACCAGGAGGAGATGGAGGAAGAGGAAAGGTATTAGGAAGGAAAGATCAGCTAAGTGGAACAGGCTCATGCAGGAAGGTCACACCGAGTCGGTTACAAGCTGCACCAGAGGAAAGAAGAAGGGGCCTTGAGGAGGTCCTTAAAGGGGGCACCTGACGGGGAAGTCTGGGCCCTAGCAAGAAAGGGAGATCCCCAGCGTGGAGCGCCCATACTCCAGGGGATACTCCAGTCCAACCAAGGGAACGACGGGCCCTAGGAACCGGCCAAGTCCAGCTTGCAGTTGGCAACCGGCTGCTGTAGCTTGTTCATCAGCCGCAGCACCCCGCCATTGGAGAGGTCTGCCTGCTTCCTCACCAATGAGGGAGGGGACTCCTGGTACTACCTACACGGAGCTACTGGGTATAGATCGATCTAAAGCGGGGAAGAACGGACACGGGTTAGTTAATTAAGGTACACCAAGGGTTCCACTATACCACCTGGGATCCACTTGCAGCCGCCCGTTAAGATTCCTGTTTTTGTAATATCTAAAGTGATGAGCTGTGAACTGTAACTGTTGCTGCTTCAAGCTAACAGTAAAGTACCCGGGAGAAAGTGACTTTGCCTCTGCCTGTGTTTCCTTCTTGTTCCCTTCACAGGAACGCTGCCCCGGAGGTCCAGCCCTACCTGTAGAGGACTTTGCCAACTAGCCGCACTACCAGCTACCTCCAGCAGACTGTGGCGGCGCTGGTGACCCCTCACCATAAACTACAGGTGACGTCACGACAACTGTATATAAAATCCCCTGTGAATATAACCCCTTTTCAAAGAAGTCCCCCAGGACACGGGATCAGGCACGGCCACCACTCCCCGTGACAACAGGAGCGTTAACCCCTTGGAGCCTGATACCCGAGTACCCCAAAGCCTGGGGCTCGACACTTGCATATCGAATTGTAAAATGTTCAAATTTGCAGAGACCTGAGAAATTAAACTCTAAGTCGATCTTCTACGGATCGATCCGCTCATACCTTGAAAGTAGATATAGGGCTGACATTGTGCATTTGGCAACTCAAAGTGTGTATTGCAAATACACTTCCAATAAACATTTGCAAAATTTTCTGTAGTGAATGATTCTATAGCGAGAAGCAATACAAGTCTGAAAAGGATTAAAGTGCAAACAACTGCAATAGTGTGACAAATGACTCAATACACATAACACATGCAGCAGTGAATGGTTATTTTTGCTTTAGGAAATGGTGTATGTTCCCTCCTCCTGGTGGAGTCAGAGAAGGGGGGTTTGAGGCCTCCTGAGCTGTATATGCTCACTGTGAAGAAGCAACTAAACATGGCTGTTCCCAGCAGAAGCTTATTTGACTGCATTGTATTAGGAGCTGGAATCCAGGGATCCTTCACTGCCTATCACTTAGCTAAAAACCAGAAGAAGACCCTACTGCTGGAGCAGGTACAAGGGGGGACTCTGCACACTGAGCTGTCACTTAGTCATGTTCTATGTAATTAAGTGTCAAATCACTAGGATAGTGACTGCACAAGGAGATACGTTAGATCATTTCCAAAGCTTTAACCCATTTTAAATCTGAAATTAGAGAATAACAAGACATATGGTGTCCTTTTCATGCTTCCTTCTGTGTTTACTCAGAATGTTGAACTTTGGAAGTTTGGCGCAATTCATCAAGCAGTCCTGACCTGCTCGGATTTACTGTCTGACACCTTATGTTATAAAGAAGGATATTATATGATCAATATTGCTATATATGTATACCACAGGCTGCTATCAGTGTCCATATTATTTATAGTTATATTTACCGTAATAACTTTGCTAGGCGCTTGCATGTTACCAACGTCTAATTAATTGCAACTTAAATCACACGATCTTTGGAAAATTAATTGTCGACCTTTATAAAACTGTATAACACGTGTATTAAATTAATGTATCATTGATATATGTGACAATGCTATTATGGTTACAGTATATATTCATATTAAATCAGAGTTCAATATATTTCTCATTAAACTGAATTATTCCATTTGCCTCATTACAGCCTGGACTCTTCCAGGCAGAATTAAAATATGGATTTTAATCATATGCTATATGTAAATGATGACAAAAAAAGCTGATACATTGTGACATACAGCAGATGACCATTGCTTCTATGGTCCTTGGTTTCATTTATTTAAAAAACTATACTACAAAATGTTAAATAAAATAACAAAATCAGGGGCGTAACTGCAATAGGTGCAGGGGTTGCAATCACACCCAGGCCCTAAAGGTCCCTTTGGCCCATAGAAAGACTAATACTATTAAAGATTTGCAATAATTGGGGGCCCCGTTGGAGCTTTCGCATCAGGGCCCCTGAGCCTGAAGTTACGCCACTGAACAAAATTGTTGTGAAAAGGCTATGGGTTATTACACAGGTTGTAATGGAATCAGCTGTCTAGTACTTGCACAGGAAATCTTAGGTCAACATCACATGTCTGTGTTTCCGGCACATGTGACGTCCATTTTTACATGTTTCGGAGACACGGACACATGCAGGCACATTAAATTCTATAGGAATTGTGTGTCTATATGCTCCACCCAGAGACAATTCCATTTTTCGCCGGCAACATGGATGCCATACAGACCACACACGGATGTGATCTGTGTGGCATCCTTGTGACAAATACCGGAGAAAAACGAATGTCAGTGAAATCAATGGTATACATACCAGTCTCCCGCTGCAGTCACACTTGCTCATTATGCCTCATGCATATTCACTGCAGTGACTCCAACAGTCAATCACAGATGCCCACACTCTGTGATAGCACGTGAGATTGGCTGTTGAGTCAAACTGTGCCCCCACAATCTGCACCAGTATCTGTGACTTGTATGACAATGAACCTGCCATCATATGCATTGCATTGGGGTCCACATATATTTGAATCTCAGAGTAGATAAAGTGGACGGCTGTAGCCCCCAGCTGTGCACTTTTTTGATTCAATAGATTTTTATTGCAAAATTTAAACATAACAAACAAGATTGGAACGTATAATCAGAGTTCGTATGTTTTTAAAAAAAAAACAAAACTCAGAACTTAACATATTCTCTAGTCTAGAGTACGGGATGGGAAGTGGGTAGAGAGGGGGGAGGAGAGGATACGGATAGAGAAGGGGAAGTTACAGTGTGTGAAATCAAAGAATGGGAAGAAGGGGAGAAGAGAATAGCAAAGGAAAAACACAACAGGCATTGTCCGTCTAGTGGAATAAGGCAACAGTCAAGGACGGAATTACAGTTCCCATGCAATAAAGGTTCAAAGAGAGAAAATTTAAACATGTGGTTTATAAGTTGACATGAGCCATGGGTCCCACCAGCTTAGAATTTTTCCCTTCCGTTTGGCGTCGTGAGCAAGTAGTAGTTCATAGTGGAAGTGAGAGTTGATGGAGATGACCAGCTCCTCTTTGGTTGGCGGAGCAGGCGACCTCCAATGTCGCACCACACAGAGTCGAGCAGAAATTAAAATGTTAGCAATGTTCGGTTTGTGTATATGCGCGAAATCCTCCAAACCCAGTCCCAGGAGTGCCAAAGTAGGTGTGAGGTTAACTGGGTAGTGTAGGATCTCGGTAAGCAGATGCCTCACCATGGTCCAAAAAGGAGAAATTTTAGGGCATGACCACCATACATGTGTGGCATCTCCCTGAAGTCCACACCCTCTCCAACAAAGCGGAGAAGGTCTCGGTAAGGCAGTAGAGAATCTAGAGATTCGATCTGGTGTTAGATACCAGTCCATGTGTAGTTTCTTTATTTGTTCAAAATGGGTTATACACTTAGAGAAAGCTGTCGTTTGAGAGGCCGCACATTGCCATTGGCGGAGATCTGCTGTAAATTGCAGGCGGGACTCCCACTTCTCCATGTAGGAGAGTTTCACGTTACCTCTGAGTGAGCAGATCGCCTGGTATACAATAGAGACTCCATGTGCTTCAGGGGAGGTGGACCTGAAGTATCTAAGTAAGGATCCGTCCACATCAATGTCATCGGGGCTCAACTCCTGACAGGCCACAGAATCAAGGAAGTGTCTCAGTTGCAGGTACCGGTAAAATGAAGAGCGGGGGATTTCAAATCTATCAACCAAATCTGAGAAGGATCTGACCCTCCCCCCCTCCCTCACCTGCCGCAGGTACTCCACCCCAAGCGTTCTCCATGAGGAAAGAGAGAGAGAGTCAACCAACTGTTCCACTGCCTGTATAGTGATGTAATGGTGTAAGAACAAGAGAAGGGTTCTACTGTGTGAGTGCCATATTTGTAAGAGCGCCGTCATGGACCTTAGATAGTTTGGGGTTTTGCCGTGCAACAGAAGGGCACCTTCAAGCAAGAGTCTGGTGGACTTTCGGGGTGCCAAATGCCTCTCAATTTGCAGCCATAGGCATTGTGAGTCCTCTTTCCACCACACTCTGGCTGCTGCAATATGAATTGCCTGATAGTAGGAAGCAATGTCAGGGAGAGCCAGTCCTCCAAGTCTGTTAGGTAAAGTGAGAATTTTGTAACTCACCCGATGTGGCTTAGAGTTCCAAACAAATCTGCTTAACAGTGATTGTATGGATTTCAAAAGGCGGCGGGGGAACGCCAGGGGAAGGCATCTTAGTACGTGTAGAATTTTGGGGAGATAGGTCATTTTTATTATTTGAATTCTTGCCATCCAAGACAGGCCCAGAGAGGAGTGTGAGTCCAGCCCCGCCTTCAAATTTTTATATAAGATGTCGTAGTTACATCGCACTACATCAGATATGGATGTGATTTGGATGCCCAAGTACGGGAAGCCCCCTGACGACCAAGTGAAGGGTATGTCTCGCTGGAGTTGACAGGCCATATCTGGGGGAACATTTATAGGGAAGAAAAGCGATTTTGATGAGTTTAACTTATAGTAGGAGACCCCCGAGAACTCCGAGAGCAACTGTATAAGATGTGGAATGGATCGAAAAAGGTCAGTACATATGAACACCACGTCGTCAGCGTATAGGCCAATTTTGTGTTCTCGATCTCCCACTTTGAGACCCAAGATGTTAGGGTCAGTTCTCACTCTCTCAGCCAATGGTTCCATCATCAGAGCGAATATCAACGGCGAGAGGGGACAACCCTGTCTCGTTCCATTCGCTATGGTGAACCTAGAGGAGGTGAAGCCAGAGGATCTCACCCTCGCATTGGGGTTAGAGTAAAGGGCCATCACTGAGTTCTGGAAGTCCCCCACTACACCAAACCTGTTCAGAACCTCCCTTAAATACCCCCAGTGCACCCTGTCGAAAGCTTTCTCAGCATCCAACGAAAGAAGTGCACTGGGGGCATTGTTCCTTTCCATCAACTCCAGGAGATCTAAAAGCCTGCGGGTACCATCCGCTGCCTGCCTGGCCGGAATGAACCCGACCTGATCCGGTCCTATCAAGGACGGCAAGATTGACATTAATCTGAGCGCCAGAACTTTGGCGTACAACTTTAGGTCAGCATTGAGGAGAGCTATGGGTCTGAAGTTAGCGGTAGAAGTAGTTGATTTGCCCGGTTTCGGAAGAGTAGAGATGAGGGCCTCCAGTCCCTCTGGAGCAATGTGCCCACGCTCACGCCAGTAATTAAAGACTTTAAGTAAATAGGGAGATAAGCTCTGAGAAAAAGATTTATAGTACGTATACGTGAAGCCGTCTGGGCCAGGGGCTGAGTTAGTTTTCATCGATTTAATAACCGCATGTATCTCCTCTAAACGAAACGGAGCATTCAGGAAGGTGTCTTGCGCAGCAGAGACCTTAGGTAGGCTGACTTGGTCTAAAAATTGGTTAATACTGTCGGAGGAAGGTTGAATTGTATGCTCATCTTCATGTAGATTATACAACTTGGAGTAATATTTACGAAACTCTTCTGTAATTAATAGGGGATTTCTGATTGGGACCTTATGATGGTCGAGGAGGTGGTCTATTTTAGTGGCTAACTGACGTTTTTTGATGCGTTGGGCCAACAGTTTTCCCGCCCTATCTCCCATGTTATAAAAGTTTGCCTTCATTTTTTTAAGGTTGTGTTCGACCTTGCCCAGGAGCACATTTCGTAGCTTGAGGCGGGCCTCTGTAAGAGAAGCCAGCACCTCCGGCGTATGTTTGCGTTTATGTGTTTGTTCCAGTTGTACAATCGTTTGGGTCAGGTGTTTAGTAAGTTCCTCTCTTGCACGTTTAGCTCGAGCAGCAATCTTGATGATGACTCCTCTAATATAAGCCTTGTGCGCAAACCATAGGTTTTCTGGAGAGGTCTCACCATTGTCATTCTGGGCAAAGTATTCCACAACATCAGAGGACACCTGTTGTACATTATCAGGAAACGAAAGGATGTAGTCGTTTAGGCGCCAGGAATTGGACGGTGGAATATGAGAGGCATCCGCTATGGTGAGAGACGCGGGAGCATGGTCTGTCCAAGAGATATGCCCAATATCTGCGCGTAGACAGTGGGGAAGAAGAATATCATTGACTAATATGTAATCAATACGACTGTAGGTGTTGTGTCTAGGTGACATGTAAGTGTAGTCTCTCTCTTCCCCATGTAGATAGCGCCAGATGTCGTGAAGTTGATGTGAGGCAATAAGTTTACTCAAATCAATGCGACAGTGTGAGGAAGAGGAGGAGTCGAGACTCCCACCCGGAGGGATGTTATAGTCCCCTGCTATGATCGTGGGTCCCTTTACAATTTTTCCAATTTTAGACAGTAGGGCTCGATGAAATTTCATCTGACCCGTATTTGGTCCGTACACTGAGACCAACGAAAATAGCTTATTGTTCAGGGTGGCCCTTAAAATAAGGTATCTACCCTGGGGGTCAATGATCTCTTCTAGTATAGAAACAGATATAGATTTGTGGATGAAGATTGCTACTCCAGCTTTTTTCTCACCTGAATCTGCAAAAAACCTATGTGGGAAGTTTGGGTGAGACATTCTACCAGTATCCTGTCGTAGCAGGTGGGTTTCCTGCAAGAAGATTACCTCACTATGAAGTTTCTTAATCTGATTCCATACCAGAGATCTTTTGCCGGGAGAGTTGAGCCCGTTGACATTGATCGTCGAACACTTGATGGACATCTCCAATAACTGCTACGAGCAAAAACCAGGAGAAGAGAGATATAAGTTTCAGATAAACTAGAATAAACAAATTCAAACAGTACTAGGTAATACACAGTCCGAAAATCGGAAGAAAGAAGGAGAGATGTAAGAAGTTTGAATAGTAGTAGAAGAGAGGGGGGGGAAGGGTGGGAGGTTAAGGTGTAAAGAAAAAAGGAAAAGAAAAAAAAAGAAGGGAGAGGGGGGGGGGAGAAGGAAGGGAAGAGAAGGAGAGGAAGGCTATTTACAAATCCACCAATTTAGGTGGAAGGCGTCAAGCGCCTTTCTGACTCGGTGTGTCCTTAAAGGAAAGGACCACAGAGAGACAACAATGCACAGTACTCAAAATGTACCTGTGGGGGCGAGCACTGCCCAAAGATATGGACTTAAAGATAGGAGAACTTGAGGATAGGTGAGAAAAGGATCCGAAGTAAGTAGATAGAGTAGAGGAGCTGAGAATAGTAGGAGTTTGAGTGCGAAGAAGGAGCACAAGTTAAACAGAATAAAGAGGAGGTATAGTATAGGAAAGAGAGCAGAAGAAAATCAACAGGGAAAGAGGCCCCGAGTCTATATAAGATCAATTAAAGAGTGACATTTAACCGACAGTAAGGTAAGTATAACAGGTCAGGCTGGCTCCAGACGATGAGAGGTAGTAGATGCCTCATCCGTATCAGCGTGGCTAGGAGAAGATGGTGAGTGGTGCTGTGGTGGAATCATCTTCCATTGCTTCAGGAAATCCTTTGCTTGCTGTGGGTGAATACATGTGTAGATCACGTTGTCCTTCCTGATGAGTAGTTTCAATGGATATCCCCATCGGTAGTCTATGCGCTGCTCCCTTAAAATGGATGTAAATTCTTGAAAGGCTCTCCTCCTCATTAAGGTCCCGGCAGACAAATCAGGAAACACCAGGATTCTTTGGAATTCTTCAGGCACCTCCACCCCACTCCTCAGGGCTCTCAGGAAGTCCTCCTTTACCTCAAAGAAGTGTATTCTTGCTAATACATCGCGAGGCAGGGCAGGATCAATGGTGGCCGGTCGGGGGAGCCTGTGGATCCGGTCTATAATCACTTCTGTGTGCTGCATTGCAGGGAGGACTGAGGAGATAAAACGCTGCAGCAGAGGTCTAAGATCTTTAGGAGAAACAGAGTCTGGAATACCTCTCAGTTTTATATTGTTTCTTCTTGAGCGGTCTTCAAGATCTAGCTGCTTCAGTGCTTGTTTTTCCAGCTTAGCTTGCAACTCAGAATGGGCATCCAATAAAGCATTATGTGATTTAACAAGTTCTCCCATCTTACATTCAAGGTGATCCGTTCGTGTAGATAGGGCACCAACCTCACCCCTCAGTCCCGCCACCATTCCCTGCATGTCTTCTTGAAGCGAGGATCTGAGGTCTGCTAGGAGATCCTTCATAGCGGCATGTGTAACAGGGTTCCCAGCCATCAGCCCAGGAGAGGGTGGAAAGGAGGTAAGCGAGGCCGTGGAGTTGCGCCTAGAAGCCCGCGTATTGTGCTGCGGGGAGTGAGGCGGGAGCGCCATCTTGAATGCAGCGAGGGGGAAGCTACAAGGCTGGGCTGGTTCAAAGAAGTCCGTAACCCGGCGTGGTGGAGCTCGCCTGGCGGGTCTAACTCGGCCCATTCAATGCCTGACCTGTTCCGCTGTCTTTCAGGGTCCGTCTGAGGAACGGGTTGCCGGCACATGCAGTGTAACGTCGCTGCAAAGACTCGGGTGCCTCGGAGCTCCCTGATTATGCGGCCATTGCTATTCAGCTCCAGGCCACGCCCCCCCCCCAGCTGTGCACTTTATATTGTATGAAATGCAGGGACCTCATGGATTATTTTTTTTAATTATTTAAATAAATAATTTTAAAAACAGTGGCATGGGAGTCCCCCCACCCTCCAATTTGATACTCACCCAAGATAAAACATGGCTGGGCGTTGGTATGCTCTCCTTGGGGAGGCACGTAGTTATTACCCCCATCAGGCTAAGAATAGCAGCCCCCAGACGCCCCAGAATTTGGCGCATTCATTAGAAGCTCCAAATCCTGGCAATTTGAATGGCTCTTTCTGATGCCCTGGTGCAGTGGCAATTAGGGTAATAAAAGGGGTTAATGACAGCTTGAGTATTTATACTTGTCATCAATCTCTTGATTAGTAATGTTCAGGCCTCTAAGTGACTCGCACATTACCAATCCTATAGATCAGGGGTAGGGAATTTCAGGCCTCACGTGTATAGTAAAATACACATTAATGTGTAAATGTCACAAAAAAAACAACCACTGAAAAACAAACAGCTCTAGGATGCCATCAGAATGCTGTCAGCCTTTTTGACTGAGCCAAATACTTGGTGCAACAGGATTGCTCTTTTCCTCATAAACATGAATGAAATGAGGAATGTCCACAGCAATAAAACACACTGAAAATGAACGTAATGCGCATTACGCATTTATCATTAAAGCTGAACAAAGCCAAGTTACAGGGAGAATACTAGCTGTAGTACACGGCTACGCCCGGATTAATAAATAACTGCTGTTAGCTATAACAAAATAGAATTTGAATATTTCATATTAATGACCTGTAGGAAAATAGAAGTTGAGCTGTGATTAGTTGCTATAGGCAGCCTGATAAATCTCCAGCCAATAGTAAACCTTCCCCCAGGCCGGTCAGTATATGTTACCTCACACATACAATTAATAGACAGCTCATGTGACTGACATCTGCCTTAATTCCTTATATGGCACATGTGTTGCACATTGGCTATTTTTAATCAGATGCTTATTTTTGGAAATTAAACATACCAGACGTATGAGTCGAGTTGTGTGAGGCGATTTGTGCACATCTGTGTCTGTCTGTGTGGTGTGTGTCCCCCTGGGGTGTGTGTGTGTCCCAGTGGTGTGCAGGTGTCCCTATGGGGGGGTCCCTGAGGTGTGTGTCCTTTTGGGGGGGAGGGGTGTCCCTGTGGTGTGTGTCCTTGTGGGGGGAGGGGTGTCTCTGTGGTGTGTGTCCATCCCTATGGGGTCTGTGTGTTCCTGTGGGGTGTGTGTGTGTGTGTCTCTGTGTCCCTGTGGGGTGTGTATGTGTGTATGTCCCTGTGGTGAGTGTGTCCCTGTGGGGTGAGTGCATGTGTCCTCATAGGGTGTGTATGTGTGTGTGTCCTTGTGGGGGGTGTCTGTGTGGTGTGTCTCTCTGTGTTGTGTGTGTCTCTTTGTGGTGTGTGTTTGTGTTCGGGTATATGGTGAGTATCCAATGTTGGGGCTCCACCTTAGCTGTTACTCTTTGTGTGCATGTGGTGTGTATACATGTCCCTGTGTGTGGTGAATATTCCATGTCAGGGCCCCCACCTTAGTGACTATATGCTGGTATATGCTGTTAGTCTTTGGTGCTGTCATTAAGCCCCTCTCATTCACAACTGTCAACTGATAACTGTCACTTTCTCTCCATTATGTAGATAAGGCCAAAATTGTTTGGTGAATTGGAACGCGCGGGGTTAAAATTTCGCCTCACAACATAGCCTATGACGCTCCCGGGGACCAGACGTGTGATTGTGCAAAATTTTGTGGCTGTAGCTGGCAGCTGTCGATTTTCCTCCCACCCATTTCTTTTTACTTTTTCCTTATTATGTAGATAGGGCCAAAATTGTTCGGTGAACTGGAACGTGCAGGGTTAAAATTTCGCCTCACAACATAGCCTATGACGCTCTCAGGGTCCAGATGTGTGACTGTGCAAAATTTCGTGACTGTAGTTGCGACGGTGTAGATGTCAATCCCGGATATACATACATACACACACACATACACACATACACACATACATACATACATACATACATACATACACACATTCAGCTTTATATATTAGATATGACGCTTCAAAAAGAGACAAAAGGCGCAGCTGAAAAATCTGAATAAAAAAGAATAAATAAAACACATTCAAAAACAAAATGAGAAACAAAATCAAAAGTAACCTAATTAATTGGAGCAGAATCGTTGGAAAAAATCTGTAACATCAAAAATGCTACAAATACTCATTGTTGACTATTTCCAACTGATTTCATTTTGTGGGTTGGGGTGTCTAATGAATGTTACAATACCTACATAATCAATTTAACTTCACAAAATCTCACCCACACTCCTTGGAGAAAATCCACTGCAAAAATTGACATGTCAATTATTTGGTCTTCTTCATTAACTAATTTAATGTACGGTAATTAAAACCAACTAAAGCTAATTTGTAAATAGGAGAAAATCAAAATACAGGTGTTTAATTTACTCCCTGAGGAGGGTACAATACCCCTCACTCTGTAATGTTAATTTGATGCCTGTTCTCTATATAGCACCAACATATTCTTCAGCACTAAAAACTAATTGTCAGCTCTCACACCAGATCCTCAGTCAGTTTTGGAGGAAATCCATACATGTGACTAGTTGGTCTTTTTCATGTATGATTATTCATCATCATCCATTTCATATATAAAATAGCACAGTACAATGACTAACAATTCCTCATGGCTTGCAAAACATTTAAGCATCATTGAGGGTGGGGAACTTATGATGACATTTTATACCCCAGTCTTGAATCAAAAGCATGTTGCAGTAATGGACACTACCTTTTTAAAATAATTTGGTATGTGTTTGAACTTTTTGTGTGCGAGAACCCAGTCGTGACTGGTGTAGATTTGAGCTACAATGTATGCCAGTTTTCTCTCATACTTTATAGTGAATTTGTTGTGCCATAGTAGACCATGCCAATTTTGCTAAACCCCATTGATGGAGGTTTCTCTAGATTCTCCTAATGGTACCTTTACACTAGCAACTTTTCTAGAAATTTCACTGACAACTTACTTGTTGCAGTGAAATCATGGAGACTTGTTCCATTTGTACACAGCAACAAGATAGAACAATGTGTCCATGATTTCACTGCAACCAGTAAATTGCCATAAAATTCTAGAAAGTTGCCGCGTTAAAGTACCTTAGTCAATGAAAAATGGACAGAAATATGAAGCAACTAGTATGATGCCAACTGTGTTCTGTACGAGTTTATCACTGTCCATATAACTGCGGGATCTCTCTGCTAAGGTCCTGCTCACTCAGATTATCAGTGTGGAGTCTGCTCCCTCCAAAACACAGAACGAAAATTAATCTAGAGGTTTAGCTTTAACCTACTGGACCATTGCCTGAGGTGGAGGTATGGTGAACAGTCATCCCACCCATCTCTTTAGCTGTGCAAAAAACCTGGCCCTGTTAAAAACAATTTATCTCTCTCCACACTTATTACACTGGAGCATTACATCCGGATTCACATCACCAAATTTAATAAGTCGATGATACATATCTCCCCTTTACCAGTGATCTCTTTACGCCATACACATTGTTAGAATTTCCTGATATATTTGATATGTACCCTAGCTCATCTGACTGGAATAATGGTCAGCTAAAAGCATTATACTGTACTACATACATGGACCCAAGTACCAGTTGATACAGTGAAACAATCATATTCGAGAACATAAGTTTTAGCCATGAGGGGGTTTATTTCATCAGTAACAGTAATATGTTTTTTTTCTGCCAACAGTAAGTAGCTAACGTTAATTCATGAGTCTATTCATATAGACATTAAAATGACACGCATATGTCAAGAACATATTCATATTTCATCTGTTTTGCCAATTAAAAGGTCTATTGAGCATATGGCAAATAAATAATGTACAGAGGCAGGCCAAATGTGATCTGTATGGTATCCATATAGCGCTAATATTTCATCAGTACAACAGAAAAAAGAATTTCATGCTGGGGATTGATCCATCACATGATGGATACAAGCAGGAACCGACAGACACTACAGACTGAGAGTCAGCTGGGTTTCCATTTTGCTACCGGTAATTTTATGGCCATTATAGTAAGGCAAAGAGTTCGTTCTTACGATCATATTTTTAGACCAATGTTATTTTTTTCACGTTTTTCAGATAACCATTTTCTTTTCATGGAACCGAATATTCATTCGAAAAAAAAATTGCAACATGTATTGTGTTCACAACTTTAAAGGGCCACAAAAACTTAAAATAACCCTAATGGTACCTTCACATGCCGCAATAACGGCTGGCGATATGAGGGATCTAACGTGCAGTGCATGTTTTTCATTCTCGCCTCAGATCGCCGATGACGGCCTCACAACTGCAATTGCGCCGTGAAAGTAAGGTGATGTGTCGCTCGGGAAATTGCCTCACTACAGTGGAAACAATCCTGGCTAATCCCATCCTCGGTTCACACGCTGCAATTTTCAAAGGCAATGTGGGCGTACATGTTGAGCGCGGCGAAGGATAGGCGTGCCGCAGTGGTTTACGCCGCGCCCCTTATGCACTCATTGGACAACGCAACAGCATTCCGATTGCGCAGCCTGCTCTGGAAGGCTGGCTAATACATGACGCCATTGCCATTGTGTGGTGCTGACGGACAGCTCATTAAATATGGCGTCGCTGTCAATTGACAGCCAATGGGAACACAGTAGCCCACACCAATCAGTTCACACGGGAACAACGTAGGCGACGCTGATCCATCACTATTGCCCTATCACACGCCACAACACGGAAATATTGCCTTCATGATTGTGGCTGATTTCAGAGCAGTGCTCAGTAATAAGGCAACAGGAGATTTATCGCCGCAAATTCCCCAATCACACGCCGCAACTGTGAGGCAATTTCACGGCGATTGCTCCGGAGCGACGTATCGCCTTTTGGATTCCCAGGTGATATTGCGGCATGTGAAGGTACCATAATACTAACCTTACCACTCACTTGTCCCAGCAGCACTCTCATAGCATTTGGTGCCCGTTGCCCACCATCCGGTCTTCAGGGCCTTCACTCTAGAACAGGACTTCACAGTTTGTCACAACAACAAAGTTCCAAAGCACCATGACCTTTGAGATCTTGTCGTAGTCAGAAGTCATGTTTACAGTAAAGACATCGGCATGCATTTGCAGAAGAGGCTATGACGATTGACTGTACTGACAGTATTACCAGGGTAATGGGAAAGGTGAGCAGCAAGCTGAATATTAGGTTTCTTTTCTATATTTTACATGTTACATTTATAATGTCTTGGAGTCTGGAGACACTCTAGAGTATTATAAGTAACTAGCTGTGAGCCCGATGCAAATGCATCGGGTGTCTAGAATATTTTTAAATTTTTTTTTAGATTTTCAAATAATAATCCAATTAATCCAATGACATCTTTCCACCAACTACATATATTTGTATGGTTGATATCATTTAAGGAAAATTGAACTATTATGTTGTAAGGGTCTTAGAACACAAAGTACCAATACTTCTTAATATGTCAATTGTTTGAATTGATGAATTAACAGTACTAATATATGTATCAGCCACTTTGTGTCAGCCCACCAATCGCGTCAAGATGCCCTTACGCCTGGTGGGACCTACTCTAACTAAATCCGAATTGATATAATTTAGATATTTGTAATAGCTGGATTTTTCTTAGATTTTTTGAGGATTGTGATGTAAATAATAAAATTTTGTAAATTGATACAGAATGAGTTACCAGCTACAGACTTGCAGCAATATCCATGCAATAACAAAAAAACTTGTAGTTAACCAACGGTAAATGGAGTTAACATAGCTTCAGCAGGTGCATAAGATGCATCCACTAACTAACCACAGGTGACTGCAGTTGATGTGGATGACACTGCCGCAACTATGTTGTCTGCACAAACCGCAAGTTAAGTACAAATTACATATATGCAATTATGAAAATTACAGCAAGTATGTTGTTGGTGAGTCCTTCATGATCAATTATTATCATTTAGAATATTCCTCAACAAAGTGAAAAAATCTAAGAAAATTGTCGTAATAGAATCTAATTAATAATTTATGTTTGTCCCTATCTATCTAAACATGTGGAACACACCTTGCTAATGAGATGTGTGTGAACAGCCGTCCCACCCGTCTCTTAGCTGTTCACAAAAACCTCTCCCTTTAAAGAATAACAATCAAATCTCTCAGCACGTAGTGTACTGGAGCTTTAAATAGTGGTTTCTATCACCCTGTGAAAAAATCAGAATGATACACATCTCCAATGAAATCTGAAATGTGTTTTTCCACAAACATTGTATAAACTATGCACATAAAAAACTGAAATTGAAAAGACTAAACTAATTTTTTTTTTTTTTTTTTTTTTTTTAAAAATAGAAAAGGTAAAAATATAAAATATGCAAAAGTTCATCCCAAAATATTCCGATAGACAATATTTTTGGTGAAGACTTTCTCACAGTTAGGCACCAATTTGCCTTGAATACATGAATCCACCACTTTCACCTTCACATTGCATCGTCTCTTCACACGTGAGAAAGCCACATATAATTGTCCATGACCAAAAACAGGTTCTGGCAAATAAATCCCCACTTTCTCCAAAGTTTGTCCTTGGGATTTATTTATGGTCATGGCAAAGGCAGGCTTCACGGGAAATTGCCGACGTCTAAGTTTGAAAGGCAATCCAGTCTCTGATGGACAGAGATCAATTCTTGGAATGAAGACTACATTTCCTTCATCCGAGCCAGAAATTACTTTTGCTTGTATCAAGTTGTCAAACAAAGCAATAATAATCATCCGAGTCCCGTTACAAAGTCCTTTTCTGCTGTTAAAATTACGCAAAAGCATTATAATTGTACCAACTTTTAGTTTGAGGAGATGGGAAGGCATTCCTGTTGGTGTTAGAGAATTTAGAAATTCCACAGGATATTGTTCGGGATTTTCTGTCTCATCTGGATCAATAGAATCGTGGCTCAAATATTCCATATATTCTCCAGGAATACAATCCATAACTTTTGAATTGATCAAATCCACAGCGTCATTTTTGGGACAAAGAATGGCATGTGATGCAGCATTCTGAATACTTTTGTCATTATTCACATCAATGACAATGTTTTCACCAAATATGTCCAAGATTAAAGAGCCAGTGCAGATCATGTCTTGCGGGATCTCAATGACATCATCACCAAGGTTGTAATCATTGGACAATTCTCCATTTCCCAATTGAATTAACCAATTGCTATATTCAGAATCAATGGAGCGCATGTTGTTAATGAGCGGCAATTGATTGAAAAGCTGCCATTGTCGTGAATATTTAATGCAGCTCTCTACGATGTCTGTCCTTGTTCCATGAGAGATGATAGGAAGACACTGCCGAAAGTCTCCTCCCAGAACAATGACTTTTCCTCCAAAGGGTAATTTATTTTTCTTGGAGACATCAGTTGTCATGACATCCCGTAATAATTGATCAATTACATGCAAAGCGTATTTTGACAACATAGTAGACTCATCGATGATGAAGAGTTTGGTAGTCTTCAAATGTTGGGCCGCATCAGTATCATTTTTGATTCTTGAAACAGATGTCTCATTAATTGGTATTGGTATGCCATACAGTGAATGGATAGTTCTTCCTCCTTGCAATAGATTAGCAGCAATCCCTGTACTGGCTGCAGGTGAGACAACTTCTCCTTCTCCTCTCAGTTCATGAATCAATAGATGATAGAGATATGTTTTCCCACTTCCACCGGGACCGTCAAGGAAAAAGCACTTTGGCTTATCACTTGTATCCTCTAAAGCTTTATGGATTGCAGTATAGGCCAAACGTTGTTGATCATTTAAGGTGGCTTTCATTTCATGTGCTCTTACTAACTCTTCTTCTTTGTTGTATTGAGGACGAATGTGTGGTTTTCTTTTTGGGCGTGGCAGATTAAAATCAATGAAATGTTTAGCATGAAATTTTAAAACATGTTCAACATCAGTCATGGCATATCCTTCACAATGCTCACAATCATCAGTGTCAGGGTGGTAGGCATGGCAGTAATCTTGAACGAAGTGTTGTTTAAATTCTTGCCACAACTCCAGGGGATGATTAGGAGGACCAAAGACACATATATACGCAAACATTTCACGGAGCTGTGCAGGCATATTGAGAACACAGGCATCCAATAAAGTTTTTCTCCAAACACTGTCATCGAAGAGCAATCCAAGGGCTAATGCCGCCTCTTTAAACGTTGGGTATGTGACTTCCTTAACAGTCTTAAGGTTATCAAAACTTGTAGCTCCTTTAACATGGAGTAACAACAGCCTTAAAAAATAACGTTCTTGTTCTTGAATACTAACAGTGTAGAGCCTACCAATGACTGAAGCACCTCCTCTCCTTCTAACTTCCCATGCACCTTCTTTCCAAACATAATGCTCAGGAATTTGACGATATAAGTACTCCCGAGCTTTGGATCATTCTCATTGAGGGTAAAGTAGGCCATGAGTGTTGATTGTCTGTCCATTGAATAACTGATGTTGTCCGCAGTATCACCCTCGTGAAAAAAAAGTGATTGTGAATGAGGCAGATGTACTGCAAGACGAATAATGCTGTGAGATTGTCTATGCATATGAAAAGCAAAGATTCGCCAAGCTGCCTCTGGTGCACTCACATATCTGGAATCCATGAATTTATGAGTTTCATCGTGTCTGATGTTGGTTTCACAAATTTCCACATTGGCTTTGTCATGACCTTTGTACACATATTTAAAGAGGTATTTTACACTCTGAATGGAAGCACATATTTCCACATTGATATGGCACTTATATTTTAATAGAAGGAAATGGTTATATGGAACCACCCAAGAATTATCAATCATCTTGGAATGGTGTGGAAAAGAAGGTCCTTCGTTTCTTTGATAACTTGGATATGCATCCTCAGGTATAACAGTTTTGGTTTGAAACTGTTTGGGAAAAGCTTTTTTACACTTTCCATTCTCCATACATGGAGAATTTGGATTGTGTTGTCCACAGGGGCCATGGATCATGTGTTGCATGACAATTTGATGGAGCACAGGGTAATGTGATGGATCAGGAATTTCAGCCCAAACAGTATTATCGACTTCTACCTCAGTTCTTAGTTTTGAGTTGGCATCCAGAATAATTAGAATGTGAGCATGTGGTAGGCCTCGCTTTTGAAATTCTATCACATGAACCATAGCACAAACCTTGCCAAATAATCCAGAATTAATATCTTTCAAAAGGGCTTCAAGTTTAATCCTGAATACACGGGCCACTAAATCCGGGCGATGTTCAGCACGCTGCCATGGCTGTAAATTGGTTACAATTTCACTCCATTTCGGATTGCAGGTCATCGTTATAAAAAGATCTGGTCTTCCAAATTTAGTTACAATCGCCATGGCATCTTGATACCTCTGCTGCATATTTCGGGGACTTCCCTCAAAGGAAGATGGTAAAATTACGGTTTTGCCAATGGGGATTCCTTTTTCTACGGATTTTCTAAGCAAATGTTCTTGAAGGAGACAATAATCTTCCACCTTCAAATCCTTCTGGTGTTGTCTTATAAAATTTAAACGATTCGCCAATGAATCCCCATTGAAAGTATAGGGGGACTTGCGGCAAGTGCGGCGGCTGAGGTAGCGACTCGCAATGGCCTCGCGGCC
This sequence comes from Allobates femoralis, assembly GCA_033576535.1. Taxonomy (NCBI): domain Eukaryota; kingdom Metazoa; phylum Chordata; class Amphibia; order Anura; family Aromobatidae; genus Allobates; species Allobates femoralis. Next base: position 95,692,372 of record JARQOC010000002.1, on the reverse strand, counting down.
ATTGCTCGCGCTACCTCAGCGGTACATCGCTAAGTTTGTGGCCGAGCCTCTGGTTCTATTTTCGGCCACCGACTCGCAATGGCCGCTTCGCGGCCATCGCTCGTACGTGGTGACGTCAGCGGCTCGCAATGGCCGCTACGCGGCCAATGCTTCGCCGTGATGACGTCACAATCGTGACAAAGCCACGGCACGTTTTCGGGGGCCGACACGAAAATGCCTACGGCAATTATATAGTAGATATTCAATTTGGGAAAAATGTTTCCTGCAGTATATGAAATCCATGTGATTTGGCAAATTTGAATTTTGCCAGATCCACTTTTATCTAATGACTAACTGTACTACCCGGCTACGCCCGGGTTAATAAATAACTGATGTTAGCTATAACAAAATAGAATTTGAATATGTCATATTAATGACCTGTAGGAAAATAGAAGCTGAGCTGTGATTGGTTGCTATGGGCAGCCTGATAAATCTCCAGCCAACAGTAAACCCTCCCCCCGGCCGGGCAGTATATGTTACCTCACACATATACACATAATAGACAGTTCATGTGACTGACATCTGCCTTAATTCCCTAAATGGCACATGTGTTGCACATTGGCTGTTTTTAATCAGATGTTTATGTTTGGAAATTAAAGATAGCACATGTATGAGGCGAGTTGTGTGAGGTGATTTGTGCACATCTGTGTCTGTGTGGTGTGTGTGTCCATGGGGTATGTGTGTGTGTCCCAGTGGGTGAGAGCATGTGTCCCTATAGGGTGTGTATGTGTGTGTCCCTGTGTGGGGGGGGGGGGTCTGTGTGGTGTGTGTGTCTCCGTTGTGTGGGGCTCTTTGTGGTGTGTGTGTCCCTGTGGGGTGAGTGCATGTGTCCCTATAGGGTGTGTATGTGTGTGTGTCCCTGGGGGGGTCTGTGTGGTGTGTGTGTGTCTCTGTGTTGTGTGTGTCTCTGTGTTGTGTGTGTCTCTTTGTGGTGTGCGTCCCTGTGGGGTGAGTGCATGTGTCCCTATAGGGTGTGTATGTGTGTGTGTGTCCCTGTGGGGGGGGTTTGTGTGGTGTTTGTGTGTCTCTGTGTTGTGTGTGTCTCTTTGTTCTGTGTGTCCCTGTGGGGTGAGTGCATGTGTCCCTATAGGGTGGCTATGTGTGTGTGTCCCTGTGGGGGGGGGTCTGTGTGGTGTGTGTGTGTCTGTGTTGTGTGTGTCCCTGTGGGGTGAGTGCATGTGTCACTATATGGTGTGTGTGTGTCCCCGTGGGTGTGTGTGTGTGTGTGTCTGTGTTGTGTGTCTCTTTGTGGTGTGGTATGTGTCTCTATGTTGTGTGTGTCTCTTTGTGGTGTGTGTTCGGGTGCGTGGGAGTATCCGATGTTGGGGCTGCACCTTAGAGACTATACACTTGCTGTTACTCTTTGTGTGCGTGTGGTGTGTATACATGTCCCCGTGCGTGGTGAACATCCCATGTTGGGGCCCCACCTTAGTGACTATATGCTGGTATATGCGGTTAGTCTTTGGCGCTGTCATTAAGCCCCTCTCATTCACAATTGTCAACTGGTAACTGTCACTTTTTCCCCATTATGTAGATAGGGGCAAAATTGTTTGGTGAATTGGAATGCGTGGGGTTAAAATTTCGCAACACAACATAGCCTATGACGCTCTCGGGGTTCAGACGTGTGATTGTGCAAAATTTTGTGGCTGTAGCTGACAGCTGTCGATTTTCCTCCAACACTTTTCCATTCACTTTTTCCCCATTATGTAGATAGGGGCAAAATTGTTTGGTGAACTGGAACGCGCAGGGTTAAAATTTCGCCTCACAACATAGCCTATGACGCTCTCGGGGTCCAGACGTGTGACTGTGCATAAATTTTGTGGCTGTAGTTGCGACGGTGTAGATGCCAATCCCCGGTACACACATACATACAACATACACACTCACATTCAGCTTTATATATTAGATAAGGTGTCCACCTTGACTGTGGGCACTGTCAGGTGTTTACCTATTGAACAAAGAGGCCTGACAATGGCCATAAAAGTAGTGTCTCTAACCTAAGTGAACAGAATCAGAGTGCACTTTGCTTAACTTGATATTGTATTGACTGTAGGATGAAGGAATTGAGTAAAATGTACTAATAATCTGAAATTGGTGGCAACTTTGAGACCAATTCCATTGATACTGTTAGCTGTAAGTCAGAAATTGACATGGAGATATAACTTGAAATTCCTAAACCCCAGTTCAATATTTACGAAAATGACCTTAACCACTATGCGTGATAACTAGTCCTATGGTTCTTCTTATGTAGAAGAGGAGTTAGAGGCGCCCCAGGCAGTGGTACCCAGATACACCTGCTATTCCTAAACTTTTATTGTTACACTACTTCCAAGTTCTTTAAATTCCTAATCTTTATCTCGTAGAGATGAACTTTCCATAGGTAGGAGAAAAATTCATCTGATCAGAACAAAATGTTTGTTGAACTACATTTTTAATTTTTTGCATATTGGTGACACCAATTAGTAAGAATTCTAATTCAAAATGGCCACCTGTTGTGTGTAGATACGTTTTACGGAATATCCACATACAGTATGAAATGACTTTTCAATTGTACAATGTAGCTGGGACATTTTTTGTGAAGGTAATGTGGTAAAATAGAGCAATTAAATGCATTATGATGATATAATTTTAATGTATGTATGATATCTAATGAAATTATCTAATTGACAAGAGTGAATTATCTTTTAGTACAAAGACCTCTGTGTTGCACTTCAAGGAAGTCCTTCAAAATGTTACCTTCTCCTCTTTTTCGCAATGTTCAGAGTCTTTTCTTATAAGTTTCTATGCGGAAGGGATCAGATATTTTTAGATTCCCATTTTCAAAAGATTAATTACAATAGCGCTTCAAGAGCAAAAGTGAGGAATAATTCTTCAAGTGTATTTTCATAGTTAATATAAAAAGTGTAATGGTCCTTAGCAAGCATTGGAGATTAATGTATGTTCAAGCCTGCATATTTCGGAGATATACGACTTCCCTGAAATAATTCTAAGGGTCCAGCTTCCTTTATCTTGTGTTTTAATGTCTTTTATTATATTTAGTTTGAAAAATTATTGGACTTAAAGGTAAATAACAAATGATCAAAGTACAATAAGCAATATCTTGTGCCAACAATAAAAGCACTCCGTCATTTTTTTTTTTTCATTTCACCACCAGAGTAGTATCGCTAATGCAAGTTCCATGCCCCTAATTAGACTGGTTTTCACAGACTGTTTTTTAGCAACTGTGTAAATCCAGTTTAAACTGGATGTCCCCACATCCATTTTCGGCCCCATTGGGGCCGCAGGAACTTGTGGGTGCATCCCGTTCTTTACTTATCCACCTGATCTGGGTGTCCCTGTCTTTAGCACTAAGACCAGAAACACATTTTGGTGCAATTTTTGGTCTCGGTGATAAAATCGTGAACACTTGGATCCGGGGCACTAAGGGGTAAATTACAATGGGGTTCTATTGAACCTGAAGCCAGCAGAATCTGGATCCCGCTGGATCCAGGTTTTTGGTTTGAGCATGCTCAGAACCAAGTTTGAAATGACATGAATGTCATTTGCCACTGGACCCAGGAAAAAAAGTACCCAACCGGAAGCAACTGTCTGATAATACTGGAACAATGATCAAGAATATGGATCAGTGATAATACCGCTGCAGGTGCATCCAGTATGTCAATTGTGGGGGATTCCAGGGGTATCCAGGGGGATGCAAGATTTACCTGCATCGCCCCAAATTCCAAAAACCGGTAGTGTGAAACCAGTCTAATATACCTTCCAGCCGCCATCTTCTGTTCCCTGCACCGCTCCAGTTGGATCTTTCCAGATCGCTCAAGTCTTTGCTAGGCGAGTCATACGTCACTTCTCAATGTTAGTGTACAAGAGCCAGAATTAGACTAGCATTTATAGTTAGTGGCCATTAGCACTGACTTTTGGCCAATCAAGAGCTGGGATCACAAGATGGAGCAACGGAAATGGAGCGGCACTGGGAAGAGCTAAGGATGAAGGTTGAATACACTACTTGGAGCCGGGAACATGCATTAGTGATACCCCTCCAGTGGTAAAATAAAATAAAAATTGCTGGAGTAGTTCTCTAATCTGTCCAGATTGAAGTGGAATAAATAAAATAAAAATTTCTTAAAAACTATTTACACTAAACCAAAAATGTAAAACTAGTTGTCCACTTAAAATATATTACAATATTTAACATGCAGAATAAATAAGAAAGAGAATAGCAAGTTATTAGCAATACGTCAACTGAGGTAGTTGCACAAGTTATTCTGCTTAGTAGATCCTAAAGGTACCTTTACACGCCGCTACGACAGGATGGATACAACACGCTATAGGCTACAAATGTAGCTTGTAGCGTCAATATAGTAGTAGCGGCGTGTGAAGATGGTAGGAGGCAGCCGGCAACAGATACATCTGTTTCCGAGCACTGCTCGAAAACAGATGGCTACAAAGCCGATTGTAGCGAGCTGTATCGGCGTGTAAAGAAGGAGCAGAAGGGATGTCTACACACCAGGCTAAGTACCTGGTATGTAGCTGGGGCGTGACACAGGCTCCGGGTTACCGCGCCCCTTCAGCGATCATTGGAGGAAGCTCCTGCGTTATGATTGGCAGTCGCTGCATAGGGAGGCATATTTAAGGAGCTGACCAGTCACACTACACAATTGCTCGAGCGTCATGTATTAATCAGCCTCCTGCGATGCCTGCCCAATCATGGGTTTCTTGCTTTGTCCTATCATCGTACGGACATCTCGTAATCCACAATTTTGGCACGCCTATGTGCTGTCCCTGCTGCACCAGGTCCGCCCATATTAGCTTGTTGTAGCGGTGTGTAAATGAGGTAAGGTACGCTACAGATGGCTACTTGAGGCACCCGGCGGTGTATCCAGAGATAGATGTAACGTAGCGTAGCGCACCTTGTGGCGGCGTGTAAAGGTGTTGCGTTTACCGTTTGTAACCGTTTGAGCGTGCTCGTGCACGTGAAGTAGCGGGTTGTATCCATCCTGTAGTAGCGGCGTGTAAAGGTACCCTAAGGGTTTTCTGGTATTCAGACTTTTATCTCCATAAGGCCCCATTACACTGCACGACAATGTTAACGATATCGCTTAAACATCATGGGTTTGGAGTCGTTCAAGCGACATCATTACTACCTCGTTGCGTGTGACTGTGATGTTGTAATCATAACTCATTGGATCGGGGATCGCAGATGAGAACATGTTCTCAAATCACACGATCAACGATCAGCCAACCTGGTATATCGTTGTGTTTGATACCGCGATAATGATGTCGTTTACGACTTCGCCTATTCACAGCAATGGGCAGGTAATGTTCGCTGAGTTGTGCGAACGATACCTGCTCACTACATCGTTGGTGCGTTGTCCACAATATCTAGACGTGTGACATCTCACCAACGATGTTAAAACAATGTCGGAAACGACCGCGCTCCCGCGAAATCGTTGCCATCGTTTCAACGTCGTGTCGTGTAACGCTACCTTTACAGACATCTGGACTTTGCCCCAGGGCCCACTGGGTTGTGTCCATGCAGTAGCCTCTAGCCAGTACAATGATTTGAGAGAAAAATGTAAATAATCCAAGTCAGAGACAGGGCAAAATTAAAGGGAATCTGTCAGCAGGATTTGCTAACTCATCTGAGAGTAGCATAATGTGGGCAAAGAAACCCTGAATCCAATTATGTATCACTTAGTTTACAGGGTGCAGTAGCTCTAACAGAATTGGAGTTTTAAGATTTAGCATGTATTAGAGCTTAAAAAGCTAACCCCACCCACATTAGACTCTGTACAAGGTCTACAGTCAGTGAACTGCTATTCATAGCAGGGTCAAGCCGGACAAGCTTACCTCTAGCTGACCATGTCTGGCAATGATAATCTCCTGAAGCTAAAAAAACATTGCAGGTAAACAATAGCACACAGTATCATAGGAGATGCAATGAAGAAATCTGTGTCTTAACCCCCTACAGCTTGCTGTTTTCAGATTACAAAGCAAAAACCTGATGACAGATTTCCTAGAAGCCTAGTAATGCATAGCTCAAGTCCAAAAGATCAGGGAAGGACGCAATGCAAAAAAAGATAGTTGGCAGATATCAAAAGACAGGATCCAAAAGGGCATCTAATGTTTAATCAGCGTAATAAACAAGGATCAAAGCTGGGTAAGAAACAGAGGTTAATGCAATAATAACTGCAACAGGATTATAGAAATACAATAACAGTACATGGACAATGTGGTGCCCACGTCACAAAGCATGAGAGCCAGGGCCGGACTAGGACCAAAAAGCAGCCCTGGAAAACAAACGCCATCAGCAGGGGCGTAACTACAATAGGTGCAGGGGTTGCGATCGCACCCGGGCCCTGCAGCCTAGGGGGCCCCAAAAGTCCCTTTGGCCTATAGAAAAAGACTATTACTATTAAAGATTTCCAATAATTGGGGGCCCCGTTGGAGCTTTCGCATCGGGGCCCTTGGGCCTGAAGTTACGCCACTGGCCATCAGCCCACACACTATATCAGCCATCAGACCCGATCAATGAATTTTGCTTTTACATTGCAATCGCCTCATCACTTTCTTAAAGGAGTTCTTTGAAGAGCCACATGTGAATGTTTCAGCAGAGGGAATAATCAACTGTAGGTCCATTTACATGTTACTATTCAAAGCTACTTTTCTAAGGATTGTGGTGTCCCAGCGAAGGGAAAGTCATCCACCGCTTCTCGGACAACAGAATCAGACTGCCACTGCTTCTCTGACAAGACAGGAGATGTGGTACTGTACAGAGTATATACTGTATACAGAAGATAAGTGATGACTTCCATATTGGGGATAATCAATTTAAACAAACATTTAAATGCTGAAAATCACAAAGTCCAATACAACCTCTCTGACAACAGGACAGGAAAAGTAGTACAGTGCAGTGTATATATACAGAATAAAACAGATACTGAGGATTACACCCAGTATACAGGACAGGAGAGGTGGTACTGTGCAGTGTATATGTACAGGATAATACAGAAACTGAGGATTACACCCAGTATACAGGACAGGAGAAGTGGTACTGTGCAGAGTATATATACAGAATAAAACAGATACTGAGGATTACACCCAGTATACAGGACAGGAGAGGTGGTACTGTGCAGTGTATATGTACAGGATAATACAGAAACTGAGGATTACACCCAGTATACAGGACAGGAGAAGTGGTACTGTGCAGTGTATATGTATACACAATAATGCAGATACTGAGAATTACACCCAGTATACAGGACAGGAAAAGTGGTACTGTGCAGTGTATATATACAGAATAATACAGATACTGGGGATTACACCCAGTATACAGGACAGGAGAAGTGGTACTGTGCAGTGTATATATTCAGATTAATATAGATACTGAGGATTACACCCAGTATACAGGACAGGAGAAGTGGTACTGTGCAGTGTATATATACAGAATAATACAGATACTGGGGATTACACCCAGTATACAGGACAGGAGAAGTGGTACTGTGCAGTGTATATATTCAGATTAATATAGATACTGAGGATTACACCCAGTATACAGGACAGGAGAAGTGTCACTGTGATGTATACACAATAATGCAGATACTGAGAATTACACCCAATATACAGGACAGGAAAAGTGGTACTGTGCAGTGTATATGTATACAGAATAATGCAGATACTGAGGATTACATCGAGTATACAGGACTGGAGAAGTGGTACTGTGCAGTGTATATACAAAATACTACAGGTACTGAGAATAACACCAAGTATACAGGACAGGGGAAGTGGTACTGTGCAGGTTATATGTACAGAATAATCCAGATACTGAGAATTACACCCAGTATACAGAACAGGAGAAATGGTACAGTGCAGTGTGTTATATATATACAGATACTGAGAGTTACACACCAGTATACAGGACAGGAGAAGTGGCACTATGCAGTGTGTATACAAAATAATGCAGAGACTGAGAATTACACGCAGCACACAGGACAGAAGAAGTGGTGGCACTGTGCAGTGTATACGGTATATACAGAATAATACAGGTACTGAGATTTACACCAAGTGTACAGGACAGGAAAAGTGGTACTGTGCAATGTATATGTGTATGTGTATATATATATATATATATATATATATATATATATATACACACAGAATAAGACAGATACAGAGGATTGCACAAAATATACAGAACAGGAGAAGTGGTACTGTGCCAATCTATATTAAACAGCACTTACTTTTACTAACGGAGTGCTGTCAATAAAGACAAAAGACTGGCTTTAATGTACAAATACGAGGACGGAACGATGCAACAAAGCACCCTCATTTGCATAATAAATAGATATTTCTGCAAATATTAAAGACCCCTAAATCTGTGTAAATGTTAGTGTACTGTAAGGTCTCTGTCATAATATACTCACCGATCGCTGTGGTGCCATGGCCCGACTCCATAATGGCTTCACATCCACAGCTCGTCTCTGCAGAGTTCCCTCTTTTCCGGTCTTCTGCAACACATCCCGAGATGATGCCCTTAAAAAAATAACATTAGTTAGTCAATAAAAAAAAAAAACACCCGTGCTGTGTCCTAAATAAGCCCTAAGCTGTGCCCCTGCAAAAAAAGAAATACTCCTCACCTCACTGTCCCTTTTACGGTACATGGCCTCCACACTATCCTTTCCTATAAAATAATCCCACCACACCATCTGCCCTTATATAGTATATTATGATCACCACACCATCCGCCCTTGTGTAGTATGACCATCACACTGACCCCTAATAAACTCCACACTGTCCTCCCTTGTAAATTATACTTACCACACTTTCCTCACTTATGAACTATGATCTCCACACTGTCCTCACATCATGCTGCCCCCTCTTTACAATGTCCCACTCTTGCTGTTCCAACTTCTTACTGTGCCCTCACTGCCCCTCTCAATACCGTACTCCTAATGCTGCTCCTTCTCCATCATGAAATCCCTCACACTGCCTCCTCTCCATACAGAGACCCCGATGCTACCTCATGCCTAATGCTGAGACCCCCACACTGTCCTACTCTTCATACTGAGTCTCTGTCATTGCTCCACTCCACATAGAGCCCTACACATTATCCTCCATTTATTTTGTCCCTTGCATTATCCCTCACTCTGTACGCCATCCTAACCCCCTGTCTTCAGTAAAAAACCCTCTCAGCCCTAATCTACAATATTGGCCACCTCATAAACCCTAGCATACGGTAAAAGTTCCTCTAAAAACTATTCTATAGTAATAGCCCCCCTTTCTACAGTAATATGCCCCCTAATCCCCAATCTAAAGCTTTAACCTTCCTTCCCCATCATCCCCAGCCTATAGCATCGACCTCCCCATGATCCCCAGGCTATAGCATCAGCCTCCATATCGTCCCTAGCTTATAGCATTAGCCTCCCCATCATCCCCAGCCTATAGCATCAGCCTCCCCATTATCCCCAGCCTGTAGCCTAAACATTCCTGCCCCACCCCCCCTTCAGCATTAGCCTTCCAGACTGCAGCATTAGCCTTCCCATCATCCACCCCAGTCTGCAGCATTAGCCTTTCTGCCCCATCATCCCCCACCTTGCAGCATTAGCCTTCCTACCGTCATCCCCCAACCTGCAGCATTAGCCTCCTGCCCATCACCCCATCAGCCTGCAGCATTATTTCTCATGCCCCATCAACCTCCCCAGCCTGCATTAGCCTTCCTGCCCCATAATCTTCCTCAGCCTGCAGCATTAGCCCTCCTGCCCCATCACCCCCCAGCCTGCATCTTTAGCCTTTCTGCCCCATCATCCACCTCAGCTTGCAGCATTAGCCTTCCTGCCCTATCATCCCCCACAAGCTTGTAGCATTAGCCTTCTTGCCCCATCATAACCCCCAGCCTGTAGCATTAGCTCTCCTGCCCCATCATCCCCCCCAGCCTGTAGCATTAGCCTTCCAGCCCCATAATCCCCACCAGCCTGCAGCATTGGTCTTCCAGCCCCTTCACCCCCTCAGCTTGCAGCATTACAGTTCCAGCCCTATCATCCCCACAGCCTCCAGCATTAGCCTTCCAGCCCCATAATACCCCCATCCTGCAGCATCAGACTTCCTAACCCATCACCCCCCCCCAGATTGTAGCATTAGCCTTCCTGCCCCATCATCCTTCCCCCAGCATGAATCATTAGCCTTCCTGCCCCATCATCCCCCCCAGCCTGTAGAATTAGTCTTCCTGCCCCATTAACCCCCCAGCCTGAAGCATTAGCCTTCTAGCCCCATCCTTCCCCCTGCCTGCAGCATTAGCCTTTCTGCCCCCCACAGCCATCTTCAGGTCTATGAGCAGTGCACTCACCTGCTCCTTCTTCTGTGTCCTCCTGCTCTAGGATCATCCTCCTCTTGACCCCCATGTCTTCCTCCATCACTCCTTGATGACGGCCTGCAGCATGGTGAGATGATGTCACCTCACTTCACAGACAATGCAACTCTTCTGACAGTGAGCTGAATGATCCTGGAAGTGCAAGCACTGCTACTTCCGGGGTCACTCAGCTCCCTGTGTGAGGTATAGGGAGGTGTGCCCCCCCCCCACCATCCCCGCACAAAACCATCCCCTTTCCCTCCAAAAAGACAGCAGATTAGATTGTCTAATGGAGGGGAGACGGTGCAGAGAGGTGGGGAGAAGAGGGTGATAAGGGTGCGGGCTGGCAGTGATCATGGCCGATGAACTCCGGCCCTGTATATATGAATCCCGCTGTGCCTGGCACCACAAATTGACTTTACAGCCAGAAGAGCGGGTGCAGCGGCCCCGCACACACCCCAACCACAGGCCCACGGGGAAATTTCCAATTGTTCCACCTATCAGTCCGAGCCTGATGAGAGCAATACATTTCTCCTTCGCAGATGTGTTTTCTCGGTGGCAAGAGCTTCTGACGGTAGAGAAGGGAGTGAAGTTATGGCTCGTACATCGTAGAAATTAAAACATTAATCAATAATGTGAAAATTGTTTATCATAAATGTAATGCAGATGTAACAAAAGTGAATGAGTAAAACTGGCCTTGTTGCATATAGCAACCTTTTAACTTGAAGCATTCATAGCATTCTACAAGTTTGAAAAGTTTAAACTGGATTCGGGTTCCTATGGGCAACAAAGGCGATTTTGTTTGTTTCCTTAGATGTGATAAATTTGCCCAAATTGAAAGCAACATTTCTCAGCCGCTACTCAATAGCTGTAAAGTTGGTTTTCCATAACTACTAAGAGCAAAAGTGTGGAAGTTGCCCATAGCCGGCAATCAGATTCTATCTGTCATTGATTCAATAAGTCTTTTCGAAATGGAACAACCAGTCTCCACTTTGCTTTTTCATCAGTTCTGATCTCCATAATGTACTGATAACATAAGGTAAATCTCAATCACGCTTGAAATCAGGTCATATCGTGCCATCGCCTGACTTCCCACGGCCCTTGAATATGGTTTGGTGCCAATCCTCGCTTCCATTGCCTTCTGGTTGCTTACACAGAACACAGCACTAGGACAGCTCCAGGTATTCAATAACATTTCTATATTGACAAAACCCAATTACATTTTCTTCAAATGTGGCAATTGTCACTTAATATTATCCTCCACCACTCAATATATTTAACTGTAATATTTCAAATGCAAGACTGGTGTAAAAATTTATCTTTTCAGAAGATATGAAAGGGTGCTATGCAGAAAAGTCTGCATTGACTTGATGGGAGTCCTACATCTTTTACTTATTCCATTTCTTCCTTTAGGGTGCGCTCACATCAGCATATTTGTTCTTGCTGCAGATCTCGGCAAGAAAAGTGTCAGAGTGTCGTGTGGTGCTATGCGTTTTGACACCCATATGACATTCCAGCATGCAGTTTCCATGCACATAGCATACGTATGTCATGTGCATGTCGCACCTAACATCCATATGTCATAAGTATGACATGCAGATGACATGCTTTTTTAACATGGTCTTTCCCACTGTAAAGTTAGAATATACTGATAAACAGATAAACAGATTAGATAGATAGATAGATAGATAGATAGATAGATAGATAGATAGATAGATAGATAGATAGATAGTAAGAGTGTCTATGATTGACTGTTGCAATCAGGCTGCATTTCCACAATCTTGCCTTCATAGTGTGTAAAATAAAAAATAATTAAAAAAAAACATGTAGGGCTTCACTGTGTTTTTCATTTTCAGCACAAATAAAGTGGACAGCTGTGAGCTGCCACCCTTAGCTGCCTAATTGTACCTTGGCTGGCAAAAAAATAAGTAAGGCTTCACCCTATTTTTGATTGCCAGTCAAGGTAAAACTAGGCAGCTGGGAGCTGGCATTCTCAGCAGGGTGGGGGCCCATAGTTATTGCCCCCCACCCTATCCTATAGAATAGCAGTCCACAGCCGCCCCAGAAATTGGCACATTCATTAAAAGGACCAATTCCTGGCCATCTAACCTACGCTTCCAGTAGCCCTGGTGTGGTAGCAAACTGTGCAATAAGGGGTTAATGAAGAAGTGAAGATGGATGCAACTCAACGCACCGGGCAATTGATTAAAATTCAACAATCTTTATTGGCAAACTTTTTTTAAAACTTAAAGAAAAGTCAAAAAATTGACATCTCATCCAACTAAGCATATACTATAGGGTGATGTGTATAAAAAAAATTTCCACACGCGTTTCAAGTGAACAACTCTTAAACACTGGCTATATACACACCACCCCATAGTATATGCTTTGTCATGTGAGATGTCCATTTTTTGTTATTTCTATAACTTTTTAAAAAGGATTTGTCAATAAAGATTGTTGAATTTTAATCAATTGCCTGCTGTGTCGAGCTGGATCTATCTTCACTTCTTTTTGACCCAGGCACTGTACACCATGGTACGTGCCGGACTGGGATTACATCTCAGGGGCGAGCTGAAATTTTCTCTTTATTCACAATAAGGGGTTAATGCCAGCTAAATATTGCCAGCTGACACTGAGCCCCAGATTCATAATGTCAGGCCAATGTTAGACCCGACCATTAGGAATCTTTAGTAAATAGTAAAGAATACACAACACACAGAGAAAAAAAAATTTATTCAAACACAAACACACATCTTATCTTTATTACTCTGACATACCCTCCACAAATCACTACAACGTCTTCTCTCAACCGGCCACGTCGCAATCTGAGCTCTGCTTTATTGGTGGCTGCAGTGAAAAACAAAGTGTCCTTTAATCGCAGCCTCTGTGGGAAACCAGGGTACATAAGGTCTCATGAAATACAGTGCCTACAAGTAGTATTCAACCCCCTGCAGATTTAGGTGGTTTGATAAGATGCAAATAAGTTAGAGCCTTCAAACTGCAAACGAGAGTAGGATTTATTAACAGAAGCATAAATCTTACAAACCAAAAAGTTATGTTGCTCAGTTGAATTTTAATAAATTTTAAACATAAAAGTGTGGGTCAATTATTATTCAACCCCTAGGTTTAATATTTTGTGGAATAACCCTTGTTTGCAATTACAGCTAATAATCGTCTTTTATAAGACCTGATCAGGTTGGCACAGGTCTCTGGAGTTATCTTGGCCCACTCCTCCATGCAGATCTTCTCCAAGTTATCTAGGTTCTTTGGGTGTCTCATGTGGACTTTAATCTTGAGCTCCTTCCACAAGTTTTCAATTGGGTTAAGGTCAGGAGACTGACTAGGCCACTCCATCACCTTGATTTTTTCCCTCTTGAACCAGGCCTTGGTTTTCTTGGCTGTGTGCTTTGGGTCGTTGTCTTGTTGGAAGATGAAATTACGACCCATCTTAAGATCCTTGATGGAGGAGCGGAGGTTCTTGACCAAAATCTCCAGGTAGGCCGTGCTATCCATCTTCCCATGGATGTGGACCAGATGGCCAAGCCCCTTGGCTGAGAAACAGCCCCACAGCATGATGCTGCCACCACCATGCTTGACTGTAGGGATGGTATTCTTGGGGTCGTATGCAGTGCCATCCAGTCTCCAAACGTCACGTGTGTGGTTGGCACCAAAGATCTCGATCTTGGTCTCATCAGACCATAGAACCTTGAACCAGTCTGTCTCAGAGTCCTCCAAGTGATCATGAGCAAACTGTAGACGAGCCTTGACATGACGCTTTGAAAGTAAAGGTACCTTACGGGCTCGTCTGGAACGGAGACCATTGCGGTGGAGTACGTTACTTATGGTATTGACTGAAAGCAATGTCCCCATTGCCATGAGATCTTCCCGGAGCTCCTTCCTTGTTGTCCTTGGGTTAGCCTTGACTCTTCGGACAAGCCTGGCCTCGGCACGGGAGGAAACTTTCAAAGGCTGTCCAGGCCGTGGAAGGCTAACAGTAGTTCCATAAGCCTTCCACTTCCGGATGATGCTCCCAACAGTGGAGACAGGTAGGCCCAACTCCTTGGAAAGGGTTTTGTACCCCTTGCCAGCCTTGTGACCCTCCACGATCTTGTCTCTGATGGCCTTGGAATGCTCCTTTTTCTTTCCCATGTTGACCATGTATGAGTGCTGTTCACAAGTTTGGGGAGGGTCTTAAATAGTCAGAAAAGGCTGGAAAAAGAGATAATTAATCCACACATGTGAAGCTCATTGTTCTTTGAGCCTGAACTACTTCTTAATACTTTAGGGGGACCAAACAGAATGCTGGTGGTTTGAGGGGTTGAATAATAATTGACCCACACTTTTATGTTTAAAATTTATTAAAATTCAACTGAGCAACATAACTTTTTGGTTTGTAAGATTTATGCTTCTGTTAATAAATCCTACTCTCGTTTGCAGTTTGAAGGCTCTAACTTATTTGCATCTTATCAAACCACCTAAATCTGCAGGGGGTTGAATACTACTTGTAGGCACTGTATGTATATTGAGTGAATAATGGTTTTATTTAATCATCCCTAATTAATAATTGTCATAGATCTTTCCACTAAATTGCTTGTTTTTAGGATGAGACTTGTGATGCCGATTTCTTAGGCTGTGTGCCCAAGATGAGTTTTTAGTGAGTTTTTGACGCTAGGTATTTTCTCTACATCAAAAACGCAGCATCCTATAGTATGAGCAAAGTGGATGGGATCTATAGAAATCTCTTGCCCACTGCGCTTCTTTTTTACACAGCATAAACTGACCTGTGGAGCTTGTTTCAAATCTGGAACATGTTAGTTTTCTTGTGGGTACACTGAGATTTATGTGGAGATTTTTCCCATAGACTTGCAACACATGCGGAAAATCTGCACGTTAAAATAACAGATGGATGTTTTTAGTGCATTTCCGGCATGGAAACATATAAAAACTCATGTCATCTCACCAAGGTGTATCGATATTTTGTCAAAGCCAAATACCAGGTAGTATTAAAGGCAAAATAACTTTATTTAAAATATGACATGCAAAAAAAGAGGTAACAAAAAAGCAGTGTCAAAAACATCATAAACGTAAAAAAACACAAGTGACCTAATTTACATAACAGGTGCAGAGATTTTACAACATGAAAACTCACCAAAAGCTCGTTGTGAGTAGGGATGGGTGAACTTGCTACTTCTCCCTGTGTTCGTGACCGGGGTTGCTGTGTTTATGTCGGGCCCCACGGGGACGAGGGTACTCGGTGCCGGACCGGATGGTGCTGGGGAAGTCAAGGGTGGCTTGGTCCGGACCGTGTCCCGGGCTCGGCAATAAAAGGGGGATTATTTACAGGGGAAATGTCACTCGTGACGCCACCCACTTGATGCGGCCAGTGATGGGGGCCGCCGCTGCTGCAGAACCTCCGGGGGTGATGGAGTGCAGTTCCAGTGGGAAGAACTATATCCCCCGGGGCAGTAAGGGTTAAGTCTATGGTGACCCCTCACACAGTCTTTAGTGTCCTGTCCGGGCTGTCTACGGTCTCCGTCTGTACGGGTGGTGTGTGGTGCGCTGGACAGTATGGCGGTGACTCGGGCTTCTGCGAGTCCTAGTGCATCACTTAGCTGCCTGTCCTTTAGGGTAGGGATCTCAATCTGAAACTCAGACCCCTCGTCGTGTTGTCTGGGGATACCGGGTGAACTACGGTCCCCTCTAGAGCCGACACTCTACTCAGCCCAGCCTCCAGCAGTCCTCAAGCACGAGGCTCTACCAGGCTCTCTCCTTTCTGTTCCTTTCAGTATTCTAGGAGGGCTACTCCACCTGCAGTCAGTGGCTTTAGCTGCTGTCTAGGGCACGGGTTCCACCGTTCCTCTCGGTTCTGTCACACTCCTGGTGGCATCAGCGTCGGACGGGCTTTCTCTCCCCTCTGGCTCACACTGGCTCAGTATGGATTCTGCGCTCCTAGGCCTTGCACTCACAGGACGTGTGATTGTCTTTCTGTCTTTGCATCTCAGCTCACATCGGCCTACCACCTTCCTTTACTCCTCCCCCTCACTATATACTCTCAAGTCACCTGACGTCTGGTGTGCCCAACCCACTCCTCTGATCCACCACCCCTCAATCTCATAGAGTTCTAATCTCAGGGTTGGATGTAAACCTCTTCTACATGTGGGTTGTGTGGGCTGTGAAGGTGTTGTTGTGCAACAAGTGTCCTCCCTGCCTGGCTGCAGTTCCCTTTTGTGGCCTCCTGGACGCAGGGGCGCCACATTTAAGCAGGTTAATAGTTACTAATCAGAGTAATTATACTCACCGGGTCCACGTTATCCTTTTCAGCTGTGCGGCGGTACTGAGACACTTCTGGGCTTCCGGGGTGAATAGTCATGTGACTGGCTTCATTAGCCAATCACATATAGCAAGAAGATAAGGGGTGGCCCGGAAGTGACGCAGCGTTTGCATCACACCTGGAAGAGGGAACGCGAACCCGGTAAGTATCATAGGAGTATTAACTATTGCCTTGCTGTAACGCAGCAAGCCGGGTCCCGATCCCAAATTGTTCACCCATTTCTAGTCGTGAGAATAAAGCAATGGAGTCCCTGAGGGTGCCGTCACACCATGCGACACCTTGCACCCTTTTGGAGACCCGCCGGTGTCGCCGCCCCCCCTTTTACACGGGAGACACCTCTGATGATGCCCCGGTGAGCTGACAGGTGGCATCGCCGCTGGGGTGTCTCAAAACCCCAGCGGCGATGCAGCACAATGGGAGTCTATGGCTCCCATCGCCTCTCAGCTCACCGGCGGCCATTTACATGAGGCGATGTGTGGACATCGCCTCAGATCGGACGCCTGGTTTCACATCACTGATGTGAAACCAGGAGAGCTGTCAGAGGCGCCAACCTCGCCCCTTTACATTAGGCGACGCAGGGGCGATGTCGCCAGGTCTAACAGGGCCTTAAGTGTTCTAAATGTGGCTGTTCAAAAACTGCTTATTTGTTGTTTTTTTTATAAGAAATTCTTTAGTGTAAAAGTATTAAAACATAAAATATATGACTGAACATAAATGGGGTGTCATCGCCATCATATCAACTGGCAAATTAAAATTCATATATTAATTAAAATAAATAGCATATGGTGTTTAAAAAAATCCATATTTGTTGGGGATTGTTTTCATCTTCCAATCTCCCAAAAAGTATCATAAAAAGTGATCAAAAAGGTGTATGTACTAAAAAAATAGTGCCAGTGAAAAATACATCTTGTCAAATAAAAAATAATCGTATAGATCCGTTGACAGAAATGTGTAAAATGTATGGCTTTAAGAATATAGTGACCCCAAAACTATTTTCTTTTTCAACCGATGTATTTATTGTGTAAAAGCCATAAAAAGCAAAAACTACATGGACTTGGTATCGCCATAATCGTATGGACCCACTGAATAAAGTTGACACTTTATTTGTGCACTAGCGTAAAAAGTCTTCCCATAAAAAGATAATGAAACTTAGGTAATACGTTATATGGACTCCAGAATTGTTCCACTCACATACACAACTCATCCCGCAAAAAAAGCCGTCGTACAGCAACGTTGATGGAAATATAAAAATATAAAAGTTCCTAAAGTGCGATGAGAGCTGAACAATGTAGAGGCAGAGACCTTGATTCCAACAATGTATTGCTTACATCACTTACTGGGTTGCTATTAGAACAGGGGTGAGGAACTCCAGGCCTCAAGGGCCGCAAACAGGTCATGTTTCCAGGATTTCCTTAGTATTGCACAATGTGCTGGGAATCATCACCAGTGCGGTGATTATATTATATTACTAGATCCTGAAAACATGACCTGTTTGAGGCCCGGAGTTCCCCACCCCTTTTAGAAAATCACTGTCGGATCTGTTGCAGATCTTTCAGTTCTTTGAATGCTGAGCTATAAACTCCCCCCCCCCACCACCACACACACATCACTGATTGTCAGCTGTACACTGTGCATAGGCAGAAACCTGACAATGAGTGGTGGGGTATACAGGTCACGGATATAGAGGATTACATGGCAGAAGGTTTACAGTATTTCCTACTGATAAAACAGTGATTTTTATCAAAACAACAGCAAGCATCCCAGTAAGTGACACATCACCCTTGTTCATGCAAATAGTGACAGTTTTGGATAACCAAGAACATAGCTCTTATCTATTATATTTAAGATTGTAAATGTCTAAAACAGTATCTTTGGATGCCACACTTGCAAGGAGGGAGATAGTGAAGGGATCATTATTTCAGCTTAATATGTCTTTGACCTTGAACTTTGCTCCCCAGAAAGCCGCAAATAGAAAGCAATTGATTCTTTTGATGGAAAATAGAACTGGAAGTGATCCATTTTAATATGCTAATGCATTTAATACAGCATTCTACACGGAGACAAGGAGATTGAAACTTAATAAGATATACTTGCCAGTCATGGGACTGTCTTCAGCCGAATGTAAAATCTCTTTTGAGACGTGAAGACATCTAGCCACCAAGGATATACGCTATGACTATAATTAGGCAGAATAGAAAGTACAGAGACATTTAAATCGCTTTTACATAAAAGGACCCTGTATATTGTGCTGCTGGCAGGAATACTTTTTTATTTAAAAAATATCATATTTTTCTTCCAGTTTCCCCTCCCCCACTCCAGAGGCAGCTCTCATGGGCAAACGAGAATTATTCGTAGAGCTTATGCAGAAGACTTTTACACCAACATGATGGATGAGAGTTACCAGCTATGGGCAAAGTTGGAGAAGGAGTGTGGAATCCAACTGTACAGGTAGAGTATCATAAACTAAAAGTGTGAATGTGACATCGATTTGGAAGGTTTGGGGTCATCTATCTTATGTCCGTTACTTTTGATTATTTTGAAACTATATGACTTTTACCATAACCACATTAACTATTTTCATTTTTTTAATGACGCCAATTGATTGGTGAGTAGTGACGAGCAAGTAGTAAGATATTCATGATTCGAATAGCTCTAACCCAATAGTTTTACCGGTTTCAGTATTCATCACGAGCAACAAATCCAATACAAGTCAATGGTGAACTCACTAGTTAAAACTATTTGGTTACCGCTATCTGAATCCGAATATCTGACTTCTAGCTCATCAAGATTGGTGAGCCCTTCATTTAGCTATACATCATTGGCTCAACTCTGCCACCTTTGTCACGAGAAGCTCGTCAGTGATTATCGTGGCTGAGTAAATATCATTGATCAAAAGTACTAAGTCTTGCTATAGGTCAGAAAGCTTCTACTTAATTCACCTATATCTGTTATCCGGCATAGCAATAGGTAAAGAGTAGTGATGAGCGAATAGTTCGTTATTCGTAACCGAATACGTTTTACTATTCGGTATTCGTCTCAAATACGGAACATAATGCAAGTCAATAGGGAACACCGATATTTGTCTGAGGAATCTTATGCATGAATAGTATTTGTGTATAAGAGTCCTCAGACAAATATTAGCGTTCCCCATATTTGAGACACATACCCAAATAGTAAAAAGTATTCGGTTAGGCTTATCTGAACCCAAATATTGAACTACTGGCGCATCACTAATAAAGAAAGAGTAATCATTGTTTTAATTTTTATTTCTTAAATCAATGCTACATGTGAGAACAATAAACTTCCTAATATATCTTGTCAGGTAAATCTGCTTCTTTCTCCTCCTGGACCTCACAGGTAAAATCTATTCTCAGTGAATTGAGTTTTCCCATTACTGATATAAAACATGTTGGTGCTCATAAAGATCCAAGAAACATGCTGCCGAAATGAGAGATGTTAAAAAGAAATTGTGTATAGCTCCAGCCTGTGGAACAAGTGGAGACTTCAGGAATTGAGCCTAAAATCATGAAGAATTAGTACATTGCGTATATGATCTTAGGCAGAAGAAAATATCATATGACAACTACATACAGTGCCTTGTGAAAGTATTTGGCCCCCTTGAACTTTTCAACCTTTTGCCACATTTCAGGCTTCAAACATAAAGATATAAATTCTAATTTTTTTGTGAAGAATCAACAAGTGGGACACAATTGTGAAGTGGAATGAAATTTATTGCATATTTTAAACTTTTTTAACAAATAAAAAACTGAAAAGTGGGGCGTGCAATATTATTCGGCCCCTTGAGTTAATACTTTTTAGCGCCACCTTTTGCTGTGATTACAGCTGCAGTCTCTTGGGGTATGTCTCTATCAGTTTTGCACATCGAGAGACTGAAATTCTTGCCCATTCTTCCTTGCAAAACAGCTGGAGCTCAGTGAGGTTGGATGGAGAGCGTTTGTGAACAGCAGTTTTCAGCTCTTTCCACAGATTCTCGATTGGATTCAGGTCTGGATGTGACTTGGCCATTCTAACACCTGGATACGTTTATTTTTGAACCATTCCATTGTAGATTTTGCTTTATGTTTGGGATCATTGTCTTGTTGGAAGATAAATCTCCGTCCCAGTCTCAGGTCTTTTGCAGACTCCAACAGGTTTTCTTCCAGAATGGTCCTGTATTTGGCTCCATCCATCTTCCCATCAATTTTAACCATCTTCCCTGTCCCTGCTGAAGAAAAGCAGGCCCAAACCATGATACTGCCACCACCATGTTTGACAGTGGGGATGGTGTTTTGAGGGTGATGAGCTGTGTTGCTTTTACACCAAACATATCGTTTTGCATTGTGGCCAAAAAGTTTGATTTTGGTTTGTGACCAGAGCACCTTATTCCACATGTTTGGTATCTCCCAGGTGGCTTGTGGCAAACTTCAAACGAGACTTTTTATGGATATGTTTGAGAAATGGCTTTCTTCTTGCCACTCTTCCATAAAGGCCAGATTTGTGCAGTGTACGACTGATTGTTGTCCTATGGACAGACTCTCCCACCTCAGCTGTAGATCTCTGCAGTTCATCCAGAGGGATCATGGGCCTTTTGGCCTCATCTCTGATCAGTCTTCTCCTTGTTCCAGATGAAAGTTTAGAGGGACGGCCGGGTCTTGGTAGATTTGCAGTGGTCTGATACTCCTTCTGTTTCAATATGATCCCTTGCACAGTGCTCCTTGAGATGTTTAAAACATGGGAAATCTTTTTGTATCCAAATCCGGCTTTAAACTTCGCCACAACAGTATCTGGGACCTGCCTGGTGAGTTCCTTGGTCTTCATGATGCTCTCTGCACTTGAAATAGACCCCTGAGCCTATCACAGAGCAGGTGCATTTATACAGAGACTTGATTACACACAGGTGGATCCTATTTATCATTACCAGTCATTTAGGACAACATGGGATCATTCAGAGATCCTCACTGAACTTCTGGAGTGAGTTTGCTGCACTGAAAGTAAAGGGGACGAATAATATTGCACGCCCCACGCCTCAGTTTTTTATTTGTTAAAAAAGTGTAAAATATCCAATAAATTTGGTTCCACCTCACGATTGTGTCCCACTTGTTGTTGATTCTTCACAAAAAAATGAGAATTTATATCTTTATGTTTGAAGCATGAAATATAGCAAAAGGTTGAAAAGTTCAAGGGGGAGAAATACTTTCACAAGGCACTGTAGCAAAAACTATTTGTCTCTATGGTTCTCTATGATCACAAATTTGGTTATCAGGGGCAATTCTTTTGCACTGTCGAATAGAGGTTGTCAGATAGGGAAAATACCCCAATAAGCTTTACTAGGAATATTTATAGGAATTTATCTACAGCAGATAGATATTTTTGAAAGTAGAAGGATTACGTATTTTTATAACCTTACTATAAGCAATAATCAACAATAGATAACAATAAACAATAATTGTTTCATTTTTGTAACCCCCTTCACCAACGAGCGATTTTTCGTTTGTTCCCCCCCCTTCTTTCAGGAGCCATAACCTGATTAATTTTACATTAATATACCCATACGAGAGCTTGTTTTTTGCGGGATGAGTTGTATTTATGAATTACATCATTCATTTTACCATATAGTGTACTGGAAACCAGGGAAAAAAAATTCCAGGTTCAGTGTAATCTAATATCTAATATATAAAGATGAATGTGTGTGTCAAGCCCAGCCCACTCCACATAGCCCTGCCCACTCCACACAGCCCCACCCACTCCACATAGCCATGCCCACTTCACAGCCTGCATCTCCACATATTCCACCTCCTCCACATAGGCTGCCCCAAGACTATGTGGAGGGGTGAAGCTATGAAGGGGTAGGGCTATACATGGGGGCAGTGCTATGAAAGGGACAGGGCTATCAGGAGGGTGTGCTGTGTAGGGGCGGAGCTATGAAGGGGCAGGGCTACTGAGAGGGGGTGGAGCTTTGATACACATACATACATACATACATTACCATATATGGGTGATATTGCCATATATGAGCGATGATACCATATATTAGCATTATGACCATATATGGGCATTCCACCTGGGCAATGCCGGGCTCTACAGCTGGTTGCCAATAAAAGGGAAATTCAGCAATGGTTTGGGAGGTTTTTTTTATTCACCATGTTCACTATATGGTAAAACCTGACATGTCGGTGTGATGACTCAGGTCGATACAAGTTTGTAGATACCAAACATCTACACTTTTACTGATATCTAAGTGGTGAAGAAAATTCAGAAGTTTGTAAAAAGAAAAATAATGCACTTTTGGCGCCATTTACCATGACTTGAGCTGATGTTTTTAATAATTCCATTTTTGGGTAGATACGCTGTTTTGATCACCTGTTATTGCATTTTATTGCTGTGTTGCAGCAACCAATTTGACTTTTTTTTCCATTATGCAGTTTACCAATTAGTTTAATTGATTTTATATTTTGGTAGATCGGGCATTTCTGAATGCAGCAATACCAAATATGTGAATTTTTTTAAATAGCTTTATTTTCAATGGAGCAAAGGGGGGGTGAACTGAACTTTTCGCTTTTTTGTTTGTTTTTTTTCATATGTTATAAAACTTTTTTCACTTTTTCTTTGTTTTACTTTTCCCCTTAGGATGCTTCAACAGTGCAGTGTCTGATCGCTCCTGCAGTACAGTGCTGTTCTGATGCACGTCTTTGTACTACAGAAATGGTCATCTCTTGTGAATGCTGGCCCTGGGCGGGCGTTCACAGGAAGTGAGTCGTGACAGCGTCAGAGGTCCTCACCTGACTTCTCACTCTCATGGCAACACATCCACGCCCTGTGATCGCCAATGGCTGTGGGGAATAGCGTGAACCCTGTGCGATACTTTTAAGTTATGCTGTCATTGTTTGACAGCACGGTCTAAGGGGTTAACACTGGCGGGCGGGTCGCTGATCTGCCTGCATCTGTCGGCTTATCAGATCATAAAACGTGCAGGGAATGAGGCAACCTCAGCACATCAGTTCGCATCAAAGGGAGGGAGGCAACCAAGGACGTAACTATACATTCTTGGTCGTGAAGGCGTTAATTCTATTAATTGTTATGTTAATAAATGTATTTATTACAGTAAAACAAAAACTGTTATATATTTTTCATTACTCTTTTACTCAGCTGCAATTTTGTTTGCATGTGTATATCAGAGCACAACACTTGGACACAGCAATTACAGCAGCCACAGACCGCAGGAGACTGCAGTCAATGGACAATCCTATCTTCCATGTCTTTAGCTTCCTCACATGTGAACATAGCACATGTTGGGGCTGTCCAGCTCAAGGCTGTAGGTGGAGCCAGGCGCCTGTCTATAGTAACTCAGCATTATGCACTGGGCTACAATATCCCTCTATTACCGTAATCTGAGTGGAGCATTACCAGCTACAGAGCTGCTAAAGAGCTGTAATCACTGTATAGCGGAGAGCACATGTCCAGGAACCAGGGCAGCAGTAGTGACTTCATCCAGTTGGGAGAAAAATTCCCTGGATGAAGTCACTGGCGCAACGCTGGTGCCCAGACCTGTGCTCATCGTATAATGATCTACGGCCACGAATGATATAACTGCTCTGCTCTGATCATAGCAATACCATTAAGCACCACTCTTTTACTTCACCATTAAAAATAAAGTGAGTAAACAAACTTATTTGTTATTACTACATCTTCAAAAGCTCAAAAAACACTAAGCTCATTAAGGTAAAAATTAAAACATTATGGCTTTCGTAAAATTGTGATTAAAAACCATTTTTTTTACAAACTTCTAAATTTGTTTATTCAATTTCACAATAAAAAAAAATCACCGTCACCATACCGACCTAGAGAATCATGTTACCAAGTCATTTTTACAATTTTTGACTTTGAAACGGCGCTTCCAGCTGCCCTTAATGACACTGTCCACATGGTGGTGCCAAGTTGCAGTAGACAACAAAGGGCAGGAGTGACATCACACATGGAGCAGATCCCGCCCACTTTTACTGCAGTCGTAATGTGAGCTAGCTGTACACTAGATGTTGAGCAGCTGCTATCCCTAGTGTTGAAAGGTTGAAAATATTAAAACTTTTAAAATCCACTTCTCATACCTTAAACCATTAAAAATAAAATGAGACATTAATACTTTACCTTATTTCAATTGTTTTAAAAAATAAGGTAAAAGGCAAGAATGAGAACAGATTATCCATGATAAATGAGAAAAGTTCATTATAATAATAAAAAATGTATTATTCTTATGCAAAATATAAGGACAGCAGTGTCATTTCATTTACGATATATATCAGGAGGGTGCACATGTATATATACCAGTATGGAGGACATACCGTGTATATGCCAGAATGGGCGACAGACATAAGAGAATGAGGACATATATACCAGAATGGGGCCATATATACCAGGATAGGACCATATATACCAGGATAGGGGCCATATATCCATGTATACCAGGATAGTAGACATATATACAAGGATGGGGATATATATACTAGGATAGGGGGGTCATGTGCAAGGATGAGGGAAATATATACTGATTGCAAAACGGGCAATGGCATTAAAAGACAGACCCCACTTCACATTAAAAATAATTTTTTTTCTCTTTTCCTTAACCAAATTTGTGGTGCGTCTTATAATCCGGTGCATCTTATAAAGCAAAAAATACAGTATATAGTTTACTGTACATGTATGCTATGTTTTTCTATTTCTATGTACTCACTTTATTCATCATAAGTCCCTTCTTTACTGGTAGCCTGGTGGTGGTTCTCCACTGCTATACTGCCGCTAGTAATGTGTTGCTTGAGAAAATTATTTCTAGTCGCCATGAGTTTTTGGATACAGGATAGAGGACTCCAGCAGTTTATCATTACCGGTAGTTATTATTCTAATTCTGTCACCCTCTACATCCATATTAACTTCTTTCTCTTACTAATTATCCCCGTTGGTTTCAACAGCTCTGAGATAGTCTGTACTCTTTTGTTCCATTGACACGTGACTTCTTCCATCAGTATCTCTCATACGCTCAGGCTGCCTAATGGCAGATTTATCATCTGTCTGTATCATCATACACAAAGGGGGCACGAAGCGATCCCACTGTGCCAATGATTTCTGCTCGACTCTGACCTTCAGCTGCCCTCCATATACCCACAGCGGTCTGCACAATCATTGACAAAGGCTCGGCTTGTAGCATTGTCCCTCACCTACCTCTGAGCTCCAAGAAAAAGGATGTTGTTATTGCAGATTTCAACTTATCGAGTCCTTGAAAAGTTATTCTCAACATTGATTTTCATTTCTTTGATTCCTGAAAATTTTCCATTAAAATCATTAATTTCATGTCTACACAAAAGCTTTTAAATTAAGTAAAAATAAAAAAAATAACTGTCAGTGGATAATACAAATTGGAAAGACAAAAGAGTGCAAAATCGGGTCTTATCCGTGTATCATTTCACCGAAATAAACAACGTGCACTTCAAACTACCGTACATCCTTTTCAATGAAAAATACACCTTTAAAAGTTATCTTTTATTAGTATTATTAAAAACTTGGAATTTCACCACAAATACAAAAATACAGTGAGAGGAAGTGCCACCACCCTAAGATCACATTACTGTCACCTGATAAGGCCATGTTCACACTGGGCGTTTTTAAACTGTTTTTGGTGCTATGGTTTTTTTAAACTGCAGCAAAAATGGATTAGTCACTGCATCTGCAACAAAGTGAAGGGGATTTTCAATTTGCTGCTCAGAAGCTGCGTTTTTGACCGCAGCGTTAGTGGTGCAGAAAATAATGAACGCCAATTATTGCTCCATTTTTCTGCTGTGCTTTCTGCACTTCTAACATCTAATTACTTACCCTCCCTGCGATCCCATGGTGAGATCCGGCGATGTCTTCCTTCCAGGCATCGGCAAGACTTGCAGGTGCGGCACTCAAAGGACCTGCCCATGTGACTCAACCTGAGCCACATGGTGCAAGGTCCTGCCAATATCATACTACTCACTCTATTGCTACACTGTTTGTTGGCTACAAAATAGCTTCTAAAGACCACATGGGAGTTAACTAGTTAAGTCCTAGCCATGTGCTCACAGTAATGATCTCACTGGGTCCTGTCAGTGCCCAGAAGGAAGATATCACCTGGGATTGCCCTGGGATCGCCAAGAAGGGTAATAAAGTGTGTGTCTCTGTCTGTCTGTGTCTCCAGACAGAGCAAAAAAGCAACACAAACGGATGATGCATTTCTGATACTTTTTTACAAAAAGATACATTTTTGTTGCAGAAAACTGCACCAAAAATGGATCAACAAAAAATGGAGCATAAACACTCTGTCTGAATGAGGCCTTAAAGGCTACCTGGCAGTGGGCATTTTGACCCTAAAAATTGGAGCCCCGCTCCATGTTAGCTATCCTTGTGAGCCCTATAGTTCCCTTCATCCACCCAGAAGTATCTTAGCCTATTTGTGATATGAGTGTGAATGTGATGAGTGTGTCACAAGAAATAAACGTTGAGCAACAATACCAGTACAACAATGAATAGCTGTCCAGCTTCCTTAGATTAGCAAGATGCTATATGTACCTATAGTGACGGTCTGTCCCAAACTCAAGTTTAGCGTAGTCAGGAAAGCAAAAGGGTGGACGGTGTATACAGACCTGCGCTGCAAGAACCAAAGGATCAGATTATGTTCATCATTATAATTTTTATTTCCGACGCATTTCGGAGTTAGTCCCAACTCCTTCCTCAGAAATAAAATGATAATGATGAACACCATCTGATCTCTGGTCATTGCAGCGCAGGATCGTATACACGTTCACCCTTTTGCTTTCCTGACTATGTTGATCGTTGTGTTGTGGATCCTTGCAGCAGCTACCGTGTTTCCCCGAAAATAAGACACTGTCTTATTTTTTTTTTTGGTCCAAAAGATGGACCATGTCTTATTTTCGGGGGGGCGCCTTATATACCCACTGCACATCCCACTGCAGCCTCCTATACACACACACACACACACACACCCATACCACACCACACACCCCATACACACACATAACCATACACACACACACATACCCATACACACAAACCAATTTTTACCGTCCAATGTGTCCTGGTGTCCGCGCTCTCCGGTGGCCCCCGCTCTCCCCGCTGTCTGGTAGCCTCCGCTGTCCGGTGGCCCTCGCTCTCCGGTGGCCCCTTTCTCCCCGCTGTCCGGTGGCCTCCACTCTCCGGTGGCCCCCGCTATCCCCGCTGTCCGGTGGCCTCCGCTGTCCGGTGGCCTCTGCTCTCCGGTGGCCCCTGCTCTCCCCGCTGCCCGGTGGCCTCCGCTCTCCGGATTCCCGCTGTATGCTGCCAAACTCCGCCCATGTCAGGAGCCCTGCGCCAATTACAGGGCAGGAACCGTGAGCCAATCACAGCCCAGGAACCGCTAGCCAATCAGAGGCCATGCACGATGTCAGCTGGCCGCGGATTGGCTTGCGGTTCCTGGGCTGTGATTGGCTCACGGTTCCTGCGCTGTAATTGGCACAGGGCTACTGACCTGGGCAGAGTTTGGCAGCTACAGCGGGAATCAGGAGAGCAGGGGGGCCACCAGAGAGTGGTGGACCCCGGGAAAGCGGGGGACCACCGGAGAGCACTGCAAGGTACACCCTTTAATCGGGGGGTGACTTATATTAGAAGGTAGGGCACCCCCCCAAGCATGCCTTACTTTCGGGGAGTGCCCTATTTTTGGGGAAACACGGTACTACCTTTTGCTTTGATGCTGGTTGTGTGCTACACAACCCCCCAGGTGAGTGACTAATTAAATTTAGTCCACCTTTTTATCAATGATAAGACCCTATTGCGCTTTTCTCTCCCTTTTTCCAGTTTTTACACTCAAGATTAGGGAAGGCACTTACTCAAAAATAGGAGAAGAATTATCTCTATGTATTGTAGAGTCTGAGTGTATATACAGGTATGTAACTGTAACAAAAGTGAACGTTTACATCATTAAAATAGTAACTGCTCAAGAACTAAAATATTCACCTTGTGCTCCTTGTATCAGTGGGGTTCAATGGATTCCTCAAATTTCCACATGTTTACCAGCATATTTACTTTACAATATCTGAGATGTTCCATACACACAGTGACTTTACTCATCTAAGTCTGTATATATTTCATGTAAATTTTACAAATACACCAGCATACTTTCTTTACAATGGTAGAAATGCGCTTTGTACTGTCTGAGGTCTGCAATGTTAGTCAAGACACCCTGCTAAAACATGATATCAGCATAGGTAATTATATATTGATACTCATCACTCTCCTACTCAACACGTTTTCCCCCTTGCGGGTTCATCAGGAGTGGTTTGTGAAGGTCCAGGGTTGAGATGCCAAGCCTTGGGGCACTGGGTAGTCTAAATATCTTCCCTCATCCTATAGAAAAAGAAGTGCCTTCATTACAAGGTACTTAACATATTTTTTATTTTTTCTCCATATCACCTGCTTAGACATAGAATGAATAGATGTGATGTAGATTCCTGCACCACTAGAGGGAGCATATGAGCTGACTGCATACAAGCATTGTTATTGGGTTCACTATAAGCTCCCTCTAGTGCTGATTGTAGGCAATAATAATGGTATATTTTAACCATATGACTGTATATAGGGTTCTGGGTCAGTAAATTTGAACTTGAACATGGTGTTATAAAGTGTGACATTCCCTTATTTGTTAGGAGCTATTATTATAATTAATACACTATTTACCATTACATTATAAAAATAATCTTTTTGTAGTTTTTGCCTATGCAATTTTCATAAAAGAAAATCATTAGCGCAATAATCTAAACAATGATGGTCATTCTGAGAGCAATGCTTTGTAGTGCACTTGAACTTCCAACATCGAGAAAAGCTTTACTCAGAATAGGCAATTATTCTGCTGGGATCATTTAGACACTTGAAAGTATAATCTGTGAGAATAATACAGTATAGACTATAAGTAAACAACTTGGGGCATTGACATTCATAGCAGATTTATAGCAGAAATAGTTTCTGAACTAATAGGTCACAAGTAGAGCTGCCAACCTATTTAGTTATAGGCCCTGTTCACACTATGTTTTAGCAGGGTCTATGGGAGCTCATCATTTCAAATGGGCACAGAAACATACGGTATCAAGCTACATTTATATGCCCAATAGAAAACAAGCGAAATTCATTTGACCCCTTTTGTGTCATTGCAGGCTATGGCCCAATCAGGGGTTCATCTGAACCCTGCTTTTAGAGGTTTTTGAGGTGTCTAAAGACTTGCAGTGGTGCAGTGATAACAAGGCTATAGAGTAAAGTATTGTACCACTGGGATTCTCACTAACGTATAGAAGCATCCTTTATTTTATATGCCGTAATATCAAGGTTTCCATCACCATATCTTTTGCTGTATTTCTTTAATGAGAGGGATAGAAGAGGCAAAGTTTTTGAGTAAAAAAGGTGTGGGGGGGGTTTTGACAACACTAATCTGAAATATGCTTCCCAATGTACATTCCGCATGTTTTTTTTTTACTATTGTTATATTATGTGTGGTGAACCATGTTTTTTAAGGCATACTTGCAGTATCAGGGTCCAGTTTAAGTGGCAGATATGGCCCATTGTTTCCATTTGCAGCACAGTGGACTGATACTGCAAGTATGCCAACACTATGATGTGTCCAAATTATATTCTACATATTATGCAGCATGTAACAAGCTTTAGATATGAAAGAAGAGGCTTTGTCCCCACCTGCACACCCTCAGGGGGTCTTGGCCCCAGATCCTTTGCTTCTGTTAGAAAGAAGTCCATGACCAGGTGGACTTAAAATATAACGTTTGTACATTATACAACATTCTAATCATAATTGTCAAACTTATACCACTGCGCTGCAAAAGGAAATGCCGGGCAACGCTCACCACCTAAGCTAACCATGCCAACTAACATCCGGTCCCCAATACTGCAAGTATGCCGTTTTTCAGTAAAGTTGAAAAAAGGTATGAAACGCATACCTTGTGTACATGTAAAAGAAGTCAACAGTGTCAGAAACATTTTTTTCCATGCATTCACAAAAATACATATAAGGCTGCGCTCACACATTGCGTATTTTGCTGCGCTTTTTTACGCGCGCTTTTCAAAATACGCAATGTGCCTTTTGTCTGCCTGCAAAGTGAATGGGAAATTCACTTTGCAGTGCAGACATTGCGTAAAAATACGCAGTGCGTTTTCTGGGGGAAAACGCAGCTCCGTAAACAATTGATATGTCAATTGTTTACGCAGCTACTACTGCGTATTCTCCCAGAGGGGAGGAAGAATCCAGCTTCCTCCTCCCCTCTGGGGCAGCTGTGGCCGCCCATTAGATTCCACAGTGTGTTAATACACACTGTGAAATCTAAATTAAACAAAAGCAAGTGTGTGAAAAATAAAAAAGAATGAATACATCACCTTCCGACGCCTTCTGCCGCTGTGCGATCCCCGATTCTAAGTCAGATCTCTTCTGACAAGACCTGTGGTGACGTCAGAGGCGGGCGTTCCCGGGCACTCGCGGTCATGTGACCGCGAGCAGCCAATCAGCGATGGGACCGCCCCCCCTCTGACGTCATCACAGGTCCTATCAGAAGAGAGCTCACTTGGAATCGGAGATCGCACACCGGGAGAAGGCGTCGGAGAGGTGAAGTATTGATTGTTTTTTATTTTTCATTAACTTGCCTCTGTTTAATGTAGATTTCACAGTGTGTATTAACACACTGTGGAATCTAATGGGGCGGCCACAGCTGTCACAGAGGGGAGGAGGAAGCTGGATTCTTCCTCCCCTCTGTGACATCACTGCGCTTTCTGGGGGGAAGAAAGCGCAGTGTGTGAAAGCCCCTGCGTATTTTGCTGCGCTTTTTTGCGCGGCCGAAAAACGCGGCAAAAAGCGCGCGCAAAAAAGCGCAGCAAAATACGCAAATGTGTGAACGTAGCCTTATAAATGAGGAACATTTTTCTGATGCATGCACCACTTGAAACATAGTACAAAAGCACCACCAGGTCAGCTTTGGGACCCAGTGGTTAGGTGGGGGTTCAGAAGTCGAAAAGCATTTGGTGAACACATTAAATAATGGAAGAAGATTATGTAAAGGGCAGAAGATAAAACGTATTATAAATTAACAAGTAAGAATAAACAAAATTTTTTTTTTTTTAAATAAAAAATAGTCTAAAATAATCAAAGCGAAGAAAAAACAAACTCATGCTAATATTCCGTTGATGCTGAATATTTCTCACGAGTTGCAATAATGACTTTTTGTGCCCCACTGTAAGTATGGTCTAATTAGTTGTGTATAATAGAGATTTAGCATTATGATGAATAGAATAAAGACTCCAAATCGTAGTAACATAATAATGCCCCAAGCAGTCCCGCTTTTCATTCCATAAATATGGCATCAGTATTTCACTTTGTTACCCAGTACGTACAGAGGTCGTGCGTCCGTCCTGCCTTTTGCATTGCTTCTGAGGGTGCTAACATAGACTTGATACAATTGGTATTTCTCCTTTCAACATTAAACTTTAATTTTTTTGAATTGTCTTCCAGTTTTCTGTCTTGCTCTTCTGAGGTAGTCTAACGCTGACGCTAACACATCTCGACTCTCGAGTAGTCGGCAGAAGTCTCGAGGTGCTACTATCCACAGTCTATTAGCATATTTTTATTACAATGCATGTCTTGGCAGGTCTCCATTAGTTGTGGTTAAAAAGCTTTTGTGTTTATTATTAACAGGTTGCACGCCTTTGTTAATTGTACATTAATATATTAGGTCCAAAGTCTATAAGTAGGAGCAATGGTCACACTGCAATAAGACATAGGAACATGGAACATTTTCTACTTTCAGCACTGGAATTAATATTTAATACACACAGTTTTCATACAGCTGGGAAAGTATTCCATTATTAAAAATATAAGGATATTCGAGGCAAGCCAGGCTGTCTGCTGGAGACCTTCGCCTCACAGCTCTATGATAAATATAAGGATTATGCGGTGTTGCACTTTAAATAGACACTGATGTTTTCCATCCCTTAAGGACCATCTTCAGTTCAAGCACCTTAAGAACATGAAGTGAGTGCAGAAAGGCAAGATTGTAGACGTCAGTGGTTTTAGATTCTCCTAGGAGTATTCGCAGGCGGCAATGGTAGCTATGTATTATATCGGGCAGGTAAGTGAAAGAAATCTAAAGGTCACACCAGTTACAGGTTAAGTCTTCAGAACAATAAACTATATTGTCCTATAGTCATGAAATATTGAGAGATCTCGTCTTCAGGTGTTATTAATATTGGCTATATCTTGTTGTAATGTCACTAGCGTTAGTACAGCCATCTAGTGTATATATACTGAAGTAATCATCTGCCTTGTAGGGATAAGACAAAACTCAGGACCGATTTATTAAATTCTTTATTTCAGAATTCTGGCGTAAGACACCTTAATAAGTCACAATATTTTAGCACAACTCGGAGGTTACACAAATCTATTATGACTTTTGGTATTTTCACACCGGTCATGGCCAGGCACGCCAATATTGTTGCAGCATGAGCAGGAAGCAAAATGGTTATACCAGTCTATCAAATTCATGAAACGTTACACCATTTTAGTGGCATAACTTAGTCCAGGAATTTTCTCTAGTCCCTAACAGCACCTAATTCATTAAGTGGCATATACCGCTAAATGAATAAGGTGCATTGTACTCCAGCAAGACCCATCATTTATACTAGTGTGTGCCATCTTAATGAACCAGGCCCTCTGTTTTAAAAATGTATTTCAATCATATAATGATAACACTTACTGTGCAAGGAACTCCGGTAATCTCCATAAATATCATGATATTTGTGTAAATCACAGAGAGCAGGGGTTCAGCTAACAGTTAAAGGGGCATAGTATATTGATTATAAATGGGTCATCAATATTGGGTTAGTTGAGTCTGACACCCAGCATCCCCTCGTATCAGCTGATATCATCGCCCATGGTAGTCATATATAAACAATGAACTCAGCTACACGTCACCACTCTATTCCTATGTGCAGGTGAAATGAGGGGCAGCAACCCGGTGACAGGACTGCACTGCCACTTCTTTAAAGGGACCCCTGCCGTGTGTAGTGTGTAACACTCATATGCTCCAGGAGTACACCATTTATGTTGTTATCCTCTGCAGTGGCAGCCTGGCAGGAACAACAACACTCCAGGGCTTCTTTTTCTGAACAGTCTTTACTTGTAACAAATGGGTACATAACAGACATAGTGTTACTTCCACCTGCACTATTCTTTGTTTACTTTCTTCTTTCAGACTGATGTGGCCCTGAGCACTTCTCTTAGCTGCCTTCAGACTTGCAGATGCATCTGCAGTGTTTTGCAGATGCATCTGCAAGCATCTGCATGCAGACCGCGGCCCTATGTTTATAATGGAGCGCACGGCGGTCTGCAGATGCTTGCGGACCGCCGTGCGCTCTCATTGCCCGCCATTAGTGATCTGTGCGCAGGCGGATGCCTGCGCACAAACACACGCTCTCGCCTGCACCAGGGACGCGAGATGTTGCGTCCCCGTTGCGGGCGACTGTGTGATTTGTGTGCAGGCATCCGCCTGCGCACAGATCACTAATGGCGGGCAATGAGAGCGCACGGCGGTCTGCAAGCATCTGCAGACCGCCGTGCGCTCCATTATAAACATAGGGGCCGCGGTCTGCATGCAGATGCTTGCAGATGCATCTGCAAAACGCTGCAGATGCATCTGCAAGTCTGAAGCCAGCCTTAGTTTATCAGGGTTCTCGCATCCATCCAGCAGTCCGGATGCCTGTACCCTTGTCTAGTGGTTCTGATGCCACTCCACTCCTGGACCACGTTACTCAAACCTTCCTGCCCCAGACATCCAGGGGAATCTGCTGCTAATGGGCTGGACCAACTCAAGTACAGTCCCAGACAAAAGTTATGTCGCTTATCCATGTTATGTAAATAAAAGCTTATAACCTGATGTTAAATACATCCATTTTTTTTATAAATTACTCTTTTGAAAACTGAAACCGTCCCAAATGTGGTTTAGGTTCAGCAAAAAAATTGGCATCAATGCTGAAATATTGATCATTTAATGAACACAGAATGGTCAGATTTTGGCAAGACAAATGTTTTGTCGCCTGGTGATATAATGCACCCAATCCTAGTTTACATCCTCACCTGTACTCAGTAAATGATCAGTTAATTAGTGGGTGTGTATAAAAAGAAACCCAGCACCCCAGACCTTCACTTGAACTGCAACTTGAGCTCTGACAACATGCCAAAAATCCACCCTACGACCAAAGTCTTGATTATCAAGAGGCTGAAAACCAGATCCACTTCAGAGGTGGCTGGCACCTTTAATGTGTCTCAGCGTCAAGTACAAAGAATTAAAAAAAGATTTGAAGAGACTGGAAATGTGTTTGACAAACCCAGGTCCGGCAGACCCCACAAGACAACTGCTTAGGAGGTACGTTTGTTGGTTAGAAAATCCAAAGCAAGCCCCTCTTCCACTGCAGCAGAGCTCCAACAGGCCTAGTCACCTCAAGTCCCTGTGTCAACTAGAGCAGTTTGTAGGAGTCTGTCTCGAAATGGCCTCCATGGTCGAATCAGCGCCCAGAAGCCAGCACTAAAGAAAAGGCAAATAAAAAAACTATGTTGCATTTGCAAAGTCCCACAGCCTGCTAAATGCTGTAAAAGTGGCAGAAGGTGGATTTCTCTGATGAATCTTCAGTAGAATTACACCACAGCCGACGCAAATACTGCAGGAGACCTACTGGAGCCCGTATGGATCCAAAATACACCCAGAAAACAGTTAAATTTGGTGATAGAAAGATCATGGTCTGGGGTTACATTCAGTATGGGGGTGTGCGAGACATTTGCAAGGTGGAAAGCAATATTAATAGCATAAAATATCAAGTCATTAGCTACTTCTTACATTGCAAATCATAAAATGGGTCAAATTCTGCAGCAGGATGATGCTCCATCTCATACATCCGTCTCTACAGCAAAGTTCCTCCAGGCAAAAAAGATCAAGGTGCTCAAGGACTGGCCAATCCAGTCACCAGACATCAACATCATTGAGCATGTTTGGGGTAGTTTGAAAGTGGAAGCTTGGAAGATAAAACCAAAGAATCTAGATGAACTCTGGGAGGCATGTAAGACTGCATTCTTTGCTATTCCTGATGACCTCATTAATAAATTGTATGAATCATTGTTGAACCGCATTGA
This sequence comes from Allobates femoralis, assembly GCA_033576535.1. Taxonomy (NCBI): domain Eukaryota; kingdom Metazoa; phylum Chordata; class Amphibia; order Anura; family Aromobatidae; genus Allobates; species Allobates femoralis. The sequence goes on along the minus strand of JARQOC010000002.1, from coordinate 95,656,432 downwards.
TACAGTACTTCAAATTCATGGAAGTCACACAAAATGTTAAATATGACTCTAATAGCACCACAAATTCATTCACCAATATTATGCAACATATATTTGTATTTTAAGTTAATTATTTGTTTGAATATCACATTACTTTCTGTGGGCGACAAAACTGTTGTCTTGCCATAATCTGACCATTCTGTGTTCATTAAATGATCAATATTTCAGCATTGATGCCAATTTATTTTCTTAACCTAAACTAAATTTGGGAGGGTTTCAGCTTTCAAAAGAGTAATTTATAAAACCAATGGATGAATTTAACATCAAGTTATTAGCTTTTATTTACATAACATGAATAAGCGTCATAACTTTTGTCAGGGAGTGTACTGTACTACCAGGACAGTATGTCCTCTCAATGCTCCACCTTTCTCTTCACTGGCCTAGATTTATCTGTCCTCTCTTCCTAAAATGGATGCTTACTGTATCTCCTTAGTTCCTCCAAATTCATATCTTAACTCCATCAATCTATACAAATTCTTTCTAATTGGTAAAGGATATCTAACGACTTCTGTACAACCTATTCACCTAAAACATTATCACAATACAGTACACATTATCAATGGGCATTCGAGTTACCTTACACCACACATCAAACATCACATTATACCACAGGGGGCATCAACACCCTCCTACATAGGGGCCGCTGCTGAGAACAGTAAGTCAGCTCCTATTCCCTTAATCAGAAGGTGATCTGGTCATATATTAATTGTATATTCTAGCTTATATAACATATTATTATAAGTTGAGAATTCCCCTTTAAAGGGAATCTGTCACAAGGTTTTTGCTAACCCAAGAAAAGTCGTAAAAGCAGTCCAAAATTGGAAGAAAGTAATTTTTTTTTTACTTTGATCCAAATTCTTGAATAGCGTGCACTATTTTTGATGGATTTAAGGACAACTAATACAACAAAAAAGTAAAGTGTCTTTTAAAAAACTGTTAATGATGAATCGGATCATTGTTTTGACCTCTAAATCATGTTGCTCTCAGATTACATAACAAAAATCTGCCGATTCCCACTGGAGTCAAGAAGTTTTGAGTGGTGAGTTGGACTGGGAAAGTGGTAAAACACATCTGCCTTGACCAGAGTTTCCAGATCTATTTGCCATGATTGAGTTTTTTCCAGAGATACTTGGTCAGTATCTTTGCCAAAGTAAAGGAAAATCTAGACACCGTAGAGCAGAGGTCCCGCCTCCAGTCTTCAAGGTCCACCAACAGTCCAGGTTTTCAGGATTTCCTTAGCATTTGATAGTTAATGTTAAGTCAAGTGCTAAGGAAATCCTGAAAACATGCACTGTTCGTAAGTCTTGAGGACTGGAGTTGTGGACCTCTGTTGTAGAGAGTATAAAGGGGGTGCCTACAAACACCCTTCATAATACTAGGTCAGAAAATTGTATTTAGCTGACGGAAAGTTTACAGAGACCATGTTAAAATGCGAATTAGTGATTATGCCTCCCTGACCAAGATCCATTTTGACTTTTCCTTAGATACAAATAGATGTGAAAATTTGACCTGTGAGTGTATTGTAGCACAGTGAGAATTACAAAATCCATGAAGTGTGAGATGAAGAAAACTATGACAATAACAAAATAATATTGGAGATTGGGAAACACACAGAGAGCTCAACAATAAATGTACCATGAAGAGGGAATGTACGGGTGACCACAGAGCCCAGTGCCAGTACAAAGCGGTACCATGATCACTCCGCTGATTCCATATCAGCTTTTACCCACACGTAGGTCTACAGAGTATTGCTGAAAGTTATTACAGTAGATTGCAAGCTCTGACCCCGACAAGAAGCAAATATATCATTTTCTTCTGTCTGAACCCTAGTGAAATACAAAAAGTTTATGTATCAATGCCTGCTATAATTACTTCATCAGTTTACTCTGAAACTATGATCCCATAAGAATAGAATGTAAACTCACATCTGAGATTATGGTAATATTTCTAAGGACTAAAAAAATCCTTATAGTTGTGCAAAAGTGAAAAATATTGTTATATATTCTACAGCAAACTGCAGCAATGTGTTCTCTAAATAATAACAGGGACCACATTTCGTGTTTGGTTTCTGTGCATGCAACCCTTAATTTTGTTGCTGTTCCAGACAATATTTGGTACAATGGTACTAGTGGTGTCATATTATTCTAGATACTTAGACTCATAGATTTTGGTTATTTTTCTTAATGAAAAGCAAGGCAGCTTTGAAACACATTGAATAGAAATGGCATTGCACCCTTTGAGTCCTGCATATTCCATGGCAAGAGCTCTCCATGGCAGAATCAAGAATGGTAGAGTTGGATGGGCCCTCCTGGGTCATCAGATCCAACCCCCTGCTCAAAGCAGGTATCCCTAAATCATCCCAGACAGCCTCTGTATGAAGACTTCAATTAAAGGGGAACTCCCAAACTCTTGTGGCCAGCCTGTTTCACTCGTTGATCACCCTCCATGTCAAAAAGTTTTTTCTAATATCTAATCTGCATCTCCTCAATTCAGTTTCATTCCATTGCTTCTAGTCTTTCCTTGTGCAAATGAGAATAAAGCGATCCTTACAGTGTGACAGCCCTTGAGATATTTGTAGACAGCTATTAAGCCTCCTCTCAGTCTTCTTTTTGGCAAGCTAAACATTCCCAATTCCAGACTAAGCACATCCCCTACTCTCCTGTCATAGTATTCCTGACACTTGGTTCCAGCATCAAAATGAAAACCATCTCATTGGATGTTACACCCAAAAAAAGTTATTCTAACAATGATACTATAATCTGCAAATCCCCAAAACCTTATCACTGCCACTTTGCATTTCTCACAAATAACATTTGTTGGACATCTAAGTTAAAGGGGTTGTCCGGGCTTGTTATAAAATTGTATATGTATTAAGGCTGCAAAATGCTGACAGTTTGTAATTTACACCCTGTTAGATATTGCATGGTTACCTAGATATCTGCATTCTGCGTGTGTGGAGGAGCAGCTTACCCCTTGACTACAGGGTGTTGTCTTGGAGCCTGGCTGTAACATCACAAATAGACGTTACATTCCAGTTACCAGCAGGCCCTCCTCAGTCTCCAACAGGCCCTCCACAGTCTGCAACAGGCTGTTCTAAGTTTCCAGTATGTCTTCCCCAGTCCCCAGCATGCCTGCCCCAGTCTCCAATATGATCACCTTCAGCGTGGTTCATTATTCTTCACGGTGCCTGGGCTGTCACTGAAGCAATCCCCTGCATCACTGCTGCAGCTGTCCCCTCTATAAAGAAGAATGAACTGCTTTGTATCAGTGACGCGGTGCCTGTCTGTGTGGTCATCTTCACTATGCCCAGGCTGTCCTCTGCATCAGTGCTGCAGCCACCCCTCTGTGAAGGAGATGACTGTGCACACACTGCATCCCTGACATAGAGAGGTTTCATTCTTCTTCACAGAGGGGACGGCTGCAGCAGTGATGAAGAGTATTGCTTTAGTGACAACCCGGCACCATGAAGAAGAATCAACCATGCTGAAGGTGGTCATATTGGAGACGAATGGGCATGCTGGGACTGGGGCGAGCATGCTGGGGACTGGATTGGGCCTGTTGAAACCGGGGAGGACCTGTTGGAGTCTGAGGAGGGCTTGCTGGAGACTGGGTATAAGCATGCAATTCCTGAGTTATAACTAGGCTCTAAACAACATGCCTCTAGTCGGGGGTGAGCAGCTCCCCACACACGCAGAAACATGATATCTAGGTAACCTAATGCTAACAGGGTGTAAATTACAAACTGTTAGCATTTTGCAGCCTAGATACACACACAGATTTTTAAAAGCTCGGACAACCCTTTAACATTTTCCAGTCCTTTGTTCCATTATCATAACAGAAAAACAAAAATGATGTTAAATGATGGTCACCTTCAGTGCAATGGGCCACATTAACTTTCATTGGGGTTCTTCAAGGTTCATCAGGGTATCAGTGTCAGCTTTCCTCCTGAAAATATGACGGAATCTGGAACTGATTTTCCTAACGAGTCTTCAAAACATGTGTGAGCTCAGCCTTAGTTTATTAATTTTTTTTGTTATATAATGATTGGGTGTAAATTTATAACATATTCACATTTTTTATTTGATTCATTACAGTAAAATATTTAATTACATATTTGGTAGACTTTCCATTAATACTTAGACCCAGCTTTGCAATTTGATCCAGTTCTTGCGATCATGCAGTTGTAGAGAAGAGAGAAAGGTTCATGACTTTGTTGGTTTCTGAATTAATTTCCAGTTTCAGTGTAAAAAAAATCATGCAACAAAATTATACGAATAACTAAAAAAAAAGCTTGTGAGTCGTATACAAAAACTGTTGCTATTGCAGAACCTGAACCTTTTTTAGATTTCTGTTAGGGTATGACTTTTTAGGGTGCATCCACTTCGAAACCCTACCCAAAAATATAACACTCCAAAGAATGAGCATTTAAAAAATGTAAACCATGTTTTCATGTAAAAATGACTTGATGTTTAGTTTTATGTTTCTTTTAAGTGTCTTTTAACCGCTTCTATGCCAAGTGGTTAAAAGAAATGGCCCAACCATTCTTCAAGCATTTTCTGTTGTGAAGTCTCTGCATATTTTACAATACAAGGCAATGGAACAGCTAAAAAAAAAGTGTCCAAAAACACTGAAAAGGGGCTCAGGGAAAGAAAACAAATGCAAGTTAGACATGCTGGCATTTCCTTCAACATCTTCGTCTTGAAAAACTCATCAGGTTCACTTTTCCATTAAAAAAAAAAGAGATTGTGTTGTGTGCTTATACCAGTATGGTGAAAATAGAACACAGCAAAGTATCATTTACAGGATTCACATGATATGTCCTAAGCATCTAAGGGTATGTGCACATGATCCAGAGCACACTGAGTGTTGGACGCCTCTGGACCTGAGAGTAGCCGGGGTGAGTGCAGGGAGACTGCAGACACCCTGTGTCCACAATCTGCATTCGATGCAAGGCGGCTTTCCCAGCATTCACCCACTGGAGATCACTTCCGATTTCACAGCAATAAATTAACATTCTGCAGGAATGCTGAATCCGGCAACCACATCAGATAAAATACTGTGAATGGGGAAACACATGAGCTGAGATTTGTAGAAATCCATCCACTGTGCTAGTATTCTACAATGCAGCATTATGGACACTAGCGTAATACGCTGCATCAAAACACTGCTATTCGATCGTGCGTCATGCAGCCTTAGAAGAAAAAGGTTGTACGTGCAGCCTTAGAGGAGCAGGTGTCACCTCTAAGACTCTACTCTTTATGAAGAATGTGTCCCAATGATGTTAAAACCTCATTATCTTGACTCATATCAATGGTAGGCAGCATTCTGGAGAGCAGGTTTGCATAGATTAAAGAGGAAACATCACAGCCCGTGGTCTTAAAAGCAGGCAACTATGGTGCATAATATCCAAGGGCTACACTAATGCATTTTTGGGATTAGCAAGAGTGCACACAACATATCCATACTTTATATTGCATCCTAAATAGCAGTTTGGTCCCTCTAGACAATTATTGGGTACATTTCTACAGGTTCTGTTGTGTTCTTTTACATCGAGTGCATCCATAAATAGAGTGCGTCCCTAGAACACTATGTATACATTCCTCAATTATGGATGCTAACCATGTGAAAAACAAGTAGTGATGATAAGCATCATTATTCCTGATATCTGCCGTTAGGGATAAATATGTCTAAATAGGATGCATTACAAAGCCGGAATACATGGTGTTTTGACTTCGGTAAATAGTTTTTTAGTCTTGGACAATCACTTTTACCATGATTGCAACGCTTATGTTTTAAATGGATATTAATGTATGGTTTCCGACGTAAATTCTATACTTAAAAGTCTGTAAGGTTCGTTTACATCAGTCTTCTAGCTTCCCGGCCTGCAGAGAATATTGGATAACCAGGAGATCGAGGAAATGTGTTTTTGTTACATTTAGGCTTATCCTAATGATTTTCTTATTGAGGCATAGAGAGATCCAGAGAGGCCAGAATAAGTTGAATAAATTGATTTGTGTTTCCTTCGCCTACTTCTCAAATTATCCTGTTGCTTCTGGGCGGAAAGTATGATTACATGATGGCTGATAGAATTGCAATTCAGTACTACAGTTAAACTACCCTAATAATATCATTTACATGGAGACTTATCAACCTTTCATTTTGTATGCAAAACATGTGCAAAGATAAATAATTTAGCTGCATTAAAGTAGTACATTTGTTTCTCAAATTGCTTTGTCCTTTCCAAGGGCTTAATTAGAGTTTGATGGGCCCGATGCAAACTTTGGACCCCCCTCTTGTTGGTCAGATGATTGGACCCTTGAAGTTTTCTAAATTGTATAAACACATACGAGTTGCCCCTGCTCTCCATTCATTATGTAAATTAATCCTGTTCTAATGTCCCTCATAATGGTAAATCTGTCCCGCATCCTGGTATATGTGTATGTTCTCCATCCTGGTATATTTGTCCCCCTTACCAGCCTGCATGTCCCCCATCCTGGGACCTATCATGATAAATGTGTCCACAATCCTGGTATTTTATGTTTCCCATCCTGGTATATATTTCCAAGTAAAGAGGTTGTTCGGATCCACTCAATTACCAAAACAAATCAGCAGGTATAATCTATAGTACCAGGAGTGATGGCAATACTCCAGGTTCACGCCCAGTGACACATATCAAATAGTTCATATGATAGAGGAAAAGATTAAAGTGGCACTCACCATTGCCTAAAAGTAACTTCTTTATTTCGGCTTTATTTAAAAACCAAGCAGGTGGAGGAACAGATACAAGGTACATCCTCAGACGACGGCCGTTTCATGCATTTCAACAGGTCCTTATTATATATATGCCTAATTTGGTATATATATCCCTGTCCTGAGCCCCATCCTGATATATATGTCCCCATCCTGGTATATATCATTCCCCATCCTGGCCCCGTCCTGGTACATATGCCCCCCATTTTGGTCCTCTTCCTCAGTATATATGCCCTCCATCCTTGACCCCATCGCAGTATATACAATCATGGCTTTAAGTGTTGGCACCCTTAAATTGTTCCAAAAAATTAAGTATAACTCCAGGAAAATTATTACAATTGCACATTTTTTATACACATGTTTATTTCTTGAAGTATGTTTGGAGTCATTGTCCTGCTGGAAGACCAAGAACACAAACCAGCTTTCTGACACTGGGCACTATATTTGCAACCCAAAATCCTTTGGTAATCTTCAGATTTCATGATGTCTTGCACACATTCAAGGTAACCAGTGCCAGAGGCAGCAAAATAAACCCAAAACATCCTTAAACCACCATATCTGACTGTGGGTCCTGTGTTCTTTTCTTTGTAGGCTTCATTCCGTTTTCAGTAAACAGAGCTTTTTGGTAAAGCATATCATTCTACTATCTTGGTCTCAACTGTCCATAAGACATTTTTCCAGAAGGATTTTGTGTTTACTCATGAATATTTTTACAAAGTGCAGTTTAGCTATTTTTTATTTCTTTGGAAATTTATTAGGACTGCTTATCCATCAACTGGACTATCCTGTATCGCAAATATTCATCAATTTTTCTCTGCCCCCCGCGTCCAGGGAGATTAGCTTCAGTGCCATGGGTTGTAAATGGCTTGATTGTGTTGAATACTGTGGACAAAGGCACATCAAGATCTTGGAAGATGGACTTCTAACTTTGAGATTCTGATATTTTTCAAGAATTTTGGTTCTCAAGTCCTCAGACAGTTCTCTTTCTGTTCTCTATACTTATTGGGGCACACCAGACACACAATGCAAATATTGACTCAACCTCTCCCTTTTTTTAACCAGGTTTCAGGTGTGATTTTCATATTGCCCACACCTGATACTTGCCACAGGTGAGTTTGAATGAGCATCACATGCTTCAAATCAAGTGTTTACCAGCAACATTTAAAAGGGTGCCAACAATTTATTTTGTTTGGCCCATTTCTAGGTTTTGTGTGAAATTAATCCAATTGTAATCACTTTCCCCTGCTACCATGTTGCTTGAGGGTCCTCATATGTATCCAGCGCAGTGGTCAGCAGCACTCATCAGTGTGCCAGCTGTATGTACCCCTCAATTCCTGAGCTCGGTCGCGGTTGTTATGCCTTTATCTTTTATCCTTTTCCTCTGTTATTTTAGTTTAAAAGCCCTTTGCATTAATTGCATATATATAGATTCATATATAATATAATTTTCTTTTCCATAATCACTGAAAGATAACCACTGATATACATACGTCCTTCCTACCACATGAGCTGGGCAAACTTTATTGCATGTAGGGAAGCCAAACTGTTATGTAAAGATTTTAAGCCCATTCATTTGAATGGAGCACATACCTACTGCAGAACCAGAGAAGGTCCATGCTAAATGCATAACACAGCACGACTATTCATTTAGCTGCTATTTTAATCAAATAAATTCCTTCTAAAATTATAGAAAAAAACACTTTTTATTCATGTCAAATTAGAAATTTAAATCTTTTTCCAACTACAAACTTTACAGACAAATTACTAATGTGTAAAAGTTTCAACAGTAACATGACATTCATGTGACCTTGACAATGTAATTAAGTCCTACTCGTTAGCTTGCACTAGCCTGTGCATGAATTGCCTATTTTTATTAATAATTTGTATTTTCATTGTCCTCTATCTGCAGCCTCTGTATACAGAAAACAATAGCTATTTCTGGTCTCTTCAGCTGTATTCCACGGTTAAAATGAAAATCACCATGTTCTGTGCACGTTCTTTGTCTCTTGTGTGCACATTGCTATTTCTAGCTGAGACTTCCCGTCAAGGGCAATTTCACCTCTATGATAAAATTGTTTGAAAAAAAAATCCCCCATACCCCACCTTACATATTTCATTTCGGAGCTGCCACTCACAGGTCTCCATATGCACTAATGTCACCCCCTACATTCCTACTAAACAGGGCTGTTGCTGTGCTTCTTCCACAGTGTTTCATCTAACAATACATCTATTTTAAGCCACTTCAGGGTTATCACAGAATGTAACATAAATGTCTCTAGAGACTACACTGAGTAATTTCCTAGGAAATAGACAATGTTAACTCTTTATGTCCAACAGGGTCTATTATAATTCTTCACCAAATAAAACAAATCCACGATCTATCCCAAAATGTTTCTTCCAGACTAAAGCATTGCCATATTATTAGTAATTATCCACAATACAGTGTTTACTAGTAAAATGCACACAAGGAAAAATGCCCACAGTCAATGCAAACCCTAACACCGAACCCTAATCTTAACACCCTATCCTAACCGTAACACCTAAACCTAACACATAACCTACCGCTAACACTTGACCCCTAACAGTAACACCTAACCTTAACACCTAACCTTAATACCTAATTCTAACACCTAACCCCTAACACCTAATCCTAAACCCCAACACCTTACCCTAACACGTGTCCCTAATACATAACCCCTGACCCTAACACCTAACCCTAATACCTACCGCTAACACCTAACAATTGACCCCTAACCATAACGCCTAACCTTAACACCTAACCATAACACCTAACCTTAATACCTAATTCTAACACCTAACGCCTAACACCTAATCCTAAACCCCAACACCTCACCCTAACACGTATCCCTAACACCTAACCCTAACTCCAACCCTGTGGGCATTTTTCTTTCGGCCATTTTTGTGGTCACCCACTACAGTAAGTGCCAGAAATTATTTAAAAATGTTTGATAATATAATAAAATAAAGGCAAAATGCTCATAATAAATGGATAGGTAGAAAGAAAATTACTTATGTGATAATAAACAAGTTAGGATTAGACTAAAAATGGCCTGAAGATTGTTTTAGATGATTGCACCTGCAAGGAGCAGATAACCAGTGGCAAAGGTGTATGTGCCATAGAGGCACTCCATGTAGTTATTATAGCATCTGTGATGAATGGAGGTCTGCTCAGGCAAAGGCAGAAGCAGCAAAAAGTGCACCAACAAAGGGTATTTTGTGTTTTTGTGCCCTCTCTACTGTATGAAGGCAACCAAGTAGGGGTACACATAGGAATCACACGGTCTGTGCTAGTATAATAGTGATATTACTGACTAAAATAATTAAAGGGGTTTTCTCCAAAGTATGATACTTCAATCCACAGGATTTTTGATAAATATATGCTTGTAGGATCCCCACAGATCAAAATATATTTCCAAAGTTTCCTATACTTTCCTTATCAACAACAGCAAGGAGTCTCAATAGAATAGTAGTCAACAATCGGTAGGCGTGGAGGCTCAGCACATGACATGTTAGTCCCTCATGTACAATATCCATGGTGGGCGCCATCGTTGCTGGTGTGGCTCAGTGTAGTAAGAAAATTAAGAAGAAATCTTCCAACACAGGGAAAGTGATAAAAAAAAAGAACTTTCCTCCAAAACGATTAAAATCAGAGAAAATCAGGAAACTGAGGCATTTCTGGTGTGCAATGACACCCTTATTCATAGGAATCATCATGTATAAGGGCATCTGAGCACACCAAAAAAGCATCCTGCGGGTTCTCTGTTTTGAATATGTTTTTTTGACTAAAGTTCTCTTTTTTATCACCTACACTGGATTGAAATTTTTCATTTTCTTACTACGCGTGGTCAAAAATACCATCTTCCTCTCCATTCAAAGTCCATGAGCCTCATAAATACAGTCACATTGGGTCCCCTATTCTGTTGTTTGAGTTGCCAGTAGAAACTATTTTTGCAGCTGCATTGCCCAACCTTGCATGGGTACAGAATGCTACTGAGTCCATAATCCATGTTGAAAGAGATAACATATCGGATTAGAGGCTCACCTGGTGTGGTTGCGAGAGCCACCACCAACTATATTAATGTTTAACCACGACTGCTGCAGCCACCATGAGGAGAAACATATATGAACCGGTAATAGAAAGGTTGTATATGCCATGCTGTCGGGAATCAGTCGTCATGTGTTTTTTATTCTGAAGAAGGAACGAGTATAACTTCGAATCGCATTAATAAAGATCACTATCATATGTAACCTAAAGTTTGATGACTAATTCCCAACAGCGCAGCATATACACCCTTTCTACTACCGCTTCATATATATTGAGTCCATAATAAGACAGATTCACAGATTTTTCTTACAGACAGAAAAGTAGGTAAATAAGTACAGTATGAGCCAATAAACCTTAATTGGAACCATTTTCGGATCCATGCTTAAGTTAATCCAACTGAGTTGAAATACCATATGGACAAAAGAACGCTGGTAGTTTTTCTGATATTTCAAACAATTTTTATAACAATATAAATGATTATAGTGAATTGTGCAATTTTAAGTTTTATCAAAAAAATTAGACATTTCATAAATATATCTCTCAAATCTAATGTCTTGAAATAAGATGATCATTGATGTATTGAAGTTTATTTGATAAATTTCAGACATTTTTATATGTCCACAGGAAAACGGGCCTTCTGGTTATTGCCCCATCTGGAAATGAAGAGTTTGAGACCATATGTAAGAATATGGAAGAAAGACAGATATCATGGGAGTCTTTGACTCAAGAGCAATGCAAACAGAAATATCCAGGATTATTTCTCAAGCCAGGCGAAGTTGTCTGTTCTGACCATGATGGTGGCGTTCTGAGTGCCGACAAGGCTTTACGGGCCGTGCAGGTGAGAATTTCCCATTGCGGTATTCATTAGCGATCTATGTAATCACTACATGAAGCACCACGGCATGTTCACATAATTATACACCCCAACACAAAGTGATAAACAAAACATTGCGTGTCCCCTGCTAGATGCACATTGGAACGTTCTTCGTAATTAGATTAGCTAATGATTCAAATATATTTATGCAAAAGAATTAAAAAATCTCATTTTCAGTAGAGACATGTCTTCATTCTACAGAGAGCACATATCCAAAGTGTGAAATTGCTTTGTTCATAAATAGTTCTTTGTTTTACGGTGGAAAGAGCAAAGTAACTCTTTAGGGACTAGACCAGACTGCAGCGTACCGCTTCACATACACGAACTTCATCTTACGAGAAAAAAACAAACAATAAAAAACAGGATCAATTTAAACATGTTTCTTTGCATTATATTTGATCTATACCTAATTAAACATCCTGACAAATTAAAAGGGTTGTTCACAATAATTTGACTGATGTGTACAAGTTGGGTTTGTCACTATGTTTAATTACACTTTCTCTTATCTCCTCAATGCATATGATTAAAGTGCAAAAACGTTGACTGCCATGTAGATTGCAATTAAAACTACAAGCATTATTATAGGTCAGGACTCGCTTCGGGTGCCTTCACACTTGCGTTCACCTGCACTGCGCATTGCGGCGGTCGAACGCAAGCCGAGCACAAGCACCGCGTGTCCCTATGTTTACCATGGGGGCGCACGGTGTATGTGCTCGGCTGGGGATGGCCTTGTGCACCCATTACTCCCCATGTGTGATTTGTACGCATGCGGATGCTTGCACAAATCGTACATGCTCATCCGCACCCTGAATGCACCATGTTGAAATGTCACAAAAATAAGATGTGCAAAAAAGAAAACAAAATGTGAAAATGTAGAAAATCAGTATTTTGATTCCTTTAAAAGGGTTTTCTGAGATTTTTTTTTAAGGATGGCAAAGAGTAGAGAGTGTTTTAGAAATGCTCCTGTGTCTGTACTGGAAGTAATAAGTTGCAGCTGCACTGATCACATGACTGAAGGACAGGATGTCACTACTACCGGTACAAAGAAGACAACCAGAGTGGCAGCTCTGGAGTCGGGGGAGATTCAAGAGTTATGTAATGTTAGGGTTTTTTTCATATATATATATATATATATAATTCCCTACTCTTTGTCTACTTTTGAAAAATATTAGAAAAAATTTCAACCTCTTTTCCGGAAGTTTGTCTTTCATATATTTTTACCACCCTCTTATGTACTGTAGTGTAGTGTAGTGTAATGAGTAGGGATTGGAGAACCCAAACTAAAGTTCAGGGTCCATTCCAAATACCTAGTGTTCGGGCACTGGCCTGGAATGCGGACTTCCCTCAGAAGTACATGTTAGGCTGGCTTCACACCATGGTGTGATCAGGTACAGGGCTGTCTGGTATGAACCTGATCCGATTTTGTGGTAATTCATCCCTATGGTGCCGGACAGGGCCTCCCTGTCCAGCAGAATCAGGCTGCATTCGGTTTTTGTCCCGGACACACAAATGTGCTTGCAGCGTTTTTGTGTCCGGGGCAAAAATCGGTCAAACTCTGATCCTCCCGGATCCGGTGCTATCCGTCACCCCCTAAACTTCAGCACCTGGAGCTGTCCCCTGCAGAGATTTCAGGATCACGGCTAGCTCCTTGCTAGCCATGATCTTGAAATTTCAGCAGCTGCAGCTGCGATCTGCTGATTCCGGCAGAAAACAGGACCGGAGGGCATATTTGCCCTCCGGTTCTGTTTGTCCGGGGCAGTCAGGTTCTGTCCAGTGTTTCCTGCAAAACACCGGACCTAACCTGAACCACAAAAAAACGTGGTGTGCAACCGGCCTTACAGTTCAGGCTCGAGCTGTAAAATGAAACAAAATAGTGATTTAACATCAGCTCATACTTATGCCAGTTACACACCACTTTTTTTGTGGTTCAGGTTCTGTCCGGGGAGCTAGCCATGGTCCTGAAATCTCTGCAGTTGGATCCGGTGCCGTAGACTCCCATGTTAGGGAGCACCGGATCGCGCCGGTTCCGGGAGGATCCGATTTTGACCGATTTTTGCCGCGGACACATAAACGCTGCAAGCAATGTTTTTGTGCCCGGGACAAAAAATGAATGCAGCCTGATGCTGCCAGGGACAAAACCGGATGGCAAATAGCTGCTATCCGGCCCTGTCTGTCACCAAAGGGCTGCATCACCACAAAATCGGGTACGGGGCTGTCAGGTTCATACTGAGCAGCCCTGGACCTGATCAAACCGTGGTGTGAAGCCGGACTTACCTGGTCCACGTGCTTGTACTTCTGGTGCCGCTCATTAACTTCCTGATTATTTACTGGTGATGGGTGCAACAGCCAATCACAGAGAGTGGAGGTCTGTGATTGGCTGTTGGAGCCAGTGCAATAACTTGGAAACAGTCCATACATTCTAGCATCTACCGTGCACGGTAGATGTTAGAATGTATGTTTTGTTTCTGTGTTACTGCACTGACTCCCTCAGCCAATGACAGATGCTCACTCTCTGTGACAGCATTTGATATTGTTGCTGTTGCACCTCTTACCCATTGACTGATGTAATTGTAATGTAAAACTAAATAAATAATTATAAAATATTAATAAACAAATGAGGTAGAGCTTCACTGTATTTTTGATTCTTGCGTGTGTGAAGTGGCCTTTAGAGGAAGGAGATTATTAATTAATTAATTAATAATAATTATTAATTTACCTAAATGTTTGCAGCCACAAAGACATTTATAGAAAATAAAAAAGCTTGCAAGAATATTTTATCTTGTCCATAAACCTCTTTATGATTATCTTTAAAGGAACAGTTTAAAAAAATGGGTGGAGTAATCCGTGATGGGGAAAAGGTAAAGCACGTACAGCCAGGACAGGTGGTCACTGTCACAACTACGTCCGGTGTCTTCGAAGCTGAGAAATTAGTCATCACGGCCGGCCCCTGGGCACAGAAGGTGCTTAGCCCACTGGGCCTTGAACTACCCTTAAAGGTGAGAAATTATCATTATTTATTTCAATCTTCTACTGCTAAAACATTTTGGCATTTATAATAAAACCTCTTTTCTCAAGACGGCAGGAAGAGAGATTACTTATTACCTTTTCATTTGATTTACAGTATGATTCCTTGAAACAGAACTGCATTTAAAAGGTTTCTGGGACTGTCATCTTCCCTTGGGCAATATATATCACTGCAATGTGTTAGAAGCTCCTCTACCAACAAACAGCTCATATTGCAGCCAGTTTCTTTTCCTGTAGCCTTGAGATTCTTCATAAGTAAAAACACAAAACCTTAGTGTTGTAGGCTTGTCAATTTCCAACCACCTTTAGGGATTACTTTTCCCTTTATATGAACACTCTAGATAGAGGCATAACACAGTCGTTTATCTTTACCGCTGCTGGTTGCCATTAAAAGAGCAAGACACTGTCAAAGTGTTTCTAATTCATGAACCTCTTCTAAAGAGGTTGATTATTATAGATTGGCCTGACAATACCTATTTCCTACAATTTTGCTAGAGTGAGTCAAAACACCTTGATTAAGAATATAAGTGGTACAGATAATGAGGACATATCTTGGGCTCTACTTAAACCACAGAGTGGGCAGCATAAATGTAAAAAGAAAAACATGTAGACATATATTATACATACATTAAAGGGGTTGTCTGGGCTTTTTCTAAAATCTGTTTGTGTATCTAGGCTGCATAATGCTAACAGTTTGTAATGTTCACTCAGCATTTGCATGGTTATCTAGATACCACGGTCCTTTAGCTGATATGACCTGTTCCAGAGGTGATGCATAGCCAGACACAAACTAATGGCACCACTTTTTTGACAACCCAAGAATATTAGTGAACTGGATGTCATCGCTCATGTGGAATGGGCTAAGGCTGGCTTCACACTGCGGCGTGATCCGGTCCGGGGCTGTCCGGGTTGACCCAGACAGCCGCGGACCGGATCAGCACACAGGACTGGGGGGCTAATATGCCCTCCGGTCCAGTGTACAGCTCACGCAGCTGCAGCCGCTGACAGGTCAGGACTGCGGCGCCCGCGGTCCTCACTTATCAGCAGCGGGAACTGCATGCGCTGCACACCGAACCAGAGGGCATATTAGCCCCCCAGTCCTGTGTGCTGAAACGGCCCGCGGCTGTCTGGGTCAACCCGGACAGCCCCGGACCGGATCACGCCGCAGTGTGAAGCCAGCCTTAGCCCATTCCACATGAGCGATGACATCCAGTTCACTAATATTCTTGGGTTGTCAAAAAAGTGGTGAAAAAAGTATAAAAGAATCATTGGATACAGAAAAACAGCAAAATTATTCAATGTTCCTACAGATGCAGAAGCAGAGTTGACAAATTCATAAATAAAGAAACACTGGTTACACTACCTGGAGGTAGGAACTGAGGTTTTCATTTGCACAGTAGAGTACTACAAATTGAAACCTTAGTTCACACTGCCACCAAATCTTGATGCAGGTCCATTGTAGTCACAGTATTTGACCATCTTCCCACTCAGGCATCTGGTGGAAGCCAATGATGATAGCTTCCTCTTTGTGCCAACTCCGGGTGGTGTAGCCAGTGTTTCTTTATTTTAGAATTTGTCAACTCTGCTTCTGCATCTCTAGGAACATTGAATAGTTTTGCTGTTTTTCTGTATCCAATGATTATTTTACCTATTTTTACCACTTTCTTGACAACCCAAGAATATTATTGAACTGGATGTCATCGCTCATGTGGAATGGGCTAAGACTCCTCAAGAATGCTGCCAATAGTTTGTGTCTGGTTATCCATCACCTCTGGAGCAGGTCATATCAGCCAAAGGAACTCTACTAAACACTAAAGAGGCTTGTCATGAAGAAGTTGAATAATTCTGAGACTGCAGTTGTCAAAAAGACATTTTGTGATGAATTCGGAGAACCCACTTGTTATATTAGTTGATCTATTTACATTGTTCTTGTTTGATGGGTTTCTTAGAAACAGCACATTTGTGAATTTTTCTAATGAACCTAATTTGCAATGGGGGTTGATTTAACTTGTATTTACATTGATATATCTTCCCTAGTGTCTTTTTAGCTGCACTTGTAAGGCTATTAGAACATAACATTTAACATACTAAATGCTGAAGATATCCATACCTGAAATACAAAGCCTACACCTCTGTTGACCCAAAAGTACAAGAAAAGTTGACTCCAATATGCTCAAAACCATATACTCAAGCTTATGAAGCTTTTGGAGCCTATTCTGTGGAGCAATGAAACCAAACTAAGTTTTCCAGAGGGCTGTAGAATCGGAGTCCAAGTCAGTGTCTATTTTGGTGGAGTCGGATTCAGGGAAATTGAGGAGTGAATCGGAGTCGGATGTTTGGCTTATCGACTTCACAACCCTGTTTTTCAAGTCTATCAGCAGTACATCTGGAGAGGGAGAAATTAGGCAATACACTGAAAAGGACCCCCTACCTATAGTGAAGCATGGAAATGGCTCGGTAATGCTCTGAGGATGCTTTGCTTCCTCTGTCACTTTAAATCTGCAGAGTATTTGAGGGAGAGATGGTTTCAGTCAAGTATCAGTAGTCTCAACCCCTTCATGACAAGAGTCTTTAATTCTTACTAAAGACTTTTTCACAGTATTCCAGCATCAAATACGATCTTATCTAGACACAAGCTTTTGATAGCATTACTAAGGAATCGTAGCTATCATGGACAATGGCCCCCCGTTCACTAATATTTTGGGGTCTGCATACTGCAAATGCCTTCTTTAAATAATATCAAAGATTTTGTAAAGAACTCAAGTCAAAAAAATGTGACGACTATTCCAGAATCTTACGAGACATCTTCAAAAACCTAATTTTCGGGAACTTTGAAGTATTCTTGGCATCATTCTCCTGTTGTAAGGAATAGGCTAAGAATCCTCAGAAACGCTATCATAAGCTTACAGGTGGGCATGCATCACATAGTTCATAACATCCAAAGTAATATTATTATTATTTTTATTATTATTAAGGGTGCTCCACAAAGATCTAAAGCAGGGGTACGGAACTCCAGGCCTCAATAGCTGTACCAGTTGAGGATTTCAGGATTTCCTTAGTATTTGAGAGTTGGTAATTAATCTCCTGCACAGATGATGATTCCGACTGTCAAATACTAAGGAAATCCTGAAATTCTGAACTGTGTATGGCTCTCGAGGCCTGTAGTTCAATACCCCTGTTCTAAAGGCTTTTATCGTTAATGGTACCTTTACACGCCGCTACAGGATGGTGGAAACAACCGGGTAGATGAGAGAAATGTATCTTGCACCGCCAAATCAACCCAAGGTAGCGCCGTGTAAAGACGGTTGTTTCCACCTGTCACTTGCGGCACCTGTTTCAGAGCAGTGCTCTAAAACAGGTTGATTTCAAGGCGATGGTAGCGGCCTGTATCGGCGTGTAAATAAGGAACAAGAGGGTTGTTTCGACACCTTGCTATCTACCTGGGGCGTGACACAGGCTCCGGGAAACCGCCCCCCTTCAGCGATCATTGGAGGAAGCTCCTGCGTTACGATAGGTAGTCGCTGCATAGGGCGGCATATTTAAGGAGCTGACCAGTCACACTACACAATTGCTCGTGCGTCATGTATTAGTCAGCCTCCTGCGGTGGCTGGCCAATCATGATGCTATTGCGTTGTCCTATCAGCGTACGAAATTCTCGTAATCCACAATTCTGGCACGCCTATGTGTTGTCCCTGCTGCACCAGGTCCTCCCATATTACCCTCTGTAGTGGCGTGTAAATGAGGTAAGGTGCTTTTCAGAAGGTAACTTTAGGCACCCGGCGGTGCATCCAGAGATAGATTCAACCTTCTGTAAAGCACCTTATAGCGGCGTGTAAAGACGGTGCAGGTACCGTTTTCAACCGTTTGTGCGTGCTCGTGCACGTGAAGCACCCGGTTGTTTCCACCATCCTGTAGCGGCGTGTAAAGGTACCATAAGGGGTTCAGTAATTCTGAAACTATTATAGTAACTAAGTGGCATTTTGTGCTGAATTTGGAAAAAAAACACGTAATATTACTTATTTTAGACTGTATCAGTTGTTCTTGTCTGCAATTTTAAAATGTTACTAATAAACCTAATTTTCAATGGGGAATGAATACTTTTGATTGTAACTGTGTATGCAAGTTTTTATGAAGCCACTGTGCCTTTTATAACATATACTGTCAGGAAAAATTCTGTAGATCTTAAGAGTTGGTTGACCACGTCTGTTGATCAAGTCTAAAGGCCGGGTTTCACGCTTCAATGTGTCGGCGAACCCACCAACGATCCAAATTGACTAGATCGCTGGAATGACATTCAATGATCGCTGGTGAGATGTCACATGTACAGATATCGTTAATGACGCAGCAACGATTCCGCGACAAGGGAACGATACTTGCGGTCGTTTGGTTGCCTTCGTCTTTCAGTTCTGAATAGGCGAAGTCGTAAACGACATCGTTATCAAGGTGTCACACCCACCCATGCTGCAGTTTGAACGAACAATCAATGACTGATTTATGGTCCGGTTCATCAACCTGCGATCAACGATCAGCCGACTTATCGCTGGTCGTATCGACGTGTCACACGCTACGACTTTGTTACGACGTCGTTTGAATTTCTCAGAACCTGTGACGTTTCAACGATATCGTTCACGATATTGTAGTGTGTAACGGGCCATTAATATCCACTAGAACAAACCTAAGATGGCCAAGCCTACAGGACCAGGCAGATTTACCAGTATATGTTCTGTCCTGGTATAATAATTTACAATCTGTCCAGATCCTATTATAACATGTTCAGTTACTAAATAATAACCCTGTTATGAGGGATTCTTATGCTTATGTATATTTAAAAGTTTCCAATAGATGTAAAATTATGCTAATTTGGGTACATTAATGTAACCTTCTGCTGCACCACTATAGGAACATATGACTAAATACAGATATTATCCACAAGACTTTTGTACTCATATTTACTTGTGCATATAATATTTCCCTTTTGTGTATGGGTTGTAGGTTATGACCTTGCCCATTCTCAGATGTCTCTACAATTAATGTAATTATTAAGTCACTGTGTGCTGGATCAATAAGAGTAATAAAGTATAAATATACCGTAATGATGGCAGTTACATAATCACTTTTTAAGCCGCATTAGGTCTTCATAAATAAGACTAATTACTAAAACATACTATAATTTGCATTAAACTCCTACAAATCCAGATTCAGTGAATCTATTTACAGGTTTCTAAATGCATATTATACTGTATATTATTTAATTAAGAACTTGTAATGGTGATGTTACAACATCAACTGGAACTCTACATGTGATAAATCACTTTTCACCGTCTGATCTACTGTCCATTGTCTATTGGCTATTTAACACAAATGACTTTCCCCTGCAAATGAGACATCCCACACATAGAAATTTTCCCTTGTAATGACATAGGCTAGGGTCTGACCTCAGCCTGCCGAATTTGTTAAAAACTTAGTCCCTGGCAGGCTCAGTGCATAGCGTTAAAGGAATGTAATGCTATGTGTCGGCTGCCTATGCATCTCCATGGTTACCTGAAGCTTAGCGCAGCTGGCGGCTCCACACACAAGTCCCGGATATGCGCTACTGCAGAGCGTACAGGAAAACGCTGCAAATCGCGTTTCGTGTGTGCTCTGCAATAGCACATATCCAGATCCGGTGCTTGTGTGTGGAGCCGCCGGCTGAGCAAAGTCGCAGATAACCTTATAGATGAAAAGGCAGCCGGCGCATAGTGTTACATGCCGTTAACGCTATGCACTGAGCCTTCCAGGGACTAAGTTTTTAATGGAATCGTCAGCCTGAGTGCTGATGCTAATCTGACCCTAGCCATACTCTACATTTAATATATAGAGGGCTTCAAAGTAGCTATTTTTTTCTTTTACAACCATAATTCCCAAAAATTTGGAATCCTGTGTAAATTAGGCTAGAGTCACACATGCGGCAGGTTTTTTAATTCCTGATCCGGTTTTGAGCTTTGAAAAAGCTGAAAACCGGATCAGGAAACGCTCCCCATAGGAGCCCATTATGGTAACCGGATTGCTTTGCGTGCAATCCGGTTACCGGCTTCGATCTGCAGCCTGCACTAAAAAGTCATGCAGGCTGTAGTTTTCGGAGCGGTTCTGGCAACTGCAATGCGGTAACCGGATTGCTTAGGATGTGTAATCCTGAGCAATGCGGTTACTGGATATTTTGCTCATCCCTGCTGCCGCAGGGATAAGCAAAGTGTTAAATGTGTACTAACACATTAAATATGAATATTAGCTGTGGGCAACATGTCTCTAGGGGTGCCCACCCCCCCTAGAGACATGCTGTCCACTCCATTCAGCATGTTAGGGGTTAATAAGCCATTTACAGTAAGTCGGCTATTGCCAGCTTTGTACAAATGTATGAATGAAGCCGCGGCTCCCCTGACAGTAGAGCAGATACTGTACGTAAAGTATGTATAGTATCTGCCGCTATCCAGGGTCCTGTAACCATTAACATTAGGTCTATGGGGGTGCGCTGCCCATAGACCTAATGTCAATGGTTACAGGACCTCAGACAACGGCACATACTATACGTACATTACGTACAGTATCTGCTCTACTGTCAGGGGAGCCGCGGCTTCATTCATACATTTGTACAAAGCCGACAATATCCGGCTTACTGTAAATGGTTTATTAACCCCTAACATGCTGAGAGGAGTGGGCAACATGTCTCTAGGGGAGGTTGGGCACCCCATAGAGACATGTTGCCCACAGCTAATATTCGTATTTAATGTGTTAGTACACATTTAACACTTTACTTATCCCTGTAGTAGCAGGGATGAGCAAGGTATACGGTAACTGCGTTGCTCAGGATTACACATCCGGAGCAATCGGGTTACCGCATGGCGGTTCACAGCACACATTTTGGAAACAAAATGTGTGTGGAGGCAATTGCGTTCACCGCATCCGGATCTGGATGCGGTGAACGCAATTGCCTGCCCAAATGTGACCGCAGCCTTAGTGAAGCAAAAAAAGAATGCAATATTATGGAAATCTCTTAGGCTATGTTCACACAAGGCTTTTTGTTGCAGCAAAAAACACAGCAAAACCTGAACAGGTTTCTAGTATTTCCCAATTTTTTGTCAGGAGATTTGCTGCGTTTTTACTGTGTTTTTTTGTGCGTTTTCACTGTGTTTTTGTGCGTTTTTACTGTGTTTTTGTTGCATTTTGATTGCTGCATTTTTGCTGTGTTTTGGCCACAGACTGCAGCAAAAATGCAGGAAAAAATTATTTGCAAAACACAGCAAGACCTGTACAGGCCACGTTACACACACAGATATATTGGTCACAGATCTCTGGTTGCAGTGAAATCATGGACACATTGCTCCATTTTGTGGCTGTGTACAATGGAACAATGTGTCCATGATTTCACTGCAACCAGAGATCTGTGACCAATATATCTGTGTGTGTAACGTGGCCTTACAGGTTTCTGTTTCTGCAAACAAAATAAACCAATGTGTGTGCACAGTTCTTCCCTGAATCACATAGGTTTTGCTGGAAATCAAAAATTCAGGTTTAGATTAGCATACATTGGCATAAAACCATGGTAAAAAGGCAACACAAAAACACAGTGGGTGAACATAGCCTAATAGTCATATTTTATTCAGAACAGGACATAGAGCAAAGATCAAGTTGAAAGATAGACATTTGTACTATTCATTTTGAAAAGCAAACCATCAACAAAAATGTGACTGGGAACGTCATTTCTGGTCCTGAGCAGTGCGTGGGTGTATGGGCTGTGCAGGCTAGCTCCGGAGCATGTGCATATCAAAGCCGGACCATACACTTGATATCCTCCACAATGCACCGGACCTGACCTGACATCCAGCTCCGCGTCATACTATGAGGAGGCGGGAGTTTCAAAATAGGGGACGCACACGAGAAGGAAAGATGATGCCCAGTGGGGTGTGATAAGAGCAGCGAGGGGGGCAGAATGGAGACCCAGAGACCACCCATCTCACTCTACGCAGTAGCCTGGATGCCTCATTACCATAGGAAAATGTAAGGTAATAAATCACTTTTCTCAAGTATTATAGTGCAGTTTTAGCTCAGACAGCAATGGTTAGAAATGTGTTAGCAAGGTGCATGGACTGGTAGTGGTAGAATAGGGGGTAAAAACCAGCAGACAGGTTTCCTTTATCTATTGAAAAACAGCTGGAGGGTCCATTTTCAACTAATTCACATGACTGTGTATAAAAAGATTATGTTAGAGAGATCATCTAAGAAGCAAATATGGTCAGAGGACCATCAATCTGTGAACAACTGCATTTAAAAGTTGTGGAAAAATTTCTAGGACTTTGAATATCCCTTCATCTACAGTACTTAATGTCATCAAAAGTCTCTTTTGTTGAAGACCCCATTAACTAAGGCAAAGCCGATAGTCAGTATTGGATGCTAGTGATCTACGGGCCCGCAGGCATTAAAAGTAGGCATAATTTGGCTATACAAATCACTACATGAGCACAGGGATTCTTTCAGTCATCATAGTCTGGGAACATAGTTTGCTGTGCAATCCAAAAATGCAAGAGAAGCCTCTATCATTCAATGAAGAACGCATCTATCAACACAAACCCACAAACAATGCTGTCTTTTATGAGAGAAAGACTATTTAAAATGGACTGAGGCAAAATAGAGAAGTCTTCTATATTCAGATGAATCAAAATTTAAAATTTTTTATATAAGCCACAGATGCCGTGTTCAGCAGACTCAAGAGGGAAGGGACCATCCAGCTTGTTATCAGAACACAGTTCCTGCATATTTGATGGTAAGATATTGCCATAATGCCTATGGAATGGGCATCTTGAAAGGCGCTATTAGCGCTGAGTATTATATGTAGGGTTTACAACAACATATGCCTAAATTCACACAATGTTTATTTCAGGGAAGACCATGAAATGATAATGCAAAACCACAAACTGAATCCATCATAACATCATGGTTTCAGAGAAAGTTTGGGTGAATAATTGGCCACATGTAGTCCAGACTTTTCACCAATAGAAAACATATTTTATATTATGAAACAAATAATCTGACAAAGACCCAAGATTATTGAGCTAGAATTTCATATCAGACACGAATGGGGCAATATTCCTCTCCCAAAACTCCAGAAATGTGTCGAAGAAGGGATGCTACACAATGGTAGACATGCAGGGTCGGACTGGGGTGTCTGGGGCCCACCAGGGAAATTGATTTCAGGGGCCCACCCACCCTTCAGCTATATGTAAATACCTGGCAGCTGTTATAACCCATTATATTGGCGGCTCCTGCACATCACTGTGCACTCAGCAGAACTGCAATGTACAATTATAATCTGTATGTGTGTATATCTGTATGTGTGTGAATTTCTGTATGTGTGTGTATATCTGTATATGTGTGTTTATCTGTAGGTATCTGTGCCTGTGTGTATATCTGTATATGTGTGTGTGTGTCTATCTGTATGTGTGTGTATATCTGTGTGTGTATGTCTATGCGTATATCTGTATGTGCATGTATTGTGCATGTATTGTGCATGTAGCAGAGCTGAGTATGTAGTGTCCGAGTAGCAGAGCTGTGTATCTGTGTTTGCATGTAACAAAGCTGTGTGTATCTGTATGTGCATGTAACAGAGCTGTGTGTGTTTGTATTTGCATGTATTGTACATGTGAGCAAAGCTGGGTGTTTGTATGTGCATGTAACAGAGCTTTGTGTGTGTTTGTATGTGCATGTATTGTACATGTAGCAGACCTGGGTATGTAGAGTTCATGTAGCAGAGCTTTGCATATCTGTATGTGCATGTATTGGGCATGTAGCAGTGCTGTGTGTGTGAGTGTTAAAGGGCCCCACTGAGACTCTTTCGCCCGGGGCCCACAAAAATCTGTCGTCAGCCCTGCATGGTGTTGTGAACAGAGGAGCTGAGCAGAGAGTCAGGAAGAGGAGGAGAAGATAAGTCCCAGACAGGCAGCAGTCAGGCAGCAGAGGCAGCAGTCACTGGCAGAAGTCAAGCAGCACAGGCAGCAGTCAGGCAGCAGTCACAGGCAGCACAGGCAGTAGTCACATGTAGCAGTCAGGCAGCACAGGCAGCAGTTAGCTAGCAGAGACAGTAGTCACATGTAGCAGTCAGGCAGCACAGGCAGTAGTCACAGGCAGCAGTCAGGCAGCCGTCACAGGCAGCAATCAGGCAGCAGCACAGAGAGTAGTCCCATGTAGCAGTCAGGCAGCAGTCACAGGCAGTCAGGCAGCCAGCACAGGCAGTCAGGCAGCCAGCACAGGCAGCAGTCACATGTAGCAAGTCATAAAGCACAGGCAGTAGTGACAGCCAGCAATCAGGCAGTGGTCACAGTCAGCAATCAGGTAGCATAGGCAACAGTCACATGAAGCAGTCAGGCAGCAGTCACAGGCTGTCAGTCAGCCAGCCAGCACATTCAATAGTCACATGTAGCAGTCAGGCAGCACAGGCAGTAGCCACAGGCAGCAGTCAGGTAGCACAGGCAGCAGGCACTTTCACCAGCACAGGCAGCAGTCAGGCAGGTTCCCCAGCACAGGCAGCAGTCAGGCAGGTTCCCCAGCACAGGCAGCAGTCAGGCAGGTTCCCCAGCAAAGGTAGCAGTCAGGCAGGTTCCTCAGTACAGTACAGGCAGGCAGCAGTCAGGCATGTTCCCCAGTATAGACAGTACAGGCAGTAGTCAGGCAGGTTCCCTAGTAAAGGCAGAGTACAGGCAGCAGTTAGGCAGGTTCTCTACTAAGCTTAGACATGTCCTCAGTGCACAGCGTTAGCAGCAGGTAACGCTGTGCCAGGGGCGGACCCAGACTGTAGTGGGCCCTGGTGCAAGAAATTTTTTGGGGCCCCCCGCCTCCTGAAACTCAGTGCCAGAATAGTGCCGCGGGTGTGCAGCACAGCCAGCGGCGTAGCAACTGTTTGTGGCGCCCGTGACGGTCGTAAAATTTGCCGCCACTTTGGTTGTTGATAATCTGGAAGTGTACATAGCATACACTGTCTGCCCCTATATACAAGAATATAACTACTATACTAAAACATAAAGAGAAGGGGTGCAATTGCCACCTCTGCACAACCCCAGTGTATGGCAACAAGCAGGAGTGAAGGAGGGCCCGGGGGCCGGAGCAATTTTCGCCGCCGTGCTGTGGAGTTCATAATGCAATATCAATGCAAAAAACTTTATTCTTAATATTATGTCACAATACCGGGATCTGACGATCTTCTATTTCGAGGTCAGGGGCTCTCTGATGCCATGTTGCTGTCTGTCTCGCTGTCGTCCTCTTTTGACACTGCAGTGTGGTGGACAAGAGAGCATTAACTGGTTAATAATAAGAAGTATGGAGTGTACTATCTGAGCCATAAATCCTCCCCACACCAGTAGGATTACTATATGGATTTTAGTATTAGGGTACAGACACACTGGGGTGAAACTCTGACGAGTGCAATGTGTGATTTTCTCGCATTGGTGAGTGTCGGACGCTTTTTTCTCATCCAGATTCAGGATGAGAAAAAAGTTGCAACATGCTGCGACAGTATGTGATTCCCGCACAAGACTCACCAATGCAAGTCTATGGGTCTGACAAAATCACGGACCGCACACACGGACCATCCGAGAGGCATCTGTTTTTTTCACGAATACATTATCATTCTATAGCTCAGAACACTGCAAAATGTTCCTGTAAATTATTATACAGTAATAGCTGCTGAGGAAAGAACAGATTGATTGCACACGGATGTGATCTGAGAATCTGAGAAAAATGACGGACACTCGCACAGCAGTTGCCAAACAGACCAAAAAACGGATGTCACTCATCCGACTCTCCTGGATGAGAAACAGACCGATTTTAAGGCGGCGGGAGACAGTGTACCACCAAGTCCCCAGCTCCGTGCTGTGCACAGACAGTGTACCACCATGTCCTCAGCTCCGTGCTGTGCACAGTGTACCACCATGTCCCCAGCTCCGTGCTGTGCACAGTGTACCACCAAGTCCCCAGCTCCGTGCTGTGCACAGACAGTGTACCACCAAGTCCCCAGCTCCGTGCTGTGCACAGACAGTGTACCACCATGTCCCCAGCTCCGTGCTGTGCACAGTGTACCACCAAGTCCCCAGCTCCGTGCTGTGCACAGACAGTGCTGTGCACAGCACGAAGATGAAGACATGGTGGTACACTGTGCACAGCACGGAGCTGGGGACATGGTGGTACACTATCTGTGCACAGCACGGAGCTGAGGACATCCCAGAAGAGGCACAATAACCACAGACAGGCGGCGGGAGAACATTGAGCCCGCCCAGGAGAACTACAACTCCCAGCACCCAACACACTCCCCAGAAACCATACAATAACGTCCGAACAGGCAGGAGAACTACAATTCCCAGCATGCCACACCCTGCCAACACAGGAAGGTGGAGGCTGCCGCATGGAGGCAGAGATACCTGGTACAGCCGCCACTATCACCATACACTGCCCCACTCCTCCTGCCCCCCTGTTCCTGTCCTTCTGTCCCCCTGTCCTCTTCTCCTGTCCCCCTGTTCCTGTCCTTCTGCCCCCCTGTTCCTGTCCTCCTGCCCCCCTGTTCCTGTCCTCCTGCCCCCCTGTTCCTGTCCTCCTGCCCCCCTGTTCCTGTCCTCCTGCCCCCCTGTTCCTGTCCTCCTGCCCCCCTGTTCCTGTCCTTCTGCCCCGCTGTCCTCTTCTCCTCTGTATGCTGTATATAGCATATGACCCATATCCCATATGCTATATACAGCATTCATCTCCATGGAGCCACTTAGTGTACCTGTTAAGGTCAGGGAGTCAGGAGTCACTGGTTAAATTAAATGAATATCAGCCTCCCTCCAGGATCCAGAACGGCCGGAAGTGAAGTGCGGGCCGCGTGCGGCTGTGCGGGAAGTGACGTCACCGCACAGGTCCTATCATGAAGTGATCACCGCGGTCGCTCTGACAGGTCCTGCAGTGGCGCTTCTTCCAAGGAGGGAGAGGAATTGCTGCTGCCGTGTGCCGCCCCCACACAAGTGCCGCCTGTGGGCCGCCCCCCCGCTACGCCACTGAGCACAGTTGACACCCGACAGCACCACGGGTCTCAATGACAGAATAGTGCCACGGGTGTGCAGCCATGGGCGTACCCAGGATCAAAACTAGGGGCGGTCAAGCCATGGTTGTTACCGCCTCCTATGGTACTCTGTCACACCAGCCCGAACGTCATATCCGGCCCGATGCATTGTGGGGACTGATCACATGTTCGGCCGGGCTCCGGCGCATGCCCAGTGCACATATTGAAGCTGCCCGTACATGTCATAAACCCCCACAATGCACAGGACCGGATATGACGTTCTGGCTGGCAGGTCAGAGTACCACAGGAGACGGGAGTTTCAAAAAGAGGTGGAAACAACAGCCGGGCCCGGCAGCACCAGGGGGCCTGGCAGCACCAGGGGGGCTCGGCAGCACCAGGGGGGCTCGGCACCACCAGGCACCACCAGGGGGGCCCGGCACCACCAGGGGGGCCGGGCAGCACCAGGCACCACCAGGGGTCCGGCAGCACCAGGCACCACCAGGGGGGCCCAGCAGCACCAGGCACCACCAGGGGGGCCCGGCAGCACCAGGGGGGCCCGGCAGCACCAGGCACCACCAGGGGGGCCCTGCAGCACCAGGGGGTCCGGCAGCACCAGGCACCACCAGGGGGGCCCGGCACCACTAGGGGGCCCGGCAGCACCAGGCACCACCAGGGGGGCCCGACAGCACCAGGCACCACCAGGGGGGCCCGACAGCACCAGGCACCACAAGGGGGGCCCGCGCACACCAGGCACCACAAGGGGGGCCCGGCAGCACCAGGCACCACAAGGGGGGCCCGGCAGCACCAGGCAGCACCAGGCACCACAAGGGGGGCCCGGCAGCACCAGGCACCACAAGGGGGGCCCGGA
Source organism: Allobates femoralis (assembly GCA_033576535.1). Classification (NCBI taxonomy): domain Eukaryota; kingdom Metazoa; phylum Chordata; class Amphibia; order Anura; family Aromobatidae; genus Allobates; species Allobates femoralis. The sequence goes on along the minus strand of JARQOC010000002.1, from coordinate 95,627,757 downwards.
AGCACCAGGCACCACAAGGGGGGCCCGGCAGCACCAGGGGGCTCCGCAGCACCAGGCACCAGCAGGGGTCCCGGCAGCACCAGGCACCACCAGGGTGGCCCGGCAGCACCAGGGGGGCCCGGCAGCACCAGGCACCACCAGGGGTCCGACAGCACCAGGCACCACCAGGGGGGCCCGGCAGCACCAGGGGGGCCCGGCAGCACCAGGCACCACCAGGGGGGCCCTGCAGCACCAGGGGGCCCGGCAGCACCAGGCACCACCAGGGGGCCCGGCACCACTAGGGGGCCCGGCAGCACCAGGCACCACCAGGGGGGCCCGGCAGCACCAGGCAGCACCAGGCACCACAAGGGGGGCCCGGCAGCACCAGGCACCACAAGGGGGGCCCGGCAGCACCAGGCACCACAAGGGGGGCCCGGCAGCACCAGCCACCACCAGGGGGCCCGGCAGCACCAGGGGGCTCCGCAGCACCAGGCACCACCAGGGGGGCCCGGCAGCACCAGGCACCACCAGGGTGGCCCGGCAGCACCAGGGGGGCCCGGCAGCACCAGGCACCACCAGGGGTCCGACAGCACCAGGCACCACCAGGGGTCCGACAGCACCAGGCACCACCAGGGGGGCCCGGCAGCACCAGGCACCACCAGGGGGGCCCGGCAGCACCAGGGGGGCCCGGCAGCACCAGGCACAACCAGGGGGGCCCGACAGCACCAGGCACCACCAGGGGGGCCCGGCAGCACCAGGCACCACAAGGGGGGCCCGGCAGCACCAGGCACCACCAGGGGGGCCCGGCAGCACCAGGGGGCTCCGCAGCACCAGGCACCACCAGGGGGCCCGGCAGCACCAGGCACCACCAGGGTGGCCCGGCAGCACCAGGGGGGCCCGGCAGCACCAGGCACCACCAGGGGTCCGACAGCACCAGGCACCACCAGGGGGGCCCGGCAGCACCAGGCAGCACCAGGCACCACAAGGGGGGCCCGGCAGCACCAGGCACCACAAGGGGGGCCCGGCAGCACCAGGCACCACAAGGGGGGCCCGGCAGCACCAGGCACCACCAGGGGGGCCCGGCAGCACCAGGGGGCTCCGCAACACCAGGCACCACCAGGGGGGCCCGGCAGCCCCAGGCACCACCAGGGTGGCCCGGCAGCACCAGGGGGGCCCGGCAGCACCAGGCACCACCAGGGGTCCGACAGCACCAGGCACCACCAGGGGTCCGACAGCACCAGGCACCACCAGGGGGGCCCGGCAGCACCAGGCACAACCAGGGGGCCCGGCAGCACCAGGCACCACCAGGGGGGCCCGGCAGCACCAGGCACCACCAGGGGGGCCCAGCACCACCAGGGGGGCCCAGCACCACCAGGGGGCTCTTGTGGGTCCCTGAGTGCTGCCCCCACACCTCAGGGGCCCCTGAGAGCTGCCCCCACACCTCAGGGGCCCCTGAGTGCTGCCCCCACACCTCAGCCTCAGGGGCCCATGAGAGTTGAGAGCTTCCCCCACACTGATCCTGGGGGGGGGGCCCATGAGAGCTGCCCCCACACTCATCCTGGGGGTGGGGGGGCCCATGAGAGCTGCCCTCACACTCATCCTGGGGGGGGGCCCATGAGAGCTGCCCCAACACTCATCCTGGGGGGGGGGGCCCATGAGAGCTGCCCCCACACTAACTGGCCCCTGAGCACCCCCACATGTTATTCAAGGGGGTCCCTGACGGCTGCCCCCCACAAGCTATCCTCGGGGCCCCCTTACCGCTGCCTCCTTTAGTGCTGCGTCCCCCGCTCTCCATTACCTGCAGGCAGTCGCGCTGAGCGCAGCCTGTCATAGTGTGACGCTGCAGCTGGCGCGATACAGGAAATAGAGCGGCGCCGGCTACAGCCCACATGACAGGCAGATCAGCGCGTCTGCCGGTAATGGAGAGAGGGGGGAGGCAGCAGTAAGGGGGCCCCCATGATAGCGTGTGGGGGCAGCGGTCAGTGTGCTGCGCTGTGCACTGCGATACTGCTCCCTTGGCAACCCGACGTTTACCTTCCCAACCGGCTCCATTCAATGCTCCCGGATGTATGCTTTAGTACAGTGCACAGGAAACGCTGCAGACCGCGTTTCCTGTGCACTGTCCTAAAGCATACATCCGGGAGCATTGAATGGAGCCGGTTGGCAAGGTAAACGTCGGGTTGCCAAGGGAGCAGTATCGCAGTGCACAGCGTTACCTGCTGCTAGGTAACGCTGTGCACTGAGATGGCCAGACGTTCTCCACCCCACCGCTGCTCCAGGGGGACCCGTTCAGGCCCGTTGGGGGGCGGGGCTAAGGGGGCGGGGCCACAATGCCTGGGGGCCCACCATTACTTTTACCCGGTTACCCGGCGGCCCAGTCCGAGCCTGTAGACATGGCTCTGCGCTACGTTTTTTAAGATGTGTTGCTGCCAACAATTTGTAAATAACTTTTTTCTTTTTTCAAGTGAAATAGAAAAGATGCCTACATTTCATCTTCTCATCTGTGTTCTGTTGGAAATAAAATATGTCTATGGCGGCCGTCACACGCATCAATTTCCTGCACGATATCGCTTAAGCGATCTGCTTTTTGATCGCTTAAGCGATATCGTTTTTTCATTGCTGGGTGTAATCAAGCGATTTTACACTGTAAAATCGCTTGATTGTTAGATCGCAGATTTGTGAGCCGGAGCTCATATCAAGCGATAATCGCTTGATCAATCTGACTCATCATGGTGTGTGACACTACGATGAACGATCTCCCAGCAGCAGAGCCTATGCTGGGAGATGATATCTATGGTAAACGTCGGGTTACTAAGCGCCGCGCGGCGCCTAGTAACCCGATGTGTACCATAGTTACCAGCGATCTCGCTGCTCCACATCGCTGGTGAGTCTGTCTGTGTGACAGCTCACCAACGATGTGAGCGATATTGTTAGCGATCGCGCGTGCATGTGATCGCTAACAATATCGCTCTCAACATTGAAGCATGTGACGGCCGCCTATGATGTATTTCCAAATCATTGCATTCTTGTTTTCTTTACATTTTACGCAGTGATCCAGCTTTCTTGGAATTGGAGCTGTAATTTAATTAATCAGTCTTCGCAAAGTTATGAATCTTTGTACTTTATGTCATTATCACCTTATCTTGCTTCCCTTTCTCTCAAACATCATGCTGAAAGGGCTGTTTTAACTGCCTTGTTCAGGCTCTTAGGGTTGATGGTTTGATGCAGGTCTAGCAAATATCCCCACTCTTGTGTAAACCTCTCTGATTTCTTCTGCTATGCTCAGAGACTTTTTACAAATTTTCTCACTTTTAATATTTTTTCTGACCAGAAAGGACTGCTCAGAAAACATTTTAATCTGTGTTCCCATGTCAAAAAAATTAGATTTAACTATTGGGCATATTTATTTTTAAATAGGGGCAGGGCTGTAAACAACATGATCACTAGGTTCCGAGGAGGAAGCACAGTCAGGGATTCCTTGTCTGTATACACAATGCTTGTTCAGTTTTGTGTACATAATGATCAGGAAGGCAAACATGAAAATAAATCGTATCAGTCTTCCCGATAGGGAGTATGGTTGTGTCTGACAGCCGTTTGCCTGTCTCGGCAGCTGTAGAATCTCCTACAAGTTGCTTACTCTTTATGAACATTTTAGAACGTGCAAAGCAAAGTGTGGACGAACGTTAAGGCACCGTCACACGCAGCAATATGGCTTCCATATCGCCGTAAACTCGTGTATTTCGGCGATATGGAAGCGTTATCGCCTGTGCGTAGTGGCGTGAGACAGGGCGATTTTACGGCGAGAAATCGTCAGTGGAGCATCGCCTGATTGCCCTGCACTGCAGTGAAATCAGGCGATATCCACCAGGCGATCTCAGCGCTTCGTGGCGTGTGACAGGGCGATAGCGATGTAGAAAGCGAGCTCAGACATTCTGGAATCAATCCCATAGGCGTGCCTGAGCGTGCTGTTTTCCGCACCCCGTCTGCGCGATTGGTGGCTTGGTGGTAACGCAGTTGTGTCGGCCAATCAGAGTGGTAGGGGCTCGGTGAAAATGACTCTGGCACACCTGTCTCCTCGCCGTACTCACACTCTACGCCCACATCGCTGATGTGGTTGTGGCAGGTGAAGCGGCTATGTGGAAAAGGGAAATTGCTTCTGGTCTTCTGCAGGCAATTTCGGGAATGCAGGATCGCCGTAGAGCACAGGCGAAATCTCTATGTGTTCAAGACCCTATTGCGCATTCTCAACCCTCTATGTGTGACAGGGCGATGTGCAAAAAAGTTCCCGAAACGTGCGCACTCACGTCAAATTGCCAGCGTATGGATGCCATATTGCCGCGTGTGACGGTACCTTAAGTCTGAGAGGTTCAAAGTAGCCAAGTACATCAGAATAGGAGCTGTGCCATTGTGTTTTTGATGTCCAAGGTTATTCTTAAACGATTACCAATCTTCTATAACTTGTAAGTCATCTATATACTCCAAATCAAAAACATAAACTATACCAGTACTTTTAAGAAACGTTAAGTTTAAGATCATGGACACAATTATGTCAAAATTCAGCTACATTATGTCTTCTATCTACATTCTACCTTTAAGTATCTTTGTATTGCATTTATTGCAGTTCCACAACACAAATGTCTTTATTTCAGAAAGTGATTTTTTTTTTTTTCTTACGGTACATTCCAACCTTCCATCTTGTCCATTATCTATGAATATTATGTTTGGTATGTAGTTCTTTAGAAATATGTTTTCCTTTCTGTCAGTTATTTACAACACTTACCGGAGTATAAAAGTGTTAAGGTGCATTCTATAAGGAGACTTTTTTTGTAAGCTAAACAAATATAACTACATGAATAAGGCAGCTTTATCAAAATCTATCTATGCACCTCTTGATGGATCAGGGAAGTCTCAAAACGTGGTGTGCACCTCCAATCAAAGACTGGAGTAAGAGTTATGGTGTAAGGCATGCCACAATTTGCTATGAATTAAGAGTGGGCGATGCAACAGTGTCCCACTCCCACTTTGGTGGAGCTGGATGAAACTGAAGTGAAAAATGCATAAAATCACATTTTTTGTGCAAACTCACACTGCGTAAAATTTTCTTTAAATGTGTTTTATGCCAGGTTTATGCCATGAATACTTTGCTTGATCTGAACAGAAGACTATCTGAAAATCATCTGTTCTTTTTATGTATTTTTTGATATAACGTATAAGGAACATAGCTCAAATGCATATTCAAAAAGACCACGAATAGATATAGATGTAGCAAAGGTTATCATTTTTTCAAGTTTCAACATTCTGCACAATCAGGAGTGATCAGATTTTGTGGGAGAATGAGCTGTTTTACTTGGGACACAGTGCAACCACCATCTGCATCATCACGACATGGAGGATTACAAGAAGAACAAGAAAAAAAAATAAAGAGGTTATGCAATATTGTCTAGAAGACCGTGCCATATGCTGTCTGCTAAAGAAACCGTAATCCCTCCAAAGCATAAGCCGCAGTTATTGCATACACTAACACCCCTACTCAACATCTAAGGCTGAGTCCATTAGTCCAGCTCAAAAAGTCTCTCACTGTAGTCAGACGACTATGCAAAAATATCCATTATGACTTGCCTAAGTTTACAGTCTATTTCCTACTTTTTTCCTTAGTAAAGGTTTCCGTTTCAAGACGTTTCTCTCTTCTTCATGCATCTTGCTCTCTTGATCTTTATCTACCAAGTTTTGTCTCCGCTTTTTATCTGTTCCCGCAGAAGTTTCATTTGCCTTTCCACGCTTTGATTCTTCCTTTTTCAAGCAGACCTTTCGATACTTTGACTGCTTTATTTTTTATGGTATGTTTTTCTTCTTTATCAGTTTATATCCATTTATTATCATTAGTATTATTTATTTATATAGCACCATTAATTCCATGGTGCTGTACATGAGAAGGGGTTACATACAAAATATAGATAAAGTTTACAGTAAACAAATTAACACGACAGACTGGTACAGAGGGGAGAGGACCCTGTCCAAGCGGAATTAATAGCTTCTTCTTCTAAGAGCTGAGATATGTCTTCCCAAGATGTTGGTTCATATACATTGACTTTATGTGCCAGTGTACAGGTGGCTTACCTGTATCTGGGTTTTATTATTTCTGCCCTCTTGTAGTGTTTGGACTTGTGCTGACTTTGGCCAGTTATTCAGATGTAGTCTGATCAGTTAGTTTATCTGTAATAACTCCAGTGATGTTATAGTGTTGGGATCTTCTTTCATCTATCCGTCAGATTTTTGATGAATAGCTCCTTCCAGATTGGGAACATGCATGTCTTTTACAGCTATGGCTAAATCCTATCTAATTCTAGTAGCTGAAGATAGATATGTGGCATAGTAAATGCCACTTGTTATGGATTGTTAAGCCCCTGTCTCGCCCCAGCTCAATCCCACTTTGTTGGAGATGGGCAAAAATTATGTGGGAGTTTCAAAAATTGTAAAATTTTAGTGGCGCCTTGAGTTGCACCAAAATGTAGCAGCTTTTTAGAGCTTTATAAATGTCAAAGATATGGACAACCAGTTTAATATTATATAAGGCCAGATTCACACCACTGTTTGTTCCTTACCAATGGGGATCCTGTTTTTTGCAGGACCACATGGACAGGAACGGATTTGTAACTCTGGATGTCATTTCTGTGTCCGGATCCGGGATTTTGAGAGATCTGGACTGACAGAAAAACCTGGGAGGTGCCGAGCCTGCAAGCACGGGCAAGCATGTCGGAGCTTTCCTTTTGCTTTCGTAGTGTATCTACATACACTGCAAAAGCAAAATAAAGAAAGCAATGGTATTAAAAATAGAAAAAATTATTACCTCTCAGCTGACTGACCCGGGAAGGTGTCCGATCGCTGCAAGGACTTGAATCAGCTGACCGGCGGCAACCTGATCAGTTGACAGCATCTGCTGATCGGTTTAAATCGCCTGCCAAAACCGATCGGCAGGTGGTTTAAACTGATCAGCTGATGCTGTCAGGTGACATGTCAGCTGATTGGGTTGCCACCCGGTCAGCTGCTTCAGGTCCTTTGCAGAGATCAGACGTCTTCCCGGGACAGTTGCGGAGAGGTAAGTATTTATTTATTTTTTATTTTTAATACCTTTGCTTTCTTTATTTTGCTGTAGCAATGTATGTAGTAGATACTACACGTCACACGGGAACAGAGCAGTGCAGCAGTGTTCTGAGCATGCTCAGTACACTAAAACTGGATCCAGGAAAAAATCTCCCATGTTAAGTGCTCCGTACATCGCCAGATTCATTTGTACGGTTTTGTCCGTTTTTTCCACAGGAGCCCAAAAACAGTGCAGTCTCCGATTTTGGGGACGGTAAAAAACAGGACAGAAATAATCCTGTACTGAATTCCCTAACACAAATAGACATTTATGACCAAGACGGCATCATAGGGCTACATGGGAGACAAAGCAAGATCCTGGCCTGTCCTTTTCAAAATGGACAGAACAGGATGCCAAAAACTGTGGGTATGAAGCCAGCCTAAGATATTGACCAATGTCAAGTTAGAGGTACAGCTCAGTTTAGGGATTCGATCCAGTAACCTTCTGTTTCATGATTAGTTCTTCTGTCAGCTAAGCTATTACTTTTTCTTCCCTGTTCAAATGCTTATGGTTTCTATTCTCTGTTTTCCCTTCTTGGTTGCTCTTCACTAGGTGTCACTCATTTCCTCGTGGTGGTTTGCCCTATCACATTCTGGAAAAACAAGACGGTCAGAGACTCCGGCCTAAACTACGGTGCTTCCTGTTAAAGAACAACAATTAGGCAAAAGAACAGGATATATAGCAGCATATAGGGAAAGAGGAACCTTCAACCTTTACCCATCAATTCCTTTCTCTAACCCCTATCCCTCCCTCTCCGTGATGCCCTTCTCTCCTCCTTTTCTCTCTCATCGGCTCCGGGGCAGTTAGCATCCACTCTGGATGGTCAACATATCCCGGACAATCCCTAGGGAAATAGAGACCGAGGGAAGTCCCAGAGCAGCTGTGAATTCTAGTACTCCTCTTGGGTGTGTGACAAAATGGGTCACCCCGTCTCTCCACACCTGGAGGCGGAATGGGAAGCCCCACGTATAAGGTATGTCCTGATGTCTTAGGACCTCCAGAAGGGGGCGAAATGCCCTCCGTTTTTGCAGGGTGCGTCTCGATAAGTCCGCCAGTAATTGGAGAGGAGAATCCTGGAATCGAACCTGTCCCTTGGCTTGGTAAAAGTAGTCTCTTTTATTTTATACTTATGGATCCTGCACACCACATCCCGTGGTCTATCTCCTACCAAGGGTGGAGGGCCCAGGGACCTATGTGCCCTATCAAATTCCAGGACCGAGTCTGTCGCTGCCCCTCTAATAGAGTTGAATATGTTTCTGAGTGTACTGTCGAGATCTTTAGGTCCGACACTCTCGGGGAGGCCTCTGATTCTAATATTGTTCCTCCTCTCTCGATTCTCCAGGTCTTCCATGGAGTCTAACATTCGTTCAAAATGGGAGGCTTGTGTATAAACAGTGTCTTCTAAGATCCTCAATCTCTCGTCCATTTTTAGAGTTGACAATTCTGTAGAGACCACCCTCAGACTGAGTTTATTGACTTCCCCCCACTCGGCTTTAAAGGAAGCCTCCATCCGAGCGATGAAGCCCTCCATTTTCTCCCTGGTAGGGATTGCCTGTATTCGTGACCTGAGGTCGTCCCATATCCCCTGGCCCCCTGATGTTGTGGGCAATGAAATGCTAATAGGGGTAAGAGTTCCCTGATGCATGTAACAGTCTGTATAGGTTCCCTGTTCAATGGCTGAGTGACCCTCTCCCTAATCCCTACTGAATAGTCTGCTTCTATGGGATTTCTCACTACCATCTCCTCCAATTCTCCTCTCTGTTGTGGCTGTGAGAGGGGCTGCCACGTTCCTCCAGGCAAATCTTTATAGGGGTCTGATGCTCCTTGCTGATTAGAGCCTCTGTTAACCATCTCTTCTCCTGTGTCAGCCTGAGGGCACCTTTGATCCATGTCTGCGGGATCTCTCCTATTATATCAGAGGCCAGTCCCTGCTACCCTGGGAGGTCATCGGTATGCTGTGCAACTGAGCCTCATTATTGACCGCCGCTGTAGGGACTTGGTCGGGCTGCTTTTCAGTGTCCAGAGCAGTCATGATGTCTGAGGCGGGTTCCTGCACGTGTGCAGCAGGTATCGGGGGAGGAGGTGAGGGAGCATATGTTACCGGGTTCTGTCGGCTGTCTCCACCGGGTCTCTGTGCGTCTCCGGGCTGTGTGAGAGCTGCCTTCATGTCTCCACTGGTCTCTGCGGCCTGGAGTGTTCTTTGATCTGCCGTGTCCTGGGACGTCTTCCCCGTGGCCATTTCACAGTCCTGATTTGTGCTCCGGAGATAATGTGATATTTTCGCAGTGGGGGGCACCGACGGCTCCCGGGAGTGCAGGGGTTTGTTGCTCTTCCGTTTAGCCGGCATGTGGGGGAGTTTACAGAGTCTGGCACCGGCTGTTTCAGCCCGATAGCGGCATGGGGACAGGAGCTCTGAAATCAGCGTCTGCTCCCCGCCATGTCCAAGCCACGCCCTCCGCCCTATCACATTCTGGATTGGATTATGTCTTCACCTCTCATCTCATTTCCTTGCTAGCTTTATCTCTATGTGGATTAAGCCCCCGCCACACTAAGCGAGATCGCTAGCAGGATCACTGCAGAGTCACGAGTTTTATGACACAACAGCGACCTCAGCAACGATCTCGCTACGGTTGACACATAGCAGCGACCAGGCCCCTGCTGTGAGATCGCGACAAACCGTTTTGGACCATTTTTTGGTCGTCGCGCTCCTGTTGGGCAGCATGCATCAGTGTGTTTGACAGGGACAACAACCAACGATCTCAACACTACGTCCGAGAGTGACAGGTTCCCAACAACCGCCGTATCGTTGCTGCGTCGCTTGTAAGATCTGACTGTTTGACATCTCACCAGCGACCATGTAGCGACACACCAGCAATCCCTACCAGGTCGTATCATTGTTGGGATTGCTGGAGCGTCGTCAAGTGTGACGGTACCCTTAATCTCTGAGATCTCCAACCCTTCTGCTTAAGGGGTTTACCTTTGAGTAAACATTAGTTGATTGTCTGTCATGCATTGATTTTTTTTTTCCCTCCCAGCTCCCACACTTTGTACCTGTTTTTCAATTTACCTGACTCTCACCTTGTTGGCAGTGTGTGGCAGCTTCCTCCCAGATCCCTCACGAAGCATGAGAAACCCATTGATGGTCTTTCAGGGAGCCAGGTCCAAAGTGGTGCTTTATTTAGTTTGTCTGGCTAGGACCTTTTTGTCTGTACAGGACCTGTGGAGTATGGTTGCTCCTTCCCGCTATACCACGAACCGCATGTGTGACTATCTAAGTTGCAAAATGGTTAGGTGTCTATTTACACTTTTTGTGCTATGATATACCGATACTGTGTTATTTGAGTGAAGATAACCTTTGCAAGATCTGTGCTTATACCTAAACATATAGCTTTTAGAAATAAGAACAATACCCCCAACAGAAGGAAACTGAGGAGCATTTACTTTTTTTAGATCTAGGCAGAGAACTCGATACAAGGAGCGCTCATGTCCAACATTGAGTTGAGAAAGGTAGTGGCTCATTATGAATTTGGAGGAACTGTTTGTAACTATTTGGGCATCATTTATCCACATTATACATTTTTAATATATCTTAAATATTATCAAATACATACTCCTGTATCAGCTACATTTCTGGTTAGGAAGATCTAGATTTCAATCTGTGAAAGAAATAAACAATGAAGTAGTTACTATTACTATGACACTCAATACACAACCTTGCGTTGTAAATGTGTATAACCTTCTGCAGATGAGATCCCACATTCTGTTTGATAGAATAATTTATTATATTCTTTTAATTTTTTCATACTCCACTGTCATTTCCTCCAAGCTACGGTATGTATATGACATCCATGTTTCATATAATGCCTAGAGTAGAAATCAGAGTGGTAACGATATAATTATGCATTATTCTGCAATAGATTCTGACAATAACTGTTTCATTGCACTGAGCTTTCATGACTTTATATTAAAATTTACATGAATTCATATATATCAGAAAGTTTCCATCATTTTTCCTGCATTATCTCCTGTAGCCTTTGTTCATATTAATGTGCACAAATCAACCACTTATTACCGACAACATTACAGAATATACATAGTATTCAATTGCTCTGCAATAATAAAGCAATTACGGAAGACTGAATGATATGTGAGGACTGGGGACACTAAAATATTATTTTGATTTTGATGATTTTAAACCTTGTCAAAAGAACAGGTTGACAATTTAACAGAGAACTATTTGCAATGAGAAATGAAAAAGCTTATTACAGTAGGAAAAGTTAAAGTCCTCGTCCTTTTGTTTTACCAAAGTATTGGATCAGTGCAAATATGTTCAAAATTATTACTCCCATTCTGTAATTTCTGCAATACAACGAGTAGATAAGAAGTGAATGACTTAATTACATATACATACTAAAATATCAGTTATAAGTAGTGATGAGCGAGTACTAAAATGCTCGGGTGCTCGAAGCTCGGGCCGAGCATCCCGAGATACTCGTGTACTCGGCCCGAGTACCGAGCCCAATGTTATCCTATGGGAGACACGAGTATTTTTATGAAATGACTGCCGGCAGCATGGAAAAACCCTAAAAATGTCACAAAAGTCTCAGAAGAGTGCTGAAATGACATGGCAACACCATGGGGAAGACCCCTGGAAGCATTTCTCACTCAAAAGTCACAGCTGTGAACAATGTTGTCCGAGTTTCATGCCAATTTTACGGAGTCTCCAGAAAACCTTCCAAAATGACACCAAAATGAATATTTAGGGTGGAAATGTTAAGGGCACATACCCAATAGTGAGATACAGCTGGTGTATGTTACTTTTTGTGATTACATGAAAGATTTTACGTGAAAACATTGTGCGGCACTCCAATGTCCCTTAGAAGAGACGAACATGAAGCCCTGTCTTGAAATAATGTGCCCATTTTGAGGAACTGGGTCTATTGTAGTATTTTCCTTTGCCAGGGCAGTCCAAAATTGGGAGGTTCACCAATGCCCCTGGATACAGACATGCAGGATGGCCTGTAAACAAGAACTGGGTGTATTGTAGTATAGCCCTTTGGCCAGGGCAGCCAAAAATTGGGAGGCTCCTCATTGTCCCTGGATAGAGACGTGCAGGAGGGCCTGTAACCCTCAAGTGGGTGTATTGTAGTATAGCCCTTTGGCCAGGGCAGCCAAAAATTGGGAGGCTCCTCATTGTCCCTGCATACAGACATGTAGTAGGGCCTGTAACCCTCAAATGGGTGTATTGTAGTATAGCCCTTTGGCCAGGGCAGCCAAAAATTGGGAGGCTCCTCATTGTCCCTGGATAGAGACGTGCAGGAGGGCCTGTAACCCTCAAGTGGGTGTATTGTAGTATAGCCCTTTGGCCAGGGCAGCCAAAAATTGGGAGGTTCAACAATGACCCATGCATACAGACATGTAGTAGGGCCTGTAACCCTCAAGTGGGTGTATTGTAGTATAGCCCTTTGGTCAGGGCAGCCAAAAATTGGGAGGTTCAACAATGACCCATGCATACAGACATGTAGTAGGGCCTGTAACCCTCAAGTGGGTGTATTGTAGTATAGCCCTTTGGCCAGGGCAGCCAAAAATTGGGAGGCTCCTCATTGTCCCTGGATAGAGACGTGCAGGAGGGCCTGTAACCCTCAAGTGGGTGTATTGTAGTATAGCCCTTTGGCCAGGGCAGCCAAAAATTGGGAGGTTCAACAATGACCCATGCATACAGACATGTAGTAGGGCCTGTAACCCTCAAGTGGGTGCATTGTAGTATAGCCCTTTGGTCAGGGCAGCCAAAAATTGGGAGGTTCAACAATGACCCATGCATACAGACATGTAGTAGGGCCTGTAACCCTCAAGTGGGTGTATTGTAGTATAGCCCTTTGGCCAGGGCAGCCAAAAATTGGAAGGCTCCTCATTGTCCCTGGATAGAGACGTGCAGGAGGGCCTCAAAACATTTTTCCCATTGAAAAGGAGCGGGTATCCTGTCGTTGTAATGCCCATTCAAAAAGAATGGGCGTAAAAATTTACCACTGGGGGTATACCTGAAACAACAGCCTAAGTATTGTAACGGTCATCATGGTGGCACATGAGGAGAAGGAGGAGCAGTCCAGCGATTAGCCAAGGAAGATGAAGACGAAGAGGTGGATGATCCAGTAGCTGACCCAACCTGGCAGGAGTATATGCAGAGCGAGGACAGCAGTGCACAGGGGGAGGGAGGCGTAGCATCCCAACAGGCAGTACTAAGCAGGGTCGGGTCCGCAGGCAGAAGGCAGGGAACCGTTCCCCGGAACAACAACACGACACAAGGTGCCTGTGCAAATGTTCGGTCTTCCAGAGTCTGGGAGTTTTTTAAGTTGGCTCCAGAAGACTCTAAAAAAGCCATTTGCCACACCTGCCATGCCAGTATCAGCAGGGGTACGAAAACTAGCAGCCTGACCACCACCAGCATGATCAGGCACATGTCAGCCAAGCACCCGACTGTCATATATGATACAGTCTATATAGAGTCTAATGCATGGGTATAATAACACACATGAGACATACGCTTCTTAAGCAGCTCTTGTATTGCTTCATACAAGTTAGTGCATCAACAGGATAACGTAAATGCAAGTTGCAGAGTGCAACGCAAACAACCAAGGACATCAGAGCATTAAAGCATAGTACAAGTCTCAAAGAAAGCATTCAGAGTCTATTACTTCCCTGTCAGATGTTGCTGGCAAACAGGAGGATTCTGTGTCCATAAATGATTCCAGGCAGAGTGAATCCAGGCTTCAGAGAGCAAGTCACAGACAGATTGCAGACCTGATTCAGGAGCACAGGTAAATCATCTGAAACTGATTAAAAGGGCAATTGGCAAGAAACAGGGCAGGGACATCAAAGCTGAGGACTCCATATTGTTTGAGGGCAAAAGTCAATGCACAGGACAGGAAACAAGATGGCCGACAAAATACACTAAATGCAAACATAACAACTGATATAGCAAAAAAGACTGAAAACCTTACACCGACTTTGTGGGAAGTACAACAGAGTCGAGGAGCGGTGCTTGCTGATGTCACTGCTACGTCTGCGTGCGAGCCAATCCCCTGTACATGCTGGCCGCGAACAAGCCTCCGTCCCTGCACCTGAAGTTGCCCACGCACAAATAACACCACCATCAAGCACGTCCTTGTCCCAGCGCAGCGTTCAATTATCCATTCAGCAAACATTTGAACGCAGGCGCAAATACGCTGCCAACGCCCCACATGCCACAGTCCTGAATGATCACATTTCGCAACTCATAGCGCTAGAAATGTTGCCTTTCCGGCTGGTGGAGACGGAAGCATTCCGCGACCTGATGGCGGCTGCTGTCCAACGTTACTCGGTCCCCAGCCGCCACTATTTCTCCAGATGTGTCGTCCCCGCATTGCATAACCACGTGTCCAACAGCATCACACGTGCCCTGAACAACGCTGTTTCAGCCAAAGTCCACCTAACCACAGACACGTGGACAAGTGCTTGTGGGCAAGGCCGCTACATCTTCTTGACGGCACACTGGATTAATATTGTGGAGGCTGGGACCCAGTCTGAGCGAGGGACGGAACACGTCCTTCCCACACCAAGGATAGCAGGCCCTACCTCTGTTAGGGTTTCACCGACACTCTACAGCTCCTGAATGTCATGCTCCTCAGCCTCCTCCTCCTGCGCATCCTCATCCACTGTACCCTCCACACCAGTCCCAAGCTGGAAGCACTGCAGCACTGCCTCTGCAAAGCGGCAACAGGCTGTGCTGAAGCTAGTCTGCATAGGGGACAAACCCCACAATGCAGAAGAGGTGTGGACAGCTCTGAAACAGCAGGCAGATCACTGGCTCACACCTCTGAACCTAAAGCCAGGAAAGGTCGTGTGTGACAATGGCCGGAACCTGGTGGCAGCTTTGAGGCGAGGCCAGCTGACGCATGTTCCATGCGTGGCCCATGTGCTCAACCTGGTGGTTCAGAGGTTTGTGAAGTCATACCCAGAGGTGTCTGAACTGCTGGTAAAAGTTCGCCGTCTGTCTGCACATTTTCACAAGTCACCTGCTGCTTCAGCCGGCCTTGCCGGCTTTCAGCGCCGTTTGCGTCTTCCGGCCCACAGACTGGTGTGTGATGTCCCCACGCGTTGGAATTCAACTCTGCACATGTTGGTCAGGATATGTGAGCAGAAGAGGGCAGTTGTTGACTACCTGCATCACCTAAGCCGTCGGGAAATGGGTCAAACTCCAGACATAACACCTGAGGAGTGGAGATGGATGTCGGACCTATGTACCGTCCTTCAAAACTTTGAGGAGTCCACCAAGATGGTGAGCGGCGATGACGCCATTATTAGCGTCACCATACCACTACTCTGCCTTCTAAAACGGTCTCTGCTGAAAAACAAAGAGGATGCATT
This sequence comes from Allobates femoralis, assembly GCA_033576535.1. Taxonomy (NCBI): domain Eukaryota; kingdom Metazoa; phylum Chordata; class Amphibia; order Anura; family Aromobatidae; genus Allobates; species Allobates femoralis. The sequence continues at coordinate 95,612,234 of JARQOC010000002.1, read as the reverse complement.
GCAGGCCGAGCGCGATGACTTGGAGCAAGAAACAGTAGTGGGTGTGGGTGAAAACACACAGCCCAGCCTCATCTCATCACAACGTGCATTGGAGGACTATGACGAGGAGGAGGAGGATGAAGACATGGAGCAACTCTCTGGCCAAATTGAGGATATGACATGCACACCAGTCATACCCTCGATTCAGCGTGGCTGGCCAGAGGACAGGGGAGATGAGGAGGAGGAGGAGGAGGACAGCATGTTCAGTCATCGTGTTGGTCTGGATACTGAAGTGATGGCTGTTAAGAGTCTGGCGCACATGGCTGACTTTATGGTAAGCTGCCTGGCTCGTGACCCTCGCGTTCAGAACATCTTGGCCGACAATCAGTAGTGGTTGGCAACACTCTTAGACCCACGCTACAAGGAGAACTTTATGTCTCTCATTCCTGAGTAGGAGATGTCAGCCAAAATGCAGCAGTTCCAAAAGGCCATAGTCACGGAAGTAGGCAAATCATTCCCCTCACAAAACGCTAGCGACATAGGTCAGGAATCAGTGGACAACCAAGGCGTATGGCCGAGAGGGGCACAAGTCCAATCCGCCAGAGGTAGTGGAACAGTCTTTACGATGTGGGACAGTTTTCTCAGCCACTCACGTACCACAGCCCCTGAGGTGCGGGTAGTGCCACAAGAAATGCTAAGTTTGGCCAGATGCTGAAGGAGTACCTTGCAGATCGAACAACTGTACTGCGAGATTCCTCTGTGCCTTACAATTATTGGGTCTCCAAGCTGGACACGTGGCATGAATTGGCTCTCTACGCCTTGGAAGTCCTGGCCTGCCCTGCCGCTAGCGTTTTGTCCGTTTTCAGTGCTGCAGGTGGAATCATTACTGATAAACGCACCCGCCTGTCAACTGAAAATACTGACAGGCTGACTCTGATCAAGATGAACAAGGGTTGGATTGGGCCAGACTTCACCACACCACCAACAAATGACAAATGAATTTAAATTTTGTTATGGGAATTTGCCATGTACCTCCACTCACCCATGGGTACACACTTCTGGACTTCCGAGTGTCCAAGTGTGGGATCAGTAATGTCCGTGGACGTGTACTCAGCCTGGTGGTAGGAAGGGAGATCAGGTTGGGAAATGTGCGGTGCAGTATCACGGCTACTGATGCTTGACCGTGTGGAAGACAGGGTGTTGGTGGAGGTGCCAATCTGACTTGAAGCATTATCCGCAATCCAAGTAACAACCTGTTGACACAGGTGTTGGTTCAAGAGCGGTGTACTGGAGCGGGCCCCAAGAATTTGGGACAGGACGTGTGAGCGAGTAGATGTGCCCCTTTGTTGTAGTGAAATTAGTGCTTGCACACGACCTCGGCCTCTGCCTGCACCACCATCACGTTCACTTCATTGTTCCTTGCCAACGCCCTTGCGCATTTTGCTTGTATACAGCGACACCAGTCTGGTGACTGTAATGGTGACAGTAGATTAGGATTTTAGTCCCTAACCTGTATCAAGGTATGACGTACACCAGTCTGGTGACTGTAATGGTTTCAGGAGAGGATTTTAGTCCCTAACCTGTATCAAGGTATGACGTACAACAGTCTGGTGACTGTAATGGTGTCAGGAGAGGATTTTAGTCCCTAACCTGTATTAAGGTAGTACGTACACCAGTCTGGTGACTGTAATGGTTTCAGGAGAGGATTTTAGTCCCTAACTTGTATTAAGGTAGTACGTACACCTGTCTGGTGACTGTAATGGTTTCAGGAGAGGATTTTAGTCCCTAACCTGTATTAAGGTAGTACGTACACCTGTCTGGTGACTGTAATGGTTTCAGGAGAGGATTTTAGTCCCTAACCTGTATCAAGGTATGACGTACACCAGTCTGGTGACTAATGGTTTCAGGAGAGGATTTTAGTCCCTAACCTGTATCAAGGTATGACGTACAACAGTCTGGTGACTGTAATGGTGTCAGGAGAGGATTTTAGTCCCTAACCTGTATTAAGGTAGTACGTACACCTGTCTGGTGACTGTAATGGTTTCAGGAGAGGATTTTAGTCCCTAACCTGTATTAAGGTAGTAAGTTCAAGAGTGTGGTGACTCTAATGGTCACAGAAAAGCTTGGATTCCGATCTGTATCACCCTGCCTATATCCTCCTAGATTAGTCCTGAGAAGGACTGTTCTGGTCACTGGAAAGCTTGGACTCCGATCTGGATCACCCTGCCTATATCCTCCTAGATTAGTTCTGAGAAGGACTGTTGTGGTCAGCAGCAGTTTGCAGCCCTGCTCCGGATCTACCTGTAAGGGTCGCAAATCTGTCCCTAAGCAGTAGCAGACACTCTCCCTACACTGACTGTCTGGATGGCTGTGTGCCGAGCACAGCGCGCTGGGAGTTATAAAGGCTCGGTCACGCTGTGCAGGGCGGCCAATCACTGCTATGCCACAACTAACAGGGCTGTGGCATTGCAGTGGTCTGCCAGCCAATCCCTGCACGTGATGACCACGAGCACAGCAAGAGTATCGCGAGATTACTCGGTGCTCGCCGAGTAGCCCGAGTACAGTGATACTCGTGCGAGTACCGAGTAGTGGCGAGCATGCTCGCTCATCACTAGTTATAAGGTCACCTGTAGAGAAGAAACGTTGATCTACAAACTTTCTGGGATGCACCAGACTTCTCATACACTGAGCATTGCTGATATAACGATCATGGTACTCCGTCGGTCTCAAGGGCAAGGTTACTCAGCATCTGGGCTAATGTTCAGCCCACATTAGCTGTGCCCAGCAGCTCTGGTCCTAACTGCACATATAAAGGGATAGTAGTAGGGATTAAGTTTTATTCGTAATGCCAGTTCAGACAGAATGTAGCCAGCACTGCAGGGGATCCCTGGGAGACAGGTAGTAGTAAGCATTGCAGGTGATTAACCCTTCCCAACCAGGGCTGACTCCCAGAGAATTAATAGTCTGTGTAGTGCAGCAGGAATAAAACAGCAGGAGACAGGATGGTCACTTTACCATTTACTCTAAGGTCCAGACAGATCCACATCACTCTGCTGGGTTGTATTAAAGTAAGGATAACTGGCACACCTACATGTGAAGGTGCTAGCAGGAAAAAACAATATATAATAGTTATCCGCTGCATACTAAACATTACATATGACGAATTAATGACTACCATATAGAATTAATAATAATAACCCCAATTATATGTAAAAACGGGTATAACCGTTAGGGAGAAATGCGTCGAGGCTGCCATTAAAGGAAGTGGATACAGCATCATTACGAGATTTGAAATACAGTATGTAAGATAAGTCAGACGGACCAGTGATAAATACCGGCAGACTTGGATAATCAATACTGTGTATAATCTTGTGGTTGATGATTATATTTGTGTTGTTGTTTTTTAATAATCATTAGAATGCACTGCCATTTAGTATTATCCCCCAAATAGAGGAATTGATCGGACTGTTTGATCCGTAGTCTAACATAGAGTCCAATATAGACGTTAGGCAGTAAAGGGTAAGCCTTCGGGGAGTGGGGACACCAGTACAAATCAGGGTGAAACAAAACTCCGCTGATAGGCAGGGAAAGTAACAGCATTTAAACCCTATTAGTAGGATGATAGCCAGAATGGACATCACTATGATTTTTTAAATCACTATTTCACTATGTCACTGTGATTTGTGGTGTTTTTACATTTTTGTCTAAATAAAGTTTATATTTTTTACATATAATTGGGGTTATTATTACTAATTCTATATATACCTATTACTCCCCATACATTATGTATCTATGACACATTTTGACTACCCTATAGGAAACTAATGCAAATTTGGATGAGGAAAATTGACACTGCAGAAACTGCTTCAGGATACAAAGTGAAAAAAATTAGAATCTTAGTTGATGCATTGGCCATTGCACGTAAGCCCGATAACCTGCGGCAAAGTGCTCTCATATCTATCGGGTCCCTGACTCCCTGATCTTGTGCCTGTGTCTGCAGTACAAATGCATATGAGGATATGTGCATCTGAGTTCAATTAAAACCTGCATGTATGGGTGTGGTAGGAAGCTTGTCTACAGCAAGATGTTGAACTAGACATAGTAAACGGTTATCAGGGGAAGGGTGCTCAGTCAGAAAACTGTAACAATATTAAAGTAAGGATGACTGGCACACCTACACACAGAATGTAGCCGGCACTGCTGAGGATCCCTGGGAGACAGGTAGTAGTAAGCACTGCCGGTGATTAACTCTTTCCAACCAGGGCTGACTTCCAGGGAAGTAATAGTCTGTGTAGTGCAGCAGGAATAAAACAGCAGGAGACAGGATGGTCACTTTACTGTTTACTCTAAGGTCCAGACAGATCAACAGGACTCTGCTGGGTTGTAGTGTTGCCTACCACTGCTAGATCCCCTCCTGGGACAAAAGGCTGCTTGGAGTTTGAAACTTCCTGTACTGCCTACTTCTAGTTTCTATGCATTTTCCTCCTGCTGAGCTGGCAGCTTAGCTCCTGGGGAAATCCATGCCTGCTGAAGCAGGTTACTGGCCCTGTATGTTATGAAGCTCCTCAGAACTGCACATGCTGCTGGGTGTTAGGGACCCACACAGCTGTTCTCAGACTCTGCCACCAGGCCATGGAAGTCAGGATGACCTAAGCGCTGATACCTTGAGTTCTTTTGCAGCTGTTCCTTGCAGAGAGCTCATATGGCCCTGCCTGCAAGGACAAACTCCATCTTCTTCACTACACTGCTCTAAAACAAACTAAACCCTTACTAACCTCTCCCCTTAAGAGAAGCTGTGTCACTTGCCTAATCCAGGCATTTAGTGCACATCTCCTTATAAGGGATTAGGCATCCTGAGTGAATGTTACTGTCTCCTGCAAAGGAATCATCACTCCCTTCATCAGACAAACAATACAATACAATATGACATGTAGTACCTGTGGAGACCAGGGGGTCAGTGGGTGCTCTCGTCCGCTGGCCCAGCCACCTTTAGCAAGGCAATGTGGACCAGTGCTCATCCCCAAACTGAACGCCCGAGCTCCTTAACCATGGGCGGAATACTACTCAGACAACACAGGGTGATGGAACCACAATATTAAGGCTTTATTGGATCCCCAAACAGTTTACAGCATATAACACATAACCAGCAAAACACAACAATGTAACAGGCAACAGAGTCTCACCCTTCCGCTGGCTCACCAGGGATTAGAAAAATAGCACAGCAAAGTCTGTAGCCAGGTGACGGGATTGTCCCAACCTGCGTGGCTTCCTTATGCAGTCTTTGTCAAAACAGCCGAATCCAATAGTTCAATGCTGAAGTCCTTGTGGTTTTATAATCCAGGTTCTGATCCCCTTGGTCGGCACCAAATGCCTAGGCCTGGGGTTATGGCAGGCCAATCGAATCTGAAGATCCTAGATTAGCCGCCGTATCCGATCTGCTGGTGAAAGTGAACAGTCCTCCTTATATACCCTCAGCCCTCATTGCAGGATATTGGGGGACTTCACGATTGGTGGAATAACACTGTCTTTTCATTGGCTGGACCTCAAGCCTCATTTAACATATTTTTAGTAGTATTGCAATCCTGGCAAGGTACAACGACATACTGATTGATATAGCCCTTACAATGGAATATTAGTAGGAGACATACAGTCTGCAAAACATGACATTAAAACAATGGTGGCTGGGGCAATTTACATAAAGTCAACATTCACAGGGTAATATACAATGGACGATTAGCATAATGAAGTTCTCTGGCCTTCTATGACAAACAAGTTAGATAATTACATTACCATGCTAAACTAAACACCACAGTTATCTACAAAATACTGTCTGGTTAGAGTTTAAGGACTTAACCCATGAAAGTTAGCAAACCAAAATACAATACTGTCTGGGTTACATAAGAAATCATCATATTTTCTACATTGAAGGAGTCCATTTCGTCACGGTACCATTATGTGGTGACCAGACTCAGGGATCCCACAGTAATAACTTCTTTAATTTATTCCTACAAACTTTGATGAACTTCAAATTTCTCATTTGCACAAAGAAACACTTGAAGCAATGGGATAAAACTGAATGGGAGGAGACACAGATTAGTTATAAGAAAAAACTTTTTGACAGTGAGAATGATCAATGAGTGGAGCAAGCGGCCACGAGAGGTGGTGAGTTCTCCTTCAATGGAAGTCTTCACACAGAGGCTGGACAGACATATGTCTGGGAAGATTTAATGAATCCTGCTTTGAGCAGAGTTGGACCAGATGTCCCAGGAGGTCCCTTCCAACTCGACCGCTATGATTACTGATTTATGGTGCTTAATAATTTGAGCCTGCAAGGAAAACAACCCAATTACCAGTGCACCATGTGTTTGGAGCATCCAAGAAATATAATTCCCAAACCCTAAAATTTTATTAAATAAGAAATTCATTATGAATGTACAGTATAGCTATTGTTGTATTTCCATTTATTGAGCTTGAAGATTATAGTTATATACACCACATATAGCAGGTAGTGCCAGATTCATTATCAGTCAGATCCATCTTCACACTGAATAAGGGGATATAAGCTTATAATGGGGGAGGGGACGTGGCATACACAGTACACAGAGGGAGCAGAGCACATGTGAGGGGTCTCCTCACCACTTCCACTTCTATCATCATATTAAATCTGTTAATAAGAGCTGTAAACTCTGTAACAGAAAAAAATGGTCCAAACGACAAAATTCAGTTTTTTTGGTCGCTGCAACATTGCTATAAAATGCAATAAAAGAGCTACCCCATGGCTAGGTCCTTCCCTGGAGGGATATCTGGCTAGTCCTGTGTTGAGACTCCTAAACGAGGCTCCACAGATTTTATTTGCATATTTGAAATTCCCAGGGGGCAATGCGCCTAGAAATTCACTGTGTTGAGCGCTTTAGCCGACTGCCCGCAGTGTTTTCCTGGACTTGTCTCCCTGAGATCAGTGATTGCTTTGTGTAGCAGACAATAAGTAACAATCTTGCTACAGAGAGATTCACAGTACATGAGGATTGTATTTTCCTAGTGAAAGTCTGATAGTAACACAATATATCAAATTGGAGACTGTAACAATTAACTGGCCAGCTTCACTGGAGACATAATCAATCTGTCATACTCATGGGAATCCTGCAGAACAGTACAATCCCTCGGCATCTCACCCATTAATACAGGGGTGGGCATCTCCAGGCCTCGAGAGCCGCACACAGTTCAGGTGTTCAGGATTCCCTCAGCATTTGACACCTGTGCAGGAGATTAAATTACCAACTGTCAAATGCTAAGGAAATACAGAAAACCTGCACTGTGTACGGCCCTCAAGGCCTGAAGTCGCCCACCCCTGCATTAATAGATTCCTTCATATTACACATCAGTAGACTAATTACGGTATATCTAAGTAATGCTTCTGACAGCACATTGAAACTACTGATTAATTTTTTGCTAACAATATTGTGAAAACATGGCACCATTGATATTGCTTTCTATTCTATTCAATAATCAAGTCAAATAATTGCTGTAAGAGAAAGCAGCTTTCCATAATACCAAATGACATAATGAATTATTTAGCTTGTGCTAGTTGCATTGTGATTATTTTATCCTAAGTAGCATTAGGTAATGTTGTTACATGGTAACAGTGGATATGTGTAAGTCATAATGCAGCCATTTAGCTGCCGTTATTAAATCATGCCTAGCACCCGCTATATATAATGTTTTGTGACAGTACAGTTATTACATGCCAATATCTCATGTCGTTTACTTAATTATACTTGTGCTTGTTTCCCAGACTCTGAGAATTAATGTCTGCTATTGGAAGGAGAAGATTCCTGGGAGATCTGGACTCCTGCAAAACTTCCCTACATTCCTGGGTGTAAACCTGAACGGAGAGGAGCATGAGGTGTATGGACTACCCTCCCAGGAGTACCCAGGGCTCTTTAAGGTGCCAAAATCTGCTTACGTTATGTGTAACCACTTTATTCCTAGAGTGTGCGATGGGCCCCAGGGCCGTGAAATACTCGGAACCGGGCTATACTGTCTCTGCGGAGTCACATGGGTCGAGACCCGGCTTCCATGACCCTGGGTTCAGTTGAAAAGGGGAATTTCTGGCTCGGTAGGGAAAGAGGATGATGAAAAGGGAGTTATTCGTGATATCACCCATGGTATGTGGCTATAAGTAGCCAACACTGCTGCAGAACCTCCGGGGATGATGGACAGCAGCTGGGATAGAGTGGATTCCCGGGGCAGTGTATGTAGTAAAGGTGTAGGGTGCAGGATGGAGGGTGCACAAATACCTGAAGACCATAGCAATGAACGTTTCCTTTATCTTTACTTGTCCGTTACAGGTACAGTCCGGGGCACTGGTTTAGACGTTACTGTAGACTCGGGCAGCCTGGAAGCAATCAGGAGGGATCCACATAGCCAGGTGGGTCACAGGCCTCCCTTCTGCGCTGTGTGGTTTGGACCTCGCTGCATGAAGCTGTGCTGCTGCCCTCTCTCTCTCTTTCTCTCTCAGTCTGTACCTCTATAGCAGGCAGCGCAAGCCCTGATCCAGGGGCTGCTCCTCAGTGGAGATCCGGGCTCTAGTATGCTACTGTGCTCCATGCGTTAAGTTGGCCATGGGACCTGGAATCCCCTGCCTCTCTGGATTTCTGCTGCTGGGTCATTAGTACCCGAACAGCCTTGGACTCCGGTGACCTGTTTCTGGTGCTTTTCCTCTGGGGTGAGCACGATACCGCTCCACTCCCAAGGTTCTCCTCTCCTTCCTCCTCAGACTCATTCCATGGCTATTCTGACTGACCCCACCTCCGGGCCAGAACTTTTATAGTGAAGCTCCCCTTAAGCTGGGTCCTAGAGCTCCCCCTTCTTGTCCGGAGACAAGAAAGTGTTGGATGCTGTGTCACCTGAATAGGGAACTCCCTTTTTGCTCCCTAGTGTGACATCACCCCCGGTGAGTGAGGCAATGCCATTGTTGCAACCAGACCCCTGGGGTTCCATTGTATAAACATAAAATTGGAATTCATTCAGGTCTCAGATCTAATAAATGACAGACCCCTTCAGCGCCCTACTGACTATAATGGGCTCTGTAGGGTTTAGAACACAGAGGTTGTCTAAGGCAATATTGTTAAGGTACCATCACACGTCGCAATATTGCCTGGAGATCATAAAGTCGATATGTCGCCCCGGAGCAGTCGCCGTGAAATGGCCTCACGGTTGCGGCGCATCGATAAATCACCTCTCGCCCATCGCCTGATTCCTGAACAGTGCTCAGTAATCGGCCGCAATCGTTAAGGCGATATTTTTGTGTTTTGGCGGGTGACAGGGCGATAGTGATGGAAAGAACGTTGCCTATGATTTCCCATAGGCATGCCTCAGCGTGCTGGGGTCCGCGCCCCATCTGAACTGATAGGTGTGGGCTACTGTGTTCCCATTGGCTGTCAGTTGACACTGCGCCATATTTGAAGAGCTGTCAGTTTAGCACCACACACATCTTCAGCTACACAACCATCCGCAAACTCAGTGCAATTACGTGTGCCACTGAATAGCGCAAGCTATGTTGTCCGCGTGTGTGAAGTTGCGCTGTGTCAAGTCTAGTGCCACACATGACAGCTCAGATGTTGGCCTACACATCGTAGATGGGTGCCATGGGCTACGCACTGCAATCGTCCTATGTGTGTGAATTTGGTGACGCTGCTGGGTACATTATATTGCTCCCACTCTGGGAATGTCTGCCTTGTTAGCGCCCAAAACTTTGTTTGGCAGTGCCAGTGTGCGTGGTGACATCATTACGTGTCTGTTCCTTCCTCCCTGCCTGCCAGGTGCCTGCCCCTCCACTGCACATAGGAGAAGAGTCATGGCGGCCGCACAGCGCGCTGCCACATGGGGTCTGGTGCCACCAGCATTACCGCCACCCACGCCTGCACAAGCAGAGCATCCTCAGGAGGATCCAGCAGGCCCTGCTCCAGAAAGTGGTTGTGGAGAGGACCTGCAAATAGATCCAAAAGAAACTTGCGGACCTGAAGCAGAAGTCCCCAGGGTGGATTGTGGATATTCGTGCCCGGATTGCTAGGCTGCGTGGTGAGTATGTGGCAATGCCAAACACACATATGCCAATCATCCTACTCAAAACACTACCCAACCATCAGGTGGTATTGTGCCATGGCACATAGTGTGACATAAACCACCTTGTGGATCTGTCACCAATGTGCATTTGCATGTTTGTCACACTGCAACATGAAGGTGCAGAATACACTCATATGTTTTGGTAATGCTGACGCCTATAGTGGTCCTTGACCTGTGTGTGTGCCCGAACATAGGTTTGTAATGACAGTAAACATCTGCCCACAACATATTAATGCTAATTTGAAGGACCACATCACACCTGGCAGCACATATGTGCGCACCCTGACACATAGCATTTCACAACACATTGATCTCAATCTGGAAAAGTGACTACAATCTGACTGCTAGTGTTTTGCCCCCATAGTGGCATCACCAGATGCTTACTGTCTGCTCTTGTGTTTTGATGACAAATACATCCTCTGGTAATCCAAGGTTGTTGTACATCCCAAATTTGTGCTCACTGGTGTTGTGGTCTTGTTACAAAACAGACTGGCCCCTAACCATAGTGTCTCTCAAGATCAAAACCTTTCAGGCGAGCCTTCACACCCTAAAGACATTGATACACAAACAGTACGTGTTTGTCCTATGTTGTGTTCCTTTTATAAATTCCGTGTCCTGTCAATTGTTAAATTACAGATGAGGATGACTCCCTGTCAGAGGAGGTGCGACGGTCCTCTACACCACCTGGGACACCCCCATCACCTGCCATCGAGGGTGCAGGCAGTCCGGCTTTCCCCCCGGAACACCACCACCACCTGTGATGGAGGGCGCAGGCAGTCCGGCATCCCCCGGGACACCACCATCACCTGCGATCGAGGGCGCAGGCAGTCCGGCCCCCCCGGGACACCACTATCACCTGCGATTGAGGGCGCAGGCAGTCCGGCCTCCCCGGGACACCACCATCACCTGTGATGGAGGGCGCAGGCAGTCCGGCCACCCCCGGGACACCACCATCACCCGCGATGGAGGGCATAGGCAGTCCGGCCACCCCTGGGACACCACCATCCCCTTTTCTAGAGGGCCCAGCATGTCCCATGCCCCCGGACCATACCCTCACCCTACCTCAAGGGAGCTGGAAGCCCAGTTGTGTGGGTCCTGAACCCAATCCCCGGCTCAACCCCCCCCAGCATCTCCAGCTCCCGTGAGCCACACCCTGAAATGGTGCCTGCTGGCCTTGGTATTGGTGGTAGGTGTTGTCAATGGGCTCCAAGTTTTGTAATATACATGTTGGTGTGTGTCCCTGACCTCAGTATGTGAGTAATGATGTTTGGGTTTTTTTTTCCTTTCTTTGTCAATTTGCAAGAGCTCGCGCTGCCGAATGGGCTGTGAGCGCATCCCCTGTCTCCGGATGATGGAACCCGGGATGGGGCTCTGCAACGTAAGTGAAAATCTCACCAATCACGTCACCCACCCACCCACATCGACACATGTCACTGACAAATGGCCTTTTTTTCTATAGAGGTGTGCTAACTCTGGCTGAAATGCTGCAGGCCCACACAGAGGCCCAGCAGCACCTGGACCGGTTGTGGGCAATGATCATGTCCCTCCAGGCAGCCCAGTCCATCATTGCCCCTACTCCACCATATCCACCCCAATAATGTTGGCAATAGCCTTCTAGATTGTTGTCCATATTGGACCATTTTTGATTATCTTTCACCATGTTTGCACCCTTGTTTGTTAGGCTCCGTTGGCCTCTTTTCTTATAGTATCCCACATTGGGAAAGTGGGTAGTATGGTTTGCCTACTGCTAATCTGAAAAAACATCTTTTACAAAAAAAACAAAAAACAATAAATGTGCTTGCAAACAAAAATACTGTGTGATTGCTTGTCTCACCACACACAGGGACACGTTTGGGAGGTGAAAATTTATAACAACACATGGCTAAGGAATTTGCGTAGGTATGTAGTGTGACATGAGAAAGATATGACCATACTGTACCATTTCTACAGGGATGAAGCCCTATTTTACATCAATGTCTCCAATATCACACCTACATTAACAAACACACACACACAAACATACTCGCCTCTGTTGCCCAAAGAAGACTCATAATCTCTCAATACTCACACATGTCACCTAGGGATAGGCTCCTGTCTGGTACAATGACACAACTATGTTATTGTGGACATGAGGCCTCTCCTTCTGCCACACAAACATCACCATTACACCCACAACACACTACACACACAAACCACACTGCTGAACCTGACACATATGTGGATGTAGGTATGGCAAATCACAGTCTGGTTTATTACCACAAAATAAAAATAACAACAAATTTGGTTTTTGCAAACAAAAAACAAAAAAAGTCCAGGACGCAATGTCGTGCATTGCCTAAGTAGCGTCTTTCTTCTTCGTCTTTTGCTGGATCAGACAATGGCTCCTCCCCCTTATCCCCGTAGTCCCACCCATTGGTGGCCCTTCTGTGGTGGAGTCTTCATGGGGGACGTGGAGGATCCTGATTTGGGCAACCTCTAGCCATGTGTTTTTGGGGCACAGGGGGCATGAGGGTTGTTTTCTTGGGGATGGCAAGGTTTACCATTCCATCTCAGTTTCCCATCCACGCCTGCTTCCAGGACCCGAACGATGGCCCTCTGGACGATGGCATGTTGTTCTGGCTCTATGCGGCCCACCATCTCACTGGCCATTTGCCCGATTGCAGTGGCGGGGGTCCTCTCTCTGTCTAATATGACCCGTTTGGCCCAGGTACCCAGCTCAGTGTTGGGTGGGTCATTTGTGTGTCACCATTGTATGCCGGAGCTGGGCCCTGGACACGGCCCCCCACCACTGGGGATCAAGCACCTGCTCTCCCAAAGATGTTGATGGTGTAGCCTGGCCAGTAGGTGGCTCCTCGGCCCTGGAGCCAGACTGCCGAAGGGCCTGAAAATCAAACAGAGTAAAAAACAATTAACAAGAGTAGCAATGTACTGACATAAATTACCACAACCAACCACCCAGCACCAGATGGCGCATATCAGAACATGCTAAACAACAAAATCAACAGTAGCAGGTTTGGAAAGAGAGATGAAGAAAGAAGTAGACCAGTGCTGTTGACTCACCTGAGGCTCCAAAATGATTTGTCAAGTGACCCAACATAACACAGCACAATCTGTTCCAACAGCCACAAACCAACACACAGAAGAAGACATTGAAGAATGGGGAAAGAACAAGATGGTTGTGCCTTCGACATGTCCACGAACCCACACATCAGTGCAACCAACAAGGTGTGGACATAGGTAGCCAAACAATGAGTATGCACCTCCTGTGATGGGGCAGGCTCTTGGCTTGTGGCCGAAGATGGTTGGGCAAGGCGCCTGCTGCACCGTGTTAGCCGAGGAGCCTCCTGGCCCAGGGTGAAGGTGAGGAGGTCATAATACCACAGGCTTAGGGACCTCCTCAGCTCCAGCCCCTGACGAAGCGTCCATCCACTTTTTATGTTCCTTGGTGAACACAGTGCCCAGGCGCTTGATTTTTTCCACAACCATCGGCACCGTTCAGGTCTTACTTTGGTCAAGCCGGGTTGCCAGCTCGACAAGGTGCCCGTAGGCCACAGCCCTCGCTGCCTTGTTCTTGTACTCAGGCAACTCCACACGCCACAGGCATTCCTGGTCCTGGTACAAGGCTAGGAGGTCACGCACAAATTCAGGACCCTCAGCCATCTGCCAAAAAAAAACATAGTGTGTTACCCAAACACATACATGTACATATCAGGTCATCCCCTACTCTGTGTGGCCAATCCATGTCCAGCACTAGCAATGACAGGTGGTCTGGTAGTTAGCTTGTGTAAGCAGAAGCATTAATGGGCTTTACATGTGTACACAGACATGCTGCACATGACACGGCATATGTGTTTTGGGCCTGGGACGGGCAAGTTACAAAGCTGTATAATGTAGAAATGGCACACATGGCGTACCACACAAAATGTACACACAAGAATGACCTCAACACATATTTACAGTTAGGGCCAGAAATATTTGGACAGTGACACAAGTTTTGTTATTTTAGCTGTTTACAAAAACATGTTCAGAAATACAATTATATATATAATATGGGCTGAAAGTGCACACTCCCAGCTGCAATATGAGAGTTTCCACATCCAAATCGGAGAAAGGGTTTAGGAATTATAGCTCTGTAATGCATAGCCTCCTCTTTTTCAAGGGACCAAAAGTAATTGGACAATGGACTCTAAAGGCCACTTCACACACACAGATATCTGAGTCCAATATCTGAACAGATCTCTGGTTGCAGTGAAATCATGGACACATTGCTCCATGTTGTACACAGCCACAAAATGGAGCAATGTATCCATGATTTCACTGCAACCAGAGATCTGTTCAGATATTGGACTCAGATATCTGTGTGTGTGAAGTGGCCTTAAGGGCTGCAATTAACTCTGAAGGCGTCTCCCTCGTTAACCTGTAATCAATGAAATAGTTAAAAGGTCAGGGGTGGATTCCAGGTGTGTGGTTTTGCATTTGGAAGCTGTTTCTGTGACCAGACAACATGCGGTCAAAGGAACTCTCAATTGAGGTGAAGCAGAACATCCTGAGGCTGAAAAAAAAGAAAAAATCCATCAGAGAGATAGCAGACATGCTTGGAGTAGCAAAATCAACAGTTGGGTACATTCTGAGAAAAAAGGAATTGACTGGTGAGCTTGGGAACTCTAAAAGGCCTGGGCGTCCACGGATGACAACAGTGGTGGATGAAGGTGAAGAAGAACCCGTTCACAACATCAACTGAAGTCCAGAACACTCTCAGTGAAGTAGGTGTATCTGTCTCTAAGTCAACAGTAAAGAGAAGACTCCATGACAGTAAATACAAAGGGTTCACATCTAGATGCAAACCATTCATCAATTCCAAAAATAGACAGGCCAGAGTTAAATTTGCTGAAAAACACCTCAAGAAGCCAGCTCAGTTCTGGAAAAGTATTCTATGGACAGATGAGACAAAGATCAACCTGTACCAGAATGATAGTTAGAAAAACGTTTGGAGAAGAAAGGGAACGGCACATGATCCAAGGCACACCACATCCTCTGTAAAACATGGTGGAGGCAACGTGAGGGCATGGGCATGCATGGCTTTCAATGGCACTGGGTCACTTGTGTTTATTGATGACATAACAGCAGACAAGAGTAGCCGGATGAATTCTGAAGTGTACCGGGATATACTTTCAGCCCAGATTCAGCCAAATGCTGCAAAGTTGATTGGACGGCGCTTCATAGTACAGATGGACAATGACCCCAAGCATACAGCCAAAGCTACCCAGGAGTTCATGAGTGCAAAAAAGTGGAACATTCTGCAATGACCAAGTCAATCACCAGATCTTAACCCAATTGAGCATGCATTTCACTTGCTCAAATCCAGACTTAAGACGGAAAGACCCACAAACAAGCAAGACCTGAAGGCTGCGGGTGTAAAGGCCTGGCAAAGCATTAAGAAGGAGGAAACCCAGCGTTTGGTGATGTCCATGTGTTCCAGACTTAAGGCAGTGATTGCCTCCAAAGGATTCGCAACAAAATATTGAAAATAAAAATATTTTGTTTGGGTTATGTTTATTTGTCCAATTACTTTTGACCTTCTAAAATGTGGAGTGTTTGTAAACAAATGTGTACCATTCCTACATTTTCTATCAGATATTTTTGTTAAACCCTTCAAATTAAACGTTACAATCTGCACTTGAATTCTGTTGTAGAGGTTTCATTTCAAATCCAATGTGGTGGCATGCAGAGCCAAACTCGCGAAAATTGTGTCACTGTCCAAATATGTCTGGCCCTAACTGTATGTAACAATCATCATGGACCCTGATGGAGATGTTATCGTGGCTCTTGCCTTGGTGGAAGAGGACTTGTGGCTGAAGGAGAGAGCCGAGAGGTTGCGGGCTCGCATGCCTCGGCGTGTGTGGGTTCGGGATTGGCTTCGGCAACGGGCCGACCTGAGTCACATGCACCTGCTGCATCAGCTGGAGGATACTAGTCCACATGATTTCAGGAACTATCTCCGTATGTCGAAGGACTCTCTCACATTCCTCTTGGAACACATAACGCCATTGATAGCCCGACAGGACACTTTGATGCGCCGAGCTGTGCCACCTGAGGAGCGTTTGGCTGTAACATTGAGGTTCTTGGCAACAGGTCATTCGAGGACAGACCTGCAATACACTGCAGCAGTCTCACGGCCACTGCTGAGCCCGCCTGATCCCCGAGACGTGTGAGGCCATCGTGAGTTGTCTGCTGCCATCCTACATGCAGTTCCCAACAACCCCCGCTGGATGGATGTTGCCAGAGGTTTTGAGGATCGATGGCAATTTCCAAACTGCGGCGGCGCATTGGATGGTAAGCACGTGAGGATCACGCAACCCCCCAACACGGGGTCCTTGTATTCTAATTACAAAGGATATTTTAGCGTGGTCATCATGGCCCTAGTGGATGCTCAGTATGAGTTCCTGTACGTGGACGTTGGCATGAACGGCCATGTCTCAGATGGAGGTGTGTGTGCCCAAGACCTAAGGAGAGGTGCTCTGAACTTGCCCTCAAATGATGAGACAACCAGTCATCTCAACTTTGCGTTTGTGGGGGACGAAGCCTACCCACTTCAAGCTCACCTACTACGGCCATATCCCCAAAGGACGGTTACTTCTGAGCAGCGCACTTTCAATTACCGGCTATCCCGGGCTCGCCGTGTGGTTGAAAATGCGTTTGGGATCATGGCCAATAGATTCTGCGTGTTTCATACGCCTTTGCATATGAAACTGGAATCTATCGATGTGGTAGTGCTGGCCTGCTGTGTGCTGCATAACTTCCTGCATCGTAGGGATCGGTCATTATACACGACGGCAAGTTATGTGGATTCTGTGGACCCCACAACAGGGGAGCTCCGTCCCGGGGATTGGCGTGCTGCCGACCATGGTGTGGTGCCACTCAAGCCGCTGAGTCAGGGTCTGAATCAGCATGATGCCAGGAGCAGCAGAGACGCATACTGCTCCTACTTTAATGTCCCTGAAGCAGTGGCCTGGCAGCACCAGCAGGTGTAGGGTGGCTGGTGTTGTGAGGCAGAAACCTGAGGAGGAGGGTGTAGTCACCAGGGTGGCTGCACCAGGAGGCTTCGGGTTGTGTTTTTTGTATTTTGGGTTTGGTCACATTTAGTTAGTTAGTTAATGGGGTTTTTTTGGTTCTATACTGTCACATGTTTGGGTATGGTCATTATTTATCATAATTTTGTCTTTATTTGTGTGATGTTGACACTTGTGTTTTTTTATGTTTTGTGTGTGTTTTGCAAATACCTTTTTTTTGTGCACAAAAAGTCGAACTTAAAAAAAAACAAAAAACAAAAATCTGTGTCTGTTGTTACTTATGCTGTGCACAGAGGTATGTGATCCGTAAAATGGTATTGATGGGTCCAAGCAGCATTGTCTGGTAATGTCCAGTACACAGGTCCAGCCCTTTGGGCCACACTGTATGCCGTGACTGTGTGTACATGATCATTATGATGTGTTTGGCCACATGGCAACGTGTCCACTCACATGGAGCAGGCAATGGTGTTTGTTTGGGATGTAGGTACACTTCAGGACACACATGCAAACATGTATGCACACAAATGCTTCAGTTCAACCATGGCAACTCTGCCATGGTGTGGACCTATACAGGCACATACATATGTGCATAGTGTGGTTTGTATCTTACCGCCATCCCCTACAGATGCACACATAGCCATTCTTTAGTGTAATCCACTGTACTGCACAAGATCGCTCCTGTGTGACGCTATGGCGCCTCGAAAGTGTGTTGCACGAGCCACAATTGACGACACGAGCGTGTACTTGGTACAAACTCCAATAGACAATGGCGTCATGTATTAGCCAGCCTTCCAGAGCAGGCTGACCAATCGTAACGCTGTTGCGTTGTCCAATGAGCGCGTATGGGGCGCTGTGTAAACCACTGTGGCACGCCTATCTCCTCGCAGCCCTGACATGTACGCCCACATTGCCTTTGAGATTGCGGCATGTGAAGCGGCTATGGAATTAGGCAAGATTGGTTCCGCTGTAGGTGAGGCGATTTCCGGAGCGACACATCGCCTTACCTTTAGGGTGACATTGAGGCGTGTGATGCCACCATTGGCGATCTGAGGCGACCAAAAAAATCAGGAGCGCGCACGTTAGATCACCGCATATCGCCAGCCGATATTGCGGCGTGTGACGGTACCTTTATGTTTACTGCCGGGCAAAACTTCAATGTGTACTTCCAATCTTGAACATTATTTCACAGTATATCAAGTCACTACTCTATTTTCTGTTTCAGATATTGTCCATTTCCATTGTGGCACTAATTTTTCTATTTCCATTTTGCTGAATGCTACAAATACATTTTCTCTGACCCTGATTCTTCAGAAAGCATTAAATGTAGCCAGTTTAACAATAGACTAAGAAAAGCAAGTTTGTGGAGGCCTTAAAGGTACCGTCACACACACAGATATATTGCTTGCAACTCACTGGTTGCAGTGAAATCATGGACACATTGTTCTATATTGTTGCCATGTACAAATGTAACAAATGTGTCCATGATTTCACTGCAACCAGTGAGTTGCAAGCAATATATCTGTGTGTGTGACGGTACCTTTAGGAATATTTCATGGCTCTTCATGGAAGCAGTATGTAAATAAAGAGATAGACATGAAAATGCAATAATTACATCCATATCATAATTGACCGTGATTTATTTAACTAATTAATTGATTACATTGAGTACATGTTTGTATGTCTACATCCAACTCTAGAGGGATTTGTAGAAAGGTTAATTTGTTTGAAATCCTGAAGAAAACGACAATTAAATTGTTACTCGGCTGTCAAATCCTATGCAGACTAAAATTATCTAAAAGGATTGTCTCATAAACATATCTGGCTATATAGTTTATTAGCACATATGGAATTCGAGGAGGTCAAACCCAGATTGGGGCCAATGTGGAATCCAGAACCTGGACTAGTAGCTCCAATTTCAGCAGTGATAGTGATGAGATATATTTTAGGCATAGGTGTGTAGCTAAGCACTTAGATCCAGGGACTGCACCATAGATCTGAAGTGTGTGTGTCGAGCCCAAGGCCCGTGAGGTACTTGGGTATCAGGCTCAGAGGGGTTCATGGGGATGTCACAGGCGGCGGTGCCTGAGCCCGTGGCCTGGGTGACACTTCAAAGAGGGGTTATGTACAGGGGATGAGAGTTTGTTGTCTCATGACGCCAACTGTAGTACCTGGTGATGGGTCACCAGCGCTGCCACAGTCCTCCAGAGGGCGATGGTATTGGGGCAAGGATGGCAAAGCTCCCTACAGGTGGAGCTGGTCCACCGAGGCAGCGTATAGTAAAGGGGCAGCTTGGAGTGGGACTTGAGGCCAGGGTAAGAAGCAGTCTATAGGGAGGCTGGGGACAGAGAGGAATAACGCACACACGCTGAAGAAAGTCTCTTTTACCTTTTTACTGATGCTATTCACAGGTAAAGATGTCCAGAGCACTGTCCGGTGACCAGGTGCACAGTGAGTCTCCACAGCAAGTGGGTATAATGCCTCCTCAGATTCCCTGCTGTCACTGAAGCCCTGTCTGTAGGCAACACGACTGGCCTCCTCACTTTCTCTGGTCCTCTCTCTCTCCTCCTGCACGGTCCACGGGTTACCCTCTCTGATCACTGCGGTGTTATTCCACACTACGGTGTCTGGCTCTCTTTTGCTGGGTACGCAGGGGGACCGGGTGACTGAAGTCTCCATGGTGTGCCGGGGTTCTCTGCAGTCCTAGATTGATCCTGCAGGTGCGGATCCCCGAAGTCCGATAAGTCTTGGGCAAACTTCCACTAGTTCCTCTGCTCCCTTGGCTAAGCTCCGCACCTTCTGTTCCCACTCCTAGGTTTGGTTGAATGTAGAAGGGCCACTCCAGGTCACTCGTTCGGGCCTAACCACAGCACTGAGCACCAGGACGTCTTCACAGCTCTCCTAGCGTCTGCACACTCTAACTAACTTCTCCCCCAGCAGCAGTATTTATAGGGGATTTCACCTAAAGTCAGTGAGTCTAGCTCCCCCTACTGTGTCGGGGTGGAAGGTGTTGCATGTAGTAGGTACCTGCTAAGGAAACCCAGCTGTGCAGTAGGGAAGGCTGTGGCTGCCTGCGTGAGCAGGGCGCCACATGTGCTCCCAAATTTACTAACTCTCAGTTTAGTTTTTTTTAATTAACCTTATTTGTAAAAACAGCCTTCATCTTGGCTAGGTATGTAGGGAGAACAGAGAGCCAGTCCTGAGGAAAAGGGAGAAACCACCTGTGCGCATTTGTGCAGTTCTGGGGAGTCACAGGGGTTGAGACCCGGCTTCTATGACCCTGGGTCCAGTAGTAAAAGGAGTTCTTGCCTAATGTAGGGAAAGGGGTGATTTATAAGGGAGTTATTCCTGACGCCACCTGTGGTTTGTGTGGCACCCCTGCGGACTGGTAGCCACAGAGAAGTGCAGCAGCTGAAATGGTAAGCCATCCGCCCCAACCCATAAGCACCCAACATGTCCCCGAATTCCTATACCTAGGACTTTATGCCAGGGAAGGGAGAAGTAGGGAAAAGCAGAGTGGTGGGTGGAGCATAGGTGGCACCTGTGAGAGAGGGAGGAGTTACAGTGATTTACCTCAGAGTGACAGTGACAGTCAGACGGAGGTTGGAGTTGAAAGAGGGCTCAGGACTGAGCAGAGTGACAGAGTAAAGACTGTAAACAACAGAGGAGAAAACCCAGCCTCGGTGGCCGGTGTCATCTTATGGCTGACCGGGTCCGAGACTACTGACTACTGTAGTGGAGAAGGAATCCAAGGTGGAAGACCAAGGGACTGAGTCGACAGACAGGGTACTGGCCCTGTAAAAGTGGTTGGCAGCTTCAAGCCCCGGCCACAGATTAACCGGTAAGGTGAAGGGTCTCTATGCCAGGAACCAAACAGACCGTCACACCTAGGAAAAGCCTCACATAGGACTTGGGGGTTAGAGAGAGGACTCCCTTGAGAAGTCCATGACTGCTGGCCCTGAGGTAGTGAGTGGTCCTAAGGAGACAGACCCAGAAAGGCTAAAGAAAGGGGGTGCTTTGGTGAACCAGACCAGCTGCTGACCTGCTACCGGTACGGTCACTGCAAAAGAAACCGTGACTGTGTGAAATAAGAACAGTGAGTAAAGTACCCGGTGAAACCTAAAACAAGCGTTAGAGTATTTATTGACGGTCAATGGCTGTGGAGACCAGCATCTGAGGAGAGGTCGAACCTGGGAGATCTAAAGGACACTGGTCAGTATAAAGTGCATCCCCATCATCACCTCACAACAACTTCACCAGTAACAACTAGTACCACCGACCCACCAGTACCAACCTAGCCCTACCTGTGGAGGGCTTATCACCTTGCTGCATCCCATAATTATCCCCTGGAGCTGAAGCAAGCAGCGGCGGTCACATCTGGCCGCATACCACAGGTGGCGTCACAGTGACATTCATTTTTATTTATTTTTCCGCTTTGTATTTGCAGTCCCTCCAGGGCCATGGAACCGGTCCACGGCCACTACCATGACATCCCCTCTGTGAACATATAGCAGGGACTGGTCTCAAATAACCCACGGCCCTGAGAGCGATGCATTTGCGGTTATGAGGAGCCACCGCTGCTGCAGAACCTCTGGGGATGGTGGATAGGCAGTTGGAATGTAGTGGCTCCCCACAGGCAGAGCGGGTCCCCTGGGCAGCGGATGTAGTGATTAATAGTCTCTGGCAGGCATGGATTACTTTAGGCCTCATTAAATTTTTCAGTGGCCTTCACAGGCTGTCGCTGGAGGAATAACACAGTCTCACACCATTCTGCAATTCTGTTCCGGGTTTACTAACAGCAAGCTCCAAGCACAACAGGTCATTGATGTTACACACTCTTAGATAAGCTCCGGCCTGTGCAGTTTTTGGTAGAATGGGGATGGCAGGTCTGAGATCCTTGGTGGTGTGCCTGTCCTTCTGCCTCTCGCTGGTCCTGTCTTTTTCTCAGCACTGTATTAAGCGCCTCTTAATCCTGCTGATCCTGCAGCCAAGGGTATGAGTGAGCGACTGGTACCTTGTCCCCGGAAGCTTGTCCGGCTGCAATCTCGGGGTATATGCCAGGTGTGTAAGCTATGCTCCTATGAAGGCCGTAGCCTCCGGTTTAGCGGTTCAGTGACAGACTCCCGTGCCGCATCAGGGGTGGACTGGCCCAGGTGACAGGGAGGCATTTGCCCGCCAGGTCGGTGGTTTAGTCTCAGTTTAGGGCCGCCCCCTCAGTGAGAGCGGCCGTGCGGGACCCGGGCTGCAGCCGGCGGGACGCGGGCGTCAGCATGGAGGCTGACAGTGACTCGAGACTGGAGCGGCGGGAGCAGGCATGTCAGCGAAGTAGTGCCAGCACCCCCCCACTCTTCAGTTGGCCTCTGGAGTGCTAGCATTATCCCCCGCTCTACAGTTGGCCTCTGGAGTGCTAGCACCCCCAATCCCCACCCCGGTCCTCACTTGGCCGCCGGCTGAAAAAAGTCGACTGCCCCCCAGGGCAAGATCTGCCAGCCAGGCCCTGTACCGCATTAAGGTCCGATCCATGTTTCTGACCACAACCCCTTCATCTGGTGGTATCAGGTGTGGATTCGGGTGCACGGGCCAATTCAGCTCTGCCAGTGCCCCTGGGTTTCTTAGGCTTTCTGGACTTGACTTCTCCCAACTCTGCACACTAGCTGTTCTCTTGTTACTTCCACACACTCACTCTAATTCTTAACTCTCCTAACTACTCAAACTGAAACTAAACTCCTCTTTTTGTTTTTCCCCTGGTCCCTCCCCCCAGGGTTTGTGTATGTGTGCTGAGGACACACCCTTACCATCCCCCACTTTCTGACTACTGGAGGACCACACCCTGGCTTGGGTTCAGTACCTCTTTGTGGCATCTTGACCGGTGGGACGCCACATTACCCTTTGGTTAAATTTACTCGTCCCCGAGCGACCTGACCGGGTAACAGAATCAACATGCATCAAACATAACATAACATGAGTGCTTCTTCTTCCTTTATGGTTCTTTAATGTTACATAACAAAAACATTCCTATAATTATAAAAATATAAAAGTAGCAAAAAGTGAAAAAAGTGTTTTCAGTTCCATGTAAAACAGTGTCCATTACTTCTTTTAACCCCTTCAGGACCCAGCCTATTTTGACCCTAAAGACCTTGGCCTTTTTTGCAATTCTGACCAGTGTCCCTTTATGAGGTTATAACTCGGGAACGCTTCAACCGATCCTAGCGATTCTGAGATTGTTTTTTTCGTGACGTATTGGGCTTCATGCTAGTATTAAATTTAAGTCGATAATTTTTGCGTTTATTTGTGAAAAAATCTAAAATATGGCAAAAATTTTGAAAATTTCACAATTTTCACATTTTTTATTTTTTTTTCTGATACACAAGAGAGATATGTGACAGAAAAAAGTTATTAAATAATATTTCCCACATGTCTACTTCACATCAGCACAATTTTGAAAAAAAAAAATTTTTTGGTAGGACGTTATAAGGGTTCAAAGTTCATGAGCAATTTTTCATTTTTCAACCAAAATTTACAAAACCATTTTTTTTAGTGACCACATCACATTTAAAGTCCTTTTGAGGGGCCTACATGACAGAAAACACCCAAAAGTGACACTATTCCAAAAACTGCACCCCTCAAGCTACTCAAAACTACATTCAAGAAGATTATTAACCCTTCAGGTGCTTCACAGCAAAGTGGAAACAAAAAATGGATATTTTAATTTTTTTATCAAAAATGTACTTTTAGCCTCAATTCTTTCATTTTCACATGGGCAACAGGATAAAATGGATCTTAAAATGTGTTGTGCAAATTCTCCCGAGTATATCGATACCTCATATGTGGTTATAAACCACTGTTTGGGCGCACGGCAGGGCTCAGAATGGAAGGAGCACAATTTGAATTTTGGAGCTAATTTTACATTCAAAAAGTGAAATTGCGCTCCTTCCCTTCTGACCCCTGCCGTGCGCCCAAACAGTGGTTTATGACCACATATGAGGTATCGGTGTACTCAGGAGAAATTGCCCAACAAATTTTAGGATGAATTTTATGCTGTTGCCATGTGAAAACGAAAAAATTTAGGCTAAAAGAAAATTTTTGTGAAAAAAAAAGTACTATTTCATTTTCACACATCAATTTGTAAAGCACCTGGGGGTTCAATATGCTCACTACCCATCTAGATATGTTCCCTGGGGGGTCTAGTTTCCAAAATGGGGTCACTTGTGGGGGAGCTCCAATGTTTAGGCACACAGGGGCTCTCCAAACGCGACATGGTGTCCGCTAACAATTTGAATAAAAATCAGCTCAAATTGTTAGCTGTAACCATGTTGTGTTTAGTGAGCCCCTGTGTGCCTAAACATTGGGGCTCCCCCACAAGTGACCCCATTTTGGAAACTAGACCCCCCAAGGAACGTATCTAGATGCATAGTAAGCACTTTGAACCCCAAGGTGCTTCACAAATTCATCCATAAAAATGAAAAAGCACTTTTTTTTCCACAAATATTTTCTTTTTTCATTATTATGGATCAATTTGTGAAGCACCTGGGGGTTCAATATGCTCACTACCCATCTAGATATGTTCCTTTGGGGGTCTAGTTTCCAAAATGGGGTCACTTGTGGGGGAGCTCCAATGTGGAGACGCACAGGGGCTCTCCAAACGCGACATGGTGTCCGCTAACAATTTGAATGCAAAACGAGCTCAAATTGTTAGCGTACACCATGTTGCGTTTGGAGAGCCCCTGTGCGTCTCCACATAGGAGCTCCTCCACAAGTGACCCCATTTTGGAAACTAGACCCCCAAAGGAATGTATCTAGATGCATAGTGAGCACTTTCAACCCCCAGGTGCTTCACATATTAATCTGTGAAAATGAAAAAGTACTTTTTTTCCGCAAAAATCTTTTTTTTCATTAATTTGTGAAGCACCTGGGGGTTCAATATGCTCACTACCCATCTAGATATGTTCCCTGGGGGGTCTAGTTTCCAAAATGGGGTCACTTGTGGGGGAGCTCCAATGTGGAGACGCACAGGGGCTCTCCAAACGCGACATGGTGTCCGCTAACAATTTGAGCTGATTTTCCATTCAAATTGTTAGCGGACACCATCTCACATTTGGAGAGCCCCTGTGTGCCTAAACATTGAAGCTCCCCCACAAGTGACCCCATTTTGGAAACTAGAGCCCCCAGGGAACTTATCTAGATGGGTAGTGAGCATTTTGAACCCCCAGGTGCTTCACAAATTAATCCGTAAAAATTAAAAAGTACTTTTATTTCCACAAAAATTTTCTTTTTTCATTTTACAGATTAATTTGTGAAGTACTGGGGCGTTCAAAATGCTCACCACCCATCTAGATAAGTTCCGTGGGGGGTGAAGTTTCCAAAATGGGGTCACTTGTAGGGGAGCTCCAATGTTTAGGCACACAGGGGCTCTCCAAACGTGACATGGTGTCCGCTAACAATTTGAGTTAATTTTCCATTCAAATTGTTAGCGGACACCATGTCACGTTTAGAGAGCCCCTGTGTGCCTAAACATTGGGGCTCTCCCACAAGTGACCCCATTTTGGAAACTAGACCCCCCAGGGAACATATCTAGATGCATTGTGAGCACTTTGAACCCCCAGGTGCTTCACAAATTGATCCGTAAAAATTAAAAAGTACTTTTTTTTCCACAAACATTTTTTTTTTTCATTTTTATGGATTAATTTGTGAAGAACCTGGGGGTTCAATATGCTCACTACCCATCTAGATAAGTTCCCTGGGGGGTCTAGTTTCCAAAATGGGGTCACTGTGGGGGAGCTCCAAAGTTTAGGCACACAGGGGCTCTCCAAACGCGACATGGTGTCCGCTAACAATTTGAATGAAAAATCACCTCAAATTGTTAGCGGACACCATGTTGCATTTGGAGAGCTCCTGTGTGCCTAAACATTGGGGCTCCCCCACAAGTGACCCCATTTTATAAACTAGACCCCCCATGGAACATATCTAGATGCATCGTGAGCACTTTGAACCTCCAGGTGCTTCACAAATTGATCCGTAAAAATTAGAAAAGAAAATTTGTTTGAAAAAAAAGTATTTTTTTCCTTATTACGTATCAATTTTTGAAACACCTGGGGGTTCACGGTGCTCACTATGCATCTAGATAGGTTCCTTGGGGGGTCTAGTTTCCAAAATGGGGTCACTTGTGGGGGAGCTCCAATGTTTAGGCACACAGGGGCTCTCCATACGCAACCTGGTGTTTGCCAACAATTGGAATTGTTAGCGGACACCAGGTCGCCTATGGAGAGCCCCTGTGTGCCTAAACATTTGAGCTCCCCCACAAGTGACCCCATTTTGGAAACTAGACCCCCCAGGGAACATATCTAGATGCATCGTGAGCACTTTGAACCCGCAGGTGCTTCACAAATTGATCCGTAAAAATTAAAAAAGAAACTTTTTGTGAAAAAGCATACTAGTCTAGTAGTTGCTGGCTGGAACCAAAAATACAGCGAAGCCTATTTTTTTTTTTTTTAATTTCTAGAACTTATTCTAGAAAAAAAATTACGTGGGGCTCCGCCATATTTTTGGTCCAGCCAGGTACAACTAGGCAGCTGGGGGCTGGAATCCGCAGCATGGAGAGGCCCAAGCGTTCTGGGCCACCCATGCTGCGAATTGCAGCCCGCAGCCGCCCCAGAAAATGGCGCATTCATTGAAGCGCCATTTTCTGGCGCTGTACCCAGACTCTTCCAGTTGCCCTGGTGCCGGTGGCAAACTGGGTAATAAAGGGGTTAATGCCAGCTTTTTATTGGCAGCTGGCACTAAGCCCGAGATTCATAATATAGGGCCAATGTTAGACCCGCCATTAGGAATCTCTCGTAAATAGTCAGAAAATACACACAGAGAAAAATCTTTTTATTTGAAAAAAATAACACAAACAAAATTCGGACTCCATCTTTATTATAAAGATCCGACGTAGTCCACAACGAAGGTCCCACGACGCTCGATCACCTCTGCTCAATCCAGAGACTGCAGCAAGGGATCAAGTGTCCTCTTCCTACAGTCTCTGGGGTCAGAATTATGGTGCACTGTATGACAATGATCTGTCATACAGTGCACCATGACTATGATCCCAGAGACTACAACAAGAGGACACTTGATCTCTTGTTGCACCCATCCATCCACCTATGCACCCATCATCCATGCACGCACACATCCACGCACGTACACGGACATCCACGCACACACGCTGACATCCACGCACACACACATCCACGCACGCACACTGACATCCACGCACACATCCACACACGCTGACATCCACGGACGCACTCATCCATCCATGCAATATCCATGCACACATCCACAGACGCACGCATCTATACATGCAATGTCCATGCATACATCCACACATGCACACATCCACGGACGCACATATCCACGGATGCACAGATCCATCCATGCACACATCCACGCACGCACACATCCATCCATGCACACATCAACACACGCACGCATCCACGGACGCACATATCCATCCATGCAATATCCATGCACACATCCACGGACGCACGCACACATCTATCCATGCAATGTCCATGCACACATCCACGCACACATCCACGGATGCACACACACATCTATTCATGCAATGTCCATGCATATATCCACACACGCACGCATCCACGGACGCACACATCCATCCATGCAATATCCATGCACACATCCACGCACACACACACATTTATCCATGCAATGTCCATGCACACATCCACGGACGCACAAATACACGCATACATCTATCCATTCAATGTCCATGCATACATCCACACACACACACGCATCCATGGACGCACACATCCATCCATGCACAACACGCACGCATCCACGGACGCACACATCAATCTATGCAATATCCATGCACACATCCACGGACGCACGCGCACACACACATCTATCCATGCACAACACGCACGCATCCACGGATGCACACATCCATCCATGCACAACACGCACGCATCCACAGACACACACATCCATCCATGAACAACACGCACGCATCCACGGACGCACACATCAATCCATGCAATATCCATGCACACATCCACGGACGCTCGCACACACACATCTATCCATGCACAACACGCACGCATCCACGGATGCACACATCCATCCATGCACAACACGCACGCATCCACAGACACACACATCCATCCATGCACAACACGCACGCATCCACGGACGCACACATCAATCCATGCAATATCCATGCACACATCCACGGACGCACGCACACACACATCTATCCATGCACAACACGCACGCATCCACGGATGTACACATCCATCCATGCACAACACGCACGCATTCACAGACACACACATCCATCCATGCACAACACGCACGCATCCACGGACGCACACATCAATCCATGCAATATCCATGCACACATCCACGGACGCACGCACACACACATCTATCCATGCAATGTCCATGCACACACACATCAATCTATGTATTCATTCATTCATACTTACCTCATCCACGATCCACCGGTGAGGAGGTGGGGCCCAGGAGAGAAGGAGGGGCCCACACAGCACAGGAGGAAGCTGATCGGCGGGGGCGCCGGTGGACCCGCCGGGAGAGGTGAGAGGGGGTGACTGCACAGGGGGAGAAGGGTTACTGGACAGTGGGGGCGGGGATGAGCAGGGAGGGGGCTCATCAAGATGACGGGCGGGTGCAGCCCGCCGGGAGAGGTGGGAGGGGACCTGATCCAGGGGGGCGCACAGATGAGCAGGGATTGGGCTGATCTGTGATTGCACTGGCGGGTGCTGCCCGCCAGCAGATAGATCGGGAGGGGGCTGAGGAGCCTGACTGGCGGATCTGTATGTATCCGCCGGCAGGATGCACCGCGGGACCGCACTGCAGCCCGCAGCCCTGCAGCCCACCGGCGGATACATACAGAACCGGAGGAGGGGGGCGGATTGGAGGAACGGGGGTCCCTAATCTTTACTGTGCTGGGAGGAGGGGGAGGACACTTGCCAATCCGCCCCTCCAGATCTGATTGGAGAGCTCCAATCAGATCTGGAGGGATGAATCTGTGTGATTCGCTCTGATGGCAGTTTCAGTTTTAACTGCCAATCAGAGCGACTTTAGCCACGAGGGGGGCTAAGCCACACCCCTCGGGCTAAAGTATAGGTTGTCACTTAGCTGCGGCTCTATTAACCCCTTAGTGACCGCGGTTAATAGAGCCGCAGGACGGGAAACTGGCGAGGACGCAGCATATGCGTCCAAGGTCGGGAACGAACTTGTTTTGAGGACGCATATGCTGCGTCCTGGGTCGTGAAGGGGTTAAGCAAAAGTATAGCAAGGCACTTTACACTGGACTGCAAAGCAAGTGCAACTGTTCAATACCTTCCATGATTGTCCATTTTCATATCCACTGTAATTACTATAAATTTTCTAGCAAAATAACTGGTATCTCACTACACACAAAGTACATCTAACTACACAATATCAGGTATACATCAAAACTATGTACATTTTGCAACTCTTCACAGTTTATTGCTTAGGTTCAGGTGCAAGTTGGGGAAGTTGCAACATGTATACCCTCAGGGCATACCATCCCCTGTGTCCCAAGTGGCGTGTGCAGCTCACCTTGTCACCTGGATAAAGATCCTCTCCCAGGTGTCCTTTTGGCAAGTAACTTTACACATCACGTCTGCTCACGAAGATCTCCTCCTGTCGCAGCACGTACTGTATTGGCCCGACCGCAATATTCACCTGTTGTGCTGTAGCACCCTCAGGTTCTTCTTCTGGGCCACTCTACTTGACTCCTAACCTGGATGGTGGGTCAAGAGCCTTCAGAGGCTGGCTGGGCACCATCTCAGCGTCTGCTTCCACCTGCGTAGCAGCATCTGGGGTGGTCAGCTGCAGTTTTACTGGTGTGGGGGCAGGCAATTTAAACTTTTTCAGAGCTACAACTCTCGCTGCCATCTGATTCTGCACATTTTCTTTCAGGCCTTGAATGCACAGCCTTGAGCTCAATTAAGTTGTAGAACTAAGTCCTTCAATGCAGCACCCCAAAAGTCTAGGTCCTCTGTTAAAGATCGATCTAGGCTCCCCTCCTCATCTTTGGGAACACCTGTGCCTTCCGTGGTCTCTTCTTCCACCAGGTTGTCATGAGCCACTGCCGCCATTTTCTCTCTGCTGCTCGCAACAACACCACCTTGCTCCTTTGTTGTCTCGCTTTCGTCTTCTTTTTGCACCCATCCCTTCCGACTATCAATCACTTTGGGGCCAATTCAGCTCTGCCGGTACCCCAAGGGTTCTTAGGCTTTCTGGACTTGACTTCTCCCAGCGCTGCACACTGGCTGTTCTCTTGTTGTTACTTCCACACACTCACCCTAATTATTAACTCTCCTAACTACTCAAACTGAAACTAAACTCCTCTTTTTGTTGTCCCCGCTGGCCCTCCCCCCAGAGCTTGTGTTTGTGTGATGAGGACTCACCCTTACCATCCCTCACCTTCTGACTACTGGAGGACCACACTATGGCTTGGGTGCAGTACCTCTTTGTGGCATCTTGACTGGTGGGGCACCACACATTCATACAGAAGTCATATATGTATAAGTATGCCTTCTTTTGCGTGACATCACCAGACTTAAAACTTTCTACATCACACTGCGCTCAATGCATGAGCTGGAAGTCTCTTCTATAATGTAAGCCTATCTGTCTCATGTAGACTGCTTTGCAATCTCTGTGAACTTATCTGCAGTGGTTTAAATGGAGTTAATTCCTTTAATCTATTAAGGGTTAACTTCTGTGGCTCTGTAGGTGCAGGTGAGCTGCTGCTGCTGCTGTTGGGTGTGTCTGGTGACATGGTTGTCCACTTCTCCAGTCTATAAATATTCCCATTAACCAACAGCTAGTGCCACTGATAGAGTTTATTCTCTGCAAAGACTGTGAGCTATGAGGACATTAGTGCAGTTCTTGATTAAACTGTCCTGCTGTTTAGTTGCCTAAAATTTTCCTTATTTTGTAGGAGTTGCTGTTCTTTCCAGTCTGTGGGTGAATATGAGGGGGGTTTTAGCCTAGGGTCGATCAGGAGCAAGGGCAAGGTTGGAAGCCCAGACATCCTCACCTTCAGAGGTAATTCAGATAACAGGGTGAGCCAGGGACCCCCAGTCTAAGGGTCAGACTAGCTCCCCTGATCATCTTTTGTCCTTCTTTGTCATCCTGCTACCTTACAACTTGTCTGTTACTACCACCCGTAACAATATCTAACTAAAGCAGCAATTTCACTATGTATTGCAATACTGAGGTATTTCAGTATATAGTGGAAAAAAACCGCTTTCCCCTTTCAAAAATAAATACTTTTTTAATAAACATGTTTGGAATCATCATAACCAAAAGCCATGATTTATCCAAATGTAAAAGTATTTAAAACGTTTGTTAAATACAGAAAATAATTAAAAAAAACAATGAAAATATATCTACCCCAATATTGTGTTTATCTCAACATAAAAAATCAAGTATTCCTCAGCTAAATGGACAATAAGACAGGGGTATGTGAACATGGTATGTATTTGCTTTAGAAATTTTTGCACCAAAAAATATGGATGTATATCTGGAAGATACACACTGCTGTCAAATAAACAAGAACATAGGGTTATATGGATCAAGATTGGTGGCTTTATTCAATGCGTTTTGCAGCGTGAAACTCGTTCCTTCCTTAGGAAACCAATCAAGTAGAATTTGGTTGGTTTCCTGAGGAAGGAGCGAGGCAGTCCGAAACGCGTTGAATAAAGCCACCAATCTTGATCCATATAACCCTATGGGCTTGTTTATGTGAAGGCAGCGCATATCTGCCACATACACATCCATTTTCCTTCTGTAACCTCATTATACATGTAGTTTGTGTATTATGCAGCAGCTGGTACACGGGTTGCAAACTGGCTGTGGGTCTCACAACCTGTCCAGGTGAGCAGCAATAGCATATTTGTGTATGGTTTTATATGAGGATAATACCACATTGCTCTTCTATATCTCCCACAGTTTCTTTCTGCACCAAAACATGTCTTTTAGAAGGAAAAATGCAGCATTTAAAATACATTATGATGACCCCTGTGTCTGTCATTATAATACACTGTAAATGCCTGTGTTTAGTTGGTATTCATAGGAAACTGTAATTTCCACTATATAGAGTAGCGCTAATGTATAGTACAAGTGACGCACGCCCAGGGCTGTGGGACACTCGGAACCAGGCTATAGGAAAGGGGAGTGGGTTATTGAGAGAGAGATTGGTACTATATTCGAATCTGGCTCCATGGTCCACAGCAATTTGAACCCCCAAGAAAAATCGGCGCTTAAATCATTAAAAAACAATCCTTATATAGTGATACGCCAGGCAGATAAGGGGAGTTCAGTAGTTGTCCTGGATGCTGACCTATACCAGAGGGAGATACAGTCATGGCCAAAAGTATTGACACCCCTGCAATTCTGTCAGATAATACTCAGTTTCTTCCTGAAAATGATTGCAATCACAAATTCTTTGCTATTATTATCTTCATTTAATTTGTCTTCAATGAAAAAACACAAAAGAGAATGAAGCAAAAAGCAAAACATTGATCATTTCACACAAAACTCCAAAAATGGGCCAGACAAAAGTATTGGCACCCTCAGCCTAATACTTGGTTGCACAACCTTTAGCCAAAATAACTGCGATCAACCGCTTCCGGTAACCATCAATGAGTTTCTTACAATGCTCTGCTGGAATTTTAGACCATTCTTCTTTGGCAAACTGCTCCAGGTCCCTGATATTTGAAGGGTGCCTTCTCCAAACTGACATTTTTAGATCTCTCCACAGGTGTTCTATGGGATTCAGGTCTGGACTCATTGCTGGCCACCTTAGAAGTCACCAGTGCTTTCTCTCAAACCATTTTCTAGTGCTTTTTGAAGTGTGTTTTGGGTTATTGTCCTGCTGGAAGACCCATGACCTCTGAGGGAGACCCAGCTTTCTCACACTGGGCCCTACATTATGCTGCAAAATTTGTTGGTAGTCTTCAGACTTCATAATACCATGCACACGGTCAAGCAGTCCAGTGCCAGAGGTAGCAAAGCAACCCCAAAACATCAGGGAACCTCCGCCATGTTTGACTGTAGGGACCGTGTTCTTTTCTTTGAATGACTCTTTTTTTTTCTCCTGTAAACTCTATGTTGATGCCTTTGCCCAAAAAGCTCTACTTTTGTCTCATTTGACCAGAGAACATTCTTCCAAAACGTTTTAGGTTTTCTCAGGTAAGTTTTGGCAAACTCCAGCCTGGCTTTTTTATGTCTCGGGGTAAGAAGTGGGGTCTTCCTGGGTCTCCTACCATACAGTCCCTTTTTATTCAGACGCCGACAGATAGTACGGGTTGACACTGTTGTACCCTCGGACTGCAGGGCAGCTAGAACTTGTTTGGATGTTAGTCAAGGTTCTTTATCCACCATCCGCACAATCTTGCGTTGAAATCTCTTGTCAATTTCTCTTTTCCGTCCACATCTAGGGAAGTTAGCCACAGTGCTATGGGCTTTAAACTTCTTGATGACACTGCGCACGGAAGACATAGGAACATTCAGATCTTTGGAAATGGACTTGTAGCCTTGAGATTGCTCATTGCTTCCTCACGATTTGGTTTCTCAAGTCCTCAGACAGTTCTTTGGTCTTCTTTCTTTTCTCCATGCTCAATGTGGTACACACAAGGACACAGGACAGAGGTTGAGTCACCTTTAATTCATGTCAACTGGCTGCAAGTGTGATTTAGTTATTGCCAACACCTGTTAGGTGCCACAGGTAAGTTACAGGTGCTGTTAATTACACAAATTAGAGACGCATCACATGATTTTTCTAACAGTGCCAATACTTTTATCCACCTCCTTTTTTATGCTTGGTGTGGAATTATATCCAATTTGGCTTTAGGACAATTCTTTTTGTGTTTTTTTCATTGAAAACAAATTAAATGAAGATAATAATACCAAAGAATTTGTGATTGCAATCATTTTCAGGAAGAAACTGAGTATTATCTGACAGAATTGCAGGGGTGTCAATAATTTTTGACAACACTGTAGATCACATGTTAAAGGAATCCAATACATACAAATCGCTAGATTTCAACCCCACCAAGAAGCTTCAGGATAAACTTTGTAATTTGTTGAAGGAGGGTAAGCCACGTCACACACACAGATATCTGTGCAGATATTGGTCACAGATCTTTGGTTGCAGTGAAATCATGGACACATTGTTACATTTGTATTCGGCCACAAAATGGAACAAGGTGTCCATGATTTCATTGCAGCCAGAGATCTGCGAACAATGTCTGCACAGATATCTGTGTGTGTGACGTGGCCCTAAATCTTTGGGAGTGATTGATGAAAATGTCGAGGAATGATTGTTTGTGGAGAAACCAACCACTCCAATTTTTTATAGTTTCCCTAAAACACATACACCACAGTTCCCGCCACCTATGCGACCCATAGTTGCGGGTATTGGAGGTTTAAACGAGAAACTATTCCAGTGGGTGGTATGAGACAGTGCGGGGGATCATATGCGAGGAGCGCTATGTCTCCCCCAGAATGCGCACTGTCACATATTGAGCCCGGTATAGGTTGTAGGAAAGAGGGACAGTCAACTCCCTCTGCTCCGGGTCTTGCAGGTTTCCAGGAAGGAGACATGGGGTTAAAAGCCTTGTTAGGAGACAGGGCGGGGCTCTCTGGGGACAGTTTTGGCCTGAAGCTGAAGCAGTAGCATCCAACGACTGGACAGGTGAAGCGCTCCAGGGGCCGTGTGCGGTAATAACACGGCCTAGCCTGGGAGACCTCAGCTGGAGAGCTCATAACCGGAAGGGACCGGGTGACTAGCTGTGAACTGTATCCATTGTACCCGGCTGTGACCCGGATTCTGGCATCTTGTGCCACCGCTGTCATTTCAGCAATAAATCCAGGTACTGTGTGCACTACCACCGGGATCAACGTTTTTTCCTTTCTTGCAATCCCGGTGCTGCCCCACAGTGGATAGGAAATTGCAACCATTAGTAGGCAAATCTGCTGGGTTCATTCTGGATTTGAAACAATTATTGTGCAGTTTGAACAAAATGAAATGGAGTAGCGGCTATACATGGGTTACACTTGATGTGATTTCCTTATATAGTTGCATACTACATGTAATAGCCATGGAGGCACTACAGTACTCCCTAGACTTATTTTCCATCTATACACCAGATATGCATGTTTTTTTATTCATGTGTGTACGTTATCTGCTAGAGACCAATTTCTTCAAATTTAATTCCCATTATTTCCTTCAATTGATTGGTTGCCCAATGGGGGCGGGCTTTTTTCCTTCCCTAGGAAACATTTCTTTGAGCTATTGGGAATCTAAATTCATTCTTAGTGAAGCTAATCCCTTTTTGGGGTGGCTTGTATGGTGGGGCAGATATATAGATGATGCCATTGCCATCTGGTACTCTGGCGATAACACATCTCCTTCCGATTCCATTGAATTTCAAAAGTTCATCCATTATGTTAACAATAATGATATGAACGTCAAATTCACTTTTGAGATACATAGCCATGTTGTCTTTTTCTTGGATTTGCCATTGATGGGAGACCCTATTACTGGCAAAATTTGTTCCAAGCGTTATAGGAAACCAAGTAGTGGTAATGCTATTTTACATGCATCCAGTTGCCATCCGCGACACGTTATCCGGTACCTACCATTAGGCGAATTGACAAGGGCTAGACGCTTTTGTTCCACGGATGATTTTTTCATAAGAGAGGCTGAGGTTATATGCAATCATTTATCTAAGAGAGGCTATAATAAACACTTACTCAATAGAGCTAAAAAGAGAGTTAAGCATATAACACAATCAGACTTACTCTGTAGACAGTCTAATGTTCATCCACAAAGAAATATGAATGATAATATTCTCACATGTTCTACCAATTATAGTGTTGACTGACTATCTTGAAATTGTAAAAGCATTCCACAAATGTGTGCCAATATTATATCAGGATCCTACACTATCTGCCATTCTCAATAGAGGTTACAGATGTGTTTCCAAGAAGTCATTATGTTTGGGTAACATACTGTTCCCCTCATTATTTACATCTTAAAAAATCCCACACACATGGATTAGTACAAAGGGTAACTATCGGTGTGGTGGTTCACTGTGTGGTTTATGCAAATATATGGAAAGGAGTCAGCATTTCCAGGATTGTAAAACAGGTTGTCATTTTAGTATTGGATCATTCATAAATTGTAACACTCAAACCTAGTGTACTTAGCAACATGCACCACTTGTTCAAAGGATTATGTGGGTTGCACTACTAGTCCACTTAAGAAGGGATTGGGAGAGCGTCTTACAGCGGCCAATTCTGACAATGTTGCAAGCCGCAGACAGATGACGGGGTTGTCCCGACACTTCCTTGAAGTGCATGGAGGCAATATGGATTCTTTGTCAGTTAAGGGCATAGAAAAGGTCTACGGGACAGGTAGAGATGGGGACAAAGATAGACAAGTCCAGGAGTGTGAAGCTCACTGGATCTTGAAATTACATTGTAGACAACCTGATGGTCTAAATCTCTGCTCTGATTTGTATTACTTCTACTGAAGGTTCCAATTATATGCCGGTTATGTATATTATATTTGTCACTTTGGATTGAAGGAGTCGCTTGTATGTAGGTGCATCATAACCACGTGTTTGAGTATATGTTTGATGGGTTCATATTTGTTAAAATCCTGCATGTACTTACACTTGCTTTTCAGTATAGCCGCCGTTTCCTATAGTATATATGTAAAAATTGTGGACATGCCTTCAGCTCATTCATGCAATTTAATGATCAGTTGTGTGCAATTATTTGCTTTGTTTTCAAGCATATATAAGGAAGTGGGTGGTGGTTTTCACTATGCTGTTGATGAAGGATGTGATATCCGAAACGCGGTTTGTGACCACCCGATCCCCCCCCCCCCCTCGACTCTCCAAAGAACTGGTTTTGGACTGGGGAGGTGTTGGGGGGAGGAGAAAGCAGTATGTTTCAGTCTGTGTGTGTGCAAAACTGAGTTGAAACCAGCTCCACAAGGGATTTGGAGAAACCTGGATTACATACAATATATAGATGGATTGTTTTAAGGAATTTTATGTTTTTCAAGCAATAAAGGTTCTTGGGCTGATCAACGCATCTCTTGCTCTGTTGATTGTGGGATACCCTAGAAGGACCCCATGATAACTGGAGGCAGACAGTGGGATCAACAGAGCACAGCCCAATGGAGAACCAACTACAGAGTGAGTACAGACACTGGACTGTATCCAGTCTACAGGAGAGAGCCAAAGACCTGGGCCTGAACTACCAAGGACAGACTAAAGAGGCTATAGTTGATCTACTGGTGGGTGCTATCCCGGCCACCTCTTCCCAGATATCTAACAGACAAGCGCTGGAGACAGGGACCCCCACCCAAAAAAGCCAGTGGTTGATGTGGTATGAAGAGCACAGCGGAGACAAGAAGCAATGGAGCTCGAACAAGGGAGTAATGGGATTTGGAGTGTAAATCCAACAATCCGGGAGCCTGCACAGATCACCAGGACAGACTTCAAGCCATTTGATGAGACTTCCGGAGATGTGGAAGGATTCTTCAAGGACTTTCAGCAGCAGTGTGCCGTGATGGAGGTGCCCCACTTTGGCTGGATGCGTTTGTTAGTGGGACTCCTGAACGGAAGTGTGGCAGAGGTTTATCGAATTATTGACTCACAGTGGAACCGGGATTATAACTTTGTAAAACAGACTATCTTGGATTACCATGCTATCACCCCAGACTTGTGTAGGGCACGATTCCGAGACCTCCCATGCACCACGGGGGGATCATTTAGGATGTATGCCCATAAGATGTCCCAGGCATGTCGGAGATGGATAGAAACAGAAAACGCCTTTGTGGCGCCCCTATGGGAAAGCGCCACAGGGAGGTACTGCACCCCAAACAGAAGGTGTAGTGCCTCCGTAGTCAGGGATATGGGGTTTCTCACAGGGTCTGTCATAAGCGCTCATACAATAGGCCACCTTAGGATAGGGAACCGTATATTCATTAGGTCACAGGGGGTGGAGCCTAGAGTAGAGAGGAGACTTAGAGTGACAGTTAGAGTCAGTCAGCGAGAGAGTGAGCAGGAGGACGTCAGGAAACTACGTCCGTGACAGGAGGGCACCTCTTTGGAGAGAGGCGACCCAGACACCGGAGGGGACAAACCAGGACCGGTTGGAGCTGGCTGGGGAGTCCAGGGTCAGCACTGGCATACCGAAGCTGAGGCAGTCAGTTGGTCTATCCCTGACTGCAAACCGACAAGATGTGGGACCGACATAAGGAAGCCATAGCGCCATGGACTGAATCCCTACCTCAGTTCCAAATTGGGTCCAGGACACTGTAGGGAAAGGACCGAATTCCGGTGGCGGGAGGATTACTCGTCTGTCGCTCCCTTCCGTACCGGTAAGGAACCGACTGTAGCTAACAGTGACAGACCAGGGGACTGGCGAAAGGGCTCTTCAGTATGGTTAAAGAGTTAAAGAGGAACCCAGACTTAGAAAGCTATTACAAAAGAGACCACTGACAAGACTCTGCAAAGTAACCTCAAAATCTGTGGCTACGTCCCCGCTAAATCAGACTGTACTGTGTACTTCATCATCTGCCTGGTACCAGTAAAGTATTTCTTGAGCTGATCCGGTGTCTGTACTCCTTTTCTCCGCCGCCCGGAGGTCTCCCACAGCATCAAAGAGCTGAGGACAACTACTCCCCTATTTATCCTCGCTGCCCTGAGGTAAAGCTCCACCTGTGGGAAGCTGTGCTACTCTGAGCTGCACCTCCATCACCTCAGCGGCCAGCTACAGCGCTGGTATCCACGTTACCAGGTACCACAGGTGGCGTTACGTTACCGTTCCCCCATCCATCATCATTATCCCCCACCATCCCCGCCATTGAGGGTCCAGGGCACCGAACCGGGAACCGACCAGCCATAATTCCCCATCAAAGTGACCATCTGTCCCAGAATCCGAGTAGCCCCTACCCTGTAGACTGACTCACATTCACTGCGGAAGATGCTGTACAGGTATTTCTTATAAAACAATTTGTTGCCAAGTGCCCCTCAGAGATACGGGAATTGGTCCGGGAACGCATGACATCCACGTTGGATAGAGCTGCAGGCCTGGCTGATGAGACCCTTACTATCTGACTGCAGTGGAGGAGGCTACTGGATGATAAATCTCAGCCTGCCCCTGAGCCCTGGCCCCCTCCGGTTGTATCTGCCCTTCCACCCAGCCGCAGGCCAATGACAACCCCACCTCAAAATCATGGGCCCCAACAGTTCCGACCGCAGCCAGGGGTATTTAAAGAAAGGAGATGTTATGGGTGCGGGAAACCTGGGCACTTGCAAGCTAGCTATCCCTCAAGGACTTAGAGGGAGCCCCATGTACCCTCACCTCGTCCAGTAAATCTTGTGCGCTATAAACCAAAGCGTGCCCTCCTGCCCGTGGCCCCCTCCAGTTATATCTACCCCATCACTCTGCCGCAGGTCGATGACCAAACCTTACAATCCCTAGCCTCAACATTTCCAACCACAATTTTGGGGAATCACAGAGAAGAAAGGGTGCGTTTGTTCCGGCGCAGGTAGCGGTGTTGAATGCCACAACAGCCCGCCTACTGAAATGGGGGCTTATGTAAGAGGCTGGGCATACACTGTGCAGGCCTGTGTGAACTGCGCCCTATATGGAGCCTATTGTGTGTGCAAGACAACCAGTGGTCACTCCCTCTGTGTGAAAGGAGGTTGCTAGTGATTGGGGCTGGTGTCTTGCATTCATAATGCCTTCAGTTATAACCTGGGCAAAGCTGCAGACAGCACTGAGTGTAATGGTCGTCTGACCAGAATCTGCTGTGGCACAGAGAAGAAATGTCATGACCCGGCAACCTAGCCACTTGCAATCTGATAGTCCCTCAAAGACTCGGAAGGAGCCAAGCACACCACCTCCTCGTTCGGTGCAGCATGAGCACTGCATCCCACATGAAGAGTTACCACCACCCTGACCAGAGTGGACCGCCGACCCCTGGACTACAGATACCCCTTATGTAGTGTATAGCCTCCAGCCTTCGTCCCCAAACTACCAAGAGCAATGTCAACATCCCTGCAGGATGTCTCAATTGATAGGTGCAAAGTGACAGGATTTAGAGATACAGGGGCTTTCTCGACCATTGCTGACCCCTGTGTGGTTCGAGCAGAAGCAATTCACCCAGGCCCCGGGTTCCCAGTTGTCCTGGCGGGGGGAACTCGCAAATACATACAGCGAGCTTAGGTGCGTTTGAATTATGATTATGGGGAAAAACTGTGCTGCATTGGAGTTATGGAAGGACTTCTCGCAGATATCCTACCTGAAAACGACCTTGGGGAGTTACAGTGCCATTTTGTGGGAGCCATCACCCAACAAGAAGAATAATAGACTCCTTCAGGCCGACCTACCCTGCCATTATGCAAGGATTTATTGACAATTAAGCATTGTGGACTAAAGTGAGATGGCCAAAGGTCTGTGGAGACCTCTTGGCATGCTCACTTATTGAAAGGGGGGAGAGGTTGTGATGGTGGATATGGTGGATTAGGTTGTAACTGCATTTTACAGGTGCTTTGTTCTTGCAATACTGTGTATTCTGCCCTTTCCCACTTCCTGTGTACAAATTACACTCCTGAGTTGATAAATGAATCATTGTGGACATGTCCTTATTTGGTCATTCAAGACCTCTGTAGAAGTGTGTAGTCAACCCCCCCAGGACTGTGTCAATAGAACTCGTTTTGGATTGGGGAGGTGTTGGGGGGAGGAGAAGCAGTATGTTTCAGTCTGTGTGTGTGAGACCATCTCCACAGAGGGGATTTAGAGAAACCTGGATTACAGAGACATACAATACACCATGTTCCAAATTATTATGCAAATGTTCTTTTTCTCTGACTTTCCTAAATGGTCAGTGCAAATGAAAGTGAGTGTAATAAAAGTCATCACAACTCTAAATGCACTGTTCCAAATTATTAGGCACAGTAAAATTTCTAAACATTTGATATGTTCGAAACAACTGAAAATGCTCATTTGAATTTGCAGCATTAGGAGGTCACATTCACTTAAATAAAAAGCTATTTAACTCCAAAACATCATAAGAGGCCAAGTTACATGTTAACATAGGAACCCTTCTTTGATATCACCCTCACAATTTTTTCATCCATTGATATTGTGAGTTTCTGGAGAGTTTCTGCTTGTATTTCTTTGCATGATGTCAGAATAGCCTCCCAGAGCTGCTGTTTTGATGTGAACTGCCTCCCACCCTCATAGATCTTTTGCTTGATTATACTTCAAAGGTTCTCTATAGGGTTGAGGTCAGGGGAAGATGGTGGCTACACAATGAGTTTATCTCCTTTTATGCCTATAGCAGCCATTGACACAGAGGTATTCTTTGCAGCATAAGATGGTGCATTGTCTTGCATGGAGATGATTTTGCTCCTGAAGGCATGTTTTTGCTTTATGTTTTTTGTACCATGGAATAAAGTTCTCAGTCAGAAACTCTATATACTTTGCAGAGGTCATTTTCATACATTCAGGAACATTAAAGGGGCCTGCCAGTTGTTTCCAAATGATTCCCAAAACAAGACTCCTCTACCTCCTTGCTGACATTGCAGCCTTGTTGGGACATGGTGGCCATCCACCAACCATCCACTACTCCATCCATCTGGACCATCCAGGATTGCTCGACACTCATCAGTAAACAAGACTGTTTGAAAATTAGTCTTCATGTTAGTCTGGGCCCACTGCACCCGTTTCTGCTTGTGAGTACTGTTTAGGGGTGGCCGAATAGTAGGTTTATGCACCACAGCAAGCCTTTAAAGGATCCTACACCTTGAGGTTCGAGGGACTCCAGAGGCACCAGCAGTTTCAAATACAGTATGTGTTTGCTGGTTTGTAAGGCCTTTTTAGCAGCTTCTCCCTTAATCCGATGAACTTGCCTGGCAGAAACCTTCCTCATTCTGCCTTTATCTGCATGAACATGTCTGTGCTCAGAATAAGCCACAAATCTCTTCACAGTACGATGATCACGCTTAAGTTTTCGTGTAATATCTAATGTTTTCATCCCTTGTTCAAGGCATTGCACTAATTGCTGCTTTTCAGCAGCAGAGAGATCCCTTTTCTTTCCCATGTTACTTGAAAACTGTGGCCTGCTTAATATTTTGGAACACCCAGTTTTCCTTTTATTGGGCTCACCTGCCAAACTAATTATCACAGGTATCTGAGATTCATTTCAGTGATCCAAAGAACCCTGAGACACAATACCATCAATGGGTTTCATTGGAAAAAAAAACATATGATACTTAAAACCAATTTGCATAATAATTTGGAACATGGTTTATATGGATGGATTGTGACTCACCTTTGCCAGGTTCTCAGGTCTCAGGCAATAACTCCCTCGTCACGGTTCCGTGCCTGAGGATGTGGAGTCCGGTGGTCAAATGAAAAGGGATTAAAGGATGGGGATGTTTCTTGATTGTCGTGACGCCACCTGTGGGTATCCGGTGATGGCACCAGCGCTGCATGGGCCTCCGGGGGATGTGCGGCAGCTGGATGGGATGCTCCCCACAGGATGAGCGGGAGTCCCTGGGGCCAGGAGCTGTACCGGATGGAATACGGCAGCTCAGTTGTTTTGAGTGCAAGGAAAGTAACAGTTCTGGAAGAAACGCACTGACACCAGATTCCTCTGTAACGGGTCTTTACTGTACGATTGGTGTGATACACGGCATACAGTCTGTAGGTAATGGACCGGGTGGCCCCAGCGATGAATGTCTTAGTCCAGAGCTCCACGGTGTCCCTCCTTTATCTAACCGTTCTATTCTGGTTGCCTTGCTGCCTTAGTGCACCGGATCGGGGTACTGGG
Organism: Allobates femoralis; assembly: GCA_033576535.1. NCBI lineage: Eukaryota > Metazoa > Chordata > Amphibia > Anura > Aromobatidae > Allobates > Allobates femoralis. The sequence continues at coordinate 95,569,136 of JARQOC010000002.1, read as the reverse complement.
AGGACTTCAGCTTAGTCACGTAAACCCAAAGAAGAGTCCCAAGGCCCAATGGTGGGTACCTCGCTGGTAAGACTGCTGATTTAGGGCTGTAGTGAGGCGCTCCTAAAAAGCCACTCCGTCACTCCGGTTTGCAGAACAGCGGTAGACGTCTGTTTGCCTCGGAACCGGTATCCCGTGAGATTGGGCATGGGTGTCTTTTTCCCGTTGCTTAGTTGCTTTTGTTGCCCGTGTTTCGGTCTGAGTCACCGCTTGATGGTGCTCTGCAAGTAAAGTTTCTGTACCAGGGCTGCACGACACTTTGCAGGTCTCTGTTCCTTCTTTCCTTCTCCTCCAACCACTACTCCTACGTTTCTAACTTCCCCCCCACACACTACACCTACACTCCTCCCTCCAGGACATGATTGGCCCTCTACCTCTAGGTGGTGCATGTGGTATGTGGAGCTCTGGGTTTAACCATTTCATCACGGAGACGGAAGATATTACATCTTCAGTCAGGGATGCAATACCTTCCTGTGATGCACTTGTTTCGGGGCGCCACAATTGTTTTATATAATTTTATGTTTTTCAAGCAATAAAGGTTCTTGGGCTGATCACGCATCTCTCGCTCTGTTGATTGTGGATACCGGAGAAGAACCCTGTGACAGATACCTCTCCGGTCACAACATGGTGAAGCCCGATCTCATTATTTGTTGTCTAAGTCAGCATTTTTTTAAATTATTTCAATTTATCTTGATACTGAAGCTAATATATATGAAAAAATCAGATATGTTGCTAAACCACAGACTGGTGCAATCATACAAAGACGTGTGTGGCTTATAATCACTTTATATGCTTCATCGACAACTTGGGGGTTTCACCAGTGAGACCAAACTTAGAGTTGCTTAAAATGTACTTATATACTGTAATACATGGGGGTACATTCAACTGTTCTGTGGCAAAATAATATTTTACTGTATTTATAATTTTTATATGGGTAATATCACAAAAAATATTTATTTAAATGTTTCATATCACGAGAAAAATATCAGGGCTGTGGAGCCGGAGTTGATGCCCATTTTGGTGGAGTCTGTATTAAGTGGACTGACTTCTAAAATATATAATAAATTGGGTCAATGCAGTATGCGCTGAATATTATTATTATTAATTATTATTATGTGCTATCTAAACATCTTGATTGTCATAATAATGATTAAACCCTGATGATCACACTGTACTACAATTAATTTATCACTTAAACATGAGCAATGTTTGAGGCAGTCGGAGTCATGGAGTCGGAGTAGGACTCAGGGAAATTGAGTAGTTCAGTCCGAGTCAGAGGTTCGGCTTACTGACTCCATAATACAATGTCTTGTAAGTCCTACGATGGCTTAGACCAAATCTTTAATTCTGTATAATAGGATGTTGTCTTTTTTATCATAGATTTGCTTTCATGGAGGAAATGAGGCAGACCCTGAAGAGCGTGAGCTTCAGGACAAACCAAACCAAATCCAGGATATCCAAATACTCTGCAATTTTATCAGTCAATACCTCCCAGGCTTGCACCCTAAGCCAGCTGTGATAGAACAGTGCATGTACACGGTGAGTATAACCTGGGAGAACTCAGTCTTGAGATTATATTAAAATCTATATTTCATAGGTTTCTCCACAAGTCATCAATGTTTAATCAGTAGAGGTCCAACCTCTTGGACCCTCTCTGAATTGTGAAGTAGCTGCTGGTTAAAGCATACATTTTTGCCTTGTAATATAGCTTGTCCAAGTGAATGCGGTTGTACAGACTATGTGCTGTTTCTATGTAAACTGTGAATAAATTAGAAGTTACTTTGGCCCCCACATGCAATTGAATGTCTCAACCACATCAAGCAAGTAGCAAAAAAACAAATGAGATTTTTTTTTATTTTCTTGTTGTGTTTGTGGGTCCAGTCATCAACATTATGCTTCAATGTTGCAGCTGCATGCAGAAATCTTTGACCATACAGTAGGGTAAAGAAGTATTTGATTCCTTGCTGATTTTGTAAGTTTGCCCACTGACAAAGACATGAACAGTCGATAATTTTAAGGGTAGGTTAATTTTAGCAGTGAGAGATAGAATATCAAAAATAAAGTCACATTGTGTAAGTTATATAAAGTTATTTGTATTTTGCAGGGACAAAAGTATTAGATTCCTCTGGCAAACAAGACTTAATACTTAGTAGCAAAACCTTTGTAGGTAAGGACAGCAGTCAGACGTTTCTTGAAGTTGATTGTGAGGTTTGCGCACATGTCAGGAGAAACACACCCAAACATAATGTTGCCACTGACATGCTTGACTGTGGGATCAGTGTTCTTTGAGTCATAGGCAGCATTTCTCGTCCTCCAAATATTGTAAAAGGAGTTAATGCCAAAGAGCTCAATTTTTGTCTCATCTGACCACAGCAGCTTCTCCCAATCACTCTCAGAATCATCAAGATGTTCATTGGCAAACTTGAAAAATGCTATGTTTTGGGTAGCACAGTCGTGCGATCAACCAGTCACATGCTAAGTTTCAAATATTTCAATAAAAGGGGGAAGGACAGACAGCATGTATGTGTGTTTGTGTCCGGGATCGGGAGAAAATCAACCACACTCAAAAAAGAGTAATCCAATTTTTATTATCAAAAAGTATATACATACGGGAACAGACAAAACATTTAAAAGCATTTAAAAGGTGTCAACACCAACAAAGTGAGGCTGTCGCCCTGTATATATTCTTGGTATGGAAAAAGGGGTAATGCACCAAACCACAAATTACACATATATGGACAATGGGTGACCAGAGTACACCGGTACTAACAAAATCATCAAAAATCATAACAAAGGCAAACAATCAATGGTTATCAAAACATAACACAGCAAAAGAATTATTTTACAATGTCAATGATTATCAATTGAGGATGTGCATCAGGGTTGAACTAGTTTGAATTCATGCCCCCTATTTAGAAATGCTACAAAAAGTGATATCAACGGGATGAAGTTGCCACCTTTTGCCAACTCATATCAGCCGGAAAACACCCAATGGTCCTAAAGCAGTATTAACAAAACAAATAATTAATCACTATGGGCTATCAGCAACAGAAGATGACCATTAAATTGCTGCAGCACGGAGGAATGAGCTTTCTCTCTGCTGAAGTACATGCAAAATTGCGTATGTGTGCAAAAGAACTGCAACACACCCCTGTATCTATTGAACAATAATAGCTACGTATCTAGTTTTGGGGAATAAACCAGACAGAGCCCTATAAATGAAAAATAAAGATAAAATTGGTGTAAGCAAGGTGCGATTTTGCATGGAGCCCCAGATCGAAGTCAATTGACACTCATTTTGTATTTTTTCCCCTTTGTTTCTATTGCACCAACAGTTGTCTCCTCACCGAGTGTAATACTTTTGGTTTTGTAGCTAATTCCAGCCTTGTGCAGGTCTAGGATCTTTTCCCTGACATCCTTAGAAACCTCTTTGGTCTTGCCCATGCTGTAGATATTACAGTCTGACTGATTAATAGAGTGTTTGGACAGGAGTCTTTTCAGGTGACAATTCAAGACAGTTGTCTTTAATGCAGGTAATGAGTTGATTAGGAGCATCTAACTGTTCTGTAGGAGCCAGAACTCCTAATGGTTGGTAGGGGATCAAATACTTATTTAACTCTTCAAAATGCAAATACATTTATACCATTTAGACAAATTGATTTTCTGGTTATTATTATTGATATTCTATCTCTCACTTTTAAAATTAACCTTCCTTGAAAATTATTGACTGTTCATGTCTTTGTCAGTGGGCAAACTTACAAAATTAGCAAGGGATCAAATACTTATGTCCCCCATTGTATGTCACCGAATAGTTAAGGGGGAGTCACACGCGTCAATATCGCCTGCACGATCTCGGCTGCGAGTGACGTTGCAGCGATATTGACGCGTGTGACATACTGAATCAACCAGCGATAAATCGCTGGTTGATGATCGCCAGGTTTTAGAACCTGCTCTAAAACCTGGCAATTGTCGCCCGGTGGACACACAGCATCGCTGCGTGTGACACCGGGAGTAGCGATATTCCAGCTCCCAGCGCCTCTCACAAGCGCTGGGAGCTGGTATCCAAGGTAAACTGCGGGTATCTAGGCAGCGCGCGCTGCCTAGATACCCGACGTGTACCTTAGTTACCAGCCTCCTCCGCTCACCGGCTGGTATCTAAGGTACACAGCGGGTAACTAGGGTCCCTAGTTACCCGCTGTGTACCTTAGATACCAGCCGGTGAGCGGAGGAGGCTGGTAACTAAGGTACACGTCGGGTATCTAGGCAGCGCGCGCTGCCTAGATACCCGCAGTTTACCTTGGAGACCAGCCTGCTCCCGCTTCCAGCAGGCTGGCAGCGGGAGCAAGACATCATGGAAACGATATTTAAATCGTTTCCATGATGTCTCTGGTCAATTGATCGCTGGTGAGTCTGTCTGTGTGACAGCTCACCAGCGATCAGCCGTCAATGTCGTCAGCGATCATCTCACTGACGACATTGACGCGTGTGACACCCCCTTTAGAGAGAGTAAAGTGAGTCCTTAGTAAGCTCTGCCATTAAAGGGAGGCTGACCTAACAGGCTTTGGGGTGGGAATAAGAGTGATTAAACCTTTTAGGTATTGCATTGGTTAAGTAAAAGGAGGAAAGTAGTAGGTAACATCAGAGAGTTTGGTTGCAGTAGGAGGAGGAGTAGAGGGTACTGGGTTATAAGGTGATGTCCCTTAGTTGAGGGCAGGCATTTTACGCACAGCCCAAGAGGGAAGAAATCTGCCACCCTCCCTCCTTTTGTTATTTGGGGCTCCCCTTTTTTCAGCATGGGATTTGGATGTGGGAACAAGTGTTTTTTATGTTAGTGTTTTTAATCTTTCTTTCATGGCAGTATGTTGGCAAAGGGGGGAAGGTCCTCGAAGTTAGTATGTGGTTAATGGTGGATCAGTGGAGGGTGAGACCACAGGGTTCTGGACCCTCAAAGTAGACTTCATTAAGTGGTGACAGGTAGTGGAACTCCCGAGTTAAGGGCCGGAAGGGACCTGCAGATAGTGGATTATATTAATAATGTCAGGTTGCTGAACAGGTGCCTCTGAGCTGGTACTAAATTGGCTAGAGGCAAAAAATTCCCATACCGGGTCAGGGACTTTGGAGATTATACTCCTCTTTATTATAGTTTAATTGTTATTTTTGTTGTTTCTTTAATAAGAGGCTGCTGTTGCCAATTTAATCCATTCCAGTGTGTGCTCTGTTTATTTTAGATGAGGTGTGGGGGGGAAATCTGGGGTAATATCACACATGATACCCGTTGGCATACCATACAATCTTGCAAATATCACAATTGTTTTTAGTGGTAAAATCTTCCTAATGAATATGTTCATTATCTTCCTAATATGACAAAAGACAATATACAGTAATTATGTGCTAATTCCTCGTATGCCAAACCATAATACAGCTGGTATGTCTGATGTCAGTTATATAATCTATCAGACTGGGTTTACATAACATTTTGTTTCCTTTCTAGAATACTCCAGACTGTAATTTTATTTTGGACTATCACCCACTGCACAAAAACATTGTCATAGGATCTGGATTTTCAGGTGAGGGATATCATCTGTATATCAGGGATTATTATCATGAATTTTGATTTGTCAACAGCAGAACTCCAAAAAGCTATAGTAAATCAATATGTATAACAAAGTGAATATGAATACTCCTACCAAATGGAGTGGTGCTTTAACTTTTTGTTTATTTTTTTTTCATTTTAATTCTTTGAGTCATAAACTGAGCTCTTGCACACTGTACCCATCATAGTTCCTTTCAATGGGTTTCCATTTGAAAAGAAATTCTTATTTTTATTCTCAGTATGTTAAGATATGTCCTTAATAATAAACCGTATAGAATTTAATAGTTCACATAAAAAAGGTGCTCAGATCTTCAGATATTAGAGCATTGTCCAGGTCCTGGCAGCTCCATGTTTTGCTTGTGCCTAATGGTCGATGACCACAATGTACACAGCTTGTTGTGGGTTTCGGTGCTCGTGGAACAGGTCCTTGGATCCACGATAATATGTTAGTAGAATCACGACACTCGTACAAGATGATTTGTTTTCATCAAAGAGAGTTTATTTCACACAATCAGAAGTGGAAGACACGACAAGCAGTGCTAACATTTCGGCCAACTAAGGCCTTGTTCACAACATCGCTAGAATCCAAACCAGAGGATAAAAATAAGTATCTTACAGATTATACAGTATATACAATGGAAACCAGTCTAAAGGCATAAAGCGTATTGTGTGGAACTAGAAACTATATCTGGTACTCATTATGTGTAGGGCATCATCAAAGTGCACAATATATAGCATATCTTTCACTGCATAATCTGTAAGATACTTATTTTTATCCTCTGTTTTGATTCTAGCGAAGTTGTGAACAAGGCCTTAGTTGGCCGAAACATTAGCACTGCTTGTCATGTCTTCCACTTCTGATTGTGTGAAATAAACTCACTTTGAAGCAAATAAATCATCTTGTACAAGTGCCGTGATTCTACTAACATATTGCTTGTGCCTAAGGCTGCATACTCATGATGAGTAGACTCAGCGTTTTGGACGGTGCAGGTTGCCAGCATTTCGCTCCTCTGCAGCATGTTCATTACATCTGCAGAGTCGAAAGCGGCTGCCATCAGGTGCACGGAGGGAGAAGTCGCCCTGGACGCACCGCACATGGTGAGTCCAGGGCAGCTGCGGTCTCTCTGCAGGCACCCGCGGGTTCATTCTGGCACGGAGGAGTTGCGTCCAACACGCAGTTCCTCCGGACCGTGAGCACATACCCTAAAGGTAATCTATCAGAGTGTTTTCCCATATAAGAAGTAATGGTATAGAGGTATAGATGTGCACTGATGGCAACCTGTGCACTTCTATCCTGATTTGCATACAGCTTCTACACTAGATTTCTCATGACTGGTCCTTCAGATCTCTACAAAAATGGTATCATTTTTATTTGGGGACAGTCATATCAATATTTACATATGTAAAACTGTGCTGCCGGATTCCTTTAGACACAGACGTTTCCTGTATGGACTCTCATCAGCGCTGTCTGATAAGGCAGTTGACTAAATGGTTTATTTCAGTAATCTCTTCTGTCACCACTGATGCATAGACAGTCAGCCAGACCCCATTTTACCGCAATAATGATGTACCGATGTAACAATTCAATACCAGCCGAGAAAAATAAGACAAAAATCTTGGCTACTACCTTGTCTGGTGGCTAGTGTGACTGAATCCAGCCTACCCTTTGTGTGTGTTACAGCTCCTTCTTGTGATGAAGAGACTTTATTAACACGGACAGCCACGTCTTACATCTTGCAGGTATAGGCTTGGCGCATTCTTGGGTGTCAGGGAGGGGGAGAAAACGGGTGCATTGCTGGTGGACGACGATTCTTTCGTGCCTTATGGCAACTCCGCGGGTCCATCAAACGGACCCGTGGAAATGCCGTAAGGCACCAAACGACTGTGGATCCCTCACTGACACCCAAGAATGCCCACAGCTTATGCCTATAAGATGTGAGATGTGGTTGTGGTATTTTCCTGCAATAGAAAAGTGCTGCTGATTCTTGGATTTTTTGTAAAAATGTAAAATATTGCAAGGGGGCAGCAATATCTAGAAGAATATGTAAGAAAGACATACATGCAATGACTGGTAGATGGAGTTGAATCCTCTATGTAGTACCCAGTAAGAACCTAGGCACTCTCCTTTGATATAGTGAAGGAGGATTTTGTAGGACACAAAGTGTCTGTTCTGGGAAACAGCCAAAGAGAAAGCCAGTAGATGGCTGTATTTCAGCGACTGGTGGGAACAACAGGCAACCCTAGCAGTATCAGAGAAGTATAGGTGCAAGAGACAGACCGCGACTGCTTTTGGGAGATAGCAGCCAGGCTACGGGACCAGGTATAGAAAGGGCTTTATTCAAGACAGCAAGAATGCGGCTCTAGGACCTTCCCCATTAGAAACAGTGGGTGCAACAGCAATGCAGGACAAAAGGACATCATCCTCAGAGACTATAGCTGCCAGACCAAGAGCCCCAGGATCCACCGTCTGTGACTGGAAGTATTCCTAGGCTGATTGAGTTATTGACATTGTTGACTCATTGCCTCTATTCTGAACCTGTCAAGTTAATATGACCTTTACTGAATTTTTATCTGATCTCAGCCAACAAGAAATAATTGTTAAAAAAACAAATAAATGCAATCTTGGTGTCATTGTTGGCCCCTCACCTTCATCTTACACTAACACAATAGCTTGGGTGTTGACTAGAATCCTAAAGTGGAGCTGCTGGGACCCTGCCTGGCACTAAAATGAGAAGGTCACTCACGGCACCTTACATAAAACAATAACATTAGAACATTAATAAGTTTTATATTTTCTAATTAGGAAAATATAAAAATATTTTTTTTCAAGTAATAAGCACACAAAGTGTCAGCTCCCCATTCTACCCTTATAAGTAGGCTCCTGGATCAGTATGGATAAGCTTTGGTCCACGGTGAGTCAAAATGCAGGAGAGAGAATCAATCCAGCAATAACAAGGAAGCCAGTGGTAAGGACATTTAAAACCCTTTCCTTTAATTAATCCAAGAATACATAACCAACGTGTTATGTATCCTATAACTATGATATAGGCAAACCCAAAATGCATTATTTTTTGGGGTGTTTTTTGTTTTTGGTTGTTTTTGTCCGATTGTCTTTTTATTCTTGGGTTCATTATAGAAAAGATTTTTTACGTCCTTGCCCTAGCTTCTTGTTTCTCTTTCCTGCATTTTTTTTCAATAACACAACTCAATTATTTCATGAATTAATTTAATCTCTAAGCTTACCTCTCTTATAACAGGTCATGGATTTAAACTTTCCCCACTGGTTGGGAAGATATTATGTGATCTCAGCATCGGGAAACAGTCAACACATGATCTCAAACCTTTCCGTATATCTCGATTTAAGAACCCAATAAATTCATCTTTGTAATGCAAGTACCTTAGAAGAAAATATGTTGTTGGGGTTTGTTTATATAAAATTGGTGTCACAACTGGCTACATGATACCTGGCCTGAGAAACTATGACGCTGTTTAGATCAACGCAGATTTCAGAATTCATTTTCCGTGAAACTAACAAAAATCAAAGACCTATCCGATTGTGTCCTGTGTAAACAATGTCATTTGTTGATTAAGTTCTTTTTCCGGTATGAACTGTAAATTGTAATCGTTATGTGATCACCATTGATTGTAATATTTGTTGGTAAATGTTGATAAGTACTAAATGTTTGATCAAATGGAAAAAAAATAAACAGTATTTTTTAACGACAAGAAGCTCAATATTATTGGTATCTAATGATCAGGGTACATATTTTTGATTGATGAGGTGTCCGTTTCATAACAGGTCCCACATGGACTGATGTCACCGTGCACATAGGCAGTTTTCTACATGTAGGTCAGATCTGCATGGAAAACCTTTTGTAGCCTGTACACAACTTTCCAATACAGAAGTAAATAACCCCATTCAATAGTACAACACAATGAAGGTTTGACTAATGGAGGCAATACCCATAATTTAAACTGTTAACATGGATGACATTGTATTGTAACATACTTATCAGTCCACGCTCTACAGCGCCCCTCTGTCTCAGCAAGCGGCACTGATAGTGGACCTAGCACTGATGTCATCATGTCATCCAGCCGGTGGACCATTGGGGGATGCACATGACCAGCAAGAAATCAAGTAAACAGGTAATGCTTTCTCCTGGGCAAGCTGTTATATGTGTACATTATGCACATTATGTGCAATTACTGGGCTGGTCAGCAGAAAAATTATTATGTACTACTATGTCCTATTTAAACTTCTCACTGACTGAGTCAAGGCCAGATTGGCCAACTACCAATGGTAGCAGATACCAAATAGGCCAATCTGGCAGTGGGCTAGATTGCTGAAAACATTTTTTAACAGTATCCATGTCCTTAGGACAAAAATACTGTTAACAAGTATAGAGGAGCAGAGATCCATTGGTTACCTACTCCGTCACTTACATGGGCATGCTACTTTTGACCTGTAGCTTCCACGAGGCCAATGCCATGCAAATGGAATCCATACTCCATCACTTCACCTGTGCCAGCCCTGCAGGCTGCAGTGAGCAGGGCCGGTTCTGAACTGCCCCATAGAAGAACATTGACCCAAGTACAATTTGACTTTTTCTTACATTGCACTCATTCTATTAATATTATCATGTGCAAGAGCCATCACCTGCTGAGCATGGAGCAAGCCCACGTGAGTCCACTTCATACACCCACTTCCGACTTGCCCCATACATGTACATTTAGTGATGGAGGTTACTCAGTTTGTAAGTAAGAAGAGCTCATAATATTGTAAAATTTGACACTATTGTTGCCCTCCTCAACTAGCAAGTGGTAAGGTGTGGTCCAATCATGACGAGTCGACTAATAAACCTTCTTATGATCATCTTCTGGTCCTTGTCCTTGGGATTACAGCATCTGATCAGCAGTGCAAGACTTTTTCTTCCTACCGTTGGCTTCCTTGTTCTAGGGGGTCTCGTGCTGCACACCGATCAAAGCCCTCTAACAACCCATTCGGGTGAGTGGTTTTCTGACCATCCCTTTAGTTTGTAACTTGAATAAGACCCTGTGTCCACTTGTCTCCCCCCTTTTTAGCTTGTGTAAGACATTTTCCTGAGTTTCACAGTTGTGCATGTCATTGAATATGTCCACTTTAGTAAGAACTGGATTACTCTCTAGAATGATAATTCCAATCATTCTTCATATTCACTAATGATTCATTAAAGGTATTCTTTAAACTTGACCAGTTCAGGGGGTAATTAGGACAGAAAATGAGAAATTGTGTACTAAGCTCTGGTCATTTATAATCCCACTTAATGAATAAATCCAGCAAATGATTCCGTCATTAGCATAAAGCTGCTTAGATGATTTCAACAAGCGAGAACTCTTCTGTAGCGTTCCCCCAATGTGGACTGTTTTTACCACTGAGAGCAAGCTACGATATTAAATCCACATCTTGCAGCACAGATTCATGCATTTTATTTATAAGACATAGAGTAAGCTCTGATGATAAACCTATATCTCACAGCTTAGCAAAATAGATAGTGTTTAAACCACATGTAAAGAATTCCCTTTGCTACCTATTAATTATACATAGCAGCTGGGTAAAAACGATGAAAGCAAAATGCATGTTTACGAGAGAAGGTTATTTTCCTGATACAAGCATATTTTTCTAGTCCTTTTTTTTTTTCTTTATTTGGCACTTGTTCATTTTTATACTTTGACTTCTCTCGACCAATCTAGGCTTTATTTTTTTTCCTACCAGAGTTGCTTATTAGTGGTTTCCTGAAGGTGTCCCGCATCGGGGATTGTTCACACTAATAGTCCTACCATGACTCTTGCTAGCTGATTTCACGGCCTAGTCACAGTGAAAATGTCCCGATTTCACGCATAGCAGCAAGATGAAAAGAAACCAATTCCTAATGAAAACTCTCTTCCATTGCCCTTCGTGATCCAGCGAGACATTGCTCTGCCTAATGTCTGGAAGCGGGCAGACCAGCGCATCATGTATAATGACAAACATGCCGGAAGAATCACGCCGATAAACGAGGGCTCAAGGTTATTGTGTGCTGAAAAACAATTCGGGAAATAATAGCGAAAGATGGTTTATTACAGAAATTGATGCTAAGCAGAGGAATATTGGAAGCGGTGTATTCAAAGCAAGTGTATAAGAGGGAATGTGACCACTTATAAGGAGAAGAAACAAAAGAAAGGGGCCATGTGCATAAAGGCAGTAGAAGCTGTAGGCACATAGTACAGTTATGTTTCATTGCTCCTAGGGAGAAAATAACTTCATATTATTACACCCGATTGAAAAGGCAGTATACAAAATCTATCAAGAAAAAACCTCTGTTGCCTTCATATGAAATCAGAGGAATTTTTAAGTACAATCGGGACAGTTGAAAATCTATAGGAAATATACCCCTCAGCTTTGAAATTGCAGCTCCAAGTTGGGAAAGTGATAGAATTATGGTAATCACTGAATGGACAGAAATATTAATGATGTAAAATGCAAAACAATATTTTGAAAACATCACAAGATATTTAGTATCGAGGTATGAAAGCCCCCTGCAAAACTATACACGCACCTACACACCTTGGAGTGTTATCTGTAAGATTTTCAATGGTTGTCTGAAGAATGTCCTCCATGCTGAATGCACTTGAGCACGGAAATCAGCAGAAGCTCTCTTTGCAATTGCCAGTCAATGACATCTCAGATGTGCTTTATGGGAGACAAGTCCGGAGACGCTGCAGGACATGATAGCTCATATAGGCCACACAGGCTGCTTACAGTAGCACTAGCAATATGGGTCTGGTGTTGTCATGTTGAAAAATAGCTTCTGGGACCATTTGGTGAAATGGCCATACCATTGGTTCTACTATTGATCCATTCTGTATTGCTTATGAAATTGGACTAAACTTACCAACCATTGACCTCACGCCACCGCTCTGAAGGAATGGAATGGAGGTCTATCCTCTTCAGCGATGAGTCCCATGTTTGAATTGGATGCAGTAATAGCAGTTGATTGGTCTGGAGACCATCTGGGCAAAGCCTTTATCTGGTCTTCACAAGCAAACATCACACCAATCCTACTTGTAAGATTATGGCGTGGACTGGTATAATGTAAAGTATCCCGACCCTTACAGTTTTCATTCTAGGTGCACTTACATCATTTCCTTAATGTTATGGTAAAACCAATGTGACAACCATTTTTTTAATGTGTCCTAACAGCTATTTTCAACATAGCAATGACAGGCTTTGTTTTGTTTGTGCTATCATTTGCAGCCCATGTGAACTAAACATACTACCATGGCCTTCAGTGTGTATGGACTCGTCTCCCAGCAAACAAATCTGGGATGTCGTTGGTGGGTAATTACATAGCAGAGGATCTTGATGATTTTTGTGCCCAAATTTATTCAACTTGTCAGGACATTCTGCAGACAGCCATCAAAAGAATATAGTCACTCAATTCATGCTTCCTAAAACCCAAGCAGCATCAATGAGAGCCTGACTGTACGATTATAGCCAGGTATATTTCTATGATGAAGTTTTTAAGGTTTCTAAGTAGAGTTGAGACAATTATAGTGCTAATCCAAGCCAACTGTTCTCAGCGCAGTTTCAGTTAACTAACAGATACACTTATGAGAGAAATCTGTCAATCAGACATAGCGGCAGAGAAGTCACCCAGGGATGGCGCCGGACGAGTCTCTGCCTACTCTCATATGTGAATATAGAGAGAACTACTGAAAAAAACAAAGGAACGCAAATAGGGTCTTATCTGTGAAGAGATACAGATCCCACTAAGGGATCTAAGGGAAAGACACACAGGCTCTCCTGGGATAGCTGTAAGAAACCACCTCTACTATGAGACACATATGTGGTGGCTGCAGCAACCCAGATAGCAGAAAACCATGAGGAGATGAAGAAGAGATAAAGCCGGGCTACAACATGGAAAACATAAATCCAAGTACTATAGAATAGAGTTTTATTGTCGCGTGTCCGAGAATACTTTTACACTCATACGTGATAGTAGGATACTGACTACGTAAAGTTTTGAAAATTGTAATTGTTTATTTTTATCATTTGCATATCATCAATAGGTTCCTGTGATTTACTTAATCATTCATAACTTTTCCTTCTTGGTGTAGCAATTTCAATGTTGAGGAGTGCAAATAAAAAAGTAGAAAAAATCAAGAGAAATAAATGTTCTCCAAGACCTTATTTTTATGTTTTTTTTTTATTATTAAAATAATATAATAACATAATAGTTATTCATTTATATAGTGCTATTAATTCCATAGCTTCACATACATTTGCAACACTGTCCCCCTTGGAGCTCACAATCTAAATATTCTATCAGTATGTGTGGCGCCCCACTACGTAGGTGCCACAAAAGGGGTACTGCACCCAGAAAAGCGGTGTAGTACTCCACTGCAATTGAGACTATGGTCACAAGATGGAGCCCTAGAGCTGACACCCACACACTAAGATAGTAGGTGGGAGGAAAGCCTGGGAGGATATATAGTGGCCTCTAGGGGGAACTAGTTAGGCAATCTGGGAGAGCAGAGCAGAGGAGTTGGAGTGAGTCGGAGGGAACCAGGCAGCCAGTCTGAAGGAGGCAGAAGGGCCATCTCAGCTGAGAGGTCCAAGAGGAAAAGATCTCAACCAAAGAAAGAAGGAAAGAGAGGAAAAACTCAGAAGCAGAGTTCACTCTAGAAAGGGGAATTGAGTAACAGTAGAGTTTTCCCCGAAAGGAAGGAAACCGGGTACCGGAGCCCGCACCTGTGAGCTCTCTACGTCTCACAGAAAATCCGTACAACAGGGATATTGCAAATACAGCCCTGACTCCCACAGATCCCACGAGAGGGAAGCCAGGACTAACAAGGAGCTGCAGTCCAGACAGAAGGTTGACCCGGCGGGTACAAGAGAGGCTAAGAAAGTGGAAGCAGAAGGAGGCCAGATTATCTACAGGAGATCAGGCTTCAAACACTGGGAGCAGAATAGAAGGAAAGGAAAGGAACATAAAGGAGGATTCCATCTCAAGCCAGAAAATCCCAATTGCAGCCTGGAGCATTCGCCAGTATACCATCTAATGAACTGTAGAACTGTAAGGCTGAAAGAAAGTTTTCAAGTAAAGTTACCCGGTGAAGTGAAGCTTTGACCCGGTGAAGTGAAGCATTGCTGCATCCTTTCCATTACAAACTGTTTGCTTTACAGCATCACTGCCCCGGTGGTCCAGTCCCGCCTGCGGGGACTATTCCATTCAAGCCGCAATACCATCGACCACCGGAGGACTGTGGCAGCGCTGGTGGTCATCACCAGACTCAGCAGGTGGCGTCACGAAGACAACATCTTGTAAATAATCCCCTGTAAATATATTTCCCTAATCGACTTTTCAGTTGACCCCCAGGGCCACGGCTTCGGGATGGCCACCCGTGACTTCGCTGACTGAAGGAGAGCCCGAGAGCCGAGTACCCCTCAGCCCTGAGTGCGCGTCATATGTCTTTGCAATGAGGGAGGAAACCAGAGTACCCAGAGGAAACCCACACAAACATACAAACTCCTTGCAGATGTTGTCTTTGGTGTCCTTAGTGGGAGTTGAACCCAGGACCTCGGGACCTTAGTGCTGCAAAGGCTTGCTACAATAGCTCCTTATTAGTAATCAAACAGCATATGACATATCCATCCACAACCCCACGACCTTCCTAAATACAATATTTTCCAGCCTAAATCATGTCCTTCTTAGTAGAGATGAGCAGATCTCATCTAACAACCGGAGCAACAATACACACCCGCTCTCTGAACTGTTTGCGAAGCAGAAGAGCACATTCAGCAAGCGTCTAATCCAACTAATGTGTAAAAAGGAAAGATACAGAAAATCGTTTGTTCTGACAGCTGTGGGGATGTTTAACAAATGTATAAGTGTAAAGCGTCCCAAGACTATGTGAAGTTCTATGTGTATGGGGGGAATAGGTGAGGTACATGTACCAGTCTACCCACATCTGCTGTCCATATAGACTTATTTTGTAAAGTGTGAAATGTTCTTGATTTTTGTTCTGCTGCTGTAATACTGTAATTTCCTCCAGGATCAATAAAGTTTATCTTATCTTATCTTATCTTATCTTAACAAGATGCAAATTTGCAAGTTTCTGCATATTTTAATGAGAAATTCAATTTGCAGAGGATTTATTATCCGTGAATTGAATGTCCCTTTATTATGCACTGGGGTCTTGAGAGACCCCAGGGAATAATAAACGTAAGCTGCAAAACAGGGAAACTTAATACTTACCTCAGAGTTCACCTCCACTGCTCACTGTCTCCTGTACATGTTGGTGCATGTTCTTACTGCCATCACATGCTGAAACCCAAGGTATCTTCACACTAGGCCAGGACTTTCAGCTACAATGAGGCCTGGGAAGTCCATGCGAATCATAATGTGGGCATTGGGACCTCAGAACAACCTTACAACAGAAGTCTTGGCTTAGGGTGCATGTCATCTAGACATGGCGACATCGCCAAACCCATATGATGAACACATGCAGAGCCATTCCGGGCTTGGTTATGGCTGTAAAAAGTTCTGTATTTTAGAGAATACCAAATGTTATAAAAATGGAATAGAATTCAATTCCACTTGGATAAATTTACTTCACTCCACTGTTTTGCCACTGTCTTCAATTGCCGCGAGAAATTCACTATTTTGAGTTTTTATACAAATTGTATAAGCGAGCCAAATAATTTCTTTAGAGCGGCCAAATTCTCTCTTTTTCTAATAACGGTCTGTGAAGTTGACTGTTCTTCCCTCTGTTTAGTATTATGTAAGATGCATAAAAGGTTGCAGCATCCTGACAACATACAGTAATAAACACTTCACAGTTGAGGGGGGGGATACCAAAATTCCTATAACTCAATTGACATTGCATCTATCGACAAGCTGCCAAGTTCTTAGTCCGACAATTCAGACTGTCACAGATCAGAGTTTACCATGAGCTGTAGACGCTTCCAGAGCAAAAAGTAACTGATTGGAGTTAAGGCTCTTGAAAGAAATTGCATTGCAATGCCTTATGGGTATTAGTCTGTGTCAAACCAAGTAATTTATGAAAGTGTCTTGTAGGTAAATGTCACAAGAATGAAAGAAGGATAATAAGGCTGCCATCTGTCCAAACTAATATTTATTCTTCATACTTTTTTTTGGACAAAGGTCATTTAATTGCTGTCTTAACTTGTGGAGGAGTAACTAATGCATAAATGATGTTTTTATAGAGGGTATGGGCACGCCACAAAATTATTTCTCACACTAGTAAGGGGAGGGTGCTCACCGTGCCAAGTGTGGGACAACACTGTAGGGGAGAGAAGACAAGGCACATAAAGGGTGCAACACCAAAATAGTGTGAAGAAAATATAACAAATCTTTATTAGTGTACATATACAGGGACAATTTGAAAACACTTAGGGTGCCTTCACACTGGGGCGTGATCCGGTCCGGGGCTGTCCGGGAAGACCCTGACAGCCGCGGACTGGATCAGCACACAGGACTGGAGGGCTAATATGCCCTCCGGTCCGGTGTGAAGCCGCACGCAGTTCCTGCTGCTGATAAGTCATGACCACGGCGCCGCGGTCCTGACCTGTCAACGGCTGCAGCTGCGTATGGCTGCACACCGGACCGGATGGCATATTAGCCCTCCAGTCCTGTGTGCTGATCCAGTCCGCGGCTGTCAGGGTCTTCCCGGACAGCCCCAGACCGGATCACGCCGCAGTGTGAAGGCACCCTAAAAACCATGGGGAGCCCCAGGTCTATTAACAGTAAAGTAGTTTTTGAAATTATAATGGCATTAGCATAATAGACCCAACAAGGCATAATAGCCACAAATATACATTATAATGTGGTGATAACAAGGTAAATCAGAATTGGCTGTAGAAAAATATAAAAATATGATCACAATAATAGGGATAGCAAAATGACAAACAACACATGCTTTTGAAAAACGTATTGATTATAAACCAGTCCGGTAAATAACAGCATGATAGAGGTGAATGGTTCTAGATAACACTGTTGTATTTAGAATAGTGGTCAGATTGTAGTAATCCAGGTGTAACATATGTGCTACTGGCTACACAAAAGTGCACGAAAGAGGGAGGATGATAAATCAACACTTAAATTACTAGTAGCAATCACAAGGGTATGTGAGGCTATAACAAAAGCAGTTCATAATTCTGTATGCACAAGACAAAATAGTTACCAAGTGTGGCCAATTATAGAATAAATGCCAGGTGGTAGCCAGCAAGTTAACAACCATGCTAGAAACCTGATCAACAATAACATAATAGGAGCATTGCAGGGTGGGTTGCAGTTATGCCATTATTATATACTAACCAAGATGGTAATCATGTACCTAGAAAGCCATGACCAGAACAGTAAATGTTATAACGTTTAAATCATGTGAGTGGTCTGTTAGAACCAAACCAAACAGTATAGTATAAGTCAAACCCAGAATAAGGCTGGTCTCACACTGCAAGATTTTCCCTGATCAGTGTCCATTCAGATTGTGTGCCAAAACCAGGAGTGTCTCCAAAACTCAGAACAGGTGTCAATCTTTCAATTACAGTTTTTCTCTGCAAGTTCCTCTCCTGGTTCCTCTCCTGGTTTTAGCACACAAACTGGATGGACACTGATCAGGAAAAAAACTGCAGTGTGAAAACAGCCTTACATAACAGTCTATGATCAAAGTAAGTCAATAGTCACCACAGTATCGGGGTATAGCAGGGTAATAGAGCCAGCCATAGGGTGGATGAGGTACTGTCAGGACCCAGGGGCACCCAGGCCCTTTGTGTATTGCTGCTGGGGTGCAGCTTCATCAGGGGAAGGTGAGGGTATAGTAAAGTGGTTCAGATTAAATACCTATGTAATCCAGTCTAACCGGCCCCAGCTGTGTGCAGGCCGAGCGGCCGACCGGAAATATGTATGTCGTCAAGTGACGGTTGCCAACCAGTAAGCAAAGGCCAATGACAACTTCCGGTATTCCCGAAGTGTCTACCAGTGGTGCTGGTTGTCATGGAGAGAGGCAGCGAGAGTGACCATGAACATTATAGAGAAGGAGTGTTCATCCAGATGGTATTAAAACAGCAATATATAGGACATGTGCGATAAAAATAAAACCCAAACTGCAAAGATCTGAGCAATTATGATAGTATATTATTGTGTATAGGAGTTGCATATCAATTAGGGGGACACAACAGAGTGTAGTGGATAGCCAGATGACTGCAGCCCTGTATGCCACACAAAGGATGGTACAACCACATTATATTAACAGTACACAAGTGGTAAAATCACATGACATATGCAAAAGTAATAGAGAAAACATGTTATTAGCCATCTAGCGGAGCATCATATTAGCCAAAGGGTAGAGGAATAACAGATAGTCAATTTGGGCACAACTCATACACCCAATGTGTTGTGTGCCCAATAAAATTATTAGGATTCCATATATGCTCGGCCAGTTAGTTTAAAGACAGCCAACCTTGACAACATATGAACATGAGTGTCAAGGAAATACTGTTAGGTGCACAAGAAACTATAGCAAGAGTTTTGACTAAATTGTCCAAAGCCCTGTATGCCACACAAAGGATGGTACGACCACATTATACTAACAGTACACAAGTTGTAAAATAACATGACATATGTAAATGTAATAGAGTGAACAAGTTTTTAGCAATCAGGGCTGAGCATCATATTAGCCAAACATAGATTAAGACATAGCAGGCAGTCAATTTGGGTACAATACAACTCACACATCCAGTGTGTTGTGTTCTCATTGTTTATCAGAGATCCTCAAAAAGGGGGTCTGTAGCACCACAAAACGCATAAGAACAATAAAGTTGTTGCCATTAACGTTCCTGAGACTCCTTGGAAACTTTGGATCTATTGAATAAACGGCATTTACAACCTCCCTTTCTTCCACTGCCTTAATCGTTACCATTGAGCGGAGTGTTGCAAGCCGGTTTTCTACATAATAGTTGTTGTGACTCTCACAACAACATAAGATTAGTGCAATTACACGCACACATCCCGTTCACACTCGAATAAGACCCTATGTGCGCTTTTCTGCTTTCTTTCAGTTTCTAACATATGAACATGAATGTCAAGGAAAGACTGTTGTGTGCGCATGAAAGTATAGCAAAGGTTTTTGAAATTGTACAAAACATAATATTCTGTTGACTATCATAGGGCCCCAGTCTTAGAACCAACTATATGCATAACAGAAGCCCAGTAAATTCCAGATGAAGATACTAGGATGGTGTAGAGTCATTGTTAACCATGGACAATGAACAATCGATCGGTGTGAAGTCCAATAGGGGCCACACAATCAACAAAAAGGCATATAAGTGATAGTTATCAGGTCACCACCCGTCGAGGAAGATACCCACACAGGAGGTGAGCACCGGGCCCAAAGGAGAAAGTAAATCCCATCAGGTAGTATAATTAAGTGCATGTCAGTGTCACTGGTAACAGCGTATTTGAAGGGTCACAGTATGACATTCAACAATAACAGAGCCTAAATAGGTGAACGGCGCATGGTTAAACAAATATCAGCAGAATAAGAACCAACAGAATAATCGCAGAAACACCATATAGAAAAGTAATAATGGCCAGGCCACCACCTGTCGAGGGGAATATCCACAAGGGCAGTGAGCACCATGCCCAAAGGTGGAAATGAGCCCCATCACGTGGTATGGTTCAATGCATACCTATACCAATGTTAACAACGTATTTTGAGGCTTGGAATGTAATATTAAAAAATAATAATATCCAGACAGACAAACGGCGCATGATATACCAAGTAAGAATACCCATAAATAACGAACGGACGATCCGTCAATTCGTATACCTAGAATAACCAATGTTGCAATAATAATTGGCAAATGATAAAAATTTATTGGTTCAAATGGAGGGAATATGGAACCATTGATGTTGGTTTCCACAAACCCACAAAAAAGGTTAGTTCATAGCAAGTGCCTTAATACATTGTAAGTAAAAGGGCTATATCAGGCAATAATACTAAGACAATATATGAAGCTGACCTTGGTAGTGAAAACCTGATATGAAATGAACCTCATACAAAAACTCACTAGGATCATATTGGTATAGTAAATACAAACAATGGCTGTCAGAATACCACCTGGCCACTTAGTTGCCCATGGGAGTATAATAAAGAATTGAAAAGCAGAATCAAGGTATATGATGCACGCACTGCCACGTACTGTACTACTGTACTGTACTGGGTCTGACGCCTGACAAGGAAATACAAAAGTTGAATGAACCTGAAAAGACCGTTCAAAGCGCGTTAGTACAACCAAATGATGACCACCGAGCTACCACCTGACAAAATGCATGTCCATAAAGGTGTAACATAGAGGGCTAAAAATTGAAAATCCAAGTTTAGTATGTAACCGTGATGTAAAAAATCATTGCTCCTTCTGAAGATAAAAGGCTCCAAACAAAACCTGGGAACCCTCAGACCAATTTCGGAACAATTGGGAGCAAGGGTTGTTACATTACTCTAAAATCGTAATCAACATGCTTATTGACTAGGCACTCTTATCCGAAACGAAAAGTAAAATTAAAATTCTAGAACAACAACTGTCCACTTATGATAAAGACTTCTTGAGGTTCTTGACTTTTGCATCCCATAGATCCTTTGCAGCTCTCTCATGACACTGCCCTGAAAGCAGGCCCCTTGATCAGAGTGTATCCTTTTAGGGCAGCCGTATACCCGGATAAAGTCATCACTGATGGTTCGAGCAGCCGATTCAGCCGTCTGATCTCTGGTGGGCGTCACCACCGCAAATTTTGAGAAGTGGTCTGTTATCACAAGGCAGAACTGATAGCCCAGGTGGGAGTGGCCAATCTTCAGGTAATCTATCATAAGAACTTCCAACGTCTCTTTGGTGACAATGGTCTGTACTGGTGCTCGCTGTGGGAGAGCTTTATTTAACTCGCAGGAACGACAAAGTTTACAGGCCTTCTCCACTGCCCGAAGCATCTGAGGACAGTACACTATTCTTTGCAACCACTGGTAAGTCTTGTCCGGCCCAAAATGGGCTCCTCTCTCGTGCGCTTCTCAGGCCAATGGTACTGCCATCTTCTGGGGTATCACCACTTGCCACCGTACTTCCAGCTCCGTAGCTAGGTGCACCTTCCGATACAGCATTCCATCTTGCACCGATAGTTTGTCCCACTGGCTGAGAATCTGTAGGGTCACGTGTGACAGCATGGCCCATATTTCCTTCCTAGGCTTACGCTGCCGGATCACCCACTCTTTCACTTGAAGCAGTTCTGGATCAGATGACTGGATCTTCACCCATTCCTCTCTGGTTTGGCCAAGCAGGCGCGATGTTGTGCCCGACATAATCTCCCGTATACAAGCCTCCACCACTTGGGCGGTGAATTTACTGAAGTCTGGCATTTCGTCTTCCTCTAACTGCCCATCTCTTTCCCCCACTGGGGCTTCTGTGGTAACACGAGAGAGGGCATCCGCATTCTGATTTTCGTGCTTGGAACGGTACTGCACATGATAATTATATCTGGAGAGTCATGCCAACCACCTCTGTTCCATTGCCCCCAGTTTGGCGATGGAGATGTGAGCCAGTGGATTATTATCCGTATAGACTTCAATCTGAGCTCCCGTGAGATATTCAGAGAACCTTTCGGTTATTGCCCATACTAGTGCCAGTAACTCCAGACGAAAAGAACTGTAATTCTCAGGGTTGCGTTCGGCTTCTCTCAACGTCCGACTTCCATATGCAATCACCCGTTCGATACCGTCCTGTACCTGGGCCAGTACTGCACCCAGACCGTAGAGGCTCGCGTCTGTATATAACTGAAAGGGGAGGTTGTAGTCTGCATAGGCAAGCACAGGGGCGCTGACCAAGGCCTCTTTCAGTCGGTGTAAGGCTTCTGCTTGTCTTGGTCCCCAGCGAATTTTCTGTGCCTTTGGTCCTTTCGCAGTTCCTCGGAGCAATACATGCAAAGGTTTTGCCTCCTTCGCGAAGTCCTTGATAAAGCGACGGTAGTTTTCGGCCAGTCCCAGGAAAGCTCAAACTTCTCTCACTGTGGTGGGTGTGGGCCATTGTAGCACTGTTCTCACTTTCCCATCGGACAGCTGCATGCCGGCTTCCGTCACCTTGCGCCCGAGATATTCAATCTATTTTTGAAAGATCGGGCATTTTTTTTGGTTTCAGTTTAAGCCCTTAGTCCCGTAACCGTTGAAACACTTGACCCAGCTGTTCGAGATGTTTTTCGAAGGTTGCAGAGTACACTACGATGTCATCCAGATAAATTAACGTGGCTTCAAAGTTCATGTCTCCAAGGCAACTCTCCATGAGGCGCTGAAAAGTTCCTGGGGCATTATTTAGCCCAAACGGCATGCGATTGAACTCGAAGAGTCCCATGGGCACAATGAATGCGGTCTTGGCCTTGTCTTTCTCTGCCACAGGGACCTGCCAATATCCGCTTGCTAGATCAAGGGAGGAGAAGTAGCGTGCCTTTCCCAGCGCAGACAGGGACTCCTCTATCCGGGGCAGGGGATAGGAATCACGAACAGTGCATCCATTAAGCTTGCAGTAGTCAACACAGAAGCGAGTAGACCCATCCTTTTTCTTGACCAGCACGATTGGGGCAGAACATGGACTCTGACTCTCTTTTATCACCCCGCTCTTCAGCATCTGTGCCAAGATGAGAGCTCTTTCACCTCTTGGTAATATTTTGGGGGTATTTGTCTGTACCTTTCTCTGATCGGTGGTGCAACTCCCATGGGTATTTCATGCTGAATCTTGTCAGTACAGCCGAAGTCTTCTGCGTGAAGGGAGAACGTGGCTTGATTCTCCTAGATGAAGTCTTCTATGGCCTGGGCTTGCTCTGAAGCGAAGGGGGTCAGGTCCACTTCCATCTGTCCTAGGATAACTTGACTGTTCCACTGATCAGTGGGCTTCTCTTCTCTCTCTATAGAAACAGCCAAAATCCAGGTCTCCCCTGCCATGGGCTTCAATTCAATCAATTCTGTGTTCGCCACCTCTTCAGGCACCAGGTAGACATGGGCCAGAACAACTCCCGAGGTCAAGGTGTAGGCCTGTTCACCGGTGTTCACGCAACGGAAAGGGACTCTTCCATTTCTTACTGTTGCTAAAGTGCGAACCACCAACGGTTCATCTCTGTTCTCTTCACCACGGTAAGGTTCTACCAACACCTCCATCCCCTCGAGCATACGATGGGCCCCAACTGGCAAGGTGAGGACTGTCTCCCGATTTGGAGGTAGAGTAATTGTTGTCTGTCTTGGGACTCGAACCCTCCCCACTGGGTAGCGGCTCC
Organism: Allobates femoralis; assembly: GCA_033576535.1. Taxonomy (NCBI): domain Eukaryota; kingdom Metazoa; phylum Chordata; class Amphibia; order Anura; family Aromobatidae; genus Allobates; species Allobates femoralis. The sequence continues at coordinate 95,545,154 of JARQOC010000002.1, read as the reverse complement.
CACCATTCTTCCACAGCCCCCTGGCACAGATAAGGTGTTGGAAGACCTTTTGAGCGGGCCTGTTAGAAGCAGTCATTTTCCAGTAATCACAGCCTTCCTGCTTTAAGAGCAACTGGTCTAGTTCCTTCAGGATGTTCATGCCCACGATAGCCGGCACTCCTCTGTCATACCGGCCCTCCGTTAACACGATCCCTTTTTGGCCTAAGTTCTGACCACAGGCACGTATGTTCATCCACACGACCCCTACAACCAGAATGGGAAGATTATTCGCAGCCCTCAGTCTGATATGTGTCCTTTTATTAATGGATACAGTTTGTGCAAAGTGTTGATAGAAGAACTGTTCTGGCATGGTGGTCACTTGAGACCCAGTATCCATCAGGCATCTTACTGCTTTCCCTTCAAATTCGGCTGTGATAGTTGGCGTGCTGGCTGCTATATCTTCAGGGCGGTTGTTTTCTCTAAGCTCAGTTGGTCCCCCCTCCATGTGCCCGACCATAGAGGGAGGTACTAGTTTAACGGCGGTCTTTCTTGAGACATCCTCCTCTCCGTGCAGTGCCGTGATATATGGTCCCGATTTCCACAGTTCCAGCATAGGTAGTCTCTAGCGGGTCTGGATCGTCTCTGCTTGATCTGTCCCCTCTCTTCTCGATAGGTATACATGCGGGTACCCGGCTGCAGTGCTGCCGTTCGTACTTTTGACGCCGGGGCTTGCATATTCTTCAGCAACTCTTGTAGAGCGGTAACAGTCTCTTGTAACTGATCCACTTTAGCTTCAAGCTGGCTTGGTTCTCGGTTTCTCTCACTCGGGACTACTCTATGAGCACAAACTTCTCCCCCCGCGTTCTGCGGGTCGCAATTTTCAGCTTGTGTGTGGGAGACTGCTTCTTCCAGTACTTCCTGAAAAGTTTATTTTTTTTCCACCCTGAGCCGTTCACGGAGAGCACTTCTGATCTTGGGGTCATGTAATCCTCTGAGGAATTGATCTCGCAGGGTATGGTCAGCGTAACAAGGGGTTTGTGCTAGCTCTGGCTCTGCTGTAAGCATTTGTCTCATTATCCTCTGGAGGGCATTCGCATACTGTGGCAAGCCTTCCTCTTCACCCTGCAGCCGGTAAAAAAGTTGTGCCTGCAAATCACCTGCTTCTGGCTTGCCACCATACACCCTCTCCAGAATCTTCACCACCTGCTCTAACGTCTTTCTTTCACTCTCAGGGCCCAATAAAACAGTCTCTTGAGCATGGCCCTCAAGGGCAATCAACAGTATCTCCCTTGGTTTTCTGCAGTTACTCCTGCTACTTTCAACATGCCCCTCACTCTCTGCACCCAGTCATGGAGAGACACATTGTTGCCAGTAAATTTTGGTATATGGGTCAGCATAGCACCCAGGGACAGTTGCCTTGCTGGTATTCCCCCATCAGGTTGTATTGAAACATTTCCATCAACAACATCCCTCTGTCCTTCCATTGTTCAGTACCAGCCTGCGTATCCTGCCGACTACGCCAAGTGTAATAGCCCACAGGTGACGGGATATGCAAGGTCTGCACGGAACACAGAGTGTTAAACAAATGCACTTTTAATACAACTGGGGGAAAAGTGCGGGAAAGAAGGGGAAGGAGCGGGAAGGTGTGCAAAAGTAAATACAATATATATAACCACTGTGACTAGTTTGCCGAGAATGCAAGGTCTCTGAATGTCTTTAAATAAAGAAATGCAAAGTCTTTATCAAGCAAGACGCAGAGTGTTTGTTTTCTTTCTATTACCTAACTAAAACAGTATGCACACTTTAATGCGAGTTTTACTCCAAGATTTACTGCGAGGTACCTCGTTGCCGATGGAGCCTGTAACAGGCGTCTCTCGAGTTCAGTCTTTGTCCTAGATCTCTGCCTTGCTCGTGCAGTCTGGCTCCTCACTCCACATCCAGTCTCTTTAGGTCTGTGTCTCTATCTGCAACACACGTGGAAGTTGTCTCTCTTCTCCTTGTGGAGACCCCACCCATCCATCTCCTGGACTGTTCCATGTCACTCTCAGCAGCAGGGGATTTAGTCTCTGCTATCCTTTCTTTTTGGCAGCAGGTGGCAGTATAACACAAGGAAGAGTCCACAAACCAGTCCTTTAACCATAAATATATAAATGTTAACAGGTCTTACACAGGGAGGTATTGGAAAGTGCATGAAGGTTGTGTCCAAATTGCTATAGCATATCTATAGGATGAATCATTCAAATAATCGGAGTTGGTTCTAGGGAGAAAAATGAGAGCAAAATATTAATAAATACTTGAGGATTGTTCCCAGATGGTCCAGGTAGGTGCCAGAGGCAAAAAGTGCCATAATGGTACATAGAAAAAACTTTCAATGAAATAACACTAAGGAAAACTGGAGATAGAGTAGTCATAGATGTAGTATTCTAAATTTATTTAAATATTGCACTCCAAAACCTAAGCTTCTTGCTACAATGGCCATTCTCCATACAAAGTAAAGAAGACTGCTCTATGTTAGTGACATAGGTGAACTAAGCTTCCACTTTTGCTCCATCTGTATAGTCTGTCGCTCGCTGTTGAACTTCAGTTTCTAGGTCCCACTAGAGAAAGTGATCCAACGAATGAGAAAAAGAGCTTATTAGGAGCTGTATGGCTCCAAAGTAGCTCAAAGTAAGATAGTCGTCTGCATGATTTTGGGGGTCTTTTTGAGTGAGGACATGAAAGTCATCTACTTTTTCATTACATGGCACTGATGTGTGGTGGTACTTAGTGACATCTTCTGTCAACATGCTAGAGGAGTCATTGGCAAATGTGTACATAGGAGAACATTGATGGCCAGGGAATACAGAAGAAATTAAATATGGTTCATGACATAAAATAGGAGCTACTTCCATTTTAAATGTGCTATCTGCCAGATTTTCTTTGTTATGTATTGATTTTCTTAGTTTAAGACACAAATTGTGAGAATATGGGTTTTAAACCTCTAACCTCTCAATAGTTTGAGAACATCACAGATTGGAGCTAGCATATTGATTGAGAGTTGCAGCCTTCCCAGGTGCCTAATTATCTGTCACTGTTCACAAAGACACGGCTGATGTTCTTCACCCTTCCAGACAAACTCTTTTAATAGTTCTGAGTCACTGTTGCCTTTATGTACAGTTCTCTATCCCATGAGAGTTTCTTCTTTGGGGCAACATGCCCTGTCCTCATTTCTCTTTCCTCTCAGTACAGTCCGCTATGTTACTGACTCTATGAATCTTAATAGCCGCCGCAGACAGTGTTGGATTTGCATTTTAGCTCAGCTACTAAATACCGTACTTACAGTACTCCAGAGAACAATGCAGACACAATGGTTTGCTGTTCAAAGCATATAATTAAGCAGAACATCAAATTATTGCATTTCTTTACTTTGTAGAACTCCTAGTGTAGAGCTATTAAAAATGTTAGATTCAGATGTAATAGGAGGGGGTAAATGCCTGTAAATAATGTAACTATCTAAACAGACTATTTACTGCGGTAGAAATAATGATGAACGCAAATAGTGTTAATTATGTCAACTAATGACTAGAATAGAAATTAACCTACTATAAAATGAACTGATCAAATGTAGCCATGGCTGCTGAGGAAGCAGATGAACTGAAACTTATCTGACCATAAAAAATGGCCTTTTGTTACACCAGTGACTCTCGCGGCTTGTGGGCACTACCCTTCTCACCGCCCCTGAGTCTGAGCTTTTCTCTATTCTGCCTCATGCTACTCGCCCAGCTCTGCTGCATCCACTTATGGCTGGTGGGTCTCCTCCTGCAATAGGAGGATGCCGCCAAACTCAGCAGGAATTTGTATTCATTGTGTCATGCAGAGTTCTGTTTCCCGAATTTATCCCCAATCTGTTGGTCCTATATTAGACAGCTCCTCGTTCCATGCCTTATCTGAGTAATGGCTTTTGTTAGTTCCTGTGCTTACTCGTTTATCTTGCTTCACTGATTCTCCTGATACTGGCCAAGCTTGACTCTCACTGATCAAGATCTTTCCACTCCTGACCCCAGCCACGTTTCCAGAACCTGTGCTGCCTGCCATGACTTTGGCTTTCAGTTCTATGTCTTTAGATTAAAAGGACGTATAAAAGGCGCAAATCATTTAGATAAGATGACTTTCGCGTGAGTGAATGTGCTCACCTGGCTTGGTTGTGATGACCCCCAACCAGTATGCTCGCATGGACAGCTTGCCACTGGATTTGCACTTACAGGTGCACAGTGGTGTCGTATCCAGAAATCCAAAGAGGGTTTATTGCTTATGTGATTCACGAAGCTGTCGAGATGAAAGACACGGGAGACAAGGTTCCTTCAAAGATGCTCCTTTATTCCGTACGCGTTTCAGTGCTGTCCCTGCACCTTCCTCAGGGGTATATGGAGGAAGGTGCAGGGAACACTGAGGAAGGTGCAGGGATGGCACTGAAGCGCGTAGGGAATAAAGGAGCATCTTTGAAGGAGCCTGGTCTCCAGGTGTCTTTCATCTCGACAGCAGCCCGGATCAAATAAGCACTAAACCCTCTTTGGATTTCTGGATATGACACCATTGTGCACATGGAAGTGCAGATCCAGCAGCAAGCTGTCCACGCGACCATGTCCTGGGCACTCCTCTGTGAGTCATAAATGGTGTCTACCTGCGGCCCAGTCTATCCTCACCAGAGGACCTAGTGAAGACCAGGTGGTTGCTTAGTTATGCCCCTCCAGGGTAAGCCCAGCTATGGACCTCGCTGTCAAATCTGAACCCAGGGATCCAAAACTCATATGCAGCTCCTGTACAAGGAAGTATGCTGCCAATGTGAGCATCTGGACCAGATGATGCAGGCCATCAAATGTTAGCTACCCGGTACCATATTTTCCCTGCCTTCCACTGCCATGTCTAACCAACTCTCCCCAGTACTCTTAGCCTCCTCAAAGGATTCACCTTGAGTCTCAGTTTCAGGTGATACAGCTACACTCAAGTGCCAACTTTGGTTCCGCTACAATGTGGATCCCAAGAAGAGTTGCAGCTTTAAAAATTAGTGTCAGAATTACTTTACAATCCATGCCCATATCTTTCCTTTACAAGTTCTTGCCTGGGCAAATTCCATTTGGGCTTGTGGATGTCCAGAGGCACGCAATGTTGTGAGGTTCATGGAGATGTTCTGAACAGTATTTGAGAATCCAGATTGCACTGTCTCTGAAGCTTTGTCTTTCTTGTCTCTAAGGCAGAGCATAGACACCACAGCCCAGTATGACCTTTGCTTATGTACCTTGGCGTTCGAGTTGGTAAAGAATGAAGAAGCCCAGGTAGCAACATTCTGGTATGGTCTGCCCGGCTACATCAAGGATTGACCTACGCTTTCATGAGCTGTCCATGGAACTAGCCCCAGTGTCCTCCTCACGTTCGAATACTATCCTGACTGGGCCCAAGCTTCCAGTTTCCGTTGCTACTTCAAGTAACACCACAAGCACCAGGGCCTGTGCAAATGGAGCATGCTAATCTCTTTTTGCAGTAATGACAGCAAGAAATCAGATCTGAGAAAAGCTTGTTTTTACTGTGGAGGCAATGGACATTTAATTTGCCAGAGCCCAGTGAGACCAAGAAACTCAAGCACTTAGGGTTGGCCGGAGAGATGACTCTAGATGAGGGTAATTGCTCTCCATAACTATTGACCAAAGTCCATTGACCTGGAAGGAGAAGTCACTCATCAGGACTGCCCATCTGGATTCTGGTTCTCCAGTCAACTTCATCAATCTTGATCTCGTCCATAGTCTAAAGCTCCCTATACAACACCTGCCTTGACCCTTATCCTTTCCATTGGTTAACGCTCAACTTCTGAAAGAACCTAGTTGACTCATCATGCTGCCAGTTTTGCCGCAGATTGGAGTCATGCACTCTGAAGAAATCTCCTTCATCGTGCTATCTAGTTCCATGATTTCAGTTCAGTTCTTGGCTGCATCTACATGCACCAGTTATTTGACCAGTCTTTTGGTAGGTAATTCATTGGGGATAACATTGTGCCGCCAACTGTCTTGCCAAGGTCCTGCCCAAGACTCCATCTATCATGGCTGCAAACCTTGCTTCCCTGCTTGTGTGGCACCCTGGCACCTGTTGGGCACCACAGAACCCTTGAGGCACAAATGGAGTAAGTAACAGCAAAGCAAACCCACAACACAACAACACCTTAGAACACCTGGTTTCACCCCGAGCCTCTAGGGGGAGCTCCACTGGTCACTTTGAGACAGTT